>JAUMJK010000983.1:0-600000 GCA_033558105.1 Coccyzus lansbergi
GGTGTCGGCCGGGCCCCCTTCTCCCGCTGCAAGCCCCACCTTTCGGCTTTCCCGCACCGTCAATCAAAATAGGAAAAAAAAAACCGGAGTAGGCTCGGGCCGCCGCCGCCGCTTCAGCCCGTGAGCACAATAAGCATGTCCCCGGCTGCGGCCGCCTAGCCCCCGCCAGCGGGGCCTGCGTGCGAGCCCGCCCGCCCGCCTGCCTGCCTGTCTCCCGCTCGCACCCGCACCATGACCGGTACGTACGCACCGACCGAGCCGCCCCGCGGGGCTCCCCGCTCCTGCTCCGGCCCTGCGCGTCCCCGCTTCGGCCCCCAAGCGTCCGTGTGCGAGCGAGGCGAGAGCGGCACTGAGAGCAGCAGCAGGAGGAGCAGGGGGAGGAGGGGAGAAGAGGGGCAGGGGCAGCAGCACGGGGAGGAGGAGGAGGAGGAGGAGGGCTCCGTGCGGGAGGGCGGGGGGAGCGCCGGGGTTAGGGGGGGGGGAGGGATGGGGGAGGGAGAGGGAGGGATGGGGGGAGGGAGAGAAGGGGGGGGGGGGGTGGGGGGCGATCGCTCCCGTCAGTGACTCTCCCCTCCCCCTCCCCGCCGTGCCCGCAGCTCCCGAGAAGCCCGTGAAACAAGAGGAAATGGCTGCCTTGGACGTGGACAGCAGCAGCCACGGCGAGTATCTCCAGCACGGCAACGGCGCCGCCTCGGCCTCCGCCGCGGCGGCCGCCCCGCAGGTGAGCGCAGGCCCGGCCGGGCCCCCCCCGCCCTCCCCCACCTCCCCAGTGACACGTTGTGAGCGGGCGCGGGAGCCGGTGCCGCCGCCGCCGCTTCCTGTGCGCGCGTCTGCGAGGAGCCCGGCCGCTGTCCCGCGCTAACCGCCACCCACTTTTTCTCCCTGAACCCGCCCATTGTGGGTAGGACGCTCAGCCGTCACCGCTCGCTCTGCTGGCGGCCACCTGCAGCAAGATCGGGCCGCCGTCGCCGGAGGAGGATGAGGCCGCCGCCGCCGCCGCCTCTCACTCTGCCGGAGCGGTGAGTGCCCGCCCCGCCGCTCTCGCACGGCCTGCCGGGGGGAGAGACGGCACAGCCAGCCAGCCCGCCCGCCCGGGGGGAGGGACGGGACACACGGCACTGCCCGCCCGGGGGGAGGGACGATTGCGGGGCCGACCTGCCAGGAGAGGGGTCCCCGGGCTCCCCTGCCTCTCCAGGAGGAGCCGGGTTCCCGGGAGGAGGAGGGAGCCTAGCGCCCCCCCCCGCCCCGCGCCATGGCGAGCGCCGGCCTCGTTTACTTTCAAAACCGGGGGGAGGCGGGAAAAAAAGAAACAAACCACCAAAACCCCAACGATTCCCTCCTTCGGCCCCGGCATCGGAGCGGCTCTCGGCACCCGACGAGGGTGGGAGGCGTCTTCTCTCCACCTGAGATGCGCCCCGGCAGCCTCCCCTCGGCCGCTAGCCCGGAGCCGCGCGGCCCGGCAGCCACACAAAATGAAGGCTGCGGCGGGGAAGGACGTCGGTGCAAGTAAAATGGCTGTTGAGAAGCGAGTGCGGCGGGAAGGCCGCTTCCTGTGTGGGCGCCGCGCCTGCTGCGCGCAGCCCCTCGCCTTGCCAGCCCAGTCTCTGCCCCTGCTTCTCGGGCTCTGTCAGCTCTGAAAGGAGCCTCGATGACCTTGGGATCTTGTGTGATGAGATGGATCTCGCAGACCAGAAGTGTGTTCTTGTCGAAGCTAGTTTAACTGTCTCTGTAACAAAAGCCTAATGGAATCTCCTATATTCCCTAATTACCTAGCTGGACTGTCTTCTCATAAAGTTATAAGAGATGGTGCATTTTTATATAACTCATACCTAAAAATATTGGTATAGTAAGAGTATATACATTTTTTTTGCTTTTAAGGCAAGAAGAACAACCTTTCATGCTTCTAGGGTTCTGCAAATAGGAAAAATATATGCAAACTGGACTGGTGGATGAAGTGGTTTTGGCAAGCTTCTAACAAAATGTCCAGATAATAATAATAGTGTTAAGTTTACTAAATATTTGAGTATTTAGAATACCTTTAGAATATACTTCAGAATACCTTTAATCTGTGCATTTCAGCTTACTTTACATAAAAGGAAGCTGCAGAAAAATAGTTGAGACCATGCAGCAGGTTTTAGACTAATGACAGTGTTTGAAAATGTAGTAAGATTCGGAACCCCTTTCAGGTGTTCTTTCTGCCGAACCTGCTTATTTTCTAAAGCAGTTTGCCTTAAAAAAATGTAAAAAAAAATCCTTCTAGGCATTGCAAAGTGCCTGATACTTTTAAAATTTGTTTCATAATACCAGCTGCGTACAGTGGAACATTGGATTTGTGTCTTGCATAAACATACCTATTGAAAAATGAACGATGCTTGAATGATAGCTTGCTTTCCTATGTCCATCTTAAGGTTGTTCTCATTTCAAAGTTGGAATTGTGCATTTTGAGGATGGATTGATTGCTTGGCATGAGCAGTGCTGAGTGTGATGGGGTACTAGAATGCTAGTACAGACCAAATGGTTCCTGATAGTTCAAAATGGGGCAAGTGGTTTTTAAATAGTACTTTATTCTTATTAAATTGATCTGTTGTTGTGCTTAGGTATAAGGAGCTTTTCAGAGCTATATGGAAACAATTCGAGAGAAGCAAAAATCTCAGTTTAAATATGAGTATAAACTCACTCGCTACTTTTCAGATAAGCTCCTCCTACATATCTGTTGTAATTTTTGCACTTCTACAACATAGCGTTTGAACGATTCAGAGTATTTTGAGGGGAAACCAAGTGTAAGGTGGAGGAGATACCTATAGTAGCTGAACTAGACACTGGAGTTAATCAAAATGACCTTGAAAAAGGGAGGGGAGGTTCTAAAGTCCCAGAAATACATTCTTTGTGAAAAACAGAAGACCAAAAGGTATTTAGTGCAGTAAAGATGATTTTTCTGATTCCTTGAGTATATCTTATTGGTGAGGTAGAGGAAGGAGCTAAAACGGCTTAAATCATAGGTACCTCATACCTCATATGGAAACTGAAGTCTGTATGCATCCACGCAGGCATATTAACTTTCCTGGGGTTTGTGATGCTTATCCCTTTTCCAGGAATGTAATGAGTAAGTTTAATGCCTGTGTATGAGTGGTGGTGCCTAATGGCAGTGATGGAGAGGCAGCCCTTTCCCAATTTTTTCTGTAACCAAACTGCAGGTCTGACTGCTGAACGTCTAGTAGAACTCTCTAGCAACGTAAATGGACAGTAGATGTTAAACTGTACATTACTTGTAGAAGTGTTTCAAGAGCTTGCATGTATGAGAATAGTGGTCATGTGTTTTGGGGGGTTATTTTCTTAATGCTTTAGTGGTGTTCACTTGCTAGGAGCTGGCAAGGGCTATAGCCAGTATGCTAGGCTAGCCAGTTAATGCACACGGCTCTCCTGTCTGAAGTGGTATGCTGCAGCTGCTCCCCAAGAGACCAGGAGTATGATTTTAAAGCAACGGCAACAACTAAACTCCCATAGGAATGCAGGGAATATTGCACGTCTGGAATTTGGGGAAGAGCTAGAGCAAATGTGATTCTGTTTGGTGTGATATAGTTAGCCCTGCTTTGAGCCCAAGGGTTGGACCAGATGACCTTCAGAGGTCCTTTTCAGCTGAAATTATTCTATGGTTTCATGCTAGTATCTGAATCTAAGCCTGCCGTTTGAATGGATGCCACTTTGATGCCACTGAAAAGGATTAGTGTGGAAGTAAAAAGACTAGTGAATGTGGCAACTGCTTAGTATGGAAAGCAAGTGAAGAAAATTGTTGACAGAGCTAAACTCATCCCTCTTGTCTTCCATCCTGTCAGTGCACTGGGCAGGCTATCCCTAGTCCACAAGCTTTTCAGCTTGGATCAGGGTTCTGATTAGAGCTGTATTTACTTTTGGCTGATGAAATACGAGCAGACATTACTGCTCATGTCATCTTTGTGATGGAGATGGCAGTCCATCTTAGGCTTTGACACCACGATTTATTCTACCTGTGATCACCTGACACAATTGCTGGTGTTCGGTGTTAGTGTATGTGGCTTTGAGTTTGTGTCTTGCTTACCAGGCAGTCTTTTCCTTGGTTGCCATACTGCTGCATCCGTTGTTGGTTCAGATGCTTGGCATGGACGCTTCCCCTTGAATATAGCTGCCTACTGGGATGTGTGAAAGCCTCGCTGGGATGGTATGCATTACTGCCTGACCTAGAATGACAGCTCATATGTTTTGACCTCTCCGGATGTCTTATGTCTCTTGGGAACTTAAAAGTCTGAGAAGTTTTAGTCCGGATCTTGTTTTTTCACTGTTCTTGACTAATAATTATGCTTTAAACTTCCATATTTAGGATTCTTTGAAATTTAGATATAAATATTATTGTCTCATTCCAGTTAAAGCATCCACAAAGATTTTAGCCGTAGGTGAAAAGTAGAAGCAAAGCAGAAGGTGGCAGAGCTGTGCATAGGGGAGAAAACAAGAGGATAGAAGTTCTAAAATTCAGATCCAAGATCATTTGTATGGCTGTTACATGGTAATATGATTATTTAAGAAGATACAAGGTTGCAATGCAAAGCTAAGGGCAGTCTTGAACTATTGTGCTTCCACGGGCCGGTCTTAGGTAGTGCTGGGCATGGCTGAGATAGGTGAGGATACACTGGAAGACTGATAGGAGTGTGGGGTGGGAGGAATGGAAGGCGGGTAGGTTGAGAAAGGTGGTAGACTGGCTGGGAAAGCTGTTGGCTCCAGCAGCCGCCAAAGAATGGGAATTGTTAGAGTTGACTGCCCCGACTGTGGTGTATAGTTGTGTTGTGCACTGCAGGCTGCACTGAGTCTTGAGACAAAAAAAAAAAAGGGGGGGGGAGGGAGTGATTTGTTTGTGTATGTTGCTTACTAACAATATGTCAAAAATATTTGGAGAGGTTAGTAATTGGCAAAGTGGGAAAGATGAGAATTGTTTCTGTGCTGTAGACAAAGCATTTATTTGTATTATTTACAAATAGAGGAGTGTTACAAGACTGCTTTGGCATGTCTTGAGTATTAGAATTGAGTATCTATGCTTGACAGAGCTTAATGAAAATCTAGAATTCCAGTTTGTTCATGCCTCATGACTTTAACCATTTGAGATACAAATAGCTTAACCTCAGCTTAGGTGGAAATAGTAATAGTGCTGCTGGATAGAGAAGTATGAAAACATTTTGAATTTGATGTTTTCCCTTATGCAAAAATATGGATGAATGCCATGTATCAGAGTTATCCATGCTTCTCAGCTCTCTGGCCTAGAGGATGGACGAAGTTGTTCTGACATCCATTTTCTCCCTTATGTATGATGATACAGCTTCCTGATGCTGTTTCTGGATGTGAACAGAGACACCAGGAAGTGTTCATCCACCATAGAAAAACCTGCCAGGAATTGTCTCATCTGTCTCTGTTTTATACTTCTGGTAAAGAAGATTCAGCTCAGATGTAGTGTCTAACAGTGTGTTGGCTCTGCTGCTGTCAAGAAGCTCATCTTTTAAAATGTTCTTTGATTTTCACATTCCAATTATGTCTTCCTAGTGCTGGATTAGAACCAAAGGTAGAAGTTCTTTCACAGGTGCTTTAAGGGAGTTCTTAAAATAATTTGCTTTATTTCTCTTTACATTTTTAGAGAAAGTAAGAAAATATATGCTTTAAAACATTTTCATGTTTAAAGACAGCATCAAACAAAAAGTTCTCTCTAATATTTAAGCATCAGTAAGAAGTACGAGGTTTCACAGAACAATTGAGGCAATCTCCTCAACGCCCTTGCTCAAAGCAGGTTCAACGAGCAGATCCTCAGGACTGTCCGGTTGGTTTTGAGTATTTCCAAGGATGGAGGTTGCACAGCCTCTCTGGAGAGCCTGTTCCAGTGTTTGGTCACCCTTATGGTTAAAAAAACCAAAACCAAACATTTTTTCTTGTGTTATGGGGAACAAGGTCAAAAGCGTTACTAAAGTAGTGATAAACGATATTCCCTTCCTAACCCCATCTAGCAAGGCAGACCTCTCATCACAGAAGGTTGTCTTGTTAGGTAATTATGCATTGTTTTCCTTCCTTAATGTAGACTGACCAAGTCCCAATCACCCTCCCCTCCAGTTATTTGAAGGTTATTATATTTTTTACCCCCCCAAGGTTATTTTCAAGGTTATCTGCTGCATTGCCCTCCCAAAGATCAGCTTGAGGCCCTAGTCCTCTTTGTTGACATTCTTGATGATATGGTAGAGCCTTCAGTACCTGACTTGAAGGCACAAGGGAACTGAACCATTTCACACAAAATTCTGGTTTGTCATGCAGTTATAGAGATTAATACACATATATAGTTTAATAATTAATAAACGAAGTTACATACAGTGTGACTAAAAATGCCTCCTTGTTGTCGTGTCTCATTGGTTGATACTGCAGTTCTCCTGTTTCTGCAAATGCCAGGGACATTAGACTGGCTTAATTTAGACAGGTTCTGAACTTCTGCTGATTGAAAACAAGCTATTAAAGTTTTGGGTCTAGTTGTCCATCTTATGCAAAAAGATGTAGATGTCTTTAAATGAGACACAATTAAATATGTTTCAGTAGATTGGAATTGTCTTCTAAAATAACATTTTAAGCAGCCCAAGGTAATAACTTTTCCCCTGAAACATTCTTTCATTCTCTAAATTTTTGATTTGGGCAAATGTATTTTTCTGAATTGTGTGGCTTCATTGGCAGACATCTGAAACATACACGAGAATTAATTTGCTCTAACAAGCTGCTTTGTGTTAAGTGAACCACAGTGACTGACGTTGAGCATGTTTTTAACCTATGGCAAGTTCAAGATAGAATGTATTAGCTCATAGCTTAATGAGAGAGTTGAAGCAAGTGCATTTTATCTTGTATTTATAATGACATAAGAATGCACAGATAGTTTACTGTAGCTTGGTAAACACATGGTATTAAACTCATGCATTAGAGACTTAACTCTTTTACAAAACAATAATTTGGATGAGGCAGTGGTCAGTCTTGTTCATAGGTACGTGATTTTTGCATGTTTAGGAGCTTGCGACTCATTATCTGTCCACATCTGCTCGTTTTGATGGTGCTTTTGCTCCAGGACTAAAGGGACAAAATTGACTTCCTGTAAAGTGCACCAAAAAGCAGTGTGCAATAGACCAGCACAGACAAGTGTTTGGTAGTTCTTCAGCAATAAAATACTGAAGGCTAATGGCACGTGTCCACTTGATCACATTTGATGTGTTGAAATGCAGGTGCCTACAACATATACCAGTTCTTACAGGGATGTTTCTGCCTTTTCCAATACTACTTTGAAGGATGTTTGCAATGCAAATCCTATCCCTCAACATGATTTAGATTACTTTTTAAAGGTATTTTATCTTCTGTATGGTTTTTTCTTGTCTCCTTCCATGTTTGAATTTTGACATGTTTTAATTTTCTCTAAATAAATTGAACAAGATGCTAGATTTTTATTTATCATGACCGCTTATTCTCCAGGGATGAGAACTTTGGCTCAGAGAAATCTCTATTTTACCTGCTGGAAATGATACAAGGTTTGTTAAGGGATCAAAAGACAAGCTGAACAGTGGCTGTTGCTTCCACTCTTTGGTGGTACTTGACCCCTCTTCAGGTGGACTTATCATTTTATTTTAATTCTTCCCATGCCAGCTACTGTCTTTGCTCTGTTGCTGTCGCTTTCTCCTGTTTCCTGATAACTGCTCCCAGTGAACTCCCTGTTGCTTCCTGTTCTCTCCTCCTTGAACAAGCATTGGCAATGCTGAACTTTCCTCAGATATTTATCCCTTCCTCTTGACATGCAGCCTTTGGATGATAACTGTCCAGCCATGTCTTAAAGGCAGTTTCCAAACAACTGCTGTCTGAGTATCAGTTGATAAGGAAAAGAACTGCTGCACTATCTCCAGCCTCGAAGTACTTTTCGCAGTGGCTGAGACACAGCAAGCTCTTGCATCTTGGGGCTGCTCTATATAAGTTAGCGAGTGGGTTGTAGATGTTGCTGATCATACATTAATGGTAGAACTTTGATGAACTACACCACTACAACTTAATTGCTAGAGGATGCAGTGAAAGGCGATTATTTTTTTTATTTTTTTTTTTTTTTAGTAGGAAAAGGAGTCCAAGAAGTGTCTGTTAGCTCAGCAGGTTTTGGTAATTGGTATAACAGTCCAGCTTGTTATGATGGGCTGATAACCAGTTGAGGTTAGAGGTTGTCTTCAAATACTCCTTACCATACAGTGTTTTTTCTTGCTTTATACTCATAATTTTGATAGCTGCCAGATGGCTTCTTAAAAGTCTAGCACTCTTTGCCCCTCCCTCCTCTTGACTTGTCTGGTAGAGTATGATATAGCCATTTCCAAGAGCGGCATGTGAATAACAGGCACCTCACACACTGTGTGTAGCAGTAGCTTAATGTTCATGTGCATGGCTACCCTGAACTTCTCCATGGACTGACAAGTGCATGAGTGGCTCTGTAGAGCTAAAACCCTTATAGAGCAGGATTTGAAGGAAGATTTGACTAAATCGTGAAAAGGTGAGGAATGATGTATGACCAAGATGACAAGGGCAAATGGTGACATGGAAATCAACATATGTTTGAAGAGGAGAGGAATAATGTAGGTTCCATTTGAGCTATTTCTGTGGAGAACACTCAGATGTATTGCGTGTGAGTAGACATAGATGTACAGTTACTTATTAGGTCAGTCCAATAATTGCCTAAACATTCAGCATTGCTTTTACATGATCTTAAATCAGGGAGAAATTGTATCAGACTTGTAGTGGTTCCTGTTGTTTTTTCTTTCACTCTTATTCTAACAGATACTACCAGCACATTATTTTATGCCTGTATTTTATAACAACAAATTAAACATAATCACATATTTGTCTTAGTATTTTCTGACCGATGTTTATTTATGACGTTAATTGATCTTTTGATACTTTATAAAACTTTCAGTTAACAAGTATTTATATACTAGTGAATTGAGTAGTTATGAACTTTTAAAGCAGCATTTCAACAACTAGTACCTGCATATAAACAGTGCTTAAACATGAGAGGATAAAGCTGATGTGGTAGCAGAGGAAAAAGGTATTTTTGCCTTTTTCTAGATAAGATGGTGTGACATGGAAGAATTGTATAATTTTTTCTAATCACATAAATTTTGAACTTTAAAGACAAAAGGATTTAAATAATGTTCTTCAAATGATGGGTTAATCAGTATAGGAAAGAAATAAATCAATACAATGGAATTGCTATTATTCTTTTTTCTCTTTATGGTCTTTGAAGCATTAAGGTCATAAAATTAGTTTTGTTCTGGTGATGCTGTATCTATTTGGTAATAAACTACCTTACAGAGTCCTCCCTTCCTTTTGAAGGCTAGCATTTTGGTTTTTTTATTCACAGTTATTATTGGTAAAGTGCTTGAGAGGAATTTAGAACCAACATGTGTGTTTCCATTCTGGAAATAAAGCACAGTAACTTTAAAAAAAAAAATATTCAGGCTTAAATAAAGAAATTTTCTTGTACTTGTAAACATTATAGTGTTGAAGCTCAGAGTAAGATAAGAAAGGGAGATTGGCAAAGTCCCAGCCTACAGTATGAACTGAATTCACTCTGATGTATGCACAAGGTTCATTCAGGCTGGCTAAGACTCAATGCCATGTTAGAGAAGAATAATGTGTGCTGTATTTTACATATCCAGGTTTTATTCTAGAGGAAGTCAGAGTGTAGCATCAGAAGGAAGCTGCAATATGCTCTGGTAGCTTCTCTACCAGGAGTGATCACAGGATCAGTACACTAGGATATGCTAGAGCTTTTCTTTCTATGTCTTGTGGACTCTGTTAAAGAGACAAAATTTGTTTCACAGAGCTGAATGTGTTGTAGGACAAATTAACTGTTAATAAATATGAAGTTTTTCCGTTGGTTTACTGTAGTGCCATAAAACAGATAAGGGGAAACTAAACTACATA
Source organism: Coccyzus lansbergi (assembly GCA_033558105.1). Lineage (NCBI taxonomy): Eukaryota > Metazoa > Chordata > Aves > Cuculiformes > Coccyzidae > Coccyzus > Coccyzus lansbergi. Next base: position 9,991 of record JAUMJK010000983.1, read on the forward strand.
ATTTTTAGATTGCTGTTTCTTTCTAATACCAAGTCACTTGACTACGCAAATCTGTGCTAAGGATTACAGGATGTTAAATCTGTTTCTTAATACTCTGTTCTGAAAAGCTTGCTTTGGTAAAGAAAGGTATGTGCAATTTACCTTTACCGAATAAGAAACAAAATCATACTACAGTCCTTAGGTTCTTCGATGTTTAACCATCCAGGAGTCTGTTCTGAAGCACTGACCTTTTTATTGTTTCAGCTTAATGAAGATAGGTATTTTTAATTTCTTCCCTTGCACCAAACAGATAAATGGCACTAATACAACTATGATTTCACTGTGAAAGTCCTACGGTTAGAGGGTTTCTTCCCTAGTGAAACAGTAGCTCATACAAGCTTATAAGTACTAGGACTTTGTATTATGCGTAACTCAAACTGAGGCTATTCAGTCTTTTCAACCGTGTGACTAAGTTACCTTCTTACATTCTCCTGACTCTTGAGAGTCCTAAGCATGCACATCGATACGATATATAACACAGAGTCAAAAGGAATGGAGCTTCAGAAGATAGAGGTGACACTGGCTTCATGGTGATTCCTCCATTTCTGTGCAGTAGATGCTGGGCTAGATAAAGAGCATAGCTGAGTCCCAGGCTAACCTGGTGTTGACAGCTCCAGCAGCCCCTGCCAGCTCCCTTCTTCCCATAACCAGGCATTTGGATTACCCAGCAGCCCCCACACCAGAATAGCCCTGCTGCTGGTCACCTGACGTGGCCATGGCACAGGAGCTGCATTTGACCTGCTTGTGTGCCACATGCAGCTCATGAACTGGGCTGGTTACCCTTACTTAGGCATTAGCTCGTTTACAGAATCTGTATTTTGTAGTTCTAATCCAGTTACTGATGTTCATATGGGCTGCACTGCATGTTTTCCAGTAGCGTATCTCTAGTGTTGAATTGCATGACTGTTCTAGCATATAATCTGTATGTCTCTTGTTTTAATTTTGTCTTTTCTTTTTTCTCTTTATTCAGACAGGGGATTTGGCTTCTGTGCAATTAACAGGAACCCCAAATAGATGGGAGGTCTTGTCTGCATCTCCTACCACTATAAAGGATGAAGCTGGTAATATAGTACAGATTCCAGGTGCTGCCACAGTAACTTCAAGTGGGCAGTATGTCCTTCCTATTCAGAGTTTGCAAAATCAACAAATCTTTTCTGTTGCACCAGGATCAGATTCGTCGAATGGTACAGTGTCTAACGTACAATACCAAGTAATACCCCAGATCCAGACAGCGGATGGTCAGCAGGTTCAACTTGGCTTTGCAGCCTCTTCTGATAACAGCAGTATAAATCAAGAAACTGGTCAAATTCAGATCATTCCTGGCTCCAATCAAACCATCATTGCCTCTGGAACATCTTCAGCTAATATTCAGAATATCTTATCACAGCCTGGTCAAGTCCAGGTTCAGGGAGTTGCAATCGGTGGTTCGTCTTTTCCTGGCCAAGCACAGGTAGTTGCTAATGTCCCTCTTGGACTGCCAGGAAATATTACTTTTGTACCCATCAACAGCGTTGATCTAGATTCTCTGGGACTTGGCAGTGGTTCCCAAACCATGACAGCAGGCATTAATGCAGATGGGCACTTAATAAATACTGGACAGGCCATGGATAGCTCAGATACTTCTGAAAGGACCGGTGAGCAAGTTTCTCCTGAAATTACAGAAACTGCCACTGATAGTGACTTATTTGTGCCAACATCATCTTCATCACAATTGCCCGTTACCATAGACAGTTCAAGTATATTGGAACAAAATGCAAATGACTTGACCACAACTAGTGGTCAAGTTCACAGTTCTGATCTTCAGGGAAATTACATCCAGACATCAGTCTCTGATGACACGCAGGCTCAGAATATTCAGGTCTCCACAGCACAGCCAATTGTACAACACATACAGCTTCAAGAGTCTCAGCAGCCAACCAGTCAAGCCCAGATTGTACAAGGTATTGCGCAGCAGACAATCCATGGTGTGCAAGCAAGTCAAAGCATATCTCAACAGGCTCTTCAAAATCTTCAGCTGCAGCTGAATCCTGGAACTTTTTTAATTCAGGCACAAACAGTGACCCCTTCTGGGCAGATAACCTGGCAGACATTTCAAGTGCAAGGAGTTCAGAACTTGCAGAACTTGCAAATTCAGAATGCACCTGGTCAACAAATAACTCTAACCCCTGTGCAGACTCTCACTCTTGGTCAAGTTGCAGCAGGTGGAGCGTTGACGTCAACTCCAGTTAGTCTAAGCACTGCTCAATTGCCAAATCTACAGACAGTTACAGTAAACTCTATAGATTCTGCTGGTATTCAGCTGCATCAAGGAGAAAATGCTGGCAGCCCTGCAGGTATTTATTTTACTCTCGTTGCAGAAAATTGTTTTCTGTTATTGCATGTGGTTGGTTTGAATGGTGTTAATCGTAACATTATTGTCTTGCTGTGGAAACCTAGAAAATACAGGGGATTAAACATAGTGATGATAGTTTTTATTTGAAACTGCTATTACATTAGAAACCACTGTAATGGCAGAATTTGTCCCACCTTCCTTCTTTTAGTATAAACTCCTGTAACTCCCAACTGGTCATATTAGTTAACAACACTTTTAATACAATGATTATTGATGCTTATTGAGTTGTACCGCACAAAAGATCCACATACTAAGTAGCGGAAAGGGAAATCTAGCTACTAACTACATCTTTTCTGAGGCAGCAGTGCCGTTAGCGTACTCCATTCTTCCCAGTCTTGCATAGATGTTTTCACAGAAAATTCAGGTATTTCTGTTCATACAGGGTATTTTTTCACCTGAAAATTTTCAGACCCCCTTGAAGATTTTCAGACCCCACTTTTTTGTTAAATGAATTTCCTACTGATTTAGTATCCGTTTAACTATATGTGCAAAACTCACATAAGCAGAAGTGAAACAAGCGTGTAATATCAAAATGGAAGCTGTGCTTAAGAATGTATATGAATATCCAGTATTAATTTTTTGCATTATGTTTCAGAATGTGCAATTGCTAATGATAAATTTCAGTGTGTTTAAACTCTGTGAGCAGGGAAAAAAGGCAATTTCCTTAAAGTGGGTATTTCTTAACGTGACTAAAAATAAACAAGCCTGTTTTTTTGGTAATTTTAATACTGTGCATTCCAAATTTCAGGGCATAGTTACCTAAAAGAGAGAGAGATGACTGAGGTTCAAGACATTTTGGTATGCCGGAAGCTGTTTAGTCTCATCATTGCTGAGTTGTACCCAGGCTAGTTATGAGGGGCAGAGTGAACAGCCGAGGTAATTTGGGAGAGAACTGTTTCACAAATTAGCTTGGAATTCTTGTTCTGTTATAATCATGTAATCCATAGCTCTGGTGCGTTAAGATACTGAAGCATATGTGTTGGAGTAAAACATACGTGTTTTGTATTGCGTGCCTGTTGAAGCATGTGAGAACAGTGCAATGTTAAGTGAAAAATGCCTTGGGCTTGTTTCATATGCCTTCTAATTATAATACTTATGTAGTTATTGATATTGGTATATTCTGTGTCAGGAAGTTTGCTTTCCCTTTGGAATCTGAAATTTGAATTTAAAATAATGAGCTGCGATATTTTTCTAGTTGTTGTGGAATTTGCTTCTATATTATGGCAAAGTTACCCAGACCCAAATTGCCTACTCTTTGCTGACTTCTAGGCAACAGCACCAAAGAGAGGAATGTGCTGCTTGCAGAATTTGTTCTGCTGGGTAGTCTCGATTCTTAAATTTTCTTTTTCCAGTGACCACACAAATTCTTGATTTGTCTCCATCACGCTTTATTACCTACAAAGACAGTGGATACAGACATTAGTAACAAAACCCAGGAGTTGTGCTTTATAATAGAACTAAACTCAGATATCGGAATCTAACTCTTGGAAAAAGGATCCTGTGCCTAACACTAAATATGAGGAAGACGAGAAGTTATTTATTCTTGAGAATTGTGTTTGGGATCATGTAGCTAACATTATTTCTTGGGGAATAACGTAGCAGAAACTTGAGAAGAAAGACAGAAAGTAAAAGGAAAGAGGAACGAAAAGAAGACACGGGAAAAGGAAGTTGAACCTGCTGTGTGTATTAATTTGTCTGTTGATGGTCGTTGAGAGTGTTTCAACAGTGAAACACAAGGGAGTTCCATCGAGTATTCCTTAACTGTATTTTCCTGTGAGGAATTTCACGTGGGAAGAGAAGAGAGTAAATGGCATCTGTGAAATGTCATTAAATAGGCAGAAGTAGTAGATGAATAGTAGAAAGTATTGCCTGAATTGAGTAGCCATAAACACCTGGTTAAATAAAAGACAGGGTGGAGATTTATAGTGATGTTTTTCCTGCTTGTCTAGGGATTGTAAATGGACTAAAAGGTATTAAAACTGCTATCCCCTAAATTCGAGGAGAATGTAATTGGTCTCTCATTTATGTTACAATAACCTTGCTTCTCTGAAGTACCAATCATTGTGACGCTATTAATTAACTAACAGATCAGACTGAATTATGTTGATTAACCTTCAGTGTCTTTTCCATATACATCCATATACGTTTTGTTTATATTGAAGTTGTCCAAGATAGTCTTTTTCAGGGATGTTCCTCCTCCTCTTATTTATAATCCCTTGCAATATTACATGGCACCCTCTCTTCAGGCTGAAGAATAAATATGCAATTAGAAGCAGGTAGTGAAATCATAAACATTATTTTGCAGTCAAAAATACATTGTCTTTCTGATCTGTAGATTAGGAAAAAACAGCTTTAAACTGAAAGAGGAACGTATGTGGAAGGAACAGCAGAGTGAGAGAAAATAAATCTGAAGAGAGAGAAGCTACTTGATTCCTTTTTTCTGCAAACTCCCAACAAGCTTTGAAACAAAATAAGAAGGGTTTCCATGTATTTACTCCTCCCACCCTGGATAATGCACTTCCTTCCAGATCAACTGGAGTCAGGCTATATTTTCTGGTTTCATTTAGCAAAACTTTTCTATCTGAGGCAAAAATACAAATAACGTATTCCTTGTCTTGGGTCAGAGATGGTTGATAATTATGTGAAGTCCAGAAAACATAGATTGCTCTTTAGTGGTGTAGCTGTGAAGACCATGGGTTAGATTTTAGATTTTGGTAGCTACAGCCCATTGTGTGACAGGTGTTTGTCCAAGCCTTACTTCCTAGGTAGGCAGCAGAGGACATCTTTACATTTTTCATGATTGTGTGAGAGGAAAAAATGTCTTTACCTAGGCCCCACATTTTGTTTACATAATGTCACAACCCTAATACAAACCTAAAATACAAACCTAATCCTTTCTCCAGTAATTGTACAGTTTTCCTTGACAAATGTTCAGTTACTATGCTTCTCCCAAAATGTCTGCTTTACCAGGCATATGTACACAGAGACTTCCGTTGCACTGAATTTGTTCTGAAAAGTCTCTGCTGGGCTTGTTTTATCTTGCAATGTTTATCAGAGCTTGTACTCCTCATTGTGCTTACTGGTGCCTTGTGATGGAGAAGGGAAGAGTATTGCTTAGTCATAGCTGAAATTTTCTTCAAAATTGCTTTGCAAAGCAAAAAGCTGTATCACTACCTATGTGTCAAACACTGGCAAAGAGATACCTTCTTCACTTGTATTCTGGCTTTGGTCTTCTGGTCTTGAGAGGAAGTTAAACAGGAGAAAACTTGCTGTTACTCTACTCCTTTTGTTGGTAGTTAGTAATAAAATACTGCATGATGTGCAACAAAAAACTATTACATGCTCAGTTAACGTTACTTTCTAGCAACTTAGCTGTTCAAAAAAGGTATTTATTTTTATTAGCATGTTTATAGATTACTTGAAACATTTAATATGAAGTAACATTCCTTTCAAAAAAAATACAGGGTACTAAAATATATCAACTTGGTTTTCATGTTTCTGATCCTGTAAGTTTTGTCAATTTGAAAGAATTTTTAATTACCTCCCCTCAAGCCATTGCCCAGACAGAGGAGACTTAGTAGTCATAAATCTAATTGTAATAGTGTCTCAGCTAATTTATTAATTTATTGAATCACAGTTTTGGATTAGTTATTGTCTGAAAAAAAGGCAATTTTACCAGGTTTTATCGCAGTTGCTTAACTTTTTATAAGATGCTGGATCCATTTTTTAATTTTTTTTTTTTTTTTTTTTTTGCTACTTCTTTTCACTGTTCCAGTAGCATCTGCAGAATCTAGCAAGTGACCTGAAAGAAAGTAGCATTGGCTCGAGAAGGGACTTTGCTGTTTATCAACCCATACACACTCAGCTGGAGAATTCATTTATTTTAAAATAAAAAATTCTACAGTTTTCCAGGTTGGTCTACAGTTGGACTAAACTCAAAGGGATTCCTTTCAAGAGTTTACTCAAAGTGCCACTGCAAAACAAATGTCTTCATTTCCATGACTTTTTTCCTCAGCTTCTTCTCTACAGGAGTATACGCAGCTACCTACAGACTCATCTGCCTGCTGCCGTTGAAGCTTAAAGGCATGCCTGTTGATCAATTTATGGCATCTAGAACTTAAAAAATAGTTTTGTCTTGTTTTCAATATTACACAATTTTGTTTTTTTCTCATTTTAAGTTCCATTTTTTAACCTTATTAATTATACTTTCAGTTTTGCAGTTTTTCTTAGGCTTTTTTTTAATACCAAGCTTTTGAGAGAAGGGCATGGTGTTACTGTTAAATTTTACCTGATTATTGAAAAAATTCTTACCAAATGCATGAAGTAAACAGAACCAATAATGTGAAGTAAATATTTTCATCTGACAGCTTCTGTTTTGAGCTATTTCATTTACATTTGAGGCATTTAGTTTGCATATTGTAAATCACATAGTTAAATTCTCCCACTGTTCTGTTTTTGATAAGAAAAATTAAATTGGAAACTAGGATGAATTTAAGTTATTGAAGCAATTAGAACTATTTATGTACCAGTTGTGTGTAAATAGTTTGCTTTCAGCATGCTCAAGTTACATTCCTTATTTCATCATTATTTTCAAAGGAAATTAATAAATTATAGAAGAATTAGGTGATCACGCTTGTATGTTTCACGATCTTGCCTATAACAGCATATTGTAGATTATCACCCTTCAAATTTAAGAAAGTTTGAATTACTTCAATCTTTTTTTTTTTTTTAATGCAGTATCTACTGGTGCAGAACGCAACTGCATTTTGTTCCTTCAGATTCTTGAAAAGATTGATTTGTTGCATCCTTCCTCTGTGTCTGTATTTCATGTGCTTTTCTGCAAAACAGCTCAGTATTAATTCACTTTCTTGCAACCTATGTTGGCGAGATAATACTTTCCTGTACATGTTACTCTTAAGTGAATATTCTGTTATGTATGCTGAGTGTTTGGTGATGCAACTTAGATTCTCACAGTTAAGGAAGTTAACCTGAGATATCTTAGGCTCAGATATCCTCAGGATGTTCACAAAAGCATGTATTACCAAGTTGCAGGTTCTCTTTTCTTTTTCCTTTTTTTATTAATACTCCTGAAGCAAACGGAAAATGTTTATACTTCTGGGGATGTGTGGCAAATGAAAGAGACAATGGATTTTATTTCCAGTACTGCTTCAACGTAAAAAGAAGACTGGAAACTTAATAGTCTGTCTTTTTTGCAGACTTGGCTCTGTAGGACCATACTTTCAGGTTCTGTTGCAGGTTTCTTGCCTTGTACCTGCAGGCAGTATCACATACTTTGGTTCTTATCTCTCAAGTTAACTTGTTAGTGTATCTAGCTCATAAAAAGCATCTGAAGTTTCTACCAAGGATAACTGCAGTCTTTTTATAATGTCAAGAATGGTGCTAGGATCCTAGTTGTGATTGCCCTCTTGAATCTATCTTGTGGATAGACCGTCTTTCATTGATTGTAGAAGGCACATTTTTTTTCAAAAGCCAGTAATTATTAAGGAATAAAAAGGAGGAATAAATAGACATAGTCATGGGGTGTCTTCATTATTTATCATACAGAAATGGTAGTTCTCAATCTGCATTTAAACTTCAGTTTTTAATTAATGTATTCCATGTATGTTTTATACTTCATTTTCCTTAATCAGAATGTTTTACAGTATCCTAATAAGAAACTTGCTGTGCAGAACTCAAGTATATTATATCAACAATGCTGTTATCACTGATTTTTAAAAAAAACTTTTAAATTTAATTGTTCCCATAATCCCATTTTGAGCAGCATTAATTCTTTCCCTACTTCTTTTGAGTCTTTGTTTACCCTTTTTGTAGTATTATCACACTGCTAGCTTTTTTTTTTAACCCACTGGAGCATTTTTGTGGTCAAAGACTTGCAGCATTAAAACTGCAGAGAGCTCTTCAGCCTTCTCTTAAAATTACTGAATGAAAATTATCCTAATCTGTTGATTTATTAAGTGTTTATTTCAGTAGCTGTTTTTACATCTTCCTGACTTAATATCAGTGGGGAGCTTTTCATTCTCATCTACTGATAGGACCATTGTCTGGCTCTTACCTAAATACAGAACAGAAATTCTTACTGAACAGCTCTGCCTTCCTGAATTACTGCTGAGTATTCTGTTGTTTGACTTGTAGCAGCAACCTAATATGCTTATAATGTAGGAATATTTAACCTCCTTGGTCACAGAATTCTCTGTGTCCTCCTGCTTTTCTTACCTACTTTCTACAGTTTCTGGCTTCATCTATATTGAGCACAGTCAACTCTTATTCCCCCTTTCTAGTTATTCCCTGTTATTTTTTCAGCTATGGGAAAAAAGATAAAAGTAAGGGCAGGCTGCAGCAGGCATTACTGCCTGCAAGAATCGAAAATCTTGAGACTCTACAGACACGTTTCAAATAATCGTGGTTACTGTAGGGTAAGTAGATCTTCTTTGATGCATATTGTGTTGTGGTATCACTGGCTTTCGTACTTTTTTTCATGATTAAAATTTTTAAATAATCAGCTTAGAATAATGCATAGGATCACTTGGAAATGCCGTGTGTAGCATTTCGTGCAAAAAAAATTCCATCTCTGTTTTTAATATTTTTGCCTGTATTGCTTTAATATTCATTACTGTGAGGTCCTGCTCTTAGACTTGTACACAACAGCTGATTTCTTCAGAAACTTAAAATCTTACAAAATCTAATAAAAATACCTGAATTCACGTTTTGTTTTTTGGGGCAAATCATGAGTAGAAATCATTAACCTTGTTGAGTTTTCTCTCTGAAAGACTTGCACAGCTGGCCAAGTAGTAGGGAGAGTTTAATTTAGATGAAATAGTTTAGGTAGTTTGGTTTAGATGGGAATGAACAGTGCCTAAGAAATTCGAACATCGTGCTTAAAGCTTCCTCATACCCAGAGATGAAGGCAAGACGAGTCTAGATACTCAGGGTTGCACTGCAGGGAAAACTGAAAACAGTATTAGTGAGAGAAGATGAAAAGGAGGTGGGAATTCATATCAGTTTTCTTGTGAAGGATGGAAGGAAAGCATCTATTTGTAAAAATAAATGAATAGGCATGACAGATTACAAGATGTTGAAACTGTAGACAGTCAGTTAGTAATGCTGTGAGGAAATTGGTATGAAGCTATGTGCAATGCTGCTGCAAATCTGGTTTTGGTTGAATTACCATGTTTCTGCTTTTCAGATCAGGAATTTGTAAAGCTTATCTGAGTAAAAAGTCAGGGTGGCTTTTGGTGTCTAGGAAAAGCATCTAAGATAGAAGCCCACAGTTTAGAGGCATTTACAGGTAATATTGAGAGTGCTTTTATGTGACATTCTGCAGGGGCAGATATTTTAAAAAGTCAAAGTGGTAGCATAATCTCCTCAAATGAAGTGGTTTTGCACTGTGTCCACCTCCCTTCTCAGTTTATTCCCATTTCTGATGCTGTTGAGTAATATCTCTAAAGAAAATAGCTCTTTCTTGAAGTCCTGTTTGAAACAGGCCAATATAGAATGTGAAGTGTAACTAATGCATTCGGGTAATAAATGGTGAAGTAGGTGAGTGACTTGGATGTATCATTGGGCAGTAGTAATTCTCTACACACTAGACTGTAGTTGAAATGTACTCAAAAACATTTAAAATTGCAGTCTCATCTACATAGTTTAATTGCTCTCTAAAAAACTTTAAACAAATCTCTTGGTTATTGTTTTTATTGGCCAAATACTCTTAAATTTGCTCCATATTGTAGCTAGGTCTGGTCTTTCTGTGGCTGTGAAGTACTATCTTTGGAACAAAATTGTACACCTACTGGTTTCTATCCTTTAAAGGACGATAAAACCTAAAACAAATCTAGTTCACTAGATACCAAGAAACTGAACAGAATATATGGTGTTTAGAATCTGTAGAGAAATTCAGAATCTGAATTTCTCCTTCATGGTTACCTAGAACTAGGTCTTGAACTTAATTAAGAAGGAAGAATTCTCACAGCATTCTGCTACGGAAACTGTCAGGCTCTGGCCTGGACAGGCACACACTCTCCTGGGTAAAAAACTGCTTGGATGGCCGGACCCAGAGAGTGGTAGTAAATGGTGTTAAATCCATCTGGAGGTCAGTTACAAGTGGGGTTCCCCAGGGCTCGGTGCTGGGTCCAGCCCTGTTCAATGTCTTCATCAATGACCTGGATGAAGGCATTGAGCGTACCCTTAGCAAGTTTGCAGATGACACTAAGCTGTGTGGAAGTGTCGATCTGCTGGAGGGTAGGGAGGCTCTGCAAAGGGATCTGAACAGGCTGGACTGCTGGGCAGAGACCAATGGCATGAGGTTTAACACGGCCAAGTGCCGGGTCCTGCACTTGGGGCACAACAACCCTATGCAGAGCTACAGACTAGGAGAAGTATGTCTAGAAAGCTGCCAGCAGGAGAGGGACCTGGGGGTGTTGGTCGACAGCCAACTGAACATGAGCCAGCAGTGTGCCCAGGTGGGCAAGAAGGCCAATTGCATCTTGGCTTGTATCAGAAATGCTGTGACCAGCAGGTCCAGGGATGTTATTCTCCCTCTGTACTCCGCACTGGTGAAGACTGCTCCTTGAATCCTGTGTTCAGTTCTGGGCCCCTCACCACAAGAAGGATGTTGAGGCTCTGGAGCAAGTCCAGAGAAGGGCAACAAAGCTGGGAAAGGGGCTGGAGAACAGGCCTTACGAGGAACAGCTGAGAGAGCTGGGGTTGTTTAGCCTGGAGAAGAGGAGGCTGAGAGGAGACCTCGTTGCTCTCTCCAACTACCTGAAAGGAGGTTATAGAGAGGAGGGAGCTGACCTCTTCTCCCAAGTGACAGGGGACAGGACAAGAGGGAATGGCGTCAGGCTCCTCCAGGGGAGATTTAGGCTAGAGATTAGGAGGAAGTTTTTCACACTGGGCACTGGCAGAGGCTGCCCAGGGAGGTGGTTGATTCACCTTCCCTGGAGGTGTTTAAGGCACGGGTAGATGAGGTCCTGAGGGACATGGTTTAGTGTTTGATAGGAATGGTTGGACTCGATGATCCGATGGGTCTCTTCCAACCTGGTGATTCTATGATTCTATGACTATATAGAAAATTTGAAAGAATGGAAACAAAATAGTAGTAAGGGAAATGTAACGTTCATTTGGCCTGTGTTTAATTGGTAGAAAATTAAAATTGTCTTAAATTTACCACTGTTTGCATCATCTTAGGGAACGTGTAAAATTTCTCAGGCTCATTTTTTTGCAGTGTGTGTAAAAACCTAGTATTCTGTCAGTTGAGACAGAGTGTAACATGTCCAGGGGAATAGCACAGGAGACATGCAGACTTGATGTCTATGTGAACTTGTATACTCTTCTGTTCCATTGCATTGGAAAAGACTCCTTTGCTCTTCTCCATGATTTGTCCCTTCTAGTCTTTAATTTTCTTACTGTTACCTAAATTACAGTAGCACACTTTTCTGCCCAATAAAATGATGGAATTTTCCCTCTTCCCTTGCAATAATGTAAAACCTGCATGGACAGCAACAAATTCCTTGGTTCTAAGGACCTTGTTAAGACAATCACATTCACTGTGGGAACTGATACAGTCCAGTCTCTGCTGGAGAGGCTAGATAGACAATTCATCTTTTGATATTTCTTTGAATTTTGTTTTATTTAGTATGCATAAATAAGTACTAAAAAATCCAATCTCTAAATTACCAGTATACATTGTACTTTTCTGTTTGCCTGGAGATGGTTCTTCTGAGGAAAGCCTAAAACAGTAGCTACACTTTCTGCCATTACAAGATAACCAGGAAAATCACAGTTATACAGAGACATACTTTGATTTCATTTCAATTTTGCATTTTTTTAAATAATACTATAACCTATTGTATGTCTGTGCAAATTATTATTTTCTCCAGTTTCCTTAACTCTTAGAAGTGTTTTTTCTCCTCCTCTCCCTCCTCCCACAATAATTTGCTCATTTATGCTTCCACTGTTACAAAACTATTATGAACCCTTGTGCTACTGCAGTGATCCTGGTGATTGAGAGGGAATGGGAATAGAGATGCAGGTGAAAATAGTGGAAGTCATGCTGAAAGTTTGCGAAGCAGAACAAACATTCCTTGAGTTGAAGACAGAAAGCCCTGGGTACTGATGTAGAGATGTTTTGCTTTCTTCTGAAGTTACTGTAAGTAGATGTATCAGTATACTTAGCAGAATCCATTTTGAAAGATCAATTTTATAAACTCTTTTAATGTTGTATAGTGTTTTAATATTTGTCTATGAAAAATGAATTATTTGTATATACAAATTATTATGTGTAATAAAAGGATTTCATAGGCGAGTCTCAGAAAATTACTGAATTTGGTAGGAAAGATAGCTTGGTGGCTAATGCAGAAAACTAGAAGTCACCACAGAGATTTTCTAGGTCTTCACATGAAAGACGGTTGTTATGTTGCTGTCTGAAACTGGGAACTCCTTATGCTAACAGTGAAGCTCAGTGAGCAGGTGACTTTGGACCGTGCCAAAGCTTACCCTAGTAGTTCTGCTGGATGTTACCGCATGTGTAGAGTCAACAGCAGTGAGTGTGGGATTCCCCACAGCTTAGAGTGTGTTATATTCATGCAAATTTAATTTCTAGCATGGACTTTTGCAACCAAACTAGGCAAATATTTCAGACTTGGCTGTTTCAGACCTGAAATTCTCTTCCCAATGCAGTGGTTTCCTAGAAAATTATTTTAACTTCAGTTATATCAGTGGTGTAATTTACAGCACAGTCCCACAAATGGCTATACATGTGCAACTAAAAGGAAGGCAGACTGTGGTGTTGTGGAAGACTGGACCAAGAATTTATTAGTATAAAGCAAATTTTTGTGTGTAGCCGCATACTCTGTCTCTAAACTGGTGAATGCTGGAGGTGATTTGTAAGGTAGACCAAGCGACTGTTACTCTTTACATGTTTTATCATTCATTTCTTTCCTAATCTTTACCATAATGGGATGCTGCTTATGATCTGACCCAGCAAAATATTTCTTACATTTTTATCCTGCCATCTGTGCAGCTTTGCCTTCATGATACAGATTATGGCTGACACGTGGACTCCCAGATTTAGAGTGACCACAGTGCTTAGTTAAGGTTTCGGTGTTTGAGTGGGGTTTGAGTTAAGGATAAAAACCTGTGTGATAACTGAGTTTGTTCTGTGGAGAAAGCAGTCTCTTAAATGCATCTAGGAAGACAAACAGTGCTTAGTTTGAAGCTTCTACTAAAATAAAAAAAAAAAAATAGTGATCTATCATTTGCTTATTAGTTTGTGCTGGTGGCTGATAATTTACACTGAAAAACATCGAAACTAAGCTACCTTGCTGAACCGAAGAAGGGGCTGGGTTTGGACTTTATAAAACGATATATAGAAACTGTCTTTTTTTTGAAATCCAGACTTAGACTTTCAGCTCTTTGGAAATCCAAAATAGTGTCTAAGGGGAAAAATGTTCCTATTAGAATGTTAATTTGTTATAATAGCTGTTTCACAGTGTACTAAGATGCTGTGATTAGTACTCACATTAGATTGAATGACTGCTCTGTAGGGAGGGAATACTCATACTTGCAAATGTCCATCCTGTGATAACATAAGAGGCTTTTTTTGCATCCGTGAAACGGCAAAGACCTATTTTGACTACTAGCTCATCAAAACTTTAAAGTGACTTATGTGTTGTTTGCCTCTCTAACATTCTTTCCCAAATGTTTTCCTTTCCGTAAGTACTGGAAAAGAGATGAATTTGAGGTGAGAACAGGGAAATGGAACAAAGGCATGTTTTATTTTGTTTTCCTTAGATATCTTCATCTTTCATAGGTCAAAACCTTTTTTTAAATTGATTTCTCATATTACTTTATATATTGCTGTGCATACTGAAAACTTCTGAAGAAAAAGACTCTTTCCACTACATCTCACACTAATTGAGAAATTCTGTGGAAACATAAATGGCTACTCAGGATCATTTGAAACGTGCATTTAAATTTTTTTTCAACCTTAATCCAACCTCTTGTTCTTCAGTTTTTCCCAGGTTTCAAGCAAGCTAAATACCCCTGGTGACAGCATTCCCTCTACCAAGAACAGTTCACACTTAAACTTTAATACTTCATTATAGCTTGTCTTCTGCTTTGAAATGTATAGTAAGGTAAACTTTTTAAATACGTTACAGGTTACAAGGGCACAGAAGCAATGTCGGTATGCACTAAAGGATGTTGACTTTTGGCTGACATAGTGCTCTCAACAGTAAAAAGATTTGATCATTATGGTTTTCTTCTCTCTATTTAATGGGCTTCTTATGGATCTGTGTTTGTTCTTTTCCTCAGATATTAGGATTAAAGAAGAGGAGCCTGATCCAGAAGAGTGGCAGCTCAGTGGTGATTCTACACTGAATACCAATGATCTGACACATTTGAGAGTACAGGTAGTGGATGAGGAAGGGGACCAACCGCATCAAGAAGGAAAAAGACTGCGACGAGTCGCTTGCACGTGTCCCAACTGCAAAGAAGGTGGTGGAAGGTAGGAGATGTTCAGTGTCATGGAATGTATCCAATGATGAAAACAAATAATGAACAAGGAAAAAAGGAGTGTTACTAACAGTAGTTGTCTGTAGTGAGATAAATCTGAAAGCTTATGCAGAAGAGCTTATGCGATAAATGACTGCCATCTTGATTTCTGGATTTCATGGATGGGTGGATTATACTCCATTGAGATTAATTGGAAAAATCTGGAGTTACATGCCACCTAGTACAAGTGAAGTGGGATAAAACATTGCTGTAAATAGCACGAAAATGAAATACTTTGGATTATACACTTCTGTGATTGGCTTCCTATCATGTGTCAAGGACTTGATTAAATCCTGTGTTCTTGCATTTCCTTACTGATTGAGCATTTTTCCCCACAGTTTGATTGCTTTAGTGTGTTATAAAAATACAGTTATTCTGGTTTTCTTGTTGACTGGTTTCCTAAGAAAAACAAGATTTGTATAATAACTCCAAATATGAAATATTGAATTGATTGTTTTCAAAGTTAGTGGAGATTTGGCTAACAAAAAGGTATGAAGTTCCAATTCATATAAAATTTCAGGGCTGCATAGAAAGTCATGTTTTACTGTTCTACATCTCATGACAATATTCTTCAACTTTTTGTTATTATGAAGAGTTAATTCTATTCTGAAGCACTTCTTTTTCAAGATCTTGATTATGGATGTAAGAGAGGAAGCAAAGAATTAAGTGTGTTTGTGCATGATATAGTTGTGCAGGGGCTTATTTCTAGTATACTAAAATTAGTTCATTTTAATAATAGTTACTTCTTTAAAATGAAAGTCTTATTTATGTGAGAACTAATAGTGTAAGTAACTGAGTTCTCTTAAAGAACCTATCAGTGTCCTGTGGCTCTAGAGGTACTGTCTATGTCTATTGTCAAGTCTCTTTTTTGTCCGTCGCCATCTTCTTGTTAAATTCCTGTGTGTAATTTCACTGAAACCTGTCACAGATGTTTCAAAGTTCTTGGTGAATCTTGACTTGGCCATGACAGTCTGCCCAAAGTACATTCTGGGTTGAGGTTTGCTTTTATCTGGGAGACAGCTCTGAAAATGTGATTTGCATGCTCTGTATTGTTAGGAAACATAGCAATTTCACATGTTGCATCTTCCTTGTGTTCTATTCCAAACACCACTGACTTTAACTTAGAGACATCTTTGGTTTAAAATCATCTTCCTCCTAAGTGGAGTCGCTGCAACACCAAATTTTAAAGTTGAAGCCCAAGAGAGAATCTTTTTGAGAAATGGCTTGGATGAATTCTCAAAAAGGTTGTGATCTGACTGAAACTCACATATGGGAATTTGGGAAGGAGTTAAGAGCTTGAACAGAATTAAGATAGGTGAGAACCTGAACTCCACTGTAAAGGAAGATCTGGACACATCAAATGTACAAAGGAAGTAGGAAAAGTAGGACAAGAAGTCAGGATGTGAGAAGAATTAAGACTGGAATAGAAACAGGATAATGAAGTAGACAATGGTAGAGTAACAGAAAAAGAATGAAAGTGTCTACCATTGCTACAGCAACTTTCCCACTGAAATTTAGAAGTACTTCACAGTCTAGCAAAAATTAGTAAGCCCATTTGGAGGGATATTTTTCTTCTTCAGATACATGTTGATCATGTTTCATAGCTGCTACAGTTGCTTGTTTATCTCTAGTGCTGCAGTTTTGAATTTTGATTTGTCTTTCAATTCTGCTGATGCGTCACTGAGTTTCATATAATGGGACATTTGCTTTTATAAATTTCTTCGGACAGCATTCACAATTCTTAAAATGATGTTAATGTTGCAAAATTGAGAATTTGGAATTTGGCACATGCTGAAGTTAAGATATCCTGGGGAAATTTAATTTCTTGTGCATATACATTATCATTTGGTTTCTAATTACATTACTGTGTACTATCTTTTTCATGTCACTCCAGTGCTGTTTAGTGAACGGGATGGATGATGCACAGGGAGTGCATCAGGGCTGTGTAATGATTGGCACCTGCCTCTCTTATTGCAGGAGTTGGAAGGCATTTAGGGAATGAGATACGGGACTGCAGCAACAGGGCTCTGAAGTTTTGGAAGTGTTTGACTATCCACCCTGCCTTTTCTGCTGCAGAAGTACTGAGTTCATTTGAAGTCAATTGAGCTGAATTGTGAATATCTACAGTACTCTAAGAAAATGTGCTGCTTCTCTTGTGTTGAACTTGACACCTCAGGGTGGTGCGTGTTGGATGATTTTGACCTTGATCTCTTTCTGTCTTATATTTGTATCTATGAAATGCTTGTACTAGTTCAAGTTCACTACACAGGAGTGTTGCAAGATGATAAATTTATTAATGTTTGTGAATTGCGTAGACACTGTGAGTGTTGTGAGTGCCATAATGGAGAGAAAAAACTCATGGGTAAATCAGTAATTCTATTTTTAAGACAATAGTTATATACTATGTAGCTAATAAGAAAAGCACATTGAATCAGTATGAAAATGCTGAATAACATTTCAGCCAATTAATACTATCCCTCCTGTGCTCTGAATAGGGTAGAAGGTAGTACATGGCTTCACATATGCAGACTTGATCGTCATTTAATCTCTTGTGTTGCCTTAGTTTTGACATTTCTTGTCTCTTCTGTTTTCTGGTAGCAAAGTAGAGTTGTGTTTGGTTGGTTTGTTTGACTCTAGATAGAGAATTAGACTGCATTGCAGTCTTCAAAGGATTTCTATTTGTACTAGTCCTGTGAAGCAGGAAGCCAATATTATCTTTACCTTACTTGGGGGCATAGGGAAAGGAGGAGGATGATGCATTAGATGTGTAAATTAAAATCCTAAAGCCTCAAGCTTATAAAGTAAAGGAAGGTTAAGCAAGTAGGGGGAGAGAGAGAGATGTACCTCAAAGGATAACTGATCTCAAATGGACTGTAGGAAGCTTCTAGTTAGTGTGTCTGAAATTAGGTGGTAAGTTAGATCTTCTTAGTTAGATCTGGAATTACACTGAGATGTAGTACTACTGTCTGGATCTATAGAGGAACAGTGCTCCTGAGAACCACTTCAGGTACGTAACTCTAAAATACAAATTCTTAAAATAAGTAATAACTGTATGCTTTACCTCTGAAACTGAAAGTCCAGTTTCTCAGCAGATTGAAGAGACTTCTTTTGAAACCATTGCATTCCACATGACTATTGAGAAACCTGACATCCAGTCTTTATAAAGCTGGAATGTACTATGAAAATACTTCAGTACTGACTGATTTGAAGACTCCAGTAAAGGGGTAGGCCTGAGGCATATCCTTTCATGGAGTTAGGATAGTTAACTGGCCAGTGCAGCAAGAAAGACCTCTTACCATGACATGTTAGTGCATAGTGCCGGACTGTCACAGCTGCAAAGTGTCCAGATAGAATTTGGCTCAAATCCAGTGAATATAGAGCACATATGAAGCAAACATGCAGATGCCTACATGAAATTGTATAGAATAAGTACGCTTAGTTACTCATTCTAACTTATGGGTGTCATTCTGTAAATCCCTAACTTCTCCTTTGCTTTGAACTTCAGAGTCTGTGAAAGAATTCTGTTAGCAATTATGCGAGGTGCTTTGAATTGTGTAGGTATGTCACCTATGCACAGTAAACTGATCTGGAGTTGAAACCTGGTTTCCTTCAGTCTAGACTAAAGGTGCAGTTAAGCAACTTAAAATGATTGACTTAAATTGTTGTAAGGGAATTTTGGTGTGATTTCATGGCATTTGTTACATTTATGTACTGTATTGTGCAAAGTTACAAAATATTTTTATTGATTCTTGTGGACAGGAGGACTATAATATATTTGGAGAAGGTGCAAGGACAAAAAAAAAGTTATATACAGAAATACATTCTCAAATACAGGAATACAATTTGTTATAATAAGCACAGGCTGAGAGCTTCTTAGAGTTACATGGAGTTGGAAAGGCAATTAAAGATAGAGCAGGATCTTGTGGAAAGTTTTTCCTGTGACCAACACAGTGTAATAGAGAGGAACCATGACTCTTCCTTTGCTTAGCACAACAATGCTGAATGCCTTGAGGCACTAAACAAGAAGACCTGAAGAAAAGCTGTCTAGAACTGAATCATTAAATGAAGGTGAACTTAGAGCCTGCCTTTGAGATTGTCTGAATGCTCAAAATTTGTGAATGTTGGGCTTTTGTGTAGGTGGCATAATACAAAGTTAACTAGTTCAAATTGCAGTTAAATACCTCAAGTTGCAGTTAATTTTGCTTTTTGGTCTTGGCTTGAGAGAAGGCCATAGAAGAGCGTTAACCTGACAGTTCAGGGGTAGCAAAGGTTCCCAAAAATGGACATTTCGCCTGAGGTAGGAGATGTAAAAAAAGCAACATTTGTCCTGTTCCAAAAATGTAATTTGAAAAAGTCCAAAGTATTCTTGCCAAGACTGATAATTATGGAAGAGCTTAAGAAGTCAGGTCAGGTGTCAGAGAATTTTTTGCATGAAGTGTTTATAAACAAACTGGATAGAACAGGCAGGTGAACTTCCTGTGAGGCTAAGGATTGTGGGGTGGCAATAAACCAACAGAAAAATAGATAAGCAGAATCTCTTCTGTTGCCATATTCTTAGGCTCATATGAGTCTACTGCTAGGGTTAAAAGCCTACTGGACTCTACTGATGTGGCCACTGAATTTGTTCTGATGTCAAAACCTACATTGTCATGACAAATAATTACTATGTAAAAGGAATAGCGTTTCCTTCCAAGACAAAATGACTAAAGTAGCACTGTGAAGACTAATCTATATTGAGACTTCTTAGAAACATTTTCTAAGGCCCTGTTGAACTTTAAGTCTTTACTTTTCTGGCCTATCTGGAATATTTGGGTTCATTTGTGATTAAATTAGAATTCTTTTTAGATGCTGCAGGTTTTTAGAGTGATTTAATTTCTATGCCTATTCAGAAATGCTTACTCCAAGTGCTAGCTCCTTAAGGTGTATGTACATTTTACCCCAAACTTCTATGGGATGTAAATTGACATTGTTTTGAATGCAGGGATGGCAGTCTGGGCCTGATAGTTACTTCGAAAATCCTTAAGCCTCTGGACAGTTGTTGAGCACCTAGTTTAAGGAAAAAAATTGCCCTGGGGAGGCATCTGAAAATTCTGTAAGGAGTCATAGAGAATGGAGTGCCCAAGACTGTGATTTCAGAATCCACTAAGTTGTTTGTAGTTAACATTGTTGGTAAATAAGGTGGCCTAATGCTTGGCTACATTTTCCAATCTCTTACCTTGTACAAGCATTTACCATTCCTAAAGTTACATCATCAGACGGATCTGTGCTGTGATGTGCCCCTTTCAGCAGCAGCAAATTCTAGGGTTGGCTAACATCAAGTTAGGCTTTTGTGTTAGGTGCTTCCCCTGAATCAATCGCCTACCATTTCAGTGAGGCTGCATCTTAAAATTGTCTAATCTGGACTGCTGAGCTTATGTCCATCTGTGAATTGTGTTCATTTTGATGATTTTTTTTTTCTTACATACTTAGGCTTTTATTTAAATGTCAGCAAGATCAACTGTGAAAGTCAGCAAGATCAATAGTTGAAATATTCAAGTTAGTATGCTTGTCCTCTAACCCCAAACTGCTTCTCAGGTTTCCCCAAGATGCCAAAAGTTCCATCTGTTCTCTTCTCAGTTGCCAAAATCTCCAGTTTCCATTTTGGCAGCCGCAGTCATTTGCATTTCTCTTCGCCAAAACTGTCTTTGATTATGGTAAAAACTCAGACTGGGAGAAATTTAAAATAAGGGCACTTCAACGTCAAAGTAGTATGAACTGCTGTAATGATTATATTTCCAACTTAGATATGTGTGTGCTTGCTAAAGATTAGACTTCTATCATTTAAATTTCACATGCTGTTGAATTTATAGTTTTTTGCAGAATTGGGAAAACATAGAACTTAGTTCCTGTTTCTTAGGGAGTGCGGTGGATTCTGACTGTATTTGAAACAAAAACAGGAAGCTTCGTGGGTTTGTTTGCAGATCTATTGGTAGATGCGATCTCATTTACATGTATGACCAGTATTTAGGAGCAATGTATTAGAATGAGTAACATCTCTTTTTTTTTGTAACAGAGGCACCAACTTGGGAAAAAAGAAGCAACACATTTGTCACATACCAGGCTGTGGCAAAGTATATGGGAAAACTTCACATTTGAGAGCTCATCTCCGCTGGCATTCTGGGGAGCGTCCATTTGTTTGTAATTGGATGTTCTGTGGTAAAAGGTTCACTCGCAGTGATGAGCTTCAGCGACACCGAAGAACGCACACAGGTTTTTAGTCTTTGATTCTGGTGCCTTTAACTAAAGACATGTCATGGAAGGGGCTTGGATAAGTAACTTTTTAAGAGGAGAACAAACCTTTATGTTGGACTGATTTTAATGTAGCGTGACTTTTCTAAACTCAGCTGCTACTAAGAGCTATGTATACACTTTATTTTCTTTAGTAGGTCTGAGGAGGGAAAATGGCTACCTTTCTTGATTCAAAACTGACATTTACGCTAATAGTTAGCTAGTGTTAGATGTCCTTGCCCATGGCAAGGAGGTTGGAACTAGATGATCCATGTGGTTACTTCCAACTTAAACCACTCTATGGTTCCATTTAATATAGCTTATTTAAAATACTTTGATTCAGATTGAGCAATACATTTCATTTGTTTTGAACCAGATTACAACTCCTTTTCCAGCTTAAAACTTCAATAATTTTCTCTCATTTAAAAAAAAAAAAAAGAAAAATAAAGAGATGGCTAGACTAGGTGTCATTGACAAAATCAGGGAAAAGTGTGTGATGGTGTATCATTTTACATCTTCCAGTTTCATGTTTAGACCACCCATTAGGGACTCCAGTTTCTTTTTGTCTAACACAAAGAGATTAGTCTAGATCTTCCACTTTTTCAAGGACCAGTTTGTTTCAAATGTGTTGTCTGTATTAGCTGTTTTCCTACAAACTAAACCCGTAATTACATTCTGTGGGTTGCTTTCCTTTTAAAACTAGACAATTTGAAAAACCCACTGATAAGCAAATAAATTATTTATCTGTTATCAGCACTTACACTGTTTAGACAACTGTCTTTGTAATGACTATGTGAAATATTTCATGTTTTGTACCTAATGCTATGCTCTTGTTAGACACATGGAATGCTTGAACCTGAGACCAGTTGAATGATCCAGCTTGGAGGG
The DNA here is from genome assembly GCA_033558105.1 of Coccyzus lansbergi. Classification (NCBI taxonomy): domain Eukaryota; kingdom Metazoa; phylum Chordata; class Aves; order Cuculiformes; family Coccyzidae; genus Coccyzus; species Coccyzus lansbergi. The sequence continues at coordinate 32,147 of JAUMJK010000983.1, forward strand.
TGTGGTTAATGACTTCTAATGTACCTGCATACAAATGAAATGTAGAGATATGCAGAGATCTATCCTAAGATCTGTTTTAAAGTCTTTTCACTGACCTGGAGGAGGCAACAGAACACATGCTACTTAGGTTTGCGGATGGTGCCAAACTGGGGTGATCAGTCAGTGTGTTTGAGAGCAAGGCTGCTATTCAGAGGGAGTCAGGCTGAAGGAATGGGCTGATGAACCTTATGAAATTCAGCAAGGATAAACACCAATTACTGCACCTGGGATGGAATTAACCCTTGCAGCAAAACAGGTTAAGCACTGACCAGTTGGTAGGCAGCTCTACTGAAAAGTCCCCGGAAGTCTTGACAGACAAGAAGAACATGAACAAGAGCCAGCAGTAAATGTGGCTGGGGCTGTATCAAAAGAAGCAGAGGCATTAGTTCTAGGGAAGTGATTATTCCGTTCTTCTCAGTACTGGTTGGACTGCATCTAGAATATTGCATTGGTTATAGTTTTCAGCCCCCAAAATAAGAAAGACATTGATCAACAGGATTTAATTCACTAAAGGGCTATCAAGATGATCAGGAAGCTAGAGCATTTTCCTTTTGAGAAGAAGGTGCAGGAATTGGGCTCATTCAGCTGCTCAAAGAGAAGAGTAAGGGTGGGGGAAGCCTAACAGCAACCTTTTAGTATCTACAAGGCCACCATTAAGAAGACAAAGATTTTTTTTTAATGGTGGTGCACTGGTGGGCTGAGACTGCAGACATACAGTGAAACAAGAGAGGTTCAGACCAGATAGAAATATATCTCTTAATTGTGAAGACAGACAGGCATTGGAACAGGATGCCCAGAGAGTTTCTTCAGTCTCCATCCTTAAAGGTTTTCAAGAACAAGCTGGATAAATGCCTTAGCAACCAGGTCTGACCTCATAGCTAAGAGAAAGATCAAACTAGAGACCTCCAGAGGTCCCTTCAAACCTGAATTACACCATGATCATGTCTATCAGTCTCTCATACTGCAGGGACTCATATCATCTTCCCTGCCTATCATTTGGCAGATTTTGTTCTCCTCTGAAAAGTTATTTATTGGTAATAATTGCAGTGAAAGTTAGCAGCCTTGAGGGTATGAGTTTGCAGTATTCTTTAGCTTGCCTGAAAGATCTCCCCAAACTCAGTCAGACAGAGGAAAATATATGAATTCTGCTAAAGGATTTATATAGGTGTCTAGAAATTTAACACAGAATTTTATCATGTTGGATAGGTTTTTTTCTTCAGTATTGATTTTGTTAGAATTCTGATTCCTAAAGGCAGTAAATTAACTCAATTTTAGATGTACATGGAGTATTTTAATGTTGTTGAAAATACCTTCTTTATTATCTTCTGTGACAGGTGAGAAGAAATTTGTGTGTCCAGAATGTTCAAAACGCTTCATGAGAAGTGACCACCTCGCAAAACACATTAAAACACATCAGAATAAAAAAGGTATTCACTCCAGCAGTACAGTGCTGGCATCAGTAGAAGCAACATCTGATGATACTTTGATTACTGCAGGAGGAACAACACTTATCCTTGCAAATATTCAACAAGGTTCTGTTTCAGGAATAGGAACTGTTAATACATCTGGCACCAGCAATCAGGATATTCTTACCAACACTGAAATACCTTTACAGCTTGTCACAGTTTCGGGAAACGAGACAATGGAATAAATATTACACAAGATACCTATTAATTGTGGTTATTTTTATACAGTAGTGAGAAGAATATTGTTCCTAAGTTCTTAGATATCTTTTTATTGATGTGCAAAAATTTTTGGATTGACAGTAACTTGGTTATACATGACACTGAAATGCCTTACTTTGTATGATATTCCATAGTATATTAAAATGGTAAAATTGCATGGGTTTTGTAGGTACTTTTGGAATCTAGAAAAGAAGAAATTTTACCAAGTTATATTAAAAAAAAAAAAGAATTTAACGATGGAAATGGTAGTCTAACCAAATGCATCAATCCTGTGTGGTTTAGTGTAAAAAAAATGAGAACATGTTGGTATTTATCTATTGTAAGATAAAAGAAGTTGATGGGTGAGAAGAAATCATGTTATGATAAAAGAAATTTTGTAATTTTCTTGATGACTGGAATTTTTATTATGCATAACTGACAAATCAAGTTTCCAGGCAAATGTTACATAGTGTAGGCTTTACTTAGCTCATCAACTTGTCATTTTGAAGCTAATTATTTTAATTAGGTTAACTATGTACAATATTTTAAGCATTACTCTTGTAAGATTTTGAAAACTACATTTTAACATGGAACTGTAGGGATAGTCACCTTTTAAATCCTGTTGAAAAGCCATGTTTAAGATTTAATTTGCCAAAATGATGTCTTGTTAATATTCTTTCAATAACCAAGGTGGGCAATATAACCAATGTTTAAAAAGCTTAAAAGGTTAAAAAAAATATGTATAGGTTGAAGCATTTGAATGGTAAAGCAAATGTTATAGCGAAGTATATCCCTTCTTTTGAACATTGGAGGACCAAAAATAAGGTGTATTGCGTCTCAGCAGTGATTTTTATCAGATCTTTTTCCAAAAAACATCTGTCTGCCAGGGCCTTAAAAGCCATTTATGTAAATTACCAGTAAAATAAAACATATGCAAATACAACAGAAAAATCACTTCCATACTGATAATACTCCCAAACACATGGATATAGTCATAGTGAACTAGGGGGTTTATGAGGTTTTTGTTTGTTTGTTGTTTAGTTTTTGGTTAGTCAACCTGCATTTAAATATCAGCCATCTTTCCTTTTTTGCTCCTTCCTTTAAAAATTGTATGTATCCAGTACATTTAACTGATAAACATATATGTTTTTTATTATGCTGAATTTTCTTTTTATTTTTTAATTACTGTTTATATTTTCAGTTATAGAAAAATGTACAAAATAAAGTTATATAGCCAGTCTGTAAGTGCTATACCATTTTCAGAAAATGTACAATAATTACTGCAGTTCACCTATTTACAAACATTTGGAAATCTGTTCATTTGTTATTCTTAAAACCACCTCAAATTTAAAGGCTACCTTATTGTACGTTTAAAGTGTATTATAACAGTGTGGTAGTTAATAAAACACTATTTTTTTTTCTTTTGACTTGAGTTTACTGTAATTATTGTTAACTACAAGGTGTAATTGCCTAATGCATTTGATTGCCTGAGATGTTTTATTATTTTGTGCTGGATGGTGGGAAGTCGAAATGGTGTTTCTTTTCTTTATGGGCGAGGAGATGGTAATATACCAACTCATTGTTTTCAAAAAGCTCCATCAAATATGCATGGACTATATACTACATTGGTGTAGTGGTAACTTTTTTTACCTTAAGCTGAGCAGGAAGTGAAGGAAACATAGGAAACATCCTGTAGAACATGAAAATAAAGTTGCATTTATGTCTCCTGCCACAATACAGACGGTCTTGATAGAGAACTACAGCTAAAAGGAATAATGGCCTTTTGCTTAAAGCACCAGAAGAAATAAGAAGTACAAGGGGGAAAAAGCTGTGGGCTTAGAAAATGTGACTGGAAGAGTGAGGTGATGATTTTAAATGGAGCAAGAAAGACCAGTGAGAACTGGGGTATTAAAGAAAGCAATGGTTGTATATGATGTAATGAAAGTGGAAAGCTTTTACTTGTGAAGTCTAAAGGCTAGGAATACCAAGTGACCAGAAAACAGGCCAGGATAATTTAGGATAAACCAGGTAGAAAAGAGGGGTCTAGAAAAAGTCACAAAAGGAAGATTTTCTGCATTTGCAGTTTAATGAGAAAAAAATTATGCAAATCTTTTGAGATTCAGAGCAAGAGAAATTGACAGGTATAGAGAAAAGGGAGTTAATTCGCCATCAGCTTAATCTTCTATTTAGTAAAACAAGAGTGAGATTGGTTGGGAAGGCACAAGAGTGACAGCTTGGGAGAGAAGACAGTTTTCCTTAGACTTGCACCACTTCATGGACATTATTGATACATCAAAAGAGTCGATTTCTGTTAGACAAGTGAATGGGCATAGTTTCCAAAAGATGTTTCTTTTTGCAGCATGTGTTAGTGTAAGAAACTTTATAACTTTTGTAATACTTTGGTTCTGTTTCTCATCTTTCCAACTATTTGTAGCTATATTAATGCATTATTTTAAGATGTTGGGCAAAGGATGACTTTCTTAATGAATCTACTTTTCACTACGAAAGTTTTAAGGCATAACAATTTCACTGATGTTCATCTGTGGATGTAGGTGTTTTGGTGCAAAGAAGTTTAATGCCTCATTGCTGTAGATGAGATTGCTTTATTTCTCAACATCTTAATGCTCAGTACATCAAGTGGTTGCTTTAACTCATGATTAAGCGGCAGAAATTTTCATAAGGATATTGTGTCATTAAGAAGCTTCAGAAGGTAGAAATTTCGGAAGAAAGTAACTAAAAATGTGTAGGAAAAAGTCTGATGTAAAACCTGTGGCCTAAGGGCTGTGTGCCTAAATGCCTCGCAGCCGTAGTGTTTGTTATTTGAGAATGCTGCTACATGTGTTCACAAGTTGCATGGCAGTGGCTTTCAAAAGATCTCTGCTCCCCTCCAGGGCAACGGTTCATGAGCCCAAGTATAAGATCTCTGGAACATCTAGGATTGTGTCTGCCTCATGGCTCGTTTTCATGGTCACTCTAGCAACTCATATGATACCAAGACAAAATTGTGCACTCTGTAGAAGGCTTTCTGAGTTTATCTGTGAATGAGGTCTTTGTGGGTTCATGATGATGATTGCTTGGTGTGTTTCTTGGTTATTATTGGTACAATATTGTAGCATTTTACATTTTTATTTTCATGTCTATCTTCCTGGCTTGTATAGTTTCTTGGCAAGGAAGCCTTTAGGTCCATGGATGGTTTGTATCTCTCACAGTCTGATGTAATCTCAAATTAAGATGACTGTAAAACTGGTTCTACAGGAGAGCATGAGCTTGAGAGCAGCCCATGTTATCAGTTTCAACAGTTAGAGTACTTATTTTCAGGAAGTAGCTAGGCCTGTACATACAATTGTTATATTTAATCTAAGTATTTTGGGGCTCATTTGTGAATGAAGTAGTGGGTTTTGATCCTTGCAAGTTACAAACCACTACTTGTTTTTGCAGAGAATGAGAGGTTTTAATCATTGCTAGTTAGTAGGCAAAGGGGCAGTGTGAGTAAGGAGAATGATATAATCAATGAAACACTTGTGAGGAGCAAGATTCCTCATTTGAAAATTCAGATTTCACTCTGGGAAGGGACTCCACAGAGCTCTTATTTCTTGTTCAGACAAGCTGAAATATCAGTCTTTGGTTTGGGGCGTTTTGAGATGTTGGAGTTGGTTAAGCCTTGTAAATGGCTTCAGGAAATATTCTTTAATATGTTCTCTAACAAATTGTTCTGGGTGTTGGGGAATGAAGCTAATAGTCACCTGTCCAATTTAAGAACTAATGATCAGGTGGCTATTTTTCCTCCAGCTTTTTACCACCACTATTACCACCATAAGTGTGAAACATGCATTGTAGAACAGGGCAGAAAAAGCTGATGTGGCTAGCTCAGCTCTTATCTGGCAAATGGTATTTTCTGTAAAAAAACAACCTCCATTTGATGTTCCAGAATTGCCATTCACTGCTACAGTGTATGCTGGTGCATCTTTTCTAGAATCCATGTTGGTAGGACATTTGCTAGAACCTTAGTTGGATGTGTAGGTGCTTTATGCAGTATCAAGTATTGCTACAGGTGGGATAAGTAATTTATCACAAAAATCTGCCTGGCAGTGTAATGGTGGTTTGTGGGAGCCTTGCCTCTCTTGTCCAGATAAATTGGTCTTTTCCAATTCCTGAGATGTCCAATAGATCACAGGGGAAAAAAAAATGCTTAAAGTAAAAAGCTTTTGTGATTTTGAGGTTTTGTAGCTGTCCAAAGATACAAGTTTCCCTTTGCTTAGAATTGTGCTGCATGCCTTTTTGACATAGCATCTCAGACTGTGCTGTGAAAAATCACTATTTATTATAAAAAGTTTCCATAATTTAATTCTTAGGTAGACATATATATACTGTGATGTATATAGGATTTGCATCATTCTTCAGTATGTATGTGTATAGGGAGGTATAATGTTATTTGAAGATTCATTTTTACCTAGAAGCCAGAAATGTTCCTGTCAGTGAAATCCCATCCTTCACTTAAGTGGTAAGTCTCTGCTACCTTGAACAGTCATAGATAGCTACAAACTATGTGCACAGTAAATCCCATAGTTTGGTGGTCATTGGGACCTAGAGTTGCCCATACAAAGAAAGTTTAGGGTTTGAGTATTTTGAAATTAATTAAAACATTAAACAACATGAGATCAACACCACTGGGAAGAGGTTCCAAAGCAAGACTCTGAGCTATTTATTGTTCTTGCACATCTTTCCTATTCCCTCTGAAAGCTCAATTCTAGTGGCATGCCTACAGATAGAATGAGATGTACTTCTTATATATCTTTAAATATATTTGCATTTTTTCACTAAACTACTTGGAGAACAATAACTTTGCAAGGGTTGTAGGCTTTCTATGTCACTGTAGCAAGTAATTTTCAAGCAATAATAAGTAGCTGGTAAGTGTTATACAAACCAGCACCACTTCCTTGAGAAAGGCCTTTCAAGTTAGGTGCTCTTTGCCACAGACAAGAAATGAGTCATTAGAGAGATGGTTGAGCTGGGTTCCAGGCATGGACAAAATATCTGAAATCATATGCTGTCCAAACAAGCCCTGACTTTCATACATGCTAGATCACCCACCCACATTTTGAAATTTTCTCTTCTGTTTAGAACTTATGCAAAGGTATTCACAGAATTTTATTCATAATTTATGCACAAAATGGCCGCTTCATGATATGTGCTTCCTACCTGTTTTTTTTTTCCCCCTCCACTAGGTTGTGTTTTGACTTAACAAACGCTTGGCAGGATAGCAGCGTACTCCGTTATGCTGCAGGCAATCATTACTGCTGCATTAAGAAATGACACCATAACTCCAGGTTTGCAGGGAGTATCACTGGGATTCTTCGCATGTGTTCACCCCACAGTGGAGACAACAGGGTGATGTTTCTGATGGGACTGATGTACATTTACTGGTTACATTGATTTCCGATTTCTGTCCTCTCAATGTAGGCCACTGCATGGATCATTACCAGTACATAGTGAATGTATTGTATTGCTTTGGCTTGGTGTGGATTTTTGAGGGGTTTGGTTGTTGTTTTCTTTTTTTTTTTTGCGTTCTGTGAACCATTCTTTCCCCTGGTACTAGAATCTGGTTCTAGTACTAAAAATGAAATGAAATTTCTACAAAATCGTACTGCTGGAAAGCACAGTGATGAAAACAATGGCTCTCGAAAGGAAAGAGGCCACATCTTGTATTGTTAGCTTGGCCGTGACCTGCTCTGGGACCTTCCACCAGCCCTTCCACTTCTCTGAGCTCCTGCGGTTTCTGGTCACACTCTTCCCATTTTGGAAGTGTTGAGTATAAGCTAATCTGGCACAGCTGTATCCCTTACTATGTAAGCCTTGAATCCCTGCTGAGACAGCTTTACATAAAGAAATGTGTGGGTGGAGCAGATACAGGGCTGTATGGCAGCACTTTGCCATATTTTTCAAGAGCAGCTCTGGGGAGAAGAGCTGAAAGTGAGCGAGCTGGTAACAAGCAGCTTGTTAGTGCCAGAGACTGAACAAACAGTTAATAAAGCAGTGCTCTTGTGGCCCAGCTTATGGGCTGGTAGGAAGATTTGTGAACATGAGAATGAAGTGAGGATGGTGGGAAAGAGGTAGGAACAAATTTCTTGGGACAAGTGACTGGGCTGCAGAAGGCTCTGGGGATACACAGCAGTAAGAGTTGATAAAATTTAGGACCAGGGTCCTAATCCCTAGTTCCCTCCCCAAAACATTCTGGAGTCTAGGTTCTAGACAATTGTAAAGGCAGCTGTTCAGGAGGGTTGCAGATGGATCAGACAAGGCGTGATAAAGTGAGGAAAAGGAGCCAGAAGGCAAAATTTGAGTGCTGCATAAAGCTTTCTGGCATTCAGGATGCTTTCATAGCTGTCCTTACTGCCCTTTCTTTCTTTACTGCTTTGTGCAGCAATTTCCTGTCGTAATTCTTCTGCCAGGTCGCCAGATACCATAAACCCAGCAAGAGAACACATGCTAGACTGAGGCTTACACTAGCTATGCATTATTGCTTAGGGACTAATAAGGCTGGTGTCTGGCAATATGTGCTATTGAAGACAATTTTTGGAGGAGAAGAACAGGTATGTGCTACAGATTGAACCGTGGACTGCTGCTTGAGCAGTGTCTTGACTGAATCCTGTTCTTTAATTTTAAATACAGGGATGCCTGAGTTTAGGAACTGGATTGGAAACTAAGTATGGGAAAGGGGCTTGGTCCTGTGGCAACATCAAGGTTGTTTGCCTCTTTCTTCACAGCTCTTTTGTGTGGTGGCTTTATTGTTTGAGAAGATTGTTTCTCAGTTCTTCAGTTTCACGTGAGCTTGGGACATGCACACACAGACAGGGACACACACACAGAGCTCAATTCCTGTAACATTATTTATTTTCAAGACCAGTCCAAGGTGCTGTTCCAGCTCCTTTTTGCCGTGGGGGATCCAGGGCCGAGTGGCAAGGCAGGCACTGTGGCCCCAAGCTCCCCTCACCTCTGTTCTCAGGTGGCACAAGCGGCATGTGGGGCTGAGGAGGGAAGGGGTGAGAAGCAGCTGAGGGTGCAGTGGGTCTGGCAGGGCTGTGGGCCAAGTACGTGAGCATGTGGCATTGAACTCTATTTTTAAGTGACAATTGGTCAATGTTGGGCTTCATTTTTAAGCAAGGTTTGGTCAGCGTGCAGCCATGCCAGGGAGAAGTGGGGAAGGTCACTGTGGCTGTGAGGGGGTGTCATACACAATACCTTGTGTTCTTGGCTTAAATTTATAATTCCATCTGGGTTTATTTGTGGCAAAGCTGCTGTCTGAGATAACAGAATTTAGGTGTAATTGTTCCATGTATGTTTGTAGATGTTCTTACAAATGTGTCCTAAATACATAGTTACTTAACTGCTTGAAATGCTTCCAAAGGAGCTATTCTAGCCTTTTCTTTAAAAACCAAACCTTTAAAATTACATCAATACTTAATGTCATTTTAGGATATCTTCTAACATTGCCTTAAAAAAATATGACCCCTCCTGATCAGTATTTACTTGAAGAATTAAAACAGTACTATTTTCAGTTGTGCTAATTAGCTTTTTAATATGTCCAATTATGTATTTGCTCATCTGAGATATGAAATGGGAGGTGTTTTCTAGTTTCCCAGGAAGTCTTAACAATCCTCAGAGGAAGGAACAGATATAAGAAATATTTCATATGCAGGGGGATTGGAGGATCTAGCATATTTTACTGTTTTCTTTCTTGGTATGTATACAATACCAAACACTAGTGAATGGGAAAACAGCAATTGTAGAGGAGCTCCAACTTCAGGAGCACAGTAAGGGAGGTGAATTGTCACCTCCCAGCATTAATCCTCTCACTGCCTTCAATTTCAACCTCACTTAATATATACCTCTTCCACAGCTCTCCAAATTTCTTAGAAACCCCTTTGTTCCTCCTGCCTCTTCTAGCAAAACCAACAGTCCTTTCCTGTCTGTTTATTTGTGGGATGCAGAAAGCTTTGGGGTAGAAATGGTCAAAACTTTATTCTGTCCTGCATATGAGAGAATGTGTGATTAAAAAAAAGGAAGACTCTGCTCTTGACTGTGGAACACATAAAAAAAGGCACAGAGTTAGCTGTGACCTGATGTTACTGTGAGGGGCCTTTACATCTTTGAATGTTAATTAATGTAAAAGAGCTATTTGTGAATGTCTCTTGTCAAGTCATTGCATACATTTTAAAATCCGTGCAAGATTGTCTTATCTCATCTATCTAATTTCATACAATAAAGCCTATACAATTAGGACATCCCCTGCTTATTCTCACTTATATTAAAAATATGATTAAGCATGCAAATTAAAAAAAATCATTTATTACTTACAACAAGTTTTATGCTTTTTGATAAGGCTTACATCTACTTTTATGACAAAAGTAATGGATTGCTACAGTAAAGCTCAATTCAGTGTTATACTACAACTGTATGTTTTAGTCAAGTGAAACAGGGCTATACATTTTCTCCCAAAATTAATTACTTTTTCATACTATAGAAACAGGCTAGTTTTGAAATTCAGCACTGGATGCTGCAGATTTCAGGACTGGAGCATGTGAACTGCTGTAAAACATTACAATAATTGTTTTTTTAAAAACTAATAATGTGAGTTGAAAAAAAGCGAACACCAAACCCCCCACACTTTTGACATGTCAAATATAAACAGTTTGCCACTTGAATGTTTAAAGACAGGTGTGTGCATGTAAAATGTGATTTGTTTTCAAGTGCGGTGTTCAGTACATATTAGTGATTCCTGCAATTTAAATTGACATTTCTCTCTGAGTGTATTTTAACCTGCACTTAATCTAAAGAACTCTTGATGTAACAATAACTGGAAAAGACCACAGAGGCTAAAAGTTGTCTGTTATCTTCTTGTTTGGTTGCTATGTTTGGCAGCACTATTTGTAAACTGTCACAGAAGATTTGTGCATAGTAGGCAAGTGAAATATGTTTCTGCAATCCCAAGACTTCAAAACCAAGCTGAGAGACAGGTGCAGTGTTTGATGCTAGGGAAGCCAGCTCCCTGGGAGTCCCCTCCTCGTGTATCCGATATTTGTATATCTTTTGTATATGTAAACTTACCTAAGCCAAGAAATATTACTTATTATCCCAGATCCCTCTTTCTTCAAGCATGAAATTTTTGCATGTTTTGAAAACAACAAAGGTAGAGAAAGGGTCCAAGACTAATTATAAGCATTTGAGCTGGGCAAACGTACTTTCCTGCTTCTCTTTTGCCAGATAAGCAGAAATACTTGAATGAAACTGCTAACTATATACTTACATGCTCTTCTCTCTCATTCATTTAATTTAATTTAATTTCATTTAATTTCATTTCATAGAATCATAGAACAGTTTGGGTTGGAAGGGACCATAAAGATCATCTAGTTCCAACCTCCCTGTCATGGGCAGGGACACATCCCACTACATTAGGCTGCCCAAGCCTCTATCCAGCCTGGCCTTGAACACCCCCAGGGATGAGGCATCCACAGCTTCCCAGGGCAGCCTCTTTCAGTGTCTCAAGAAAGACTAGAAAACATTCCAACGATAGTCTTAAACATCTCTGTGGTTATTTGGTTTTATCTGAAAGATTGTGATAGAATCTTGTCCCATTGATGTTCAGAAGATGCAGAGTTTCATTCAAGGTGTTAGTTTGAGACAGCTGCTTTAATGGGAAACATCAGCCACATTTGGGTCAGAAGATGACTGCTCCTGTCAGTCATCTCTCTGTCTTAACATTGCATTTCTTTTTCCCTTCCCTATAATTTCCTCTTCCATTCTTTTTATCTCTATGAGGTCTTTCCTCTAGCCCATTTCCGTGTTACAGGAAACAAAAAGTAAATTTGTAGCTTTTCTGTGCAATTTTTAGTTATTAGAAAAAAAAATGTTATACAGTAAATTACTAACTTTTGCTGGACTCCTCTTGATATAACCCCTGCTGTTGCTACCCAGAACTTCACGAAGTTCTGGAGTAATTGTCTCTTCCACTTTTAAAGGCTTTTGAACGTCAAAATATAACACAAACATGAAAGGGTATTTGAGAATGTAAAGATTTACGCTACTGGAAAGGCAAGTATCATCTCTGAGAGGTCAGAATCCATTTCATGATAAGCTTGGCTCTCCAAGTACTCAGGCATATGAAATGGCCATTAGTTTGAATGTTGTGATCATCTGTGAAAAGAGAGATGACTTTGCCACAAATTTTATGGTTGGAAATTTGTTGAATAAATAAAGCTGCTTAGAGGAACAGAGATGTATGAGCTACAAAGGCAGCCAAAAAAAGCAAATTGTGAGCTACTAGCTTAGAAGTCTGCTAATTACTGTTGCAGAATGGGACTTAAACTCTGGAAGCACAATTACAGGTAGAACAAGCAAGTGATAAGATTCAGTACTGCTTATGGAAATAATGCATTACTGAAATGGAAACCTCTGTACCCAAACAGAAGAGAATGAAAAATCAGGAAAATGCACAATGATAGCAAAACTCTTGATTTAAGTAATCATATAGTTTTCCCTGATAGCAAGATGGAAAACAAAAGTTCCAAGCATTCCACAGAGTTATTTAGGAAAAGGAAGAAGGTTGAAAGGTAAGTACTTTTCCTGAATAGTTCTGAATTCACTATTTAAGAGGGGTTTTTGAAATTTCTTCCCACCTCTGCAGCCCTCCCTCCTGCTGTCTCTATTTTAGATTCAGTTATGTTCTGACTTCCTTACGCTTGGTTTGGCTTTGGTGGAAAGAGGTTAACTGGCATGGTCAGGCCACACATATTCTATGGAGATTCAGTTAGATGGGAGTACAGACAAATAGCAAAAATCTTCTGCCTGAACCTTTTTTCAGGACATGTCAAAATAGACTTTGGAGGAAAAGGTGGAACTACCTGAAAAACAATGTAGCTTCTGAGAATGCTGATGGAGGGGGGAATGCTTATAAAATATAATGAGTAAAAAAATATAGCAGCTTTGACTCTGGCAGGGAAAATAGGCAAAAAGAAGCTGATAGAAACAAATTGCTAGATGAAATAAAAAAAATATTTGGCAAAGAAGCAGAAGAACACAGATCCTGAAAGAACCCTCAATCAGCTTACTATCCTTAGAGGCCAATTAAACCTGAAACAGTCAGGAAAGACAAAAAGAGCCCTCCTCAGGCTTAATGAAAATTTATATCAGGCAAAATAAAGCCCTGGGATTATTGGCATATAAGGCATAGAATGCTAAGAGAAATAAGCTAGCTTATTAATAAAACTGGGGTGGTATTTGCATTTAAAACAAAATATATTTGTAAGGTCTTTGAAGGTTTTCTGTGTCCATCTGTACTTTAACCAAAAATTCAGCTCCAGCTGACAAAATAATATATGTAATGAAGTAAATATGCCCCAGGTTCCAGCTGCTGAAATCACCATTTGAATAAGAAAAAAAAAAAAAAGGAAAATATCTTCTAGAAAAATGCCACCTAGCCCACAGACTGGGTCTTTTAAATACTTCTGCACCTTACTTAGCAACTTGTAATAGCAATCAGTTTGATTTTAAAAAATAAACAGCATTTGGAAATTGATATATTGCTTTGAAAGAGCTTGCTAAAGCATCTGTGTTGAAGTACAGTACATTGCAAGGATATAATAACCTCCATAAACCTAGCTTATAGCAAAGGCACTACTTACTCAAAATAGTGAAGAAGACAGACAAGGCTACATCTCTTGCCCATACCTTGGACTTCCTGCAGCCATTTTAAAAGTGCGTATTTGAGGGCTATTTCAATAGCACGTTGATTTCCATAAAAACAATAAGTTTGAGTAGGAATGATTTCAGTTTCCCTGTAAATCTCTCTAGAGAGTAAAATAGAAAAATAAATAGGAGAGATTTGTAACCCAGGATCAAAATCAATACTACTTCTCAAATTTCCACTTTTCAGGCATATAATTGTAGCATCTTCCAATGAAATGTATACCAAACCACATGTGACTGCCATTTTAGCTGTTTTGAAAGTCAGCTGTAGTTTAGGATAGTAGATATTCTTTCACAAGGTACTCATGCCATAGTGAAAAGTTTCAAAGAGTCTCTGAGAGAAGATAAATCCTCATCCGCAGGACTTTTTTTTGTGATTTGCACAGGATTTCCCACATGTCCTCATTGTTTCTTTCAGGTTTCAATCACAAAAATCGGAAATATCTCTGAATGTGGTCCTGCATGCTTTAAGGTAATCTGTTTTCCTGCATCTACCTATTGAAGTACTTCCTATGGATACACAATGTTGCAGTTACTTTCCATGCTGTACAGTACCAGATGCCCTTAGAAAGAATATATAATTTAAAAACTATTTTTAACATTAAGAATGCAGATCTGCATTATTGTATACAAGTGAAAAAAAATCGGAATTAATATTATTTGTTGGTCTTCTTTACAGGAAAAAAATGCTATTCCAATCCTTATCCCTCTATTGGTAAGAACACTCTACTCATGAGAATTTAGATGTAGACTCAGTTGCACTTCAGCCTCCTGTTAGTATGTCTGATGATCACCATGACCTTGTTGTTTGTAAAAACTGAGGCTGTTTCTCAAACTGTCTTAAGTCTTTACAGAGGACATTCAATCAGCTTTCTCCTTTTAAGATCTGGCTTGCCTCCAATAAGGTGCAATCAACATGGTCACTCGTGGGTATTTTAATTTCAGCCCAAAGTGTTTCTGTGTGTAGGAATTTGATGGAGCATATTGGTCCTGCAATAAGGTGTATTAACTAGTGACTTTGTAATATGAAGTGTCACAAATAGAAATTACAGAATATACATTACCTATTTTTATGTGAATAGCTGGAATGGCAGGGCTGGGGTGTAAATATGTGCTACCATTTTATCTTGGTCTCTGCACAGTCATTGTAGACCTGTTATTGCTGAGATGTTTCTGTCAGAAGTTTAACTATTCTCCCCCATTATCTCCCAGATTCACATTTTAGAACATCAATTGTTTCCTTGCATTTGGCTTATCAAGAGATTCTACTTGGTGTTCTTTCCAACTGACAGTTACGATGACTGGCCACAGGCAGTGCCTGAGGATATAAAAATATGTTGAAAAGCTGCTATGTAAAGCAATTTTCTTGAAGAATTAATGGCAGCAAGAACTTATTTACCCTTCTCCTAATAGGTGAGAACCATGTATGGAGCTGAAGCTAAGTACTCATTCTGTGTGCTGTGTCTGATTATCAGTAAAAAACACTGTCTGGGGACAGAAGTGGATGACAAGAAGACACATATTAAATTCTCATAATGCTTTTTTTGTTTAGTCTAGTGAAATCAAAATAAGACTTCCCCCCCACACTTTTCATAAAGAAACTTTAGGTTTTTTTCCTTGAGTTTGTTCTCATGATGCCCATTAACATGGCAACACTACTAATGCTATACCCACTACAACATAATATTACTAATGTCTCAAGGCAGCAGATTTCCTATAGAAGTAAATAAGGAAGTGTATATCCATATATATATGGAAAGTATATGTAGAATCTATATAAAACGTGTGTAGCATGTAATAATTTTGTTTCCTATAATATACATTTGGAAGGGCAATGCTAAAGATCTGTTTACAATTTTTTTTTCTCATTAGAATTAAAATACCAAGTGGTTGCAAAATACTCAAATCCAGAGCGGATCCTTATTCTTACCTTATCCAACCCTCTAGAATTCCTGTGCTTGAATTCAAAGGAAGAAGATTCAAGTTTGGGTCTTGCTTTTTTTTTTTTTTTTTAATGTTTTATTCTCCAGTCTAGTTGGTTCACCTCTCTCTTAGGCCTCATCTCAGACTTATGTAAAGAGCATAACATGGAGTTGCTTGGGAAAAGGGAAGACATGGCAGAAGACTGTAAGTACTTAGCAAGGGCAGTCAAGGGTTAAGGCCTGGGACAACATAACAGCTGGAATATGTTAGTTTTACAGGGAGGCAGCCCAGACAGGAAGTGTGAGCTGCCAGCAGGTGTCTGGGAAGCTTAATAGCTCAGTGGTGGGACTGGTAGAGAGCTCTGACTGTGATGACTTGACCAATTTCAGCAGAAGCTATACTTCTTAAAAAAACCAGACCTTTGTGAAAGCCCATTAAAATAAATTTAACATTTCTTTTAAATATTATAGTTTCTGGATCTGGCCCCTGCTTGTTATGACACTATTTTTGTTTGCTATATCTCTTAAAGATTAACCTTATTCTTTCACTCACGTGGGAAAGAGGGCTGGTTGACTGTTAGACAGGCTGCACGTGTGAGACACTGATGGGAGAGATTGCCTCCAAGCCAAGCAGACTCTAGTTGTTGTGAGAAGATGCAACAGACAAGTGTGGGAAGAGAGGTCTGCTGGGGTTTTTGTCCCTTCCACAGTAAGGAAAGCTATGCTGACAGAGGCAGCTGCTCCTACCACAGTGATGCTTTGCTGTGGTTTTCAGTACTGGTGTATTTTCTTCATAAGTCCTAGTCATAAAGTGAGCTTTGCCCTGGGTGGCACTATACAAACACAAGAAGCTGTCCCTGGTCCAAAGACCTTGCAGTGTAGGTGTAACTTGAGAAATGACAGCAGGTGGACAAGGAGACAGGGAAGCAGAAGGCCCCAGTGACAGTGTGGGTCTGGGAGAATAGCACAACAGTTTTGTCAGCATTTAAATGTCACTGTGCTAAAAGAGAGTTTGAAGGAAGGGTTTGATGATAATAGAATACTGCAAAGGTATTTCTGAAAAGCAACTCCCAAGTGTGAAGGGCAGTGTAGGATAAAGTGTATATGTTCTTGTTTAACAGTCTAACAAGGCGATGTTTGGCAGGATTGGGAGAAAAAAAATACTGGAATGAACAAGATGTGAGGTGATAACAGCTTGGAAAAAATGTTCATCTAGATGGATGCATGGGAAAACTTTACCTCATACACTAAGCAGCATGGCTCCATAATAGTTGCATACAGCTGTTAGGAGAAGACCTATAGTGAAATCTAAGTTGAAGATGATGTCTGGATTATGTGTTTGAGTGATGGGCAGGGTGGCAGTATTATCTATTGTGGCTATGACAGGAGAATTTGCGGAAGGTTAACTTGGAGGGAGAGAAGGGTGGAAAAGCTCTCTTTCAGCAATACTAATTGTCACCTAATGATCCAGATGGAGCCTGGAGTGAACGAGAATGTATGGACAGAAAGATGCATGTGTTAGGGAACTGAGGTAGTTTGTGTTGATGTGTGCTTTACAGGCATTTGTGTCCAAAGTCAGAGGATGTAATGTGGGGCAGGGGGAGAAGGAGACAGAGGCCCAAAGAAGCATCTGTTACAAAATACCTGATAGAGAGCTGGCAAGTTGGAGGGCACAGTCACAGGGATTTCTCCAGAGACCCCCTGTGAAGGCAAGCAGATATTGGAAGTAAAAGAAAATATTAAACCTCAAGTCAAGAAAGAACAGAGCATCAAGAAAGGTGTTGCTGTCGAGGCTGACTGAGTCAGGGCCTGGTGTACCTCAGAAAAATTTCAAGCAGAAAAGATGAAAATTACTTCAGAAAGTGCAAACCAACATCATATGAAGGTGAATGTACTGGGGGTTGGTGGTAGTTGGGAAAATGATTGACAGAGTTTATGAGAGGAGATCTTAAAATTTGGAAGAACAAGCTGCAGCAAGAAATCCAATTCCCTTGTAACTGAAAGAGTGGTCACTAATGTAGTCTTCAGTATTTCTTTACATGGTGTCCTGGTTTCAATGGGGATAGAGTTAATTTTATTCCTAGTAGCTCATGTAGTGTTGTGTTTTGGATTTTGTATGAGAATAATGTTGATAACACACTAATGTTTTAGTTGTTGCTAAGCAGAGTTTATACTAAGTCAAGGAGTTTTCTGCTTCCCATACTCTGCCAGCAGGGCAGTGCACAAGAAGCTGGGAGGGGACATAACCAGGACAGCTGACTCAAACTGGCCAAAGGGATTTTCCATACCATACAATGTCATGTTTAATATATAAACTGGGGGGTGATGACTGCTGGGGAGTGGGCTGAGCATCATTCAGCAACTGATGAACAATTGCTTTGTACATAGTTTTTAAAAATATTCTTTTATCATTACTGTTTTAGTTTCCTTTACTGTCCTACTGTGCTATCTTCATATCAACCCATGAGTTTTACTTTTTTTTTTTCCTTCCCACCAGCATAGCACTGTGGGGGCCAGAGTGAGCGAGCAGCTGCATGCTTCTTAGTTGCCAGCTGGGGTTAAACCACAGCACATGGCTATATCCCTGCTGTTATATTTTGCTGTGTCTTTGTTACTTCCCTTGAACAATATGTAAAATGTTCAGATTTGTACTGAGACTCGCATTTATGAATCTTAGTTCTTTGCTAATAATACACCCACTTTCTTATAGCTTTATAGTCTTGCAAATGGACAAAAGAACTGACACCTGAGAACTTTATAGAATTGTTTAACAGAAAAATGGTTAAGAAGTGATACTTATTTTTAGTACAAAGTATTTGTTCCTAGTATTCGTTCCAAAATATTTGTTCCTAGGTAAGTTCCATTGAAACTATGGCACTGTTCGCTAATGAAAGTGTGCTAATCCAGTCAACACATCCAATATCTGATATAATATTGTAAGAAAAGATTCAGTACAGATTGCTTTCTAATTAAAAAAACTACAATGACCTATTACAAAATATTTTTGGCATATGCAAAATCATAGAATTACGGAATCATAGAATGATTTGGGTTGGAAGGGACTTTAAAGATTATCTAGTTCCAACCATTCTGCCATGGGCAGGGACACCTTCCACTATATCAGGTTGCTCAAGTCTTCATCCAGCTTGGTCTTGAACACCTCCAGGGATGGGACAACCATGACTTCTCTGGGCAACCTGTGCCATCATCCTCACGGTAAAAAATTGCCTTCCTAATATCAAATCTAAGTCTCCCCTCTTTCTGATTAAAACTATTACTTCTTGTCCTATTACTACACTCCTTGATAAAGAGCCCTTCCCCATCTTTTCATCAGGCCTCCTTTAAGTACTGGAAAGCTGCTACAGTGCTTCCCCGGAGCCTTTTCTTCCCTAGGCTGAACAATCCCAACATTCTCAGTCTATGCTTGTATGGGAGGTGCTTCAATCCAATGACCATCTTCATGATCCTCTTCTGGACTTGCTCTAACAGATCCTTGTCCTTCCTTCCTGTCCTGAGGACTCCAGAGCTCAATGCAGTACTCCATGTGAGGTCTCATGAGAGCAGAGTAGAGGAGGAGAATCACCTTCCTTGACCTACTGGTAACACTTCTTTTGATGCAACTCAGGACACAGTTGGCTTTCTGGGCAACTGCACAATGCTGGCTCAGCAAATAATAAGTTGCTTGGCATTTCTGATCAAGCAAAATACTGCCTTAAACTCATGCATAGATAATGAACTGGCAGCCTGCAAAGGAGCTTTCAGACAGTAAGATAATAAACACTGACATGGATAAATTGTCATGAGCTGAACAAAAACCCCCTGTCAAATTATCGTTTTGATAAGGATGGTGCATTTGGTTATAATGAAAACAAATGTGCTAGTGGCTCCTTGCAGCAGTAATTTTGCTGTCCAAGACGACAGAGTTAGTTCTGAAAAACTTTTTAATTGTTTTATCTACATAATGGCATACTGATCACTTTTATGTCAGTGGGCAAGGAAATAATCTTAACAACAAAAGCTAGATTTCATACCAGAGGTACCACTTTTATCTTTAATTCTTTATTTATAGCAGTACAAATGAAAATAATTGTATAGCATGATGACTGGCACAGTGGGATCCATATTGCTTTTGTGTTTCAGCTGGATAGGAGCCAATACAGAGAATATGTACATATACATGACTTGGGTATGATATAAAAATGTTTGCTGGAACACTGACAGTGTGGCTGCCTAAAACATTTCCCCTGAACAGTTCAGAGGGTCTGCAAAAGATAACTGGTTTCGCTGTAGTTCACCAGGATTCCCTCCAATGTCTCAGCAGATGCTTGTTGCATTATTAACTACCACCTATCTGAGCACTATGGATGCAGTTGTATGAGTCAGAACTTCATTCCTGAATTTATCAGCCTCCTGGAATCACTTAGGTGGGGAGTCAAAATAGTTGGATGATGGAACCTCATCAACATTTTGTGTGTTGTTGGCAACAGTAACAGAACTACTTGAATCATTGTTTGTTAGTTGGATTAGATCTAGTTAAATCTTTACTTTAGGGTTTCACTAAGCATCTGTAAACTCAGCACATGAAACATGAAAAGGGTGTCTGATTGTTTATCCCAGGTTTTTGTGAGCAACAGTAAATCAAATAAAAAATAGTGACTTGGAGTGTGTAGCTTATTGATCGCACACCTGAACTTAATCTGTCATGTTTTTATGGTAGTTAAAAAGTTGAAAATTACAGATGGTCATACAGACCATAAAAATAGTAAGAATCAAATTACCCTAGTTTCAGAAACTTACCTTCAAAATTAAAGAAGCTAAGAGGCATGGTTTTTTTTTTTTTTTCCTACAGTGTGTACATATTTGGATAACTCAGGCACATATTTTGGATTATGTATGAAGAAAATGTATACATTTTGATGACTTTTTTCCTAATTATTTCAGATGTTTTTCTCAAAACCACAGGTGATTGTATTTATTTGGTTTAATTTAGAAAAATGTGTTTCATTTATGTTATACCTGTCTTTGGTTTTAGAAGTATCAGAAGCTGAGCAGACCAACCAATTTCCTTGTCCTTTAAAATGTTACATTGCTACTGAAACTTTCCAATATTGAACATTTCACTGATCCCCTTTTCTCTGCCATCTGTCTGATCTGGCCTCCTTCCAAATCAAACTGCTTTCCCAATGGATATGGTTGTCCTGGTATGAGAGTTTTCAGTCAGGTTAAGGAAAATTCACATTATGTACAGTTGTTGCTTTGATAGTGCATACAAATATTTAATGGCCATGTACACTTAGAGTGTGTAAATTCTAAGATGTACATTAAAAAACACTCTGTCAGACACTCTGGCTTGTGCTCTTTGTTGAACACCTCTCACAGTTAAAAGTATTTGTGTTTTCTGTCATTATGTTCTGTGTTAGTTTGTTTATTTTGACAATTACTTTATTATAGTATCTGTACAATCTTCAAGAATGGATGTTTTGAAATCTGATTGATTGAAATCTGATTCTAAAAAAAAAAAAAACAACCCAGTGATCTTCCAAATTATACACAGTATTGCAGAAGTGTTAATTAAACATTTTGGAAACTGTCTTATCTTAGAAGTTCAACAGGAAATATATTTGGAAAGACAGTGTATTTTAGAAGTTGAGCACTTAGCCATGTACCATTTAATGGACTGTCAAGTTGGGCATGAAATCACTAATCTCTTCTTGACCAATATCTTGAGAATTTTAGGTTTATTTATATTATGTATTGTGGTCATATGTTAGGTATTGCATCATATCTAAGGACATCAACAGAGAAATGATATCCCATAGATCTAAGAAAATGCAATGCCTCATTAAAAATACATATGAAAAAGCAGTGTATTTTTACGTGCACAAGTGCATTAGCTGTTGAAAAGGGGGAGAGGTCTCATTTCCCCTTCTTCCTTTATGCTAGAATCACTTTCATGATAGTAATTAAATAGTGCGTTTTATAGCGAGCAATTGTAATAAAAACCCATCAGACACTGACAACTTCCTTTAAGAGGAACGTATTACATTATACTCTGAACTATGTAGATCATCCCTGAACAGTGATAGAATTTCTTGTTGAACAATTAACTCTGTGTATCCCAGAATATCTCACAAAATCTTTCTCTCTCTCTTTTTTTTTTTTTCCCCAATTGTATGCCCTCTCAGATTTAAGGAAGAACACTATGCTTTTTTTTCTTCGAGAGATACGAATGTTTTAGATTATCTGTAGTCCTGGTTTCAAGAAGCAGTTCAACTGAAAGAGTGAACCTTAGCCTCTTAGTGTCTATTACTGTGTCAGAGTCACTTCCAAAGTCTTGACTAGGAGCTTTAAGCAACTGTATTCTCAGGCAGCCAAGCCCCAGGGTTAACGCTGAATCCTGTGCGTGCTGGGACAAGACATTGTCAGCTCAGTCAATGATTTGAGGATACACACGGAGGGTAACTCAAAGGTGTCAGCACTATTTAAGTCTTCCCTAACTTAAAGACTTGCATTTCATTTACACAAATGTGCTCTGGCAATATAAATGTTGCATTTGCTTAGCCTATTCCAAATTGGAATTGCAGGAGTGATGTCTGTAAGCCCATGTTCATCTTTTGACCTGTGCTGATACACTGAAAGGATAGTTGCTAAGTGGCAAAAGGAGAGCCAAGAGTGACTGGAATCAAGGCAGCTGAGGACGAAAATTTCACTCCAAAGGCAGGTATGATCAAGAAAATTTGTACGTTAGTTTCCTAATGAGTCTCCACCTTGATAATTTAAAGAGGTCTCCTGGGAGAAACAGAAAATATTCATTTTCTGTTTTTCAGCTGGAATTCCAGAATGTGTATTTCCTGCACCAGGGTAAGATTCTGTAACAAGTAAGTTCTTCCTCCTTCTTCCTCCTCTTTTGGCAGTGAATGTGTTCAGTACAAAACCAATTTACAATTTGTTATTTTTTCCAATGTTGTTTTCCAAAGATACCACACCATATCCCCTCCTCCCCAGCCCCACCCCGCCATGATCAGCATTCCGTGTAACCTGCTGGAATTTTATTTGGATTCCATTTTGTGCAATTATGATTTTGGTTTACTATATTTTCTTTACTAAACA
Source organism: Coccyzus lansbergi (assembly GCA_033558105.1). Taxonomy (NCBI): domain Eukaryota; kingdom Metazoa; phylum Chordata; class Aves; order Cuculiformes; family Coccyzidae; genus Coccyzus; species Coccyzus lansbergi. The sequence continues at coordinate 54,624 of JAUMJK010000983.1, forward strand.
GTCACTCAGCTCCTAACTCATAGTGCAGTGTATAGCTTTACAACCAGATGATATTTGTTACCCTAGAAGCCTATTTGGAAAGAAAAAAATCCAAACACTAGCTTGCATGAAAATTATCATATTTTCATGTAAATTCCTCAAGAGGATACTGATAGAATTAACCAGTATGGAAACACGGAGTCTGCTCACTTCACCAAAGTTCTCCCAAAGACTGGGAAGCATCTGAATTACTGGGTAATGTTAATATCTTGTTTTTATTGTGAAACACATGTACACTGCCAGAACTATTTCCTGTGGCAGAAAAACCCCACCTCAAAAACATAGCATGTTATATACGGTGGATATAGAGTGCGATCATTTCCAAACTTAAGCTAGCAACTTTGCCTTCGGTTTCTGTAAGATGAAAATCAGGCCTTGTGTTTTATGAGAGATTCGCTGTTACTTGATTCCATGAATGTGGGCAGAAAACAGTCTTACTGACCAGAATGTGGAAACAGGATAGTGATGTTAAGTATATTGTGTAGTTGCAAGCAATGTTTTCCAGATTAGCACTGTTGGCCCTGAGCTCTGTTCTTGTAGACACTTAACTTAGTTGCTAAAAATAGGCATATGCATGGAATTTATTTTAAAATGTTTTGTTCTTCTTTTGGGAGATTTAGATAGACATATTTGGAGAATGGGGAATATGGTTCACAATTCTTGCAAGAAATGCAAAATGTTTACCAATGCTAGCTGCTTTTGTAGACTTTCAGTTTCCAAATTAATATGAAAAGCAATCAGTCTGTAGCACTGGATTCACCTCATTGTTCTGTTGTTTCTGGCAGTGCTCAGACTGTAAACATGCCAAATCCAAAGGGGGGTTGGAGAAAAATTACTGCAAGTTATTCCAACCTGACTGCCCCTGCAAACCTGGGAGAACGTGCTTGCTTCATGGACAGTATGGGTGAGGAACTGTGCTTTGCATGTTGGGTGTTCTTGCAGTAGAAGATGGGTGGCAGCTATCGAAAAGCCTCAGAACTGTATCTGATTGGTCTCATTTCCTTGATCTTTTCTACCCTATGCCAGCATCCCTGCTCTTTTCTTTTCCATGTCAGCAGCATGTGTTGAAGCACAGCTGCACATGACCCACAGTATCTCTGCCTCCTGTGTTCATTGTTGCCCCTCCAGGGCAGAGCTCGGCAAAGCTGGGTACCTCCTAAAATCTGACTTTACAGCTGAGCCTATGCCAAATGCCATTCCTTTCACATATGAATGTCCTCTTCAAAATCAGCAGGACCACTCAGAGAGGCTAAAGTTCAGTATATGGGTCAGCGTTTTTAGTGTGTCTTCCCCTACACTGACCTGTGTTTTGAAATTCTGAGAAAGAGCAGCCCCTCCCACACCCAGAGCCACCCACAAAAATATTCTGAATAGCAAGGGCAGCAGAACATGTCAGTCATGCAACCCTTGCCCTACCCAGACATCTGTGAAAATTTCATGCCTCTGTGAGCAGATTTTCCAACGGGCTGAATTTGGCTCCAAGTCTTTAAGGGAATACTTCTATTTTCCCTTCCTTTCCTTTTTTTTTTTTACCCTATGTTTTTAATTGTCCTTGGTGTTAAAAGAAAAAAAGGCACAAATTAAATAAAATATATAAACAACAGGAGGGGGCAGGCTTAAACTGACAAAAAGGAAGAAAATCAGACTAGCTGCAAACCTGAAAATGTTGTTCTTGACTCCTAGCATGTGCAGGAGATGCAGCACATATGGCACATTGAATCACCTGGAGCCAGGCCTCTTTGTTGCACCTTGGCACAGGAGAGCAAGAACAAAGCAGAGATGCAGATTTTAACCCTCAGTAGTCTGGTAAATATTGGCTTAAGCTTATTCTTATAATTCACTTCCAGATCACAAATATAAGATATTAAAAACAGAGTCATTAGTGATTAATCTCTTCTGAACTTAAATGTGGATAGCAGTGCTTTTTTTTGTTGATTAAAAACTCGCAGTATCATTCTTTCTAGTGTTTAGGAAATATAGATGAATGTAATTGTACCTTCTTGTATAGAAAACTTGGTTTTTATTATACCTACACTTCATTTATGATGCTCCTTGCAAAAGCTGTTTTTGATATTATGCTTTTAAGTGAGCTTCTCAGTGTGCCTTACAATCATTAATGAATCAGACTTTGGATAAAGACAGTGTAGGTATGGCAGCATATCATTATGCAGTGGAGTAGACTGAAGCATGAGGGTGTACATATTTACTACATCTTGCACAATGTTGAAGAAAAGATAGCTCCAAAGGTAGGATGATGTTTTTACTGTTCATAGTGTATTCGTAATAAAAAGGATTTCTGAAAAATTCAAACTATTTCTAACTTTTGCTCAACATTGACAAATATTTTTGTAAAGATTAAATGAAAGTAAATTTTTAAAAATGCCAGAACATCTGATACTGAATATTTGACCATGGTGTGGGTTTGGCTCCATAAAGCCCCAAATACGGCTGCTTTTGCCTCCTTTCCTGCTCCAGGTACTTGATACATTTGTTCAGATTACTTTACCACAGATCTTGACACTGCTAAGTCTGTGCCCTGACAATCATAGCAATGCATGTGCATCTCTAATCAGTTTTTCTATCAAGATGTATATGTGTTTCTGTGTTTCGTGCACTTCTAGAACAAAATGGGTATTAATTATTATACATCAGGGTCTGAAGAGCATAACATTTTTCACTTGTTTATATTACAGTGAAATCATCACTATCAAAGGCCAGTGTTGCACAAGTATATGATTGACTGGAATATTATATTTTGAAGTGCAGAAGTGTAAGATTTCAAATTTATGGGAATAATTATATGTACTTTTTGAAATGGAAAGGAGTTTGAGCAGAGATTTATAAAGTAGACCTAGAAGAAGAAGTCAAAAATATCCAACAATGTGTATATATTCAAAAGTCTTAAGACTGTTTTTTTATACTTAAAAGATGGCAATTTCCCTAGAAAATAGGGCAGCTGTTGAACAGAGCGACTTTACTTCTGCACTGGTATCTTCTCAGTATAAAAATATTTTTAAATGTTGCTGTATATTGAGTTAGTGTAATAAATTTAATATTTGATTTGTATACAAAATTAAATGCAAATTTATGTCTTATATTTTAAAAGTAAGCAGTGGGCTAAGAACATAGGGAAGGTTATGCTGCATGAATTGTCAGAGAAACAATGTATATATTCAATTGAGACAAGGAAACCCCTGATATTTTGGCTGTATTTAGCAGTTATTTGGGATAAGGGCTCTACTTTAGAAAATGGTTCATTTGCAGCAGCTGAAATTTGATTCAAATCAAAATTATAATTAAAAATTATGATTATGGGACCATAATCATACTGTTGCTACAGTACGGTTTTTCTTTTGTTTGTTTGTTTGTTTGTTTGTTTTTTTAAATCTTTAGTACAGAGAAATTGATCTCAAAATTATCAGGAAAGAACAACATGTAACTATTAGTAATTAGGTTAAGTTGCTTCTGCCTTTGTAGACTGATTTTAACAGACACAAGTTCTTCTGAGCTCTGGACAGAAGGCAACTTCAGTCCAAAAGCTCCACAGCCACTATAGTGCTTCTTTTTTCTGAGCTAATATATGCTGTGACAATATAGGGGTTTGGACCAAAGCTGACTTGCATTTGACTGCCCTGAGGCAAAGAGCAGAAGAACTTGTATCTGAAAATTGAACACTATTGGCTCTTCAGTGAAGATGTTTCAGTGAAGACTTAAATTCTTGAATCTGACCCTACCTGCTGTGGTCTTACTTTTGTATCTGCACTGAGCTTGTGCCATGTTGTCAAGAAATCCTTTCTTTGGCAGCATGAAGTCACTACGTTGTCAGGTTTACACTCTATGACTCTCACCTTTGTGGCTTTTAACTGTTATTAGATTTAAATTTTGTAAATATATCGTGGACTGACTGAATTAGGAAAATGAATTTTCAGTTTTTCTAGCTTAATGGAAGGAAGACTATTGAGCGATAACTAATTTCTTGACATTTCCTGCCTGAAGCCCCAGGGAGAGGGTGGGGGAAGGCGCTCTCTGAACAGGGTAAGTATGGGACAAATACGTGACTTTGAATGTCTGCAAATTCCTGACTGAATGGCCTGTCTTTTATATGGTAGAAGGTACAAGGAGTAGATTGCCAACACTAGCGCTATTTTCCAAATGCCACCGAAGCCAAAATTTTTTAGCTAGCCCAAACTGTTTACTCAGTGGGCAGTTATTTTTGGGTTATCTCAATCTGCATTTTTAGCAAACACACCTATTTCTTGGGAAAAAAAACCCTGAGAAGGCATCTTCCAGCGTTAGCGGCTCATGAATGAAGTCACTTTTGCTGAAATCACAAAAATTAAACATTTTATTGGAGAAAGATGATAGAAGAAACTTTGATATCTCAAACACTTTTGCTATTCCCTAAGGCTTTTCACACAAGCTACTGACCTCCACAGCTGGAGAAAATAGTGTCAGAGAGGAAAGGTGTTCTGTGAAGAAGATCAGTGCATGAGGGAAGAGTTTTATGGGCGTTGGAAGGCAAACACAGGAAAGTAAACACAGCCCAGTGGATAGTAAACACAGCCCAGTGGATTACAACAGGTTAGCAAATACAAATGCTGTAATGTCTCCACAGAGGTCTTTCTGTAGAGGCAACTGTTATTTGCAATGTATCATGTCATTTTATTCTTACTACCATATATTACCAAATTATATGCATTTCTTCTTTTTTAGATTTCTTTACTTGAAAAAATTGTTTTAAGTTGGTGAATAACCACAGCAAGGGACATCAAGGTTTAAAAAGAAAGGTGGAAAAGAGATGTTAAAATTTAGGTAACTCAGTCATCGTTAAGGTGTGTTATGATCTGAGGTTTTGGCTTCTTGTGTGCATTCAGAACACCACCTTGTGACCTAGGTCTCCTGTAATGCATTAAAGTTGTTGTAAATCATACTTGTACCCTGCAACAGTGCAGAGAATTGAGATACCTTCAGTTCCTGTGAATTTTGTGGCAAAGCTTCCACTGAATGTAGTAGGAGAGAGTGTAAGGCCCGGGGCTTTTGTCAAGCACAGTGAGATACCGATAAAATATTCTGTGTCAGTCTGAACTGCATTTTTTTCATTACGCATGGAGATATTCTTGAACAGAGGAGGGGGAACATAAATGAAAGATTCATTAAACATCAAGATGCTGAAATTTAGGCAGTGTATTGTAAGTACAAAACGGGCCTTTCGCTAGAGCATTGACATACTAACTTTTCTTCCTTTCAGCTTGTCCTTTTTAATATTCTATTGGTTTTTTTCTTACCTGTGAAGAATTGTCAAATGTAAACATCTTTCTATTGACAAGATGCACTAATGTCAGTAGTGAAAGAAGAGCTGATGTCAAAGGCTAAATTACCATGGAAAAGCATTTCTAAACTATTCTAAATTATTTTTTCTCTGACTATGCACCGGAATGGGCTGGCAGATAAATTTCACTCATTCACTTTCACAGCAACTTCTTAGTTCTTTCGCAGAGAAGCTGGATGGAGAGAGCCATATTTTACTCTGTGTACTCACTGTCTTTGGAAGTGTTTCATTGTCAGTTTCTTGTTTGTGAGTTCTGTAAAATGGAGAAACATTTTCTTAAAACCAGAACTGTCCCTCAAGGAGAAAGCTAGTGCAGTCTTCCAATATTATCCCCTGTGGCAAATTTCTTGTGACTATCTCTGTGTAAGATTATATACAAGGACAAATGAAGGAGATGAGGGCAAAAGATTTGTAACCCAAATAATACTGGGACATCTACTTCCACCTATATCAGACTATGCCATGCTTTAATAACTTCATGTAAAAAAGCAAGGTGCAGACTTTTCTCTTCTTAGAAGATTAAATTGCAGGACTGGTGGGTTGACTGGCCAGTCAAGCTAATATACATGTGTGTACTGTTTTTATATATGATGAAGAATATAGTGCTTAGTTTTGCTTTTTTTGATAGACAAAAAGGAATATTTTGGCTCTATTTATATTTTCATTTAATAACAGAATCCTTGTTTGGTTTTCTCAGCATGGTTATCTCATATGTGACATTTTAGTTACTCCTGTACCATTATTGTGTCTTTTTGTTCTCGTGAACCCTGTCACCAATTTTAGCAAGGCTACTTGCAATGCTTGATTATATGTGAATTGACACAACAGCCTACAGCCTATTTTGCTTCCTCTTGTTCATAGAATTTTACTAGTGCAACTTGTAATAATTCCTAAGAAGCTGTCATAATCTGTTCTGTGAAAATTACTTACAGATCCTGTTGTTCAGGGATCATTGAAATGATAGATTGCTATGGTCTCTCTTACTAATGTGTGCTTGGGGAGTCCTTCATTTACACAATAGACTTATTCAATTTTTGGTGAAATGTGATTATTACTCTTGCACAGAGAGACATGCTCAATCTAGATATGGCTTGCTTATTTTTTAAACAAATTGTATAAAAATACTTATCCTTCTGAGAGTGATGACAGGGATTAGGGAGTCAATCCACAAAACTCTATTTTTTACCTTCCAAACTAACTGCCTCTACCTTACTATCTGAATGACTGGCATTTTCACATAGCAATGGACTGTTACTAAGGAGTGGCAAGAATTCTAGCTGCGACAGAGGCAGACTGAGGCATGGCTGATGGCTCAGAGTGACTGGAAATCAGAGGAGGCTGACTGGACAGTGAGCTCTGGCTCTACATTGGTCAAGTCTTCTCTGCACCAGCTCATCTGTGCTCATTACATTGCCGGCTATGTGGCAGAAGAAGTCTGGTTAGGATGATCCAGTGCTGATTGTGGAGCTATATATGAGAAGATTTTAAGTATGCAAATGTCTGAATGTTCCAGGCACCTTGTAAAACCATAGTATAAATCTATCAGGTTTTTATCCATACCATTTTTATTCAGCCCTTTTAAAGAACAGTGATAATTATAATTTTTTTTCTTACTCAAAATGCTCCTTTTATGTTATTTTCTTGGTTATAATGTCATTTCTTGGTGAATCATTTGTGCTGTAACTGAGTAGTAGTAGGGTAAGGATCTAAAACTGAGGCAGAAAAATAGAGAAGATTCTAGGTGTAATCCTGCCAATGTTTGTTTCTGTCTCATTCTGTCAAATAGGACTAGTCACGGCAGTAAATTACACCTGCTTAAGTAGTACTTCGTAAGGTTGAGCCCTGTGCTTGAGTCAGGAGCCTCATGATGAAGGCATGAGTGCTCCCTTAGCAAGTTTGCAAATGACACTAAGCTGGGTGGAAGTGTCCATCTGCTGGAGGGTAGGGAGGCTCTACAAAGGGATCTGAACGGGCTGGACTGCTGGGCTGAGTCCAATGGCATGAGGTTTAACAAGGCCAAGTGCCAGGTCCTGCACTTGGGGCACAACAACCCTATGCAGAGCTACAGACTAGGAGAAGTCTGTCTAGAAAGCTGCCTGGAGGAGAAGGACCTGGGGGTGCTGGTTGACAGCGGCTGAACATGGGCCAGCAGTGTGCCCAGGTGGCCAAGAAGACCAAGGGCATCCTGGCTTGTATCAGAAATGGTGTGACCAGCAGGTCAAGGGAGGTTATTCTCCCTCTGTACTTGGCACTGGTGAGATCGCTCCTTGAATCCTGTGTTCAGTTCTGGACCCCTCACCACAAGAAGGATGTTGAGGCTCTGGAGCGAGTTCAGAAAAGAGCGACGAGGCTGGTGAAGGGACTGGAGAACAGGCCTTATGAGGAGTGGCTGAGAGAGCTGGGGTTGTTTAGCCTGGAGAAGAGGAGGAGGCTGAGAGGAGACCTCATTGCTCTCTACAGCTACCTGAAAGGAGGTTATAGAGAGGAGGGAGCTGGCCTCTTCTCCCAAGAGACAGGGGACAGGACAAGAGGGAATGGCGTCAAGCTCCGCCAGGGGAGACTTAGGCTAGAGATTAGGAGGAAGTTTTTCACACAAAGGGTCATTGGGCATTGGAATAGGCTGCCCAGGGAGGTGGTTGATTCACCTTCCCTGGAGATGTTTAACGCATGGGTGGACGAGGTCCTCAGGGACATGGTTTTGTGTTTGATAGAAATAGTTGGACTCGATGATGCTGGAGGTCTCTTCCAACCTGGTGATTGTATGATTCTATGATTCTTTGAAATGAAGGCTGCAGGGAGGTCTTGGGAAAAGCTTTATTTATAAACTCTACAACTGCTGTCAGGGCTGCTGCCTATACTTTTTGCAGCATCTGTTATTTACAGTCTTTCAGCTGTACGCCTAGCTTCAACCGGGCATGTGAAACCACATACCTTAGAAAAAGAAACTAAATAAATGGATTGTATCATTCAATTTCAGGGGATTTACTCACCCTATCTTGTAATTTTTACTTACATGAATAATCTTTATTTACACATTCTTAATTTGAATGGGATTACTTGCATTAGTGTTAATGTGAGTAGCAGGTACAGGATTAGTTGCTGTATTTGTCAGCGGTGCCAAAAGCGACAGAATATACAATAATTTGGTTACACTTTCAATTATAATCTGAAATTAAAGAGCTTTATTTTGGAGCTGTTGAACTGAATAGCAAGTATTGATACTTATAATTGAATTCTGAGATAGAACTTTCCATACATTTGTAATGCAGGAAGCTCTCTCGTTATATGAGATTCACTTGGCAGATGAATGGCCACCACTTAGGAATAGTATTAAATCCTACATTTCAAGAGTCAAAAGGACTGAAATCTGCTTCTAAGGTAAAATATTTAATCTGTTTCATATCTCAAAATTCAATAGTCTGAAATTACTAGATTGAGAAATGTTTTGATAAATATTTGAGTACGTACTGTGATTAATTTGTACTAAAATTGCATGTTGAACTAGTGTAGTTCATGCTGGTAAGACCACATGAGGCAGGCCCTCATCCTGAAAAATGCTCCCAGCAGATCTTCAGTGAAAACTTAGATGCCTTGAGCAATTTTCAGGACTTGGGGCTAAAATTTGATGTAATGTGAATAAGGGTGGCAGAATGAGAATAAATCATGCTGCATGTTGCTTGATTTCTGCACCTACAGGTTTGGTTTTCTCTTTTTAAATTTTTGTAACTGTGTAGCTTGATTTTCATTTTCATTCATCTGGGTTTGGTTAATGTGCAGATTTTAGTCTTTATATAATTAAATAGAAAACACTGGGAAATGAATAATTTTGGCAAATATTCTTTTTCAATGCCCAAGTCTTTTGTTGCTGGATAAATGTTCTCAATGTCTATGTAAAGCTTTCTTTCACATGAAGTAAAAGTCTTCTCAGTAAAGACCCGGGCAAAGAAAGTCTGAGAAATATGGGCAAATGAGATATATCTCCTCAGCTCCAACTAAAATCAATGCTAATAACTGAAAATCTGTTTACAACATAACCCTGCAGTAGTCTGAAGACAAGATACATATCTTACAAGTCACTGCATTTGCAAGTCACTTTATGTGCAGTGACATATGCTGGCCCCAACTCAAATCATAGCTTGTTTGACTAAGCAGTAACGTTAAACAGTGAATGTTGCTTGTAGATAGTGATACTGTCTGTATCACCTCTCTAGAACAGGAGGTGCTGAAAGGTTTTGTGCATCAAAGTACTCCAGTTATTTTGGAATCTGAATTCTCTTCTCCATGGCCAATTTTTTTACTGTTCTGGAAAGGAGACTGAGAGGTCTGCAAACACCTTGGTCTTTTGCTCCATAGGAAATATTGAGAACCACAGCAGCAGTTGGCTGCTAGTACATTATGATATAAAATCTTTCCATTCTCTGCCCCACCCCCCCCTTGAAATTACGTAAAGGCTAATCACAGTTTGGCCTTGAATAAAGACATTCACATTCTCATTTATGGTAGGTATTTCTAATGTTTGGTTTCATATTTTGTAAACTGCTGGATTGACTTTAAAAACAAGTATGAAAACTAGGTAAGCACTGCTGTCTTCCATTGCACTAGAAACTGTAACTATGTGAGAATTGGCTTCATGTCTGGAATGAAAAATGGGCACAAAATTACCCAGGTTTGGAGAAACTGCCTTTGGAGATATATGAAGAAGGTGGAAATAAAAGACTTTTTTTTTGATGACCAAAAGGTGACAGTGGATTTTAGGCTTGTTGGAAAGAACAAAAGATTAAGATACAGATGAAGTGGTTATGAGTCTAAAAGCTTGTCTCTTCTTCTTAGTTATATCAGGTGATTTATAAGAATATACTACTATTCCAGATAGAGCTTCCTTGTCTTATAGCTGTAGGCATCCTGGCTACTAGTTAATATACAGAAACACTGTGGAAGAATAAGGAAATCACACATAAAAAGTTACAGAAATAGTCTGATGTTCTAGTAAAAATAGGAGTTTCTGTTGGAAAAACAATAGGCAGTCTGGTAGAGTTAGATAATTGTCTTAGCATCACTAGTAGTTCAAGTTAGAAGACAGGATTTAGGAAATAGAAATTGATATGCCCAAATACTGAAATGAAGAACAAGATTTGCATATTTTTGATAGCAGACTCATTCATTATTCAAGATGTGTGCTCATTTGCAACAGAAGAGAGACCACCACAGACTGCAATGATAAAAGCAAGGGCAAAATTTGTCTGTGACTCAAGGGGAAATTGCTAATCTTTCTTAATTTGTTCTGAATCTGGACACACAGAGCTCCAATACTCTAACTTACTTGAAAATATCTTCTTAGCTCCCTCAAGTATTAAAAAACATAATAATGTTACTTCACAAAACCAGAAGAAGGTTTTAAAACATTAGTCTTTTAAGTAAGTGATTATAAACTCCTGTTGGAAGAAAGTACAGAAAATAAATTATACCCACTAGACCCTGTATTTTCAGAGTTACCAGGGAGTTTGCTACAAAACACATTAAAGTCAATGAGGGTTACTAAAATCAGTGAGAGCCATCTACCTTGATCTCATATAAACCCTGGAAACTTTAAAGAAAATAACAATTGAAATAGTAGGAAAAAGATAAAGTATCAAAGTAGGTAATATATGAGTAAACGAGGCAAATATTTAATGAAGCTAAAAGCATGATGGAAAACAGAAAATGGATAGGAAGGAGACATTTGAACACATTGAATTATATAAAACTCTAAGGAAAAATTCACATGGTTTCAGAAAATACAGTTTGTTGAGAAGTTGATGGAAAATGAGAAGAAAATCGTCAGGTATAATTATTGTGAGGAACAGCTTCCTATTGAAACAGAAGAGGTTTACCATCAGTGCTGCACAAATGCACGCCAGGATACATAAAGGTAGATACATCATAGCATTGTAAAGTCAAGAGGTAGGAGAAGGATTTTATCTAAGCATACAAACGTGCCGCATGTAATGGAGAAAAGAGAAAGGGAGAAGTATGAGGAGAAAAGGAAAACATGGGAGAAAATGGACATTGTACTATGGTTGAGGAAGAAAGCAGATGATTCATGCCTGAAGAACATCAAAAGCATGTCTTGTCTTTGTTGAAAAAGGGTGATTGTAATACAAGCAGTCGTCTGAGGAAGAAGCTAACTTTTTACAGCATGGATTTTTTTTTCCAGCAGATATGTTCAGCAAAATAACTCGCTAGTATCATAGAAGTAAAATGTAGGACTTTCTCTGATATAAGTACTGTAGATTCAAGTTCTATCTAACTCATTTCTGATACATAAGATTTCAAACCTGTGATAGGATGTTTCAGAAGAAAGAGAAGGATATTACCACCTCCATTCCTTTGAGTTTTACAAGACACAGGTGCTTATGACCTTTATAAAATCTCACCCGAACAAAAATGGATAAGAACCCTCTCTTAAAAAGAACAAGACATGAAGTTCTAACAAATAGTAAATTGACTGTATGCAAACCATTGATGTTGTGAATTACTTATAGGTAACATACCTATTTACTGTGACATTTCACTTAAAAAATATAACTGCTTAATTAAGCTGGCTTTATGCCATAAAGAGCATATTTATGAACAATGTTTCACAGGTTATCAAAATTAGTGATTTAATACACAGGCTACCTTTGCAGCTGTATAGCAATTCAGAAGCACAATCTAATGTCATCGAGAGAGTGGTTAAACTCTCTAAACTAATGAACTTCGTACCATACAAAAGTAAAGGATATTTCTCTGGGTAAAGAACAAAAGAAGGTACAAAAACCCCCACAACAGTTTGCCAGAAGGGCAAACAGCAGGAGAACACAGGTAAAGGTTTTGAATAGATGCCAAAAAGTAGAAGGCACAACAGAGATAAATAAAATATACTGTGAAGATGCAATATAATAAAATACTGTAATTTGAGCTGTCAGCATGAATCTAGTGAGTTCAGAATAGAAGTGAGTTAGCTTTTATGGGATATTTAACTACGAACTGCCAGAAACTGAGGCTGCTGCTGGTAATACATATTCAAATAAAGCAAACATATTATTGGGGAAAATTATATGAAATCACACTATAAACTTTCTGGTTGTATTTCTTGAATTTGACCATAAGGCATCTGTAATTTGTCTTTGCAGATTTGACATCTGAAGAAGTGGTAGCTTCAGTGCCATTTTCCACACTATCATGGGAATAATTACAGCTAAATTTACATAGTAAGAGCAGTAATTTTCAGGCTGTGTTCCCATGAACAAACTAGATGTCACAGACTCAACAGGCTTTTTCACAATAGCTAAGAATTTCTGGGAATGCCTCCGATGACATTTTTTTTTCCAAGTGATGTTAACTGAAATGTGCAACCAAAATTTTTGTTGTCTCAATCCATCAAGGTCTCTGTAATCGTTTGTGTGTATGGAGAAACTATGAGCAATGGTTGTTCTGTGCTGTTTTGTTTTCTGCCATATCAGTTTCCTTCGAGATTTTTGACCCACTGCTGTAGTTTAAGAGCTACTGAGGATAATGTGGGAAAAAAGCATCAATTCCTGGCCATTGCTGCTTGTGAAGCTCCAACACTGTCTCACAATGCTACTTTGAAGTGTTTTCTCACATTTATAGATCGCTATTCCTGTGTCCTGTGTTTTGGAATAGGTCTGCACTGGTTAATACAAATTAGAGAGCCTTGCCATCTCCCCCTGTGTACTTCATGCCTTCCTTAAAGGTATTTATTTGGCAATATGTCCAGTCTGATTTCTGCTCGTACAAGGTAAGGGCCTTGCATGGTGCTGTTCCCAACACCATTCTTAACCGTCTTTCAGAACTATTCCTACTAATTGAAGGAAGACAAAGTTTGTTCTAATAGACAGTTACAGAAATAATTCATGTAACTAATACATATACTTTTATATAGAAATTGTTATATTTTCTTCTGTGTTCATTATTCTTCCATTCATACTAAAGGTACCTAGATTTTTCCATTATTTTTGTTTTCCTATATTCAATTTTTTATTGCTTTATTGAATTTGATGCCATCAGTCAATTCTTAACAACCTCTTCCTCAATGCCATTATATGTCATGCAAAATGGTAACCTTGCACATATAAAGGCAATAAATGTAACTGTAACATAGAATTCTATGGTACAGTTGCTAATGAAATTCCAAGTTTACATTTCAAGCTGAAAAGGAAAAAAAGACCCTGAATTAGTTAGTAAAAAAGTAAGAAGTTATTTTGTTTTCTTGGGAAAATGCAGGGTCTAGAGTAACATGTTTTAGAATAAAATTTCAGTTCTTTATTTATTTTCAATTATTATTTTGCATATTTGCAGATATTCATTAATCTGCTGGAAGAGCTTGTCACCAGTTCCCACTTATCCTGATTTTGCTGTTCTTCTGTCAGTGTTTGACAAGGAAATTGCCTGCTAAAATGACAACTTTGAGAATCAAAGTTGGTAAGTAGGGAAAATTTCCCTTCTTTAATTAATTTTATTTTAGTACCTTTTAATTTGAGTTATTAATGTATTTTAATTACTTGTATTATTTATTAATTTCATTGCTTGAATAAATCTTATTGATAATATAACAAATTATAATTTTCCCCCATATATATTTTATTTGGATTAGTGTTTGACATAAGTTTAAAGTAATTACCTAGATGTTTTAAATTATATTTTTAATATTCTTCATGGTTTTATATGCAGTCTCAGGAAAGGAGTCATTTTATTTGCCTGTTTTCTGGATTATACCTACTGATTTTCTCTCTTACCATTAAACACATGCTGTATTTTCAGAGAAGTTTAGTTCCAAGGGCTTATTTTGTTCTCTGCTGTGCAGTGTTTTTTTCATAGTGTTACTGTTCTTTGAGCACATGCACGTGCATCTATTATATGCTAACTAGGAAAGCAATATTTTTTTTCCTGTTCATTTTCACACTGTGGTTAAAGAAATTGAAAATTATTTCACCTTGAAAGACACATAAAGATGCTTACAACAGTTCTTCATATTCAAGCTGACAATTACTAAGCTATAAGAGATGAAATTTTGTACGGCTAGTGACTCTCTTCCTGAAGTAATCAGAAAGTAAGGAAACATATTTCCGTGCAAACTGAAATAAGCAAAATTATGTAGGAGAAAACTGAATAGAATTCAAAATAAACCTAGAGTGGATTTTGACTGATCTTCTCAAAATGCTTCCATGGCTTTTGGAACGTTTTCATGCGTTGTTAGGTTTGGCACCTCTGGCTTCTAAACAAAAAGATAACCAGAATCTGTTAAATGTCACGAGACAGATTTTCATGGTATTTCTAGCTTGATTACAAGCAGTTTTCATGGGAATTATGTTATTTAGCTCATTCTGAGGAGATTGACTCTAATATTTGGAGCATTTGAGGTATTTTTGTCAGTCGTTATGGCCAATATGCAGGCTTTGGAAAATAAATATTTCTAAATTCTGCCTTTACTGATAAAATTTATAATGATTCCTATTGCTTGTGTGGAAACAAGACCTTAGCAGTATGGCAGATCATGTCTCCCTGCATTAGGATTTGAAGAAGGAACCATAAAAGGAACTTGACAGAGTAGCAATAGTACCAGGAAATGGGGATTTTGAAAGGCAAATACTCTTGTGAACCAAAACACAAGTTCTGGAGGCTGCTGAAAGGCTCATGAGAAATTTAAAAATACTTGAAATCTGAACAGTTTTACATTTTATTTCATTGAAATTCAAATTATGTTAAACTTCCACTTTAAAATGAGCATGCAGATGCTCAGAATTATTTTTTTTTCCTGCAACCAAATTACCTTCTGATGAAATTCAGTGAAAGCAAAACACTTAAAGGATGAAATGGAATTAGACAAAGATTTGACAGACCATATCCAGTTCTTTAGAATCCCAATGGAAAATAATTACAGCAGAGATTGCATGGATGTACAAGAAAGCTGCTGTGACCAATGACATTTTGGTTCTATTTCCTGTCTCTAAAAGCTCAGATCTGCACCCTGTTATATAAGCAATTACAGGTATACGTTGACATGAGTGACAAATATGGAAACATTCTCATACATTTCTCATAGTATGATTTTTCATCTTTTATAACTGTTCCATAAGCACTGAGTCATACTTGTAAGCATCCTCCTATTTGGATTTTTTTTTATTATTGATTTTCATGGTTTATACAGAGTTCATATGGAAGAGAGGGAAATTTCTTCACAAAATAGGAAGAAATTTGTCCTCTGTAAGAAATATGGAAAGAAAGAGCAATTGACTGTCTTGACAGTTACAGCAGAAATCAGATTCATAATGTTATTAAAACAAGGGTAAAAATCTGCATAGTGACAAACCACATGAGGTCTGACAAACCTCTCCCCTTTATGGGCCCTGTGACTATACAATAATGTCCTTACTTGTGTTTGCAGCCCACTGTTTTAATGTCATCCATACATTTATTACTGAAGTTTTGTGCAAGGTACACCCTGCAGTTCTCCAGGCTTTGAAAATACATTTTTCTTTCTGTGACCTGTCAGAATACTGTGGGACTCTTAAACAATAACTGGACTTGCCTGCAGCCAGCAGAAGGTCTTGTGCTTTCTTGGACTGATGGATGTTTCACAAAACTTCTCTGCCACCCAGCATAACTTGCCCCAGAGAGCCGAGACAAAATTTTTTGGATCTGAACCTGCTACCTTTTTAGTCACTGAGAGTGGATATGGTGTTTTACGCACAGCTTAAACAATGGCCAAACCAGCAATTTATTAGCATAAATGTTTCTGTTTATTTAAGTTAAGGAATACATGTGATGCACTTTATAAAAACATATCAGTGGCTGCAGGCAGTTTCAAATATTCTCAGGAGTTGTGAGAGTCTTCCCATGCACAGAACATATTTTAAGCATGTCAATCATCTCTAAGTATTGCTGTAAAGCATTGTACAGTGGGGCTTAAAACATTTCAGTCACTTTCTGAAGTTGTAGTCACACTGTGTACTTACAAACGACACTGAGATGAAATCTCTTTTGTCTCTGTAGACTTTTGCAGATAGAGGAAACATCCTATTTTGCAGAAATGTGAGAGAGTATTGAAATGGTTGGATTAATATTATGAAGAAATGTACCTCTGCTAGACACAGGACATACACCTTTTCTGTGCCTCAGACATTCCCTGGAATCTGAGTAGTATGAAGTAATTTTAATCAGAAAGTAACACAATAGTAAATGTCACTTCATCATATTAAGGATTTCTTTTAATTGTTTTAGCAATTACCTTGTTTTATGGTAAAAATTCTCTTTCATTCTATAGATAAGCACAATTTATTTACCAGATTTCATAAATTCTACTTCAGGATACAAAACCCGTGTAACCAGATTGTGTATTGGTACCACAGTACGTATGCCTGGAGAAGCATTAGTGGCTTAAAGTAAGAGAAATGCTATTTAGATTTACTTTATTAAAAAGGATATCATACACGGGATCTAAATGAAATGACTATAACTGCATGATACAGATGGCAAAGACTTATAGCTCTTGCTTTCAGGAGACTGATTTAAATTCTGCTTCAGTAAATTCTGTAGTTGTGATGTGGTAACTTGAGAGAGCTTTTTAGTTAGTATCAGATTGCCTTCTCCCAAATAACAAAAACTTTTCTGATTCTGTGTTTTTCTGCTGTTTCTCCAAGGGGTTTGATATCCTGAGACTTTACAACATCCTTCCAACACCAATTGGTTGCAGTGACCTCATATTGCAAGATGCACACTTTACAAGGTAAATAAAGAAGATTCTTTTTGACAGATGTATGTGAATATAAAGACATACAAAAAAACCTGACCTAACCATAATAATCTCTTCAAATCTTCAGCTACACTAAACCAAAACCAAACTGTGTTCAGCTATTTTCCTAAATATCTTGTCCACTGGATGGTTGGTACTTTGTAGTTAATTGTACATTGTAATGAATTATTGGGTGTGTGTATGTTTTTCTTTGAACACAAAAGGGTGATTCCTAATGCATTACTTTGTAAATACTTGGACAGAACTAATTCCTCCCATCAAGGAATTTATGAAATCAAGCAGAAGTAGTTTATGAGACTAGTAATAGATGAATAAACTTCTCTTTGTAGGCTGAACAGGATGCTTTTCAGGGACTGGAGTAAAATCTCCTGGCGATTTTAGTCCAGTTCCCAGAGATATATACTGACAAAGCTACTGTCATTATTGTAGCAAGTATTAACTGGCAGTGTTGTAGCCTGCCCTACAGAAACAAATAAAAAATAATCTGAAAAGGTTTCTTCCTGCTGATGGAAATGCCATCTTGGGAACCAGGCAGATGTATATTGGATGTTTTTGCAAAAATTAAGACAGATCTTTTTAATCAAAGTTGTAAATTGGATTGATTTCAGTTAAAATGTTTCTAGTCCACTTACGGACAGTCTGTAAAAGAGACTTTCCTAGGGTCTGAACAGATTGTTGTGTAACAGGAACAGTTTGATACCATCCAATTTTGAAACAGGATAATGTTCACATTCAGTTTTGTACCAGTTTGGGTGCTTTGCCTATGAACTAAAATCTGGGTATTTCACATATAAACTATGGCAGAGAGACAGAACAAGGAGCTGTAGTATAAAGAAACTCGTCCTGCTTTTGTCCAGTCATGTGATTTACAGAGAGCCAGAAATGTTCAGGTTTACAAGCTATCCTTGCACATTTTGTTTACACTGAAATCCAGATTATTTACTAAGGTATAAATAAGATACAGACGCTGCTGGTTTAATGAAAGAAAGGTTGAATTCGCTGAGAACATGGCATTAGGTATTTTTAAAGCTAGAAGTATGAGTGTATTTGATTTTCATCTTTTTCTTTTTTCCTAAGGGAAAAGATCAATAGTTTATTGCAGCATAACAGGTAAACTTGCATTTGGTACAATTAGTTTATTGGGCTTTTTTGACTAAACAGGTTGAACAAAGAGGGCAGGAATCTAGTCAAAACTATTTCTGATACCTTAGAAAGAAGACGAGATTTTCTTACTTTCCTTATACTGCAAGTTTAACTGTAATTATAAAGCTGTGCCAGATGCTGTGGAAGACCACGGTGCAAAGAGAGGTAGAATATATAAACTGGAGAGTTTTGATGATCAACTGATGTCTGCCTCTAACTTGGCAGAGTGCAGATCTCTGGGACTGTAGTGAGCAGACAGGGAGACCTTGTTTAAAATGTGGATGAGAGAATATGAATATTCAAACATAAAGTGAATTGGATGTTGTATAGAGTCAAGCCCTCTGTTTGTTGAGAAAAAAAGCCAGAAAAGCTTTCTTCTGTCCTTAATGACAAAAAAGAGAGAATCGTTCAAACTGCATGATTCAACTAACAGTAGAAAAGACCACGACATAGTCTATATGATAGTAGGCTCAGTACATATTTTGTCCTGGGAGTAGCTATTGTTGCTAAATAGGTGTAAATACTTAGGAAAACTAGGATAAAGTAAAAGCTAAATTTTTTTTAAAAATATTTGCACTTGCCAATGCAAATCTAACTCAAACGGGAAATAGCTTTCAGTAATTAGTTCCAGATGTACTTGTAAAACTTACAACGAAGAGGTAATTATGTTGTAAATAGTGGAAATTCTTCTCTTCATCAAAGTGAGTGTTCCTTTATTCCTGGACTGATCAGTTAGCTGGGACAAGAAATCTGCACTGGGAAGAGCAATTCTAAACCCCTGTTACTGATTCTCTAAATTAGTCTTTCCAGGACAATCAGTATTTGCTCCAGGCATATCCTCTTTCTGATGAATGGAAAGCCTACAATGAATATGTAGACCACATCATTGTAGATGGGATGTTCAAAGCTATCAAGTGTTCTCTTCAGTATCTATCTGAAAAAAACAAGACAACATTTAAATCCACTTCTTTATCTGAAGTGCAGCTTGTTCCTAATAGCAGTGAAATGGCTTTTAAACATCCTTTGGACTTAATGTCAATGGCAATTTCTGTGATACTATGGAGGGACTAATCAAAAACATCTATGATACTGCATCACCTGTAGACAGAATTGTCAAATATCTTGGAAAAAGACCTTTTTCACATGTTCCTACTTTTGGTATTTTCCTTTTTTTTTTTTTTAAGAAATGTCACAACTGACCTTTCCTCTATGCATTTAAATGTAGTTTTGTTCCCAGTTGAGTCACCCAATCCAGCGGTTTATGCCAAGGTTAGTATCCCAAGAAAGGCTGTGAAGATTTCCCCTATCTGTTCACTGTAAGCTGTCATAGTCTGTTCTCTTTAACCTCTGTCTCTCTTATTTTATGAATATATCCAATCATTTTCACTACCAACCAGCATATATTCTTTGAATGATAACAGCTACCTTTTCCTTAACAACTTCTGTTTCACTTCTGTTTTACCGGACCAGCAGAATGTGCAAAAGTTTTAATGCAATTTCTTCCTTTTTCAATTTTTTAATATGAGATAGAAGCAAATATCAGTCAATAAATATATTAAAATATAACAGTTTATCCAGGGGAATATAGATTAACTGCAAATTAGTTACACTGTGTAACAGTGAAAAGTAAACAAAGGAGGGGTAAATTCATAGAATGGTTTGGGTTGGAAGGGAGCTTTAAAGGCTATCTAGTCTAACCCTTCTGCAGAAGGCAGGGATGTCTTCAGCTATATTAGGTTGCTCAGAGCCCCGTCCAACCTGACCTTTAATGTTTCCAGGGATAGGGCTTCTATTACCCTCATTGTAAAAAAACTTCTTTCTTATATCTAGTCTAAATCTAGTCTTATGGTTTAAAACCATTACCCTTTGTCTGATCATAACAGGCTGTGCTGAAACATTTGTCTCCATCTTTCTTGTAGTCCCCTTTAAGTACTGAAAGGCCACAATGAGGTCTCCCTGAAGCCTTCGCTTTTCCAGACTGAACAACCCCAACTCTCACAGCCTGCCCCCACAGTCTTGTCCCAAATCTGGGTTCTTGCACGTAGTGTGAAAAGAGGAAATCCACACGCAGAGTCGACATATTTGTTTATTTCGTTTCTGCAGAGAGATGGGTGCTAGGTGGTAACTCCACAAAGCCAGCACACCTTCTCCTCAGTTCTCTTTTCTCACGTATGGTTAAAGTAAAAAGAAGCAGTAACAGTTTATTTTGCTATCTCAGCAACTCCCACTGGATGTTTCATTTGTCATCTTCTTTTAAAGGTACAGAGGCCTAGATGCTCTCTGCATGCTCAGAGGGTAAGGGGCTTTATTAGGATCAAGGTCCACTTTCTACAGGGCAGGTATTTTACTATGTTAGTTATATTTAAATGAGGCTCAGTGCCTCCAGGTTCAGTCTGTTCCAATCTGTTATCTCTGCAGCACTCCTGCTGCTTGCAAGTACCTGATCAGTTCAGCTTGTTTATCTTCAATATCTTCAGTTCAGGGTAGTTTTGCATACTCCTTCAGTTCTTCTGCAGCTTTTGAACTTCAATTGTAGATTCATATAATAAGTCATAGAATGGTTTGGGTTGGAAGGGGCCTTAAAGGTCATATAGTTCCAACCTCTGCTGCCATGGTAGGGACACCAATAGATCAGCTTGCTTAAAGCCTCATCCAACCTGGCCTTGAACACCTCCAAAGACAGGTCATCCATGACTTCTCTGGACAACCTATTCCAGTGCCTCACCACCCTCACAGTAAAAAATTTCTTTCTAATATCTAACCTAAACCTCTCCTCTTTCAGCTTTAAAATATTACCCCTCATCCTATTGCTACACTTTGATAAAGAACCCTTCCTCATCTTTCCATTTTTCCTGTAGGTCCTCTTTAAGTACCGGAAGGCTGCTATAAGGTCTCCCTGGAGCCTTGCCTTCTCTTCTCTTCTCTTCTCTTCTCTTCTCTTCTCTTCTCTTCTCTTCTCTTCTCTTCTCTTCTCTTCTCTTCTCTTCTCTTCTCTTCTCTTCTCTTCTCTTCTCTTCTCTTCTCTTCTCTTCTCTTCTCTTCTCTTCTCTTCTCTTCTCTTCTCTTCTCTTCTCTTCTCTTCTCTTCTCTTCTCTTCTCTTCTCTTCTCTGAACAATCCCAGCTCTCTCTGTCTGTCCTCATATGGGAGGAGCTCCTCCAGCCCTGTAATGATCATTTCTTTGCTGAGAACTCCAGAGCTGGATGCAGGTGGAGTCTCACAGGAGCAGAGTAGAGGGGCAGAATCACCTCCTTCAGTCTGCTGGTAACAATTCTTTTGATGCAGTCCAGGATACAGTTGGAATTCTGGGCTGCAAGCACACCTTGCTGGTTCATTGCCAGCTTTTCATCCACCAGTACCCTCAAGTCCTTTTCAGCAGGGCTGCTCTCAATTCCTTAATCCTCTGGCCCATATTGATACCAGGGGTTGCTGTAACCCAGGTACAGGACCTTGCACTTGGCCTTGTTGAACCTCATGAGGTTCACGTGGGCCCACTTCTCAATAACAGTTCAATAACAGTTGAGAAAAGAAGGGAAGTTGATAGGGCAGGAGAGAATGGAAAAGGAAGCACTAGAGAAATGATTAGGTGAGGAGACAGCAAAGAAAAAGGCAGAAGAAGACAGGAGCAAATAGTCAGTCAGCCTGTAAACTCTCTTTCTGAAGCTCTACTGACTTATGTCAACTTTATTTTCCCCTGACTTCATGGCTACTTAATCCACAGTACTCAGCAGCAAAGATGTGAAGGTTTACGAGCACTGCCTATTGAATGGACAGGAGGACTTACATGTTCATTATGAACCTGTCACTGCTGGACTGGCTCTTTTTAAACTAGGACCAAAGAGAAAACAGTGGAAATAGAGGTCCTAAACTGTGTGCTCAGACACATAGAACCACGTTTGCATTGTCTGTGCTCTATGGATGCTGAATTTCCTTTCTCCACAACATGATGCAGTCTGTGGAAATAGAAATTGTTGTATTATTTTTAACAGGCAAGAGCTTGTGTTTGTAAACTATGCTTCATTGGTACCCTTAGAAGCATGAAGGACCCCTTGTTTTGACACTGGGTTTTGGTGAGTCTATTACCTTTGCCAGCAAAACAATATCTTCAATCCCAGTGTTAGAAAGGGTGGATTTGTAAGCCTCACTGAACTCTCCACTTCCAGTAGCAGTCCAGCCCGTTGAGATATTGTCATCATCTCTCACAGGATTAGAAATCTGTTCATGAGCTGAAGAAAACTCTTAGTGAAGATGCCTTGCCTCAAGGTTCCAAGTTTTTGAACTAGAAAGTCACACTGAGAGTCACAGGGATCTGAATCACAACCCATCTCAGTAGCAAGTGTTGTAAGTTAAAATCAACATATTGGAGGATGTGAGTAATAACAAGTGCAATGTTTTGTGTCTGCCTAATGACAGTAGGTACTTTGAATTTTTTATATTAGCATGATATGTGAAACAGAAATTATAATACTTGAGAAATATGTATGCAAGCAGTCATTTCCTATTAAGTTGTTTCTAGGAACAGACAAGAAACTTGTTCCTAACTGACAAGTTATAGTTACTGTTACCATCAGCACAGTATCTTGGGTCTTGGCATGTGACTTGGCTTTAAGGACATCTTTTTTTTCTTCACTCCAATCTTTCCCTCTGCTGCTTCTTCATTTTTGGGTGTTCATCTGGAATGTCATAGAGTAGATGGATTCTCTGGAAGAACTGAGTCAAGTAGCTATGAAGAAGAGGAACTTGGCAACTGTTTATGTTCTGGAGCAACACTTTAAGTCATGCTTAATGGACAGGTGATAAAATTGGATGTGTGAAACAGTTTGTGCTCTGTGGACAAGTTCTTAGTAAAGAGGAGTTGGAATTTTATGAAAATTATGACCTTCCAAAATGTTCACAAGTCTTAGTGTATTCTAAAGAACAGCTATTCCCAATTTTTTTGCAGAGGTTTATTTACTTTTCTTTTTTTATGCTTATTAAGGAAATATAAATAATTACAATATTTAGTTAATTTGTTTAAAATCTAATGCTCATCGTGTTTTTTTTTCTCTAGGTTAATATTCTAAAGAAGTTAGTGAATCTTAAAAGCAGAATAATTTTAATAGTTGTTTCAAATCAAGTTGACCATAAGCCTTTTAAATATAATGGGTGAATTTAATTAAAAAACAGAACTGATTTTTTAAGGAAAACAACTCAGGTTTAGGCAAATTTTTCTGGTTTCTGTTTAGTATATATCTTAAGGTATATGTACACGCACACATATACGTCATCCTCCTCTGTACATGTGCATATTTATTTGTATTTAATTTCAGAAGTGTGAGAAACTTTTATTCACTGGTAAAATATTGAAAAGGATGTCTTTGAAGCAAAGGCAGTAATATTTTTATTTTACAATTCAGCACTGATTTGGATGCCCTTCTAAAAAGCCATCCCATCTTACAAAAGCAGTGGGTATATATACT
This sequence comes from Coccyzus lansbergi, assembly GCA_033558105.1. Classification (NCBI taxonomy): domain Eukaryota; kingdom Metazoa; phylum Chordata; class Aves; order Cuculiformes; family Coccyzidae; genus Coccyzus; species Coccyzus lansbergi. The sequence continues at coordinate 78,384 of JAUMJK010000983.1, forward strand.
AGTTTTAGACAAAGAACCAGATAAATCTTCAAAGAATGCTCTTTTTTTTTTTTTTTTGGATTATCCAGCCATGTCCAGAGACTCCCTTCATATTATCTCCTACAACAGCTGCATCTTACAAGACAACTAAGCATATCAATACATTCTCACAGCCCTAAGACAGGTTATCTCTTAACCTGTAACAGCTATATCTTACAAGACAGATTTATATGATGAGATAATTAAACATACAAATCAGCTGCAGCAAAACTTACCAATTAATTCTCACAGAAGTATGGAATGAAGGATCTCTTTGAGTCCCTTTGGTACCTTTTAACTATAAGACCATAGAGATTTTTTTCAGACTTCGGTCTCCCTGCTGCCTTTGAATTGTTCTTGGGATGAAAGGCTTAACTTCTTTGGCCTTAAATTATTCTCTATGAACATTAAGTTCACAAAAATGATGCTTTTTTTTTTTTAAGGTGTTCGTAATATCTTAGAAATAGTTATTGCTTCTTTGATTCATGTGGACTGGATTTTTTACTGATTACTCTATTAAAAGTGATGACATGGGAATGTCATCTTTGGTATAAATTTATATCTACAATGCACTTCAAAATGGCACTTCTCACTATACTGAAAAACTAGAGCAAGACTATTTAGAGCATGAGAGCTGGTGTCTAGGTTGCAAACTGGCTCTGTATGGTATTCTGAGGATCTGTTCTGAGGGAGAAGAGATCTTTGAAATTAGTGGCAATTCTGAACTCTTCTAAAGATGGATGTGTATCACAGTGCTGTACCCATCCTACCAGACACCCACTGAAGTATTTAATGCAGTTAGACAGTACGATCCTGCCCCTAATTCTGCAGCACTGAGAACCCAGAGAGGGTTATTACTTGAATCATGTACAGTAGATGCAGAAAAAGAAGAGATGGTCAAGTAGAAATGAGTGTGTGATATTTCTTAAGAATATCTTGTCAGATGTATGAAATTAATTTCTCTGTTGTATAGAAGGTGAAAAAAGATACAATGCTTATACGTTTGACTTGATTGCATTTACTTGTTTATTGATATAATTTATGTATATGGTTTGCCTTATGTTTTCAGGTGCTCTATGCTAATTAACTTGACATCTTCTTACATTATCTATTGCTGGTATTATTGAATTGAGAAACTCATTTATGAAGCTGGAGACAGGTTTGACTAAGAAAGTGTGAGAAGATTACATAGCTCTCAGTGAAATAATGGGATATCCAATGGCTAGACAGGACCAGGAATCCATAAATGATGTTATCGAAGTCTTAAAACTGTCCTGTTGAGAACTTCTGGGTAGCAGCTGTTAGAACTGGGGGTGGGGATTCAACATAATATCTATAAAGCTTCGGCACATACTTGAAAGGAGCAAGAATAAAAATAACCCTAAATGAGATTATGTTGCTTGTTTTTTTTTTTTAATTTTTGTAGAGATGTTTAGCTTGGACACTTTTTTCTGTATATATTTTAAAATATAGTATCATGTCTTCTATCTCTTCCTAATTCTAAGATAAAACCTGTTGAATTAATAGGGATATTGTAGATTTTTTTCTTAGTGTTCTCAGGTTTCATTTAAGAGACCTAGTGAGAAATGTTTATTAATGCTGTAGCATCATTGTCCTTCTAGGAGTCAATTAACTGTTAGGAGAAAAACTTATTTGTCAGTGGGAGGTAGTATTTTCACCCAAGTAGTCCTAAACTGCTTTTAAGGCAGTTTTAAAATATGGATCTCTTTTATTAATGAAACAACAATTTTAAGGCCAAAGAGGATCATAAATTTATATTTTCTGCCTTCCACAAAGTAGGGTTTCCAGGTTGCACAAATGTGTCCTAGAAGGCACACCTGGAAATATTTACTTTTAATTTTGTGTTTGTGCTTGCATTTCACCTAAACCTGAAAATGCAGAGGCACAAGTCTAATACACATTCCTCTCCAATCCCTGGGGCTAAGAGTAGAGTCAAGAGTCACAGAGGAACCATGTGGCTCAAATAGACAAAGATTCTTGGTCAGGAGGTTCAGGGTGGGATGTGAGAAATGTGAACTTAATCCTGTGTCTGATTTACAGCAGAAAATTGGTGTTGGTGCTCTGTCACGTTCTAGATGAATACATGGAACATGGGGTAATCCACTGCTGCATTTATATACATATGTATCCAAATACCTATTGTTAAATAAATACTGTTGCCAGGTTGGTTCTGTACACTGTCCCCTGGGACAAAAATAATCTTTGAAACATGAACAGTTCTGGTTAAACAAAAATTTATTTTCCCACTGATCTCTGCTAAGAAACTCATAGAGTACATTTTATTTTAGTTTTCAACAATAAGACATGGCAAACAGCTACTGAGATCTCAATTACATCTCTCTACCTGAAATGGAAAGATTTTTCTGTGCATATCCTGAGGCAGGTCAAATCCCAATCCTGTGAAAATCTGCTGGGTAGTCTTAATCTTGCAGGATCAGGGCATCCCTTGTTTATGCAGGTAGGTTGGGTAATTAGAAGCTTAATTACTTTACTTTAGGCCTTTAATTGTGCTGCCCAGCCCCAGCAGGAGCCTCCACCCCACACCTGGGGATTCCATTTAAGCTCAGCCCTGGGCTCTCAATTTTTCTCTGAGCTACGTGGTAGGTGTGTTTGAATTCAAGCCTTGCTCTGGCCTTACCTCCTGGGAGAACCTGGAGCTGTGCTCTAGGTGGCCGTGCTCTAGGTATGCTTTTCTGGATAACCCCCTGTTTGTACACTGTAGCTTGTCCCCCTTACGCCTCCTGATTTTACCTCCTGGTGGGACCAAGGACCTCATTCCTTGCTGGCTGCACCTTGGGCTATTGATGCACCCAGTTACAATCTGCCCTGGCTCTGCTGATGTGGAGAGTGGGACTGTGCCCTTGGGTTGAGAGGACACTGCCTGTACTGGGGTGACCTTCTGCTTGTCTGATCCTCTTGAAAAGTTGAGCCATGCTCTTTGATGAAACTTTAGTTAGGGAAGTGACAGCAAACCCAAAGTTGTTTACCCAAAGGGGTAAAATAGCACTATTATAATATTTGACAGTTTTAGTATGTAAAATACCAGTTCCTTAAGAATCAGAGCTTTGCTTCAAACTGTTTTTTCCCCCCAAATGACTAAAGGTGTTTCTATAGTTATTTTTATCCCTCGCATGATTTTCAGGAAGCGTCAAGACTTACACTGCATATAAAAATGAGAAATCTTTCTGAATTAATTCTTTACTTTTCAGTTCATCTTTCATGCCTCCTGATGCAGCTGAAAAATAAATTTCACTATGGAAATATCCTTTTTAAAGTACAGCTCATAAAGAGGTATTTCATTCTGTTCTTACCTATGAATCCATTGTCGGAGGATTGCTAGTGTTTATTAAACTTCTGGCCAACTTGCTTCAAATAGTGATTGGAAGCTTTGTATGCAATATTACTTGAGAGGAGGCAATGATGTATAGCTGTGTCACAGAATTATGGAATGGCATAGAATTAAATTAAAAATAAATACAAATATTTGCAGAAGTCCTATGTAAGCTTTCTGAAACAGCAACAACACCCTATTTATCTTTGTGTAGTTGCCTTTAAACTCTAGTGCCTAATTATGCATGTTGTGAGCAAGACCTTGTCCATATTCATCTACCCTTGTGGCTGATCTTTTTGTCAAAAATGGGTGTATCTTGTAGAACAGATGAGCCTTTGGGATATCTAAAAGCGATGTAAGAAATACAACTCTCTTGGGAACTGAGAGTTGATCCTCAGTGTTGAACTGGGATCAGCACTGAGTTTGGGACTTACTAATGCACTTGGTCGTCACTGTGCATTTTTGCGCTTCTCTTACACGTGAGTCAAAAATAATATATTTATCAAGCTGTTTTACACAGAGTTGTATCACTGGGCTGTCTTTTTATGTTGGTGAGGTTTATTTTCAAATTCAAAATACATAAATATGTTCTGACTTGAAAATGCAGGATATTGTGAACAAACTTTTATATTTTGCCTAAATTACATTTTGCAAATTACCTGGAGTCCATGTTTGTCAATGCATAAGGATGTAGGGAAGGAATGACACAAAGTCAACTAATCTATTTCAAAGAAAGGAGAAAAGTGGGGGCAGGAGAGGAGAGCACAAGTATGTGTATGTGTGTTTCTCTGTGGGGATAGTTATTTGCTCTGCAGACTGACAAACAATATCTATTTGTAATGTCGATTGGAATTACCTGAGAAGTGGAAGAATCTTAAAAGATTGCCTCCACTGTAAAGCATGAAGTGGTACCACTGCAGTCCAAAGAAGTGTCTGTTATCAGAAGAAAACGTGTACTTTTGGAGGTGAGATCAGTTCTGTGCTCTGAGCCAAGTGATTTTTCGTTTTTTGTTCTGATAACAAGCTGGTGGCAAGCTTCACTGAACTGAGAAATTGTAAACTCTTAGAAAAGGCTGTCTAAAGATAACAATTCAATGTTTCTCAGTAATGTATTCTGGATGAATCTGATAATTTAAAGCCCACTCTACAAAATGGGAGTGATGCTTGTGTCCTTTTTATCTTCAATTATGTCTAATCTGTTTCTAATTCAAACACGGTGCTGCTGTTGTCAGATCAAATATAGATTTTAAATGTTTTATGCTTCTCCACTGGGAACGTTTTAAATGTATGCATGCTGTCTGTCAGGGCTGTACTGACTGAATCTAATAAAGTTTTAGGTAAATTTAAAGGAAATAAAAGGGTGCTTAAAAATGAAATGATTCATAGTTCATGAGATGGAACATATTTAATGAATGGCAGCTAAGGAAAAGTTATGGAACAGTCTCTGTGGATTACTTGCTTAACCTCTAAGGAATCATAATTTGGAAAATAAGTTGTACCTCTCAGGTTAAGCAGAACAGTTTTAGGAACAAACTTAAAAGGTTATCTTTAGGTTTGTTGCTCAAGTTCCTTTCCAGGAATTGGATAAGTTACAAATAACCATTATTTTAATGAACTGTTATGACAGACCTGTCACTGTCAATAGACTAGAGTACTAATCAAAGTTTACAGTCAAAATAAAAACTGCATCAAAGTTAGTTATCAAGGTATATTCCAAAATATTCAATAACATGAGAATGAAAAATGTAACAAAAATAACTTTCCCAAGTAGAAATAAATTTTAGAGATAGAGTAGCTCACCTGAGTATGTTGCATTTTGTATGTATATTTTCATGACCTCTACCTTGAGGAAGATTCACAAGTCTCATCTTAAAGTTAACAACTGATGGATTATTTAAAAATGCATTTGTTTCTCTGCCACAATCAGAAACTTTGTGAAGAATCCTCTCTATTCTTTCAAAATTCTGTTAATGAAATATTGAGATGGTTCTAAAGTATGTTCAAATTCAAGTTGCTTATGAACTTGAGACCAAAGGTAGGACTCTGCTTTTTATCAATGTTTTCTCTTTGTCCTTTGATTTGCCACTGGAGTGTTGTTATGGGCATGTAGGGCTCAGTGACTGCTGAACAGATCAAAATAAGTGACTAGGGGGCTATGTAAGTGTGTGGTATGGCAGTGAAATTTCAGGGGGGTTGGGATGGTTTTTGGTTGATTTTTTTTGTTGTTTTTTTTTTTTTGTTTTTTTTCTCTTTACTGTCTGTCCCCTTTCCCCCTCAGTTCAGATCTTGATTCAGACCTCTGAGGAACAGTAACTGCCTTCTGTGTAAGACACACATAAAGGTGCTAACTGTAAATTAGCTGGTGAATTTGCAATTGGAAGGAATCTACCACAGGAGCACTCAGCAGAAAGGTCATTCACAGGCGCTGTTTCTGCACTTGAAGGTAAAACCTTTCTCCATGAAAGTTACCTCTGGAGTTGACTAATGTTGACTCATTACACCCTACAACAGGAACAGAAGGCAATGCAAACATGTTATTGTCAGGCTATGGATGCTGCTTTCTTATTGTTCCTCTTTGCTGCTACCTTTGAGAAGATCTGTAAATACTAAAAGGAACCACCAGACAAAGGGTCTCCATATTCCTGCTCTTCACATACTACTTCAGTAGGATAACTGACTATGCTATTCTTCTAGTGTACACAGCCAGTGAGCCTGCAAGCTGAGTATACCTGACAGGAGCAATTCATGAAGCCTGAAGCCAAGTCTTAGCTTCTATTTCTTGGTTTCCCTGGAAAAAAAAAAAGAATGGAATTGGCAGAATTTGCCTGACACGCCATATCTGGGTCAGATAAGTACAGTAACTGTAATCCTTTAGTAGAGTATATACCATCACATCTCTGATATAGCTTTGCTTCATATGGCAGGGAAGTAGTTATAATAAAGGCACTGGTGCTGTGTAAGCTCATAAAAATGCTGCGAAGTGGCCAGTTGAGCTGAAAGTGCTTCTGGTCACATCATTTTCAGGTGTGCACAGCAGATTAGAGATGACTGTAACAGTCTCTTGATGCCATTTTGCTGAGGTCTGTGTCATATAGTGGCCTTCCAAGAGTAAGTCTTCTCCTGTAATGGGAAAAAGAGGTGTTCATCCTCTTTGCTTACAGAAAGAGAAGAGAGAGTATTGCCAAAGAAAAAGAAAAAAAAGGAAGATTTCTGGTGTTACTGTTCTGTTTTGCTGGAATTAGACTCCTTACATGGTTAGTATAAGAGGAGAGAAAAAGACCCTTGGAAACTTAATCCATTTAATTTCTTTTTGCTTTCTTGTAGTTACTGTTTGCTTCAAAAAAAACTCCCTGTTTTCTCGTTTGAATAATAGTGTATTTTAAAGCACAACTCTAAATTATTTACAAACATGTAAGCAAAAATGATTGCAAAACAGGCAAAATAAGGAAAAACAGATGCTGGGAAACACATCAATATGCTGTTTAGTAATGATCTTTCTGCAATCATGCTATCATTTTCAAGTCTTTTCCTTATTATTCCTCTTGACCTTTTGAAAAACTAGAGTTCTGAACCACAATGATAAACATTCCACAAAGAAATTGGAAGAGAAGCTCTACTTTCATTTGTGTTCTTGCCTTGCCTATGTGTGTGTTAACATATATTGCCTAAATATGTATGTTTGTAATAGTTAAATGAAAGAATGTGGAGTTTGGTAAAGGTATCTGCTTTCAAAAGGCAGCCTTTAAGTTTTTACTGTAATTTTCAGCTTGCTTAGGCTTGCAAGAGCTATAATGGAAACATATATGGAAAGAAACTTTCCAAAAAGAATCTCTTTGCAGCATCACTTTGTGATTTTCCAAGTCTTATGTACTTGAAAAAAATTATTACCACTTAGCCTTGAAAAGGAATGCTATAAGAGTGTCAGATTATCTCAAGTATCTTTACCCTTTGATACAGAAAAGCTAAACAAGAAAAACTACTTTCTTATAGGTACAAGTAAAGCTAGTAATCCAGGAGTCTGACTCTTTAGCATGCAACTAGTTCTTTTCTGAGTCTGGAGCATATCGCTTGCAACCTGTCACAACAGAATAGAACCCAGATCACCATATTATATCATAATGGATCCTGACAGAGAAGAACTGTAATGATCTGGACTACATCCAGAGTTCCAAAGAGCTACTGTCTGTCAAGCCCTATGTAGCTATGCTACTTCAAATTTCTTCAGATATAGAATCCCCATTTTTAATTTTTTTTTTAACTTAGACTAGAGCAGAGCTGCAGTTTTAGCATGTTGCTTGGTACAAGAGCCAGGAAAGCCTCCTAGAGGAACTTTGTATTTCTAAATTATGGGAAAGTTTAGATCCAAACTTAAATATCTGTATCAGAGCTCTCTTTTTTTTAAAATGGACTTTATGGTATCTCTGCTTCTCCATGAAGCTTCTTCAGGTGATCTGCCCCCATGCAGGGGTCTCATGTATTCAGTATTGGAGACTAACATGTTTTCTCATGTTAAAATAGAAGCATCCAAGTATGAAATCAAGCAAGACAGTTTGTAGCTTTCCTTTAAATTAGCAGGTTGAATTAAGGACAGTTGTTGGCAACTGAACTAGTCATTATAGACTGCATTTGTAGTCAATGGAGAGAAATGAAAATTTTCTGGGTGCAGTTATCTGATCAGTTTAGATATCCCCTTTAGGACAGGATGCGTTACACACTATGTACTGCTGACTTTTAACTAGATCTCCACTAACTGTAAAATGAATTGTTTCTAACTATATTTTTACATCAACTCGGATAACTAATTTGATCTAAGGCAGCAGAATTTTCTCTTGATAAAGATAAGCTTAAACATCCATGCACAGATTTTTGACTATGTTTATTATTCATATAACAGATCCTATCTGCTGTAAACTTACTTTTATCCCTTTGCACACACAACAAGCCTATACATTTGTGTGCCTAATAAGCATCCAATAATAACCAAAAATAAGAGTTATTATAAAAGGATGTGCCTAGATAACTTTTATAGCCTAATCTAGGTGCTTTTGTAAGCAAGACTGAGGAAATAAAAACATATATGTACAAATGTGTACTCGAGGACAAAGATGGTGTTAGATGTTTTATTTATAATAATACAGTGTGAAATTATATTCACTTTTATCATGGCTATAGTTCTCAGGTTTTGGTGTTGCCGTACACCTGTCCCCCAGTGCCAAATATGCAAATCGCTTTGCTCTGTTGTCTACCTGGAAAAATCTCATTTGACTGGTTTGCTCAGCAATGGTCTTATTCACTCTGCTGTTAAGCAGCAAAGTAGATGAAAGTCAGAATGCCTTTCTTTGTATTTGGTAGATAGAATGGGCTGTTAATCGGTACCATTTCAATATTGTGTTCTAGGTGATATGAAACACTGGTTTATTCATAAAATGGCAGAAGCAAATCCATTTACCTAAGCGTGTAGCACTAAAGTTAATGATTGGCTACACGAATAAGGAGATAGTTATTCTTCTTTTGAATAATTTTTCTTCTCAAATTTCCATCCAATATCTTGTGTAATTAAAGTAGTTCCTAAAAAATTCATAGGGCTGTGTACAGCAATTAATCTCTTATTAAACAAATGAACAAACAGAATGCACACTTAGAGCCTCAAAATATACATTTGTTTAAACCAAGTCACTTAATGTTCATAAATCTGTCAACCCATCTTCCTCTTATCCATTATTGTGTTTGAGATACTTCCACTTGTATGCCACTTCTATTATCAGACTGGATAACAGGCTGTCCAGGTCAGAGATAATCTACTTTGTCTTGTTTTCATATTAATTTGCAGGATTCATGATTTAAAAGTATGTGTGTGAAAAAGAGTATATGTCTAAATCTGTATAGACCTACACATTTGTTGATAGTGGTGTGGTTGATGCTATGTAATGTTGACAGTGAGCAGACCTTCATTTATTTACAGAGGAAAAATTCAATCATCAGTACGTTGCATGGACCTGGTATTCACAATCCCCTATCAGCTTTACGCATTACTGACCTCCGCAGGCATTTTAGGGGAAGGCACAGCAGGAAGAGACAAAGGTCAGTGCGGAAAATATTAGTTCTTTTGCAGATAAGCAATGTGTGTTTTGGTTGTTGTCTTACACCAATTTTCCATGTCAGACTTGGTTGCTCTTTCTGGGAAAATTATCTGTCCGTAAGAATTTTTTTCTTATTTCAGTCTAAGTTTCAGTGTCAAGGAGCACTGTCAAGTTCCATTGGGTCTGTGTCATACTGTTCCTGAAAACCCAAGTAAACCTATGGTCACGTCACAGTTTTCTGGCTGCTGCTATGTCCAGATCGAGACACAATTCTGTGCATTATTCCTGCTCATTGATTTGCGTAAAGTTAGAGTACTCTGAGTATATGAAACGTAGATTTGGAGAGGTAATGATACATGAGTTGAATTCCTTTCTGCTCCCTTCTAACAGCTGGATTTAATAAGTTTACTTTGTTGTATAGAATTTATTAATAATTAAGCAAAGTATTGACCTGCTTGTTAGCACGTTTCTGTTTACCTCTTAAATAAAAAAAGGCTCTGACTCGTTTTGTCTAAAGGACATTAGTGCTTCTGAAAGTAAGGTGAGGAAATCACAGGAGATCCTTGGAGCAGAGTGGGATATTTGAGTAGACATCCAGGATAGGTTTGAATGTGTAAAATTCTTTGTGTATCTAAAATTCAATAGGTTTTTACCTGGGAAATACTAAAAATGGAACAGATCTCAATTTTTAGTGAATTTCTTTACACTTGGTTACTGCAAATATGCTCTAAGTGTTATGATTTTTTGATGTTAAGTGTGATGTTATGTTGACTGGGGATCGGCAGGTGTAGAACCTGTCTTGCCATGGCAGTGGGCACTGGGTAGCAATTCTTCTTAGTCACAAGTAGTAGCATTGACTGAAAGCACTTTGGTATAAAGCAGGTGTCTGGAGGGATGGCCTGACTGAAAGATTCCCTCAAGTTTGTAAATATGTTTGGAACTGTATCTTGTTTATACTAGCACTCAGTTGAAGTGTAAAAATCTTGTGGGAGGGACAAATGTTTGAAATTAAATTTTCAGGGGAGAATTGATCATTTTGATTGGACACACTGAGGAAAGCAATTTAATGCTCTGACTATGCTTTTCATCTGCAAATCCTGTAGCATCTTTTAAAGAAACAAGTACAGTCAATGCCTGTATGATAGTGTGAACCTAGTTAAGCAGGCTTTAGATGAGCTCTTAGGTGTTTATAGAACTGAAGCCACAGAAACCTGATTTATCAGCAAGGAAGTAATACAGACGTAAGTTGTGATTTAAAAAAAAAAAAAAAAGAAAAAAAAATTGTAGTGTAGACTGTCTGAGGACTGTGTGGTAGGAGAACAAGGCTTTAAGTGACTGAAGAGTATTCGGTTTTCCAGGCATGCTACTACCATGTGTTGCCCCAAGAAAGCATCTGGCTTGATTCCCAGGCCTGCAGCGCAGTTTTTGAATGGAGAGGATCAGGAAACACCACAGAGGTATGGAGATATATCATAAATGGAACAATATTGGACACAGAACTGGTTCCGTATGTGCCTCATGCTTGTACATACGCAGAGTAAACAGTTAAGGAAAGAATTTTGCAATACGAGGTTCAGATTTTTGCTCAAGTATTCTGAACCTATGAACTCTGTTCTCAAGTAGTCTAAGAAACACTCTGAATTTATTCTGCCTGTGAACTGTGCAATGTTACAAGTTTAGACTTCAGACTTATTTAACTCATCTTGCAAAATAAGCACTAATCGTTCATTAGCATAACCCTCCTTTGGTTGGAAATGCATTAGTGCTGTCTGCACGAATAAGCAATGAAGAATAGTGAGAAGAAAAAGCCTCACAGTACCATGTGCACCCACAGTGTCATACTGCCTGCCTCAATTTGTACCTTTTCAATATCTGACAGTGAATGATAACATTATTGCAGTGGTATTTACCAGCACTGCTGGAGTATAGGATCTGTCATTTTTTCTATTCTGAATTGTTGTGCATGGTTGTAAAAAGTACTTGAGGCTGAAATGCGTTTCAGAGGTCATCAAGGAGGAAACAAAGCATATTTTTCACTATTTTTTTGTGAAATTTGGCATATCAGTTTGGAGAAGTTCCAAACCTAAATGCATGTTGTTGTGGATTCAGACATGTAACGTGCTTCTTGGTGGTGTTAAGTTTCTCATGACATTTTTCAGGAAATTATACAACTCTCATTTTCCTCTATATTTTCTTTAGCTTAAAGAAAGGGAGGTTCAAACTGGCTGTTAAGTAATCCCCTAGGAGAATAACCTTTGCAGCAGTCCTATCTTATAATATAAGAACCATGAAAACCCGGCCTTGGATTGATTGTAATGGAATCCTGACTATTGACTTATAGTTCATGATTAAGTCACTAAGCTGGCTTCCAGCTTCACTTGTATTTGTTTGGAATGACAGGAGTCCCTTTCAGTGGTCATCACAGATTTCTCTTTTCACCAGCTTTTGCTCAGATGTAATTGCAGCTGTATACAAGCTATTCAGTCTTCAGGAGAGGACAAAATTTGTTTTAATGTTCATGAGTGCACAGTTACCTCAGAGGTGAAGGTATTGTTGTGGAAGAGCTTCCTTTCTTCTGATAAAACAGGGCACCTGACAAGATCAGGAAGCAAGAAATCCTCCTGATTTTTATTTATTTATGTTTAAACATGAGCAAACCATTGTTCAGTTTGTTTAACTACAAATTGATCTAAGCTTGAAGTAATTTTATCAACAGAACCCAAATCTTTTGTAAAGCTTATATCTAAATACATTCTATTAGTTTTAGTATTTTGTACTGTAATGATTTTACCATTGTAACAGAACTACTGTGACAGTATATGGGAGTATAGCAGGTAATTGTTTTTGACAAAGGAGAATTTAAGATACTTGAGATCTACATTAAATTTTGCATTCAATGAATCCTTAGTCCCAAAGAAAAACCTTATGTTTCTGAATGTCAAGCAGACTAATACATTCTAATCCACTAATTTACATGAATTATTGTTGTAGTTATAGCTTTCGTTCAGGTGTTCACTATGGTTGTTTTCATAGTGGAGTCGCTCAGGAATACGGTCGCTTTATATTGGTGTACAGCACTTACACAGTAAATTACTTAAAGTATTAGTACTGCAACATTCTTTACTGAATACATATTGCAGGTGATTATTCCAGAGAAGCTCTTCCACTGAGAACTTTTTTTTTTTTTTTTTTTTTTGCATTAGTACTGCTAGATGAGCAGTTCCATTAAAGATCTAGGTTTTTTTTAGTCATTGCTCATAATTAAAGCAGGGAAATCTTATGTATACTTTTGCATTCTGTTTCCTTGGATATCAAACAGTTACCTTAATTTAATTTTCTTTGAGTCTCTTGAGATACATTCATCCCCAAAGAAAGCAGAAATGCAGTTTATGACAGAGAGGGAAATCTGCTTACCTTGGGTTTGAGTTATAGTTCTTTTTCATTATGTTCAGTCCTCTCATCAATTAATGTTATTGGAAAGGCATTGTGTAGGAAGTGAACTGGATCGTAGTTCTGGAATTTGAAGACTTGTGAAACATGTTTAAAACTTTGAAAAGCCACAAAAAAAATTCAGATCCATGATGTTTATGTAGTATTCTTGCCCTAGAGCAAACAGAATTCTAGCACAAAGACCAAAAAATGTAAATTCTCTTATATTAAATTTCAGTAGGTTTCAAATTTTGAAACTGGTATTGTTGCGTTGCTATACTATATGTATTTATAAATATTGACCTGCTGATGAATTGGAAACCTCCCTTCAATTTTCATTTGCCTCAGGCTTTTCTTAGAAAGTTGTAGGAGCTGTTTGTTTATTTTTTAAATTTTATAGACAAGCGTTAAGATTGGATGAAAACTCTATGGAAACAAATAAATGTCGAACACATGGAGCTGGAGCTCAGAAGATTTGCAAATGTGATCATTTCCCTAATGAACGGTGTTTTGCTACTTGAAATAATCTCTCCTGTTCTGAGTACTCTGCATTATGTAGGAGCCTGTAGCTTGTTAAATTCCCTTAATTAGAGGGTTTTTGAACTCAAAGGAGTTAAAAAATTGGGGAAACAAGTATTACTCTGAAATCTCAAAGTAATTCTGAAAATATCCTTCTGAGATAATTTTTTCTTCAGTAATCAGCAAATTACCCAGTTGGCTTTCACGTGAGATTTAGAAGTCAAACTAAAAAAATGCCTTCACTAGCCTGCTTACTTTTTTATTGCTTTGGTTTTTGTGTTCAAAGCTGTCTGCTGCATTAGAAATGAGGAACTATCAAAGCACTATGGACCTGGGATGTGTGTTGCTTTTCAATCAACATGATGATTAAACCTGGAAAGTTACCAGTCTCTTGTGGACACTACAGGGTAGATTCTCCACTGCTGAAAATCTCAGAGACCCTGGAAGATGTCTTGGTAAGAGCTTACTTCCTTGTTCTACTTTTTAATAAAATATGCATATTTCCTTTTTGGCGCTTGCCATTAGAAAATGTAAGGTCAAATTATAAATGTCTTCCTTTTTCCTGATGTTACTGAGCACAGTATGCTAAATAATGGATGGATGGAAATGTTTTTCTGGTAATTTTAGGTGGCTGTAGCTCAGGTCCATAAGAAATAGTAAGGCTTATTGCTTTTATAAGACTTGAACTTTCTTTGCTTTTGTTTTGATTCCTGTTCAGTTCCAAGGATGGCTTATAGGAATGTAGGATTATCTGGACACGTGTCAATAATCCAGAATCTGCTAGATGCCTATATGCAGTATTTCTAAAACAGAACTGTTGAAAAAACCTCCAGTGTTTGAGAATATCAAGGAATGAAAAAACTGCTAAATGTAGAAAGTGTAGGTGTTAATCCTCATACTTTCTAATCTTAAAAATTTCTGCATGGATTGGATACTTATGTTAAAGAAACCATTGGTCAATTTTCCAAACATTGAGAAGCAGTAAGTTTATGTAGATGAAAGAAAAAGTCCAACTTCAGCTTCTGTCATTATTTGTGAGATGGTATCGCCATAATTTGATGCAGTTTTAATAACTTGCACTATAACTTTTATTTACATATTTGTTCTTCAGCAGACAGTACTTTGGAGAGTAATCTTCTTAGCGTTAATCTGCTTTCTCTTTGAGTAGCCTGAAAACATAATGATGAATATTTGCAAATTCAAATATTCAGTTGTAAACAAATTCTAAATTCAGTATCATTACATTATGTCTATGCGACATCTTCGCCTTTTCTCCAAGGAATAACAGAATACCACCATCAGCTAGGTAATTTCAGGTAATAATCAGGTAATTTCAGAAACTCATCATCATAATGTCTAGTCTACACTTCCCTGATCTACTACCTCCCAACAAAACAAAACATTTCAATTTCTGCATGTAGATCCAAAATTTAATACATTTAAAGGTAATACATGTAGGATAATCTTAAAATTGGTTTCTGGTTTTACTTTTAATAGCATAGGTTCAGCTGGAAAATGCTCCAGTTTTACTAGTAGTGTGTTCCTGTCCTATTACTTGCAATTTCTTCAGGATTCTTTATCATTAACAACAACAACAACAAAAGTATTGCTCTTCTTGTTTCTCTTGCTTGGTCACATCAACTACCCATAGCTGGAGTGGTAAAGACAAGATAAAATGTATGATAATAAATAACATGGAACCATTTCAAAAAGAGAAGTTCTTCTAAGCAGCTAGATTCCCGTGTTTTAACTATTAAGACACTTGTTCCAGAGAAATCCCATTTGGATTCAAAGTTTTAATCAATTATTAAGTAGTTACATAGAACAAGTCTTACATCATCATCATCATCATCATAAGTGGTGAAAGCTAAACATCAGCACTGGACAAGTGGCAAAAGTATTTGCTCACTTATTAATTTCATTTGCTTTGCCTCTGCTAGAGTCTCCTGGTGTTTACTCTCTGCAAATATTCAGCTATATTAATTTCTGGAGAAAGATGCTTGCTGAAAGAATGCTGAACAAATATTTAGAATGTTATAAACATATCTATATTAGAAAGACATGAGTTCTTCTGCCAAAAAAAGTAAGTTAAGCTCAGAAATAGTGAAAATGGGCTTTGGTGAATACATTGAAAATCAATGTAGGTTGAGTCAAAATGGAACATTTGTTTTTCATATTAGCATGAAAATTTCACTTTGATTTAGGGCACAAGGATCAGGTCACTGAGTATTTAAATGTTTTATACAGTGTGGGGTAACATCAAAGTGGAATTTAAGAATGCAGTCAGGGCAGTTTCTAAATGCTACTGAGACAATGGCTGTGATCTACTTAAGGGGCAAAACTGAGTGGGAATCTATCTTATTATTTGGTTTGAATGCAGCTCTTTGTGTAAAATTCAATCCATAGGTTCTGTTTAAACACTTGGCACTCAGAGTCTTCATAGGTATTAGTTTCCACAGGAAAAGCCTTCCTATTGTATGTACGTATCTATCTCCTAATCTTTCTAAATATAAGACATATATTTTCTTACCCTCATAAGCTCCAGTGTATAGGAAAGTGCTATTATCACTACATTAGATCTGAGAACCAAAAAGTTCTGTGATTCATTTTAGGTAATTTTTGGAAATTTTGTGAGAGAGCACAAATCTCCGATGTCTAGGACCAGAGCCCTTAATGTTGGATTAACCTTTCTTGGAAACAAACACACCATTTCTAATTGCAAGTCCTCTGTCACCAGTACAATGAGTTCATTTCAAATCCTGTAGAATACTGTAATATCTTATAAAGAAAATGGAATTTTCAAGGAATTCCTTATTTAGAAATTGACAGACCAAGAATATTTTGCAGAAATGATCTGGCAAATACTGTGATTTAAAATAATATGAATCTATCTGTAGAAAATGCATCCTTACTGGTGAACTGTTTACCAACAGAATGATTTTATTATATACGCACTTCAGACATACAGACAGAATCAACTATTTCTTATATTGAAGACAGTCCAGCTGTGCATATGTGCTCAAGTGATTTAACTTATTTGTATATCAGCAGAATGGGAACTGTTCTTGTTCCCAGAGCTGTTTTGCAGATAAGTACTTAAGGTTTATGTACACTTTGGAATCAGAGGGATTTAAAACAATGGAAATACTTTCAATTTTACAGCATCTTTCCTCTGATTCCAAACATCTAGTTAGATTGTAAGATAATATAGAAAGATGGCAGTATAGAAAATAGAAAAACGACTCAACTCTGGTTCTGTTGATATTGTTTGGGTTTGTTTGGCGTTTGTCATTACTCTTGGGATGATTTTGTTTCTTCAATGACGACTAATAGTTCTAACTATTTCTAACATTACAACTATAGGACTTATAAAGAGTTCAAAATGTGCTATCCTAGTTATTGTTACTTATCCTTTACCAGAAGGACTGTGCTATCCCTGTGGAAGCCAGGAGTCTCACTCCTCCCTAATGCCACTTCCTTTCTGTGGCAGTTTCACTAAAAAATGTTTCTGAGGGAAATTGCTCAAAGCAGGGAATATTTTCATCCTAGATAGTGTTTTGTTAATTGTCATGCTTAGCCAGATGAAAATTATTCATACTGTAGCTTTCTTCAATATCTGTCAACAGATTGTGAAGTGCTGAAGTTATTTGAAAAGGGTACATAAATTTGATGAGACTTAAAATCTTGGCAGTACAAGCAGCAGTAACATATACTTTATGAAGCCCTGTGTTCTGTGAAGAACAGGTCACATTAATGGTGTATTTTCTTGCCTAATGTTCTGATGAATTAGAAAACTCATAGAATCATGAGGTGGTTCGAGTTGGAAGGGACCTTAGAGATCATCTAATTCCAAAATCCTGCCCTGGACAGGGACACCTCCCAGTAGATAAGACTGCCCAAGGCCTCAAACAACCTGGCCCTGAACACCTCCAGGGATGGGGCACCCATAACTTCCCCTGAGCAAGCTGCTCCAGTGCATCACCACCATCATTGTAAAGAATTTCCTCCTAATGTCTAGTCTAAATGGTCTTCTCTCTAATTTATAGCCATCCCACCTAGTCCTATCACTTTGTGAAGATAAACCTAGATGTAACACCTTTGTGAAGATACAAAACAAATAATTGTAGAAGTCCTAGACTCTGTCCAGTCCATGCAATCTGCTAATTCTAATAGAAGGTGAGTTCATCCTAAAGTCAGAGCCAATTAGACAACATTGAAAAGAACTAAAGGTAAAATGTGAATCTTTGTCTACCCTGTTACCCCAGAACTTATTTGCCAGTTGTACAAAGCACAGTTCTTGTCTGCATTCTTTCCTTCCTCATGAGGCTCACTGAAGTATTATATGTAAAGGTGATGGGAGGGTTGTTGAAGCTGGTTTAATAATCTCAGAATGTAAAGACTCATCTTTCTAATTGAAAGTATCCTCATACACTGGAAATTAAATAATTTAGTAAGACTGAGGAACCAGTGGAAGCAAATTCTCCTTAATTTAGAACCCAGAACAAGCGCGTACTGAGTTTTGGGCAGAATTGCCTGATGTGCAGCCTAGGTTCCTAAGGGGAGCAGGAAGAGTTTGGGCAATCAAAAATAATCACTCATTTTTTTCCTAAACTTCCTGTCAGGAAAAGGAAATCAAACTATAAAAAGTTGGATAACATTATAAACATTATAAAGCAGCTGCTTTTGACCGAGTCATTACCGTGGAGTGGCACAAGTGATTAAGTAGCACTGCATCTCATGATGTGGAGTATCTCTGCGTCTGTACTGGAAACTGTAGTTATTTATTTTTCACTCCTCAAAAGCGAAGCCCCTGTCTCTGCTGGGCATGACATACTCTGCTGTCTTCCTGTAGCTCAGCCATTGCCACCAATAACAGGATGTCCCACAATCACATAGCAATGTGCAGTCTGAAATATGGGCTGCCTAGACAATGTGAGCCACAGACAATTAGAATGTAACTTAGGACAGTGCAGATGGATGCAGAGATTAATATTGATTCAAAGGTTAAAAGATTGCACCTTTTTGGCTTAAAAAAAAAGTTTTGTTCTGGAAGAAGTTTTCTATTTTAACTGTTCATTACCATTCAGAAAAAAAACACTACCGGACTATCCTACAACATCAAGATTTCATATTGGATAAACTCAAATTGGAGATGGAAAAAGAAAGAAAAATTAATAAAATTAAACTACTTCTACCCTCAGAAAAAGAAATTTGTATTGTTTGGGAGACCATAGTCTCAGTTTCTCTCAAGCACCTGCTCACCTTCTTTCTTCCCTATTCTGTCTCAACAATGCACTCAAGCGTCTGCTCTATGTGACAGTTTAAGAGATTTCAAGAGGAAATGAAGAAAAGTCTCACCTCATTTTCCTCCTGAATTTTCATTCCTGCCTCAGCAATTTCAGTCACTCACTCACACACAGCTCTCATACTTTTGTCTGAACCTAATTAGCAAAAGGGGTGGGAGGATGGTGGATATTTTTTCTGCAGAGATTTTTTTTTTTTTACAGTGAATGACTAATTTAGTGTTTTCAGTAAAATTTATGTTGTCTGAGAGAATAATAAATTCTTGTCCATACACAACTGCAGGTCAGTCAGCTATAGTGTCATCTTCTCCATGCTGCTCAGCTAGTGATTTTGACCTTGGTGTGAATGGATCATTCATTCAAGTGATAAGAATTAATTTAGTCTTCATAACAGCCCAGAGCTCAACATTTTCAGAACTGTGATTGTTTCAGTGATGCCAAATTATATGCAATCACTGAGTAATACGAACAGTGATCCACTTCTGTTTCTCTGGATGTAGGCCACCAAAATAACTCTTTTCATACTGGTAGGAAACACAGGCTACAAATCCAGTCAGTGTTGCACACTGAAAAGTGTGTGTGTGTGTGTGTATGTGTGTGTGAGAGAGATACATAAATAGATATATATTTATACACCTTACCATACAAACAGTACCCTGAGATAAAGCAAAGCTTAGGTATTTTTATCCCATTTCTTGTGTAGCTGTTTTCTCCTTTGAGGGAACTCCTTGAGTTCCAATCTAAGTGAAATCTCCATAACATTCTGTCTATGAGACTTTTATATGTCTAATGTTAGAGTCAAGACAAACATACCAAAATGACTGGAGTAATGAAGTAAAACTATTGTCAGCAGTTTGGCTTTCTAAGCACAGATCTGCACCTCTGCTAGATAATTTTATTCTCTAAAAAAAGCTGAAATCCATTGTCATCATAACAGAACCAACAGATGAAGCAGGACTTTCTAGTCAAGGCAGACTGAGTGAAAAGAGCAGAAGACCAAGGTGTTTAGTCATACCAAACCTGTGTTTTAAGCAGGCATTTTACAAGGTAGAGGTTTTTCACAGTGCAACTTGAGTTTGACGCCAGGAGGACAAAGGTTGGTCTGTCCTCCAGGGTGCTGAGGTGCGGTCACTTGGTCTGTGCAGGTTTTGGGTCTGTATGTTTTGCAATTTGCCAGAAAGCAGGTTTGGCAAGATCTTCAGAAGCAACACAACAGTCTGTGATTTTAGTAATGTTTTGCAGTGGGTTTTGTATAAATCACTTCTGTATTTAGATAAAGTAGTATTTACATTAGGCAAAATATTGGCTAACGTGTTTAGAATGAACTCTATTCAACTTCCCAGCAAAAAAATCACAGATGTTGCAGCAGCACATGAGAATAAACAGCAAAATCAATGGTTACTTTGACCATCCAGGGCAAATACTTTGGTGAATATTGAGACTTGGTGAGCTGAAGATGTTGAAATTTCCTTCAAGATTCTGGAAGTATGGTTGGAAATTATCTGAAAGGCTGCAATCATAAGTAGGTATGTGCACATGTTATGCACAATATGTATAAATATGGTAATTTTAAGAGAAGACATAAATCTTATGG
Source organism: Coccyzus lansbergi (assembly GCA_033558105.1). NCBI lineage: Eukaryota > Metazoa > Chordata > Aves > Cuculiformes > Coccyzidae > Coccyzus > Coccyzus lansbergi. Next base: position 98,679 of record JAUMJK010000983.1, read on the forward strand.
TATAAATCAAATCTGTGACACCTTAGTTGTTCACAAAACTCAAATGCAAAATCTAGTGATTTCTAGGAGACATTACACTGCATGAGCCCACTAAGGACGTATGTGTTTACTATCCTGTTTCTTGCATCAGTACAAACTTTATGGAATTCTGTATGAATCATAGAATCATAGAATCGTTAGGGTTGGAAGGGACCTTAAAGATCATCTAGTTCCACCCCCTGCCATGGGCAGGGACATTTCACTGTATGAGGTGACCCAAGGCCCTATCCAACCTGGCCTTAAAAACCTCCAGGTATGGGGCATCCACAACCTCCCTGGGTAGCCTATTCCAATGTCTCACTGCTCTCATGGTGAATCAGCTTTGCAAAATCAGGGCTTTAACATTTTTGGCTGGCTCTGTCTGAAGTATTTGTCTTGCACCCATTGAATAAGCAGATTTTTTTATTTAGTAGCAAGTGGACTTTAGAAGGACTGTTCCAGTGTTCCTATGCCCTAAAAAAGTCCAGCAAATACCGCATTTCTTTTGTTCAGGGGCATCACTTTTTAAAATAAGATGTTTGGATATCTTGGGAAAAATCTAATTCATTGTGACTGCCAGTAGCTTCCAGGGTCATGAAAGCAGGCACTCTATGACACTTTTTCAGTGTTTCCATGCCCATCAGGATAGGAAATTACATAGCAGTCAGGGACTATGTTTAGGGATCCTGCTTTTTGTGTTCCACTTATACAAAGAAAAATCCAAGGCAATCAGGCCACAAATAGTTTCCCCTCCACACTTACTTCATTTCCTGTAGTAAACATGACACCCATTGTGACTATTTTGGAAGCAGTGTTTAAAAGTGTACGTACTTTAAGTACTTAGTGGCTTTGTCATGTGTTCAGTGTCAGACTAGCATTTTAAGTGTAATATCAGAGTGGTATTTATTCTGAAATTAAGTTTTAGGCACTGGCTGAAAAGTGTATTTTTGTTATTAAGGAATCAAATTAAAATGGTAAGAAAACAACACCATTATTAGTTCGCAGAAGTTATTTGCTTTGATTAAAAGCACCAATAAATGTGTCTTGGTTCTATAACTGCTCCATTTAGCACTTGACATATAATAGGGATTTTTTTTCCCCACAGTGTAATATCTCCATTGAAATATAATTATTTTGCAGATTGCTCAGCTGAATGCCCTTATAAACATGCTGTTAGGGGAACTCACCACTGGTGATCATCAGAACATCATGACAATATGCACAATTGATGTACGTGCAAGGGATGTTGTAGCCACACTTATAGCACAGAAGGTAATTTGTTGAAGAGCAATTACACTAATGCATTTTTAAAAGCATAAAATAAAGAATAATTTCGTTTGTTCAAAATATATTCTTGTGGCTTATGTACAGCAATGACAGAATATTTTGATTCAATCCATTTTTGTCCTTTATATTTTTTGCTTTAGAGTTAGATAATTACATTTACCAGTTAAAGAATTACGATTTAAAAACATATAGATATTTTGTCCAAATGTTTAAAGACATCCATTAAAAAATGTGTACTGTAATGTGACAGCAGGTTTCTCATTAATTCGCCTCCAATTACTGATCTGCTCACAATTAATACAAAACCACACATCTATTGCAGATAGCTTGAAATACATACCAAATATAAACCAGCAGTTGTGTTATGTTTCCAGAAAGCATTCTAATATTTTTTTAATATAAACAGGTTTTATTTCCTTATCAGTTTCTGAGGTGGAGACTGTACTGCTAACTCTTTCCACTGCTGGATTTGCTACTCTGTCTTCAGACCATGACCCCTCAGATGCGAAGGAGGTGGTGAAGGGACACCATGCAATGTCTGCTTCCTTATGTGTGACTGGGCAGGTAAGAGATAGTTGTTGTATCTTCCACTCCTCCTATCTGCAACTAGCAGAGGATCATTCTGTCCTCCAAATAGTGCAAGATGCAGTCTACAATGAAGTAATGAAGGTAAAAATCATTTTAATTGGAAACCTTAAATAAAAAAAAGACACAGTAAATTGTGGTAGTGTACCATGAAACCTCCTTGTCCAGGACAATGGCCTCTTTGCCTTGTTAACTGGTATTCTGTAAAACTGTAGGGGAAAAAAAGAAAATGAAAAGCAAAAAAAGGACAAAAAAACCCCTCAACACTCTTACAGTTGATCAACAACATCCATTCTACTGAGCATAATCACTTTGTTGTGGTGTGATGCGTAATAGCAGTTGCATCGAAAATTTGCAGCAATTTAAAATATTCTTTTCACTGAAATTGTTTATCCACATTGGCAAAGCCTTTATGGAAGTACTGATGTTTTTCATATTGTCAGGAGCAGCTGTTTCTATCCGCTGTGGCTGTCTAACCACTAGCTAGGCAGATGGCACACAGTAGCTGAGGTGTGTCTGTTGTATACAGGACCAACTTTCCTGGCTTACAGGAAGCACAGCTGCTGTGCTATCATGATCCCTACGTATTTCAGACATTGGAGGCCTTGTAGAGAGCTGCATGCTTTGAAGGGATGATTAAGGTCTTTAGTACACTGAATAAGTACTTAAATAATCAAACTGACAATCTGTGTGGAAATGTGGAATTTATATTAATTAGAATTTTAGGTAGGGATTGGGAGGGCTCTAAAAACTAAGTAAGATTCTTTGTCACAGATAGAACCATCTCAATAGCATGTAAATTTCAGTAAAGAGTATTTCAAAAGTTACTAGATACAAATAGATTTATGGATGAATAGATGTGCTCTACACCATCAACTCTGAACAATTATTTAAAGAACATACTGAAGAAAATATTGGACTGTTAAAACTAGAGAAGACTTCGAACTTTTACCTCAGTAGGCAGAAACTCCATAGAATACTGGAAACAGAAACACTTATTTACCCATATTTTACTTGTTGTAAGAAAAACATATATCTACTTTTTTTTTTCTTCTAAAAAACTACTTCCTTAACATTCTTGTGGACAGCATAAGAGATCTGGAGGAGGTAGTAAGGTGTGTCTGGGGCTTAAGGATGCAGTGAAATGCTGACCAGATGCTGAATTTCCTGTTGATTTGAGGCGTTAGTTCATTAGACCACTAATCAAAACCATGTGCTCTGCTAACAAACCATTTCATCCCCTGAGTGCTGGAGCATGCACATGCTGTTTCCAACTAATTAGGACCTGTTCCAAGTCAATAAAAAGTCTCTTGTTGACATCAACGGATGGTAGAAGAGACTGTTTGGGAATAGGTGTCCTTATTATTCTTCATATAGCTCAGCTAAATATACTTTAGCTAGAAAGATGAAATCGCTGTATCTTGTTAGTGTCTCTGTCCTGTTAGTAACTTGAAGAGTTAACATTTCTTAAGCTATCATGGACTTGTTATAGAGTAAAAAAAAAAAAAAAACCAAAAACCCAAACACCACCACCCCCCCCAGAAAAAAAAAACTAGGGGCACAGTCTGGTTGTTGTGCATAAGCATATGTGTCTTCAGAAGGCCTCCTTGTTAGCCTTTGATGTCTAAAGTAACAGCTTAAGGTACTGAGCAGGCACAGAGATTGATTCATCACTTCAGCCCCAAGTTAAGGTGGGCAATGTTACATCAGAAGTGCTTATGTTGCATCACTGCTGTGTGTATAGTAAAAGTCCATTTCCAAAGCTTATAGCATGTTTTTATCTCTATGGCAGTAGAAATGGCCTAATGAAATAATATTCTGCAGTACTTTCCAAATAGCTACTGCCTAAAAAATATGAACAAAATATAACATGAAATAAGAATTACAATTGTAAAACATGTTTGCCTCTTCATTATCTATGAAAAGTTTCTGGTGAGCTTGAACAGAAAACTGTGGTGGATAATTTTTTTTAAATACTAATCCTCTTAATAGAGGAGGCAGCTTAATCCAATGATATTGCTGTCCAAATATTCTCCAATTTCATAATTTTAGAAATAATTATAACAATAATTTCCTTGCACATCATAAAAACAGCTGATGAGAAAGAACAGGGAAGTTTGATCACCTAGATTTTACCAAAATAGAAGAGAGAGACATGATCAATTATATCTTAGTAAAGCTCTGGTATCAGTGTGTTGGAGAGTTGTACAAGAACAAACAAAAAAAGCATGACTCAAAGAGTGGAAGGTAAAAAGATAAAGCATCTTGACCAGGAAAGGACAAGAGAAATAGCCTGATTTCTCAGAAGCCAATGGAGGCAGACCTGCAAGCAAAGTACAAGGTGAGCAGTTTACAGCAATAACAAGAAATACTGCAGGGTTAGAAGATCATGTGGAGATGGTCACAGAAGAAAGCAGAAGTACTGCAGTGCTAAAGAAAAAGGTTTTCAGAAAGTCACAGATATAAGAAAGCATGTGGAAGACAATCGCAAAGGTGAAGAAGATGAAGATCCAGGGTGGAGAAGAGGACTAATAAGCTTAGAGCAGACAGGGACAACCACTGGTGCCTGCTAATGTGAGAGATGAAAGAGCATAGACTGATAAATAGAAGGGATTTCTTCAAGCTGGTGAAAAATAACAGTCAGTAGGAAGAGATCTGCTTTGACTGAGGCTGGAAAAAGTTGGTGGGGCAAAGTGGAAACAGAGTAAGTGTGGTGAGGGTTCTTCAAGAGCATTTACATGTTGTAAAGAAAGAGGAAAAATTCCTACTTTATTATATATGGAGGGAATGCTGCCATATGCTTCTCCTGGGTAAGCGGGTTTTGTGGCTGGGGAACCAGCACCATGGATGAAATTATAAGAATACCTAAGGGAAAGGTGCATGCATCATGGAATTTCCTCTTGGAGCATCACAGTCAAAATGATACTATTCTTTCTAAGCCCATTTCTGCTTTCCCTTCTCTAACTTTGCTTCATATTTAGTGATCGTGATTGAATACATAAATAGATTATACTTAAAGCACTTTCATTTTATGTGTGTGAAATTTTTTATAATTCCATTCATAGAATCATAGAAGAAAAAAATGGTTTGTGTTGGAAGGGATCTTAAAGATAATTTGGTTTCAACTCCCCTTACATGGGCAGAGAGAGGTTGCTTCCACTAGATTGTGTTGCTCAAAGCCTCATCCAGCCTGGCCGTGAACACCTCAGGGGATGGGGCATGCACAACTTCTCTGGGCAACCTGTTCCAGTGCCACACCACACTCACAGTAAAAAGTTTCTGCCACACCACCCTCGCAGTAAAAAATTTCTCCCTTATCCTGCAGTCAATACTTTAAAGTAGATTGGAATACTTTATCAAGTGATATGAAACAACATCCTCTCTCTAGAGTGGAATGTGCAGAGAAGGGATAATATTTTTAAAGAAGGTCAGGTCCCTAAATGGATACAGAGCCATCAAGGCAAAATATCTGCTTCTGTGCCAGCGATAATGGTAAAGGATGGGTTTTTGAATCTTCTCTTGTTGGAGGGGTGGCGTATCAGATGATAAGGCATTGATCAGCTCTCCTTTTATTCCTGTTTTGGATACTTTTTGTCTTGTGGTGATAGACTGAGCAGAGTATTCACTTGTACCTGATTGAATGACTCCCCTTGGATAGTCTCTGCACTGTCTTTGGTAGTTCAGAATTTTAAAATGGAAACAAAATTTCAATATACAATCAGGTCTCAAGCTGATATCAGTGGGAACCATGTGGCATCAGGGATACTTAGATTCTTGCCTCAAATTTGTGTTTATTAAGGAATTATGGTTTTGTTTCATCTGTTATCTGCAAAATTAAATCTTGAAAAACATGTGACAACTTTAAAGTGGTAAAGAATACTTATAGTGCATTTTTTTCACATATGAATTACATGTGGCTTAAATTCTTTGCCTGCTTTTGGTTGTAATGAGGATGGGAAACATCTGCATATATGCCAGTGCTTACCAGGAAAAGAACTCATTTTTTGTTGACCATCTCTTTTTCATAAAGGCAATATTAAACAAAATGGCAGATAACTCAGAACCAGATGTGACATTTATCAGTGTATGACTTAGAGCTGAGTGTTGCAAGTATGGCATTCTGACTTTAACCTGGCAAAACGTGTTAGCCTGTGTTCAGGTTTATACTACAACTTAGGTTAAAAAAAATGCAAACAAGACCAGCTGTGATTTCTTTGGGTTCAAACTGTCTGACAGTGTAAGGTTTTTCTTCAGTATATCTTTGTATTTCCTTCTGGGCGAGATGAGCCAGAAGATCAAAAGTATCAGTTCATCACCTTTCCCTAGTGATGCATTGTCTTTCAGAATAGTGATTCCTATTTTGAGTTCCTTTTTTTTCACGGGTGGAACTTGCAGACACATTAAGTACAGTTAAGCGCTGCAATTCCCAAAGAATATGTATTACAATATTTTGGCCGAGGTAATATTTTTCAGCTGATTAAAATAGTGTTCTGTACCTCTGAAATTCTTTCTGCTTGTGTGAAGTCATTCTTATTAGAGTAATTCCAAGGAAAACAAACAACTGTATCCCATTATTTCACTTCTTGCCATTGGTATGTTGTAAATTATAATTGTTACTACAAGTTTACCACCAAAAATAATAAACCATAGGAAAGAGTAGGCTGTGGCAGATGAATGAGTTGTTTGGAATCATGGAGACTAATGTATCTCAATAGTTTTTTGTCCTTTTTCGCTCTATTTCTCAAGCTAAGCAACCAGCAGAGTGTGACAGAAGCATATTCTGAATCCATGTGCTATATACGTATGAATGTTTAGAGTTTATTGTTTTCTCTTGATTATATTTATTCAGGGATAAATATATGCATATGTAACAAAAGCTACATGAAGCTGATGAGGGCAGCGTTCAGTAAATATGTGATTGGATTGTAGCAGTGCACTTTCTTCCATAAATCTGTCTTTTGAGATGAAAGAGCACTATTCCACACTCTTCAAAGAGATCTCCACTTCGAAGTTACGCTGTGCTCTAAAATTTTGTCAAAGTAAAAGGTAAGATGACCATAATAGCAGGTATTTTCTTTCTTGAAATGTACTGTTTTACGTAACAGACAGCACACTAGTAAGTCAGTTATATTTTTTTCCTCTTCTAGAGTCAGTAGACTGGCTCTGCAAATACTTGAGTATCTTGTTGAAGTCTGGTGTCAGCGGGAGTCAAGGAAGAAAATATATGGGCAGAATAAGTCACAGGTATGCATTTTCCAAGACCTGGGCATTATCTAGTATTCCTTGTTTTTTATAAATCAGCTGGAGAAAGACTGTATTCTACAACAGGAAAAAACCAAAGCATGCAGTCCAGGCTGGTAGAAACAGGATGTTCCCTCTAGTGGTTAAAGTCCTTACCTTTGTGAGGAGTCACGTTGCAATTAGATTGGCAATTTACCAGGGACTTGAGACCAAGACAACTGAAAACACCAAAGAGTTAGCAATGCTGTTTAGCTATGACTAGTTGTTCCATAAGATAACCTTTCCTCTTTTGATATAGTTGATGTTTTCTGTGACTTTCTGTTACTACTGACTGTACGTAACATTGCAGTAGTTTCATCAGATGGACTAGGAGTTCAAATTTATTAATCTTCCACTGAATACAAAGTAAGAAGAGAGCAAAAAGGGTATTTACAATACAATGACTAACAGAACTGAATCTTGTTCTGTACCCTTCCACTCTATACTGGTAGGTTGCATGTTGTTCTGAAGATTCTGATGCTGGTCCACATTAGAGAACAGATATGCAGCTCTGGTTAATCTGATACAGTATTTGCCTATATGGCATTTTCTAATTTGTGAAAATCAGTTATTCGAGATGCATATGTAAGTCTTGAGTAGTCAGCTCTGTCATGTAACTTTGGTTTTGCTTCATATTAAAGTGACAGAGACAGTTTCTGCAGATAAATTAAACATCCACCAAAACTCACATTAACTTGTGACTGTCTCAGACTGAAGTGATACTGCTTTTGGAAGAAGGCAAAGTACAAAGAAATTTTCATGAATTTTTACTTGTAATATTTTTGAAATGAAATATTTTTAACAGCATGATTTTCCCTTAGCTATTACATCATTTAGTAACATAGCTGTAGACCTGAAATTCCATGAGTTCTAATTGAACAAAGAAACATCAGGAGAAACCTTCACTGCTGAAGCTTATTTGGTTAGCATTCACTTAGTATCCCTGTCTTTATGCTACTGATTTTTGTTCCATATTACCTCAGATGAGTAGACAAGGGTAAAAGGAGGAGTACTTTATTCTCTAATGAGACATAGACAAGTTCTTTAGCTCAGGTCAATGATAAAATCATATCCTACATACATGAAGTGTAATATCAGCTTAGAATAAATGCACGTGAAAAACAAGGTAAACACACCCCTGTATGCTTACTTTGTTGTGATCCAAACAGGAGAGGCTGTTGTTAATACAGTGGTGAAATCAACTGAACCAGGTTCTTTTATCTGTTGATGGGCCAGTCCTCAGCATTAAAAATATTAAAATATTTTCTTGCAGTATTATCTGTTTCATTCTCAGAATGACGATTGCAACGCTTTTGTATTTTTAATTGACAAGAATTTATATCATATACAGAAGACCTGGTTAACTGAATTTTAGTAGTGATTAGCAAACTGTAGGTATGAGGCTGACTTTGTCTTAATATCAGCATTCTGTGGGAGAGTCATTCAATAGTCATCAAATATTGATTTGAAAGGAAGGGAAATGCTGATTCAGAACATACTATAGGTCAGGCCAAAAGGACACTCTTCTGTCTTCAGTGTCCTGGAGATGAATATTTAGAGGAGTTTAAGAAATTTATATACACAGTAGGGCTTCTCCAGTTGTGGAAAATGTTGTGATTGATGATGACTGTGGAAACTTTTTGCAACGTCCCACAAACATACAGTTTATATCATTAAGCATGAGGATTGATACACCTTACGTGTTTATGACACATCTAGATCTGCTGCAAATGTCAGTGCAGTCACAGAATATGCACCTGAGGATCTTCAGAGGTAAGTAGACAGTGCTAGGCAATGAAGATATGACCATTACATATAATTTGTTAAAACATGCCAGTCAGGGGTAACTGATCATGATACACACAGTATGTGAAACTAAAGGGCACAAGAGTGATGCCTCATAAACACATACTGTTCAGAGACCAAAATGCTGGTAAAATTAGTCACAGGTCCTGCCCTAGAGAGAATGCATTCTTTGTTTAAAATTTAAAATCAGACTGAATTACATAAAGAGTATCATTAACAAAAAGAGAAGTGTTGTGTCATATAAAATCCTGCCCTTGCCTGCTGATTTTTCTTTACATAATTAATTCAGGAACAGTCTGATTAATTGTATACTCTTAATTTATATATCCGCTGTTGCTGATGAGATTATGTATGTTGTATTACTATAAGAAAGGAGTTGTATTACTTCTGAATCTAACAAAATGCAATAATTGATTTATTTTACTGGGCTTGATCTAAGTCATTACAACATTAGAATTGCTTTGGTAGATAATGATTTTACTTGTTCCACTAATTGTTTTAATTTCAAAATTCTTCAACAAAGTTAAACAAGCCTCTTATGTATTTTACTCAGCAGAGGAGATTAAAAGTAGTTGTCATAAGGAGTGATATATGAAGTTTCACATCCATTAAATAAAAATCCAGATCTAGTTTAAGCTGAGAATATGTGGTCAGATATAAAACCAGATGTGAATAATTTTATGGTAAAGCTTATAGCACTAGCAATATGCAAGAGGAATATGCACCACTAAATGAAGTGGGATGAGGACAGCAAGACCATCTTCTTAAGATTTTAGCTGCATTCATACTGGTCACTGCAACAAACTGGTTCTCATCCATCTTGCCAGTCACCTGGGAAAAGGCAAAAGGAGGAGGTTTAGGCTGGGCATTAGGAAAATTTTTTCATGGAAAGGGTGATTGGGCAGTGACAGAGGCTGCCCAGGGAGGGGGTTGAGTCCCCTTCCTTGGAGGGGTTTAAGGGACGGGTGGACAGGGTGCTGAGGGACATGGCTTAGTGATTGATGGGAATGGTTGGACTTGATGATCCGGTGGATCTTTTCCAACCTGGTTATTCTATGATTCTATGATTCTATGATATTGGGCTAAGTCCAGTGAAGGGCCATAAAGATGGTTAAGGAATTTAGAACATCTAACATTAGAGCCATCTCTCAAAAGTACACTTCTTGTTAATCACCTCACAGGGAATGAATAAGTGTCCCTTTGTCTGTCATTGATCAGAAAAGATGTAATGTATCATGAGACTTTTTTTGCTGAGAGGGTTACCCTTCTTACATATTCGGCAACAAAAGTACCCATAATATTTTCTGAAATTTCTGCAAATCAAAGGAACTACGTTTACAACACTCCACAAAAAGAAGTCTCTCTTAGTATTCTATGCCCTCATCACTACAGCCGGCTCTTTTTCTTTTTTACTGTCACTAGCTTGAGGTGTCTATAATATTTATGTCAAAATGGAGCATAGGAATGCTTTTATGAACTCAGTTTAGTACTTTAAGCTAAGACACTTCAGGATGGTGTTTGTCAAAAGAATGAAGTTAAATCAGTAAAGTGATTCTTTTCAGCCTTATGGCACAAATAACATTTTTCTGATTTTTAAATGTAGCTACTGAATTGAAAATGACAGATTTTCAGAGCAGTAAATCAAGAAAAAGAGATCTTCCAGAAAACAGTAAAGCTCTTTTTTTTCTTGAGCATTAAAAAAATCATCTCCCCATCTTTTATTTTTTCCTGAATCATAGCATTAGTCTTTAAAGTAAAGCTACCACTAATAAGAAATAGGCAAGGGCTAGAACTGAAGATCAAGAAACTGACTTGAGGGCAGTTTCCTATAAAGACTTTAGACATGTAAGACTTTAAGATCTAATGGCATATTCTATTGCAAAGCAGATTACAGAAGACTGTTGGGGAGCTAACAGTATTAATAATTTGATACATGGGAGAGGCAAAATTTTTCTTTAATTTTAAAAGAAGTCTGGAAAGTTTCTTCATCCTTGAGTATCTGAAATATTTAGGTGAAAGATGGCATGTGGTACTAAACATTAATATGCTAAATTCAGATTTTAATGCCTTTCTCTTTTTGTTCTGTCCTTACTCTAGAAAAGCACAAGCACAGGCTACTCTTTTTTGAAAACTGGCATAGTAAAATCAGTCTGACATTTACAGTCTTTTAATCTAAGACAAGAAAATGTTTATAGATCTGTGTACTACTAGTGGGGTTTTCCTAATCTTGTCTTTTTTTACTGCTAGTATTAACAATTTGTTTCCTGTACATTTTTGAGTCTGAAAATGTTCAAGTTCAGAGATTACTGTAAAACATCCTTACTGCTTATAGGTACTGTGCTAATTTATTTGATGTTGTCATTAAACCACTGATGCTTTTCATTGATCTATGGATTAGGCACAAATTCTCATAATTAACAACACAATGAGAGGATGGTGGCAGTACTACTCTGTCTCACATGTTCAGGTTTTCTTTCCACCCTGCAGAGCTTATACAATCATGATTTCAGACTTCTATGAGGAATAGTGTTGACATCAGAAGAGCTGCAAATTCAACGAGACTTGCGAGAAAGTTAATTTTTCTCTACACATTGTATTGTATCTAAAGGGGTGCTGGAGGAAAAAAATTAAACTTTCTGTTAAGGCTGCTGCTAGGCAAGCATACTAAAGAATTTAGGGGGCAGGGCAGTATCCATTAGAAATGGACTATAGAAGATTCCCAGCATATTCAGTAGTAAGAATGTGAGAAATACTCTTGGCATTGTACTTGAATGCCAGCAGCAGTAAGAGAGAAAGCAGGCAAGTCATTAGTGCACACTCCTGTATGAGCTCAGGTCTTGATTATCTCTTTCCAGTACCTTCAGAGAGTAGAGGAAAGAAGACTGCTAAAAAACTATCCTTTCTAAAAAGGCTGGGCTGCATAATTATATAGGTTTACCTGTCCTTTTCCAAAGGGACAAATGGCACCACTTCTCCAGTCCCTCTCCTTCCTAGTCTTTCTGTTATTCCCCTTTTCCTTAACTATCAATTTTTCTAAGTGCAACACTTTAAAAGTCCTTCCTAAAGCAGAGAGTCAAGCATGTGCACTTATGTGAGGGGGCTGGGTCCCCATTGCTTCCCAACACTGGTAAATTCCCAAAGTGGCTGTGAAGAGAGAGAAGATTCTGTTCAGTTTCTCCCTTCCGTAGAAAAATTCCTCTTGTCTCAGTGAAATGCTGAGTTCAGTCCTTCCAGGCTGTATTTCATTCAAGCTTTGTAATGCATTTTTCACCTGAGTTCTCGGGGAGAAACTCAGAGCAAAAATAGTCAGTGCATCTCCTTACTAATTCAAGCTGTCCCACTCACCATAAGTTTGTTTTTGATGTAAGGACATTGCTCTTATGACTGCATAAGTGTGAGTTTCCTATGCATATGGCATTTCCAGATGCTTAGATGAGAACATCATGTCAGACATGTTTAATCATAACAGTGTTTATTCCTTTTACTCAGAATGTACCCCCTTCACGACAAATGTATGTAAATGCTGAGATAAAAATAGTATTTGACAAGATGGTTGGATATGTTTCATTTTATTAACACATTAGTAAACTTATTCTGCTCAAAATAATATGTGAATAGTGGGTACATATAAGATTAGCATATTTTTTTCAGTCAACATTTGTTCTGTGAGATTTTTGATTACATTATTTTAATTAAGCAATAAGACATGACAAGCACGGGATTTTAAGGTGAGTATTATAAAGCATGTGGCTGAAAGCTGAATGATTTTAACCATTCAAAATGTGCATTAATAATCACTGTAGACTGTCTAAAGTGCCCTTAGGTTTCTTTAATGAATTACACATATATATTATTGAATAAGGGAAGCACTTATTTGTCATAGTCATCAGGGCCAAGACTTTGCTCTCAGTCAGTGAGAAAGCTCCATTTGTATTTTAAAGCCTTCTGTGCTGTCTCTGGGATTAGTTTGCTCATAACAGCACAGTGTAACTTTTAAATATATTCAGGGCACATCATACTGTCTGTGAGGGAAACCAAATGTCCTGTCTGGAATAGCATAATGCGGTAGGTGTCACAAGTCAGAAATAATGAAGATAAATGAGATTATGCATCCAAAGAAAAGTAGATATTTTCTAAATAATGCCCTCCAGCCAGACATTGGGGAAAGTGAAAATGTTGCATTTCTTTCTACCTGTCAGCTAGGGGGAAAAAAAACCAGCCAACCCAAATACCAATAAGAAAACCCACCAGACCTGAAATGTTATGTGTATAACTTATTTCATATCTGATTGCATCAGTTCTAAGATACAAAGTAATAAAATGCTGGGGATAGCAAAAGTTGTTTTATTTCAAACAGTCCTTACATATTTCTTTTGTGCCTTCACTTACAGATGCAAAATAACTTGGATTTCTATAACCAGGGTCTCAATTATATATCCGAAATACAAGGGCTGGAGTAACCTGGAGCTTACAGAGCTGTGTTAGGTTTTGATATTACTTTGTGGGTATTTAAATTGGGAAGGGCAGATGATAATTTCTGGACCTATGAGCATGTTGCTGCCAGAACTCTATTAAATCCTCACTATTTCATAAGATTTTTCTTTTTTTGTTGTTGTTCGCTGTGTGTTTTACCTATTCATATTAATCATTTAATGTTTTACTTGAGTGCTAGTAAAAGCAGTCCCAATTAACTTGTAGTTTTTTAGCATTAAAGCCACAATAAATGACCATGGTCATCACTTACTATCTATCTGTTATGTTCTGTCATCATCATGGAAAATCACCATGAAGTTAAGTGAATGGTGATGTCCTATCTTCCCTCCAAAAGATAGACATATTATGAGTATTGTCTTTCCACATTCTAGCAGCCTGATCTGAATAACCAGATGGAAGAAAGCTTCAGGTAGTTCTGATGTGCCTGGTGGTCTTTTTCTAGCTAACAACTTCCCCGCTCCCCTCTCCTTTTTTTTTTTTTTTTTTTTTTTTTTTTGCATTTGTATGCTTATTAATTTAAATGTTCATGCTTTTCTAATTCAGGTCTGGTCAGGGTACAAGTAAACTGATGAACTATGCAGTTAAATTCCCCAACAGATTTGCTTACGTTGAACGTAATCTATTTTAAGAGAATCTTCACATGTTCCAGAAGAACAGATTGGACCTCAAGACTGGGATGTGTTAAGACTAAGCATTAGCTTGGAATTCCTTGCAGAGTTGACATAGAACTAAAATGTTAGAGAGCCGGCTTGGTCTTTTCTTTGAGGAGGTCTCAGCACCCTGAATTTTTGAAAGTGTAATGTTACCAGATATGAAGTGCTGTATGTGATAAAGGAGGGGACTGTATAAGAATCTCAAGATGGTCAAATCTTTTGAGAAATTGAAATCTATCTGCATGGAGGCGGAATGGAAGGAAGAAAATTATTATCCTCAGAATCCAAATGTGTATGCTTCAAGTGATGAACTGACTTCACCAATCTTATGCCATTCATTGGTATCCAAGAGTCCTGTCTGCAGAGGGCAAAACTTTGAACCCTGTTTATTTCTTGTATTAACCTTTGTAGTGTGTGTAATGTGAATGTGAGTTTACTGTTTCTACATACCTAAAGGTAATATGAGTGTGATGAAATAGGATTAAAAAGTGTCATGAGATCCAATAAGCATTCAGGCATTTTATCTGACTTGGGGCATTGAATCCATGGAAACATTGGCTTTTACACATCATTTTCTCATTCACAAAATTAAGTAATTATATCCTGGGAGAAATGCACTGGCATTGAATATACAGTATCCAGACTATGTCACTACAGGTAGCAGATTGAGTTTAACTAGCCATATGGATTGTAATTGTCTAAGTATGATTAATTCATAATGTTTGTTAATTTTATGCCTTATAATATGGTTTGTTATTATAATGTCAGTCTTTTCTCTCTTTCTTTGTTTCTTTTTAATCTGGGTTTTGATGCGAGCCCTCAAGGGATTTTAATCTTACTATGATACTAACTAATGATGTCCTTTTATTCCTGGGTCTCATCAGTAGCTTGTTCCCCTTGCTGCAAGTTTCATGGAAAAGGGTTCTGAAGTTAGAACAGATGGTGTGTCAGTCCACTGCAGAACTGTTTGCAGCCTGAGGAAAACTTTATATTGAAGGTGGAAATAATGGTTTTCTGCTTAGCTTATTGTAAATTCTAAATGGGGTGATTGAAGACTATAATGATCACTGTTGTTTGATGCCTATGAGTTCCAACATCTGGCTAATGCCTTTACTAGCTGCAACAGTAAGAAAAGACAGTATAGTGCTTTCTGCTTCTTTCTTTTAAATAAATTGCAGCATATGCGTGTATATCTATATTTTTACATACACACAAATACGTTAGTATGACGTATGCATATGAAAGTATATATGTCAATCAATGTCTATATCTTATTTGAACACTAGTGAAACAGAATATTTACAATAACACAATATTTTCATGCCAACACTGGGCTTTCTTGTTTCAATACCCGATTTAGATGTCTGCTTTAACAATTGGATTTATTTTAAATCACCTTTTATCTACTCTTGCCTACAGACCTAAGCTATTAACTCAAAGTAAATTAGCAAATATGGCTTTGCTTCTCATATAGGGTCAAAGAAGGAAGCACTAGTGAGACTGACAGAGCTGGCCTTTGTAAGGGAGGCTGAAAACCACCTCCTTCAAAGTGATGGACCTCATTACACCAACTTTTGTCACACTTGACTTTTCAGCAAGTGATTAACTAAATTACCAAAGTCACTAATCTGTTCTACCACTGCACTATAATTCACTTGATGGAATATTGTTAACAGGAATTGTGATTGAAAAAAAATGTTTTCACGGAGAATTTAAAAAGTGCTTTATCTACCTATGTTGTTTCTTTGCCTGGTTGTACTTCAGTCCAGATAACGACAACAATTTAGGAAGCTTTATTTTGAAAATCCCGATTGTATTGTCTTAATTTATTTAGCAACTTGACCTGGTATTCTTGAAACAAGTTGCCAGAAATTCTAGCATCATTATACGTCTGTTGTTTGGTTGGTGATTGTTTGGGGTTTTTTTTACAGTCTAGCTATATTAAAAAACTCCCATGGGAACGTGTACCAAACTTCAGGTACATGCTATGAATTCTTTGATTTCAATAGGACCTTTATCAGAGGCTTAAAATGTTACACTGGATTTAGACCCAAACACCTAATAAAACCCTCAAACAAAATACTTCAGTCTGGTAGTCACTATTTAACTTTGTCTTGGTTTTTTTTTTTCTTTTCCTTGAAGATGTGATGCTTTGTTGGTGTATGTCACTTTAGTCTAGAAAATGAGTTCTTCAGGCGAGACCTGTAATGTACCTGTTGAAAAAAGAGTGGTCAATGCATTAAACTTCTGATTAAGGTTATCAGAATCTGACACATTAATTATCCTTAATTATAGTCTGTATTAACTTTCCTGAAGAAAAGTTCATGAAGCACATGCTGCTTATATTGAATTTGCAGTCAGTTTTTAACTAATGCTAAGTTGCATGACATGAAGGCCTTATAGTTCTTTTTCTGTAGCTTTGTAATACCAGAATTTTCTTATAGCAGGATAAACGCGTGCTTACAGAGTTCTATTTATAATACAAACCTGAAGACAATGGCTGTGACAGGTACAGAAAAGGACTGGCAGACATAGAAAGCATTTGAAATAACTATGTGGAAAGTTTAAAAACTCTCTTTTTTTTGCTTTTCTTCATTTTCCACCATTTGGCAATGTGTTTGTAACTAATGCTACCTAATGTCAGCCATAGGAGACTTTGAGGATCTGTGCGAGTGATTTATGTGATCAGATTGAACAAAAGGATGTTGACAGTAGCCTGGAGTTCAAAGTACAATGCTGTTCACAAAGCAAAAAAAAAAAAAAAAAAAAGGCATAACTACTGTTACTCTTATCAGCTGCTGATCTTTATCTTTTTTTTTCTTTACTCTTTTTTAAATGGAGTATTTTGCAAGTCATTTTCCTTTACATGTAGAATCATGGATATAATTTCTGTATAACCAAGTTTTATATTAGACTGATACTTGTCTTTCTCACAGATGGAGTGAAATTCATTGCAACACCCACAAAATAAGGTTTGACATATTAATTTCATCTATTTAATAATAGTGGCATTAAATGCCCAGTCGTCAGTATATTCAAAACATTCTACTGATTCCAACATGTTAAGCTCCCTAAACTGACTTTCATGTGAGATAGACATATTGCTGTAGTGAGCAGAAAGACACATAAAGTACAAGCCAATCCATAGTAAAGCATCTGTGGTTTGGTGAGTTTTCTTTCTGTACCACATCTGTCTACAGTGCTGCCTCTGTGCCTTTCCCAAGCATTGCTGTTCTGTTGCACATGGTGACTGCAATGACTGAGATAATTAACAGAGTTCCTGACGTTTCACATGACTCTATGTCAGACTCAGAGAACCGGACTTACCTACCTGAGCTTCCCAATGGGTGGAAAATAATCAGAAAGCAAACGTGTCAATAGTGCGTACCACTATTTCACCATTCTAGCATCTGAAGGGCTTATTTCGCCTGCTCCCCACCAGGCATACAGTACGCTCTTCTGTCTGTAATCCTTCCTTAATTATTCATATTGCCAGTTATGGAAACTAAGATATTTTTTTATTTTGCAGGTGATTCCTGAGAAAAAGGACTATGTGTTTAATGGCTGGTTTTGTGGATTTTCATGTTGGACTGTAGTGACACTAGTGAATCACATTACTAGCACTTATGTATGCACGCTTTACATAATTTTCACAAACACCTTTTCTTAATATTGGTATAATCCAAATAAGTGTAATCATGACCAGTATGTAATACACAATAGCTACTTATATGAAAATTATACATATCATGCTATACAAGCAATTTTCAAATGCATAGAGCAATCAAATTCATAGCTCAAAACCCTTCGCTTGTATGGTGGATCTCAAAATGGGAATTCTTCTCTCTCTACACGTATGTTTGGTGTTTTCTCTGAGGTGCCTGTCATTTTAACAAAAGTGACATGCAGAGTAAAGTGGAAAGGTCCTGTTTCAACCTGTGAAGAGGGTGGGGCAGACAGCTGAATTGTTCCATATTTTCTATGAAATCTTAATTGATTAGACGATCACCTTTATTCACCATAGAAAGACTGTCTTTCTTTATGATGGATACAACAGCAGGAGAGCAAACTGTTGGAATTGATATACTTTGTTGCTTATCTGAAAAGAGATTTTTTGCCCTAATTTTGCACAATAGTAGAAACTTCCTTTAAATCCCATTTTCCTAACCAGCGCCTAGAATAGCTCTTGTTGTTAGATTCTAAGGACTCTATTGTGGCTTTTAAGCCAGAGCCCACAGTAGGGGTTGTGGAGGGATACACCGCCCCCAAGAAACTCCTAGAGGGTTTGTACTTGAGGACAAATCTGATGATAGAATTTAAAAATGGAACAGACCATTGTGGATCATCCAGTCCTCCCATCTGTCAGCACAGGATTTTCCCTCCCAGATATTCTTAATGTATTGTTCAATGTAAAACTCTCAACTCTGGGAGTTTCCAAAGCTTTGCTAGGAAAAATTTTGCCTCCTTTTTTTCCCCTCAGAAGTAGGAGGACACAGCAGCAGCCATGACCATGTCTTTTAATATATACCTGTGTGTACTTTCGACTGGCTTCTGCCTGCTGACTGGTGTGAATAGGGGGCAGAGAGGTATGGCTTTTCCCTTTACAGTTTCCAGATGACTTAAACAGATCACGTGATCCCTGTGCCCTAGGAGGAGTTTTGTAGCTGCTTTAAACCATCATTTGTCCTTTAATGAGTGCCTCAGGTTTTGTAAAGTGTGATCTAATGTGTAATTACTGTGATGTTAATTTGTGCTGCAGTCAGAAAATTTTGTCCTAATTTTCTGGGCAGTGATTGCTCTTCCAACCAGTGAAATTGGTTTGAATGTTCCAGTGCGTTTTGTCTGCTGCTTAAAGGCTGATAAAACTTTCCTGTATTGTTTCTTTTTTGGGGAATAATATTACGGCATTTTTCAGTCATGGTAACTGTTGATGTTTCAGTCTTCCAGAAGGATTTTGAAAGATTTCTATAACCTGCTATTTTGTAACACTATTGCAAGTGCTATTGGAAAGCAGACTCTGGATTTTCATATGTAATTCAAATCTGTAATGAAGATGAGACCCCAGTCCTGCAGAAATCATCTTTTGATTAATATTTTTCCACATAAATGATACTGTCAGATTTATAAGGTTCAACTCAGAGCTTGATGAATCCATGGGATTTATGCTTCAGACAGTGCCTACGAAGTCTCCAGTGTCTTTGGATTGGTGTTATGAGTAGCATAAATGGAACTGTGTTCTGTAGGGAAAAGTGTGGAAAGTTAGTGATGTACAAAATGGGCCAGTAGCAACTATAGCAGCCATATTAAAACATAAAGGCTCCATCAGGTTTAAATTTCCATTGATGTATTTGCCAGTATTTTTTGAGAATAAGTACATGAAACAATACAAAATCTTTAATCCAAGTGACTGGAGTTAGTAGTGCTAAGCAAATACAGTTTAAAGATTTTTTTTTTCCCCCATTTTCAAAAGAATGGTTTCAAGTTCTACCTGTGTGCATGTTCTTAAGTGGGGGAAACAGTCCACTAATATAGAGCCAGCAAAGAAAAATCTCTAGAGGCAAAGAAAACTATGTATAAGAAGGAAGTAGAACCAGATGAAAATATGGTTAAAATGGGAAATGTCCCATTTCTTTGATCCCAAAATATGCAGTAGACCTGAGAAAAGATGTTTTCTTTTAATACATATTTTGCAAGGTATGCAGGGCATAAGGATTTATTTGTTCAGTTGACAAACCACTGTAGTGTTTTCTAGCAAAAGTAATTGGCTTTACTTGGGCACTTGATGAGCCTTGTTCAGACAAACATTGCACCTACTTAAAAAGCAGAGAGACATGACAGTGAATTCTTGCTTTTTTTTTAAATTATTATTAGGTTATATCAATATCAAGTAATGAAGATATTTCACTAAGACTTCTGGGGCTTGAAATAAGCTGGTTTTGATCAACTTAGCTACTGTCTTCAAAAGTGACACTGTCCATGCAGGCACACTTGACTTAGGCTGGAGTCCATAAACAAAATTGCCAGATTAACAACAGTGTCAGCTAACTTGCTACAACAGAACTGTTCAATTTTATGTTTAATTTTCAAAGATACAGATTTAAGGTAGGAAGGTCAGGTTCTAGTATCTAAAGTTCTTTGTCAGTTTAATTAGCCGTCATCCCACTTTCTAATAGCTTCAGAATCTGATTTCATGTATTCCATTTTGATTGCTGCTGTGCCTGGGAAGAACCATATAAGAGCTCCTCTTCCAAAAGACAGCTGAATTTTAGAGCTGTTCCTAATAGACATTCACATCATTGTCCTACTTAATTTTGTGCCATTTTCATTTTTCAGGCAAAGAAAGCAGAGAAAGTGCATGAAATATTGCATAATTCCTGAGCATGATTTTTCTTCGAAACATCTTTCAAACTGTGTGGCTCTCCACTTCCCACAAGGTAGGGCTTAATAGTTACAATAGTCTAGGTTCGTTTGTGAGTCTGTTCATCTGGATTCTGTCTGTGAGGCAGCACAGATAGAATTGTTCTTTACCTGTACATTTTGCAGTTTACTTATTTATTTATTTATTCTGCAAAGTATTTTTGAAGACTATATGTACCTACATTTCCCAGCAGTTCCTTCACTACATTTTGCACACTTATACACACTCCTGCAGTGACTTCATGGGCTTTCCGCCATCTGTCATTGTTCCTTTATTCTAATGTACAGTGCAACCTCATGTAATTTATGACTTTGCCTGATATTTATTAGAGAGACGGGATTATTGCCCACAGATGGCTATGGTTCACAGCCAGAGGCGGCTTCACAGAACTAGCAGGAAGAGATTTATTCATGTGACCATGTGACTTCTACTGTAAGCTAATTTTAGCACTGGGTTGCTCTTGATAAGTTAAAATGAAATGAGAACTCTGGGTCAAATTTATTCCTGCAGCAAGCGATACAGTGCCATCGACTTGTGTTGAGTCATACCGATATGTTAAGTGTGAAATTAGCCCTCCATTTCTTTCATTAGGAAATAAAATACATGAGAGCACATTTAAACTGCAGTGCATGTGTGAAGTTAGGAGTATTTCTGGTCTTGAATCTGTACTTCTGTAGAAGAAACAACAAAAAAATTTATCAAGTCATACAGTTGTTGCCAGTAGATGACATTGTCTGCCAGCTTTCCATTTTCTCTGCTTCTTTTTAAGGGCTACTGTAGCCACATATTCTGTCATTCACAGTGTGAGACTTGGAACATTTCTTGGCACAGTCAGGGAGGCTGGCGTGTTGAAAGTGAGCCCACACAGTCAGGTGGTTTCATTTGTACTTGATTTTGAGACTAGTTCTTGCAGTGGATAGGACGTGAAAACTGTATTGTATTTTTTTGGTGTGTTTCTTCCGTTGCTAGTGAACTAATTGCTGCTGGTAAATTTAAGTCACCTCTCTGGTAATAAATACACCAAGTTGAATCAGTGGCTTTTCTAATTTTTAAGGATTCTGTTTGGTGAAGTGCAGCCTTAAGTGAGTTTATGTAACAACGCTATGCAACTACCAATAAACAGATTAAAGTGCCTACAGATTTTCTTGCTGTAGACTGAAGCAGAAATTTCCAGCCTCCAGATTATAATCTATAGGGAGCTTATTAGCAGTTGGGCTTGGTAGGAAAGGCACTTCAAACAGAAACCATCTGGAATGCACATTAGAAGATTCTGCTACAGCCGAGCTAGGAACAGAAGGAGGCATAGAAACATGCTGCACTCTCACCCTCTGCAGTGCTGGGTGTCCTCTTCATTCCACTGGGAAGTCAATGGGAATTGGGAGCACTTTCAGCGTTATGCTGTAATTCAGGAATGCCATATGTAGTTAAAGATGTTAAACCAAAAGACTGACTAAGAAAATACAGTAGGTGAAGTTCTGCCATCTGATTCAACAGCATAGCATCAATATGAATTCCTCTGTTATTACATCAAAGATGATATTGGTGGTTATTTTTAGTATTTTATTTTTCTGGATTTACGAAAAACTGGACTGACAATGTAACTTTAAAAACATTACTCTCATTCCTTAAAATGACATAGAGCATGTGTAATGGTAGGAACAGAATTTCCATTCCACATCTTACTCTCTAACCTTGTTGTCAAAGGTGCTTATTATTGGTGAGAGCTAGAAGGTAAAGAGAGTGTGTCTGATTGTGGAGCATTTACAGTTATTTGCCTTACCAACACCATTTTGTCCTTCTACAGTCATTAAAGTTGGGTTGGCACAGAAGAAAGTGTAATATATGACCTGACGAAGGTTGTAAAGCACTGTGTCAATGTATTATTGGGTCAGTGCATCAAAATGTTATCTCCACTGCTTCAGGTGCAGTGCTCACAGGATTTGACTCTAGAGAAAAGCACCTTCTCACCCTTTACTACAGACATTTCTAGAAGTCACAGGCTAATTTCAGGTTTGACATGTCAAGGCACGGAGAAGAGTCATTGACACAGCAGGTGCACTTAAATATAACTGTCTAATTATACAGTGATGCAAGTTTGCTCCCAAGAAACTAAATGTACAGTGCCATTGAAAACATAGTATCTGCCTGTCATGTTGTTGAATAGGAAAGCAGCCTTCAGCAGCCAGGCACATTTCATGTATGAAATTGTAAAAATTGTGGTATGGTAAACATCTGCAACATCCCATTCTTTATTGAGTATGCACACTGTAATTCCCTATCTGCAGACTTGGGGCATTGCAACACGCATGCACCTTGTTACAGAGAAATGCGACTTCCGAATCTTTACTGGGTATGGGAAGGTCTTATTGCAAGCTTAGTTACTTAGTTTGAAATTTTAAGTTCTGCAATAGGATTACTGAACCAGTTCATAATCCATGAAAGCAATAGTAGAAGAAAACAGAGCAATGTTATTTTGCAGTTACTGCTAATCTAATTCTGGCACACAGGAAAGGTCACTGCCTGTTGGCTACAGTTAAGCAAAGCCTGGGGCCTGCTAGTATACAAGGGGGTGTGAGTTACTAACGTGGTCCTGGCTTAAGAACATGTTTCAGTGATTGGAGTGTTTTCTTGCCCTTACCACAGCCTTAATAGCAAAATTATTTTTTATTTTTCAATTGTCATTTCTGCCTTGGACTAATGATGCTTTATCTCTACTCAGCTATGAAAGTCTAGGCAAGCAAACAAATGTAAGGAAGTGGGAAATGTAATAAATACTGTCTTAACCAATAATCAGATAACTGTTGTTACCTGTGCAGAAAATCTGAGTCGTAAAAATCAGTTATTGTGTATTTAAATAGATCATATTATTTATTTACTTTCATGGCAAGTACAAGCATTCACAACCATAACTCACATGCCAAGTGCTGCAGAGTAAAATTACAGTAAGCCTGTCCCTTCCATTTTTTGCTGAGTTCAAACTTTCTCATGTTTTCCAGTTTTGCTGGACATTCAGCCTTCTTGGGTTTTTCCAACTGCTTTTGCCATACTTTTACACTGACCAGATCTGTGTTTACCTCGTACGGTTGACTCTGCAATGTTAATATCACCCAGAATCACAATAATTGCTCCCAATGAACAATAGATGTTTTGAGATAATTTATTGCCCAAACAGGCATTGCAAAATTCACGAAACTTGCTTAGTACTCTCTGAAATACCCCTACTGAAAAGTAAAATGTTCCTGTAATGTACACATTCATTCTGGATTACCCAATGAATGACTCTACTTTTAATGCCAACTTCTCTCAGTGATAATGGACAAAGACTGTTTGTCTTGACCACAAAAAGGAACATTTACTGAATGACAAAATGTATATTCAAAGCAAGACAGAGCAAAGACAGTGAACATTGCATAACAAAGAAGATGGACATTTATGGTGAATCTTTTTAATATTGAAGCCTGAGATCTATCTTCAATGAACTACCTTAGTGTTCTCATATCAATCACCCAGACAAGAATTACAAAGTGAAAGGTGTGCTCACTAGCACATTCAGCAAAAAAGACAGAGCTGAACAGATTCTGTAATTTTTTTGTTTCCACCACTGTCTCTGGCTCCCAGCATCACTTCACTGTCACCACCCTGCCAAAAGCTGCTACCACCAGCACTCCCTAAAATGTCACATATACAGAAACTATTCATCAACCCTGAGCTTATTTTTTATAGATTTTTTTTAAGGCAGGCATCAGTCCCATCTAATTTCTGTTGCACATATATCTTTATACACTTGCTTTTCAAGTTTCTGCTGTTACCATCCCTAACCATTGGTTAGGCCACAAATTATATGGAATCAAGGTACTTCCTTTGGATAAGAAAAAAAAATTTGCCTGATTTTTTCGTATTAATCCTTTTCTGAAGACTCCACTTCGGAAAATCTACAGAGCTGTGAAAACTGATTCCTTTATGAGCAAGAAATGCAACAGATGCTTATGATGTGATTTGGTGCAGCTTCTGGGCCAGGGATTTAGATTTATGTCTTTATTCTGATGTATTTTTTTCTTTTATGTTCAGGGTTTTTTTCCCTACAAGAAGCATTGCTATCTCTCAGTTTCTTAGAAATTACATTTCTACTTGTCAGAATTTTACTGCCGATTGTTATTGATCCTTACCAAATTTGACTAAAATATCATTGTACCAAGATTTTCACATTCTGCAAAGAATTTTGCTAATTAATTTGTTGCTTAGTAAATGATGATTTTATATTTGCAGGTCATATTTGCAGGTCACATAGGTATCATCTTGATATGCATCTTGTATATATTTAGAAAATAATTCTATACCAAACAGAATTTACTTTTGTTGCTTACTCCTATCTTGTAGGATTGCATATGACCAATGAGGAGAATAACCCCAGCTGTCTTTCTGGGAACAGTTTTATTCAAGGCAGAATTCTTCTCTAGACCAAGGAAAACTTTTGGGAATCCAGATTTTTTATGGAAGAGAGCAGTGCACTGCTTTTCACAGATTACTGATTCTGGTCATAGCCGCTCGAAGTCTGATTATACCCCCTACTGCAAACCGTGGAGTATTCTCAGCACCTTCTGCTTTAAAGCAAAGTGAATAGTTTTCTTGATGCACAATGGATCTGTCCTTTTGTTGCTTGGTTGTCTTCCTCCTCACAAACTCCTTCAAACAAGTACCATTTCATTCTGGAAAAAGAACATTAAAGGGGTGCTGTAGCATTCACCCTTCCAAATGACAGTCAGAGCTGCCTCTTTAGAACTCTGCTCTGTCATGCTCATTCTAGTACATGAGTACTTCCTCTTCACACAGTCAGGAAAAAGCGCAGCCACTTACACAATGACTTGGGTCATCATATGGATCTTGGTCGTTTAAAAACTGAGTTCATTCCAAGGACAACAGCCATTTGCTCCTGATATTGGGCACTAAACCACCTTTCTGCACCCTCTCCTCTTTTTTCAAGGGAAGGCAGAGGTGAATTCTCAAAGAATAATACTGATTTTTAGTTCAATGAAAATTTAATAAAATCTGGAGGTGTTTAAAGAAACATGCTGGCACTGTTTGGAACTGGGGAGGGCTGTAGTTGATGAGAACCAGCCTGATGAGTTATTTTTCATTCAGTAGAAATTGCAATCTGGAGAGGTTCTGGAACACGTAGATAACTAGACCAAAATTACCATAATTTTTAAAGCAGATTTTTTTTTATGCAAAAGATGCTGGTATTACACTTTGTAGTGAGTTTCGGAGCAACTTACTGAGTTTTTTGAAAAGTATTTTTTACCAAATATTTCAGGTGTGAAAGAGAAAGCAGAAATAAAACCAGAGCTTTGTGAGTAGTATACAAGACATGGGCTTTAGCTGCAATTTCAGATCTGGGTCCAACTTTTGATTTCTGGAAAATTGTGTTCTCTTTGAATCCAGGCTTTTGGTTTAGGTGCACGAAGCAGTTCCAGCAGTTTTTATGCAGGTCTAATTAGAAGAAATTTCTTTTTTTAAGAAGGCTATGAAGTTGAACTTTTATCTCTTTATCTTAAAACAAATTGCTATGTCACAGCAAGAAATGAAAGCTAAGTATAGATGCTGTGTCTGCATCAAGGGACAAGTGTAATCACCACTATTCTGACAGTGTAGACCACACCAAGATTAAGCACGGAGAGAGAGAGCATGCTCTCAAGCATTATTCTGATATGTGTTGAGACGAAGAATGGATAGATAGCTGCGGACCAGGGCTATGGATTTCCCTGTGTAATTAATGGCAGGCCTTTTTTTTTTTTTTTGGCTACAGTGACCTTGCAGTCCTATTAGGAAAAAATGACTGATTCTAAGACTATATCTCACAATCCTTGGGCACACAAATCCCAGCACTGAGTTTGGGAACATAACTTTTTCCCATCACTCAGTGACATATCTTGACTGACCTTAGATGGTGTTGTAAAGTTTATTACTTGTAAAAGTTTAAAAATGGGACTATAGTGCTAGATACTTACTGTATTATTGTTAATAAAATGTTTGCAAGGGCTTCATTAGAGCTTCTCTTTCTGTATAAGACTTTCTGTTCATTACAGGATTGCCTGCTGATGCCAGTCTTCTCAGCTCTGTGAAGTATATTTCATTTGCAAATGCAAATGTCTGGGCTTTAAATGGGTTAAAAGGAAACCTGTCCTCTGGCAGGTATTGCATGAAAAAAAGTTTCCTCATTTTTGTTTTTCCACAAGAAGAGAGAGTTGTTTTGTTATATTTAAGTTCAATTGATTCTTCTATATAGAATATACTGTATCTGTATTATAAATTAACAACCTGGATATTGTTAAGGATTTCCCACTTGTCATGCATAGTAGGATGTCCTAGATCCTGTGATTTGTCCCTCGGGCAGGAACAGCAGCTTCCACACCTTTTGCACTGTGGTCTCCCATACTATGCACACCCTATGGCCACGTCACAGTTTTCCATTGTTAAAAAGTTTTTTGTTTTTATGAGCCATGCTATTTCTGGGATACTCAAGATTCCTGAACAGCAAGGGGTTTTTTCAGTTTAGAGGGAATTCCTCTTTCCCCCCTCCCCCCGAGGAACCCAAATCTTAAGGTATAAAATGTTTCTGAGGGTTTAGTAAGAGATGATGTATTTCTTTTTATTTAGTTTAGTATATAGTAGCATGGGAAGCAGCACTAGTCTATATTCAGTTTTAACTCACAGTAGAAAACATTGAAAGTCTTTTTGTACAAGCACTGTCCACTCCTGAAGATTTATGCTTATTCATAGTAGGAGTTTGGCATTTTGTCTGTTTATGCTATTTATTTTTTGCTTGAAATAGGTGGTGAAATGAAAGAACCTATAGTCATGGAAATTTTTCCCAGCTGCAAAAATGGAATGCACAGGGGCTTCAGACATTCACATCTCTCTGGTTTGAACAACATAGTTTTAGATCAAGGAAAGTTAAAGAAGTTTGAGGTAAGTCTACAAGTATATCTTAACATTCCGGATATGAGGCTGAGCCTATGGCCATTTAAAATTTGGTCATTTCTATTGCTGTGTACTATGAAAATATTTATTGAAAATAGCATCTCATTTACTTCCTCAACCTAAAACAAGTTTACTCTTTCATCTGAAAATATTCTAAATGTTAAAAGGATATATCACCAGATATGAACTAGTTTAATAAAGTAATAGAAGCAGCAGCATGTTTTGGATAGGTACAGCTTGATTCAGGAAGGCTTGCAAGTCATAACATTGAAATGCAAGTGACAGTAATCAACAAAGGAGTTCTGTGATCAGTACAACTGCAAAGCCCATAGGGTGGTACTAGCACAATAGAGAATCCACAGAGCATTGTGTTTATTTGGCATAACTGAGTTGTGAATCTGATTCTAAGTTATCTGAGTTGAACTTCCAAAATACTTCATATTTGTACATGGCTTTACATAGAAGGATTCTGCTGAGTGTTGGCTTATTTGGTACTGAAATGCATTTCTTCTCAGATTAGAAAACAATAGGTATTCTGATGAAAGGTGCCATGGAGATGTTTGCTGCTGGTGTTACAGAAATGGTGACACAGCACACTCTTATTCATTCCTCAGTGTGGGCCACATCAATCCCAAGCAATTAGTACTCATTTCCCTAGTGAAAAATGGCAGCACTAGAACACAGTGCATTTAGTGTACTGGGGATATAAGCAAAACATTAAGTCACCAACATGGCTTTCTGTGGTTTGTAGGAATTTATGATGTATTTTTAATCTAAATTCTGGGGGGTTTATACCTCTGCAAAGTGCGGTGCAAAATAACCTTTCTGCCTGAAATACTATCATCTGTTATGGTATGATATTGTACTGAGAAAGTAACGTGGTGCTACTAGTAGGTTGTGCAAAAAGTAGTAGAGGTAAGTTTTGAATTGCAGTTTTGTAATTATTACTTTTCAATTCCTTAAGGCTTGTGTTCTTCTTGACTCTTGAATTGATATGCAGATAGGACAATGGTGGGCTGAAGTGAAAGCATAAAGCAGTTGCAAAATCTACATACTGCAACCTTTTTCTATATGCAAAGAATAGACTGGAAAAGCTGATGGAGGAAATGTAAGGGAGATTGCTGCTGAGTAGGTGTGTGCTGGTCAGGTAAGGATGGCCCCACCCCTCAGTTCCAATGCCTGATCCTACAGCTTCTTCAGACCACACCTTTAGTTTATTTGATTCCTTAATTTAGTTTATTTTATTCCTTATGAGATTCCATTTCTATCTGTGTTTATTATTCCCACTTAGAGAGGCTTCCATCTTGTTGGATGTCTCATTTCTGATGGACGTGTGGTTCCCTGAAGATCCTGCCTGCATGGTCCTAGATAGAATCTTGCAGACACATTGAGGGAATCTGCCTTTTCACTAGGGACTTGGCGACTAAAGATGTGCTATTGCTAGCATGCTGATTTTATTTGTATTAAAGTACCTCAGCCCTGTAGTTAGGCAAATGGTGGTGAATTCACTGTAGTTATTTAAAGCCTAAACATTTATGCAGTAGCTTTGTTTTAGCCTCTTCATCATGTACTTGTTTGCAAGAATGATCTGTTCTGCATTCACCTGAAGCTTATATTTTATTATATTTTGCGATCTAAAATTTGGCTAAAAGAAAAACCCTCAAGGTTGACAAGGACTAGGATTGACAGAACTATGGCTCTTTGAAATCCCTGTTGTCCATTTAAATTTTAATGTTTCTATCATTTGTTCCTCAGTGTAAATTAACAGCCATGGCAGTGTGTTGGGTTTCTTTTCTGAAGTCAAGACTCTAAATTTAATTCAATAGCCTAGATTTACAGCTATTCTATATTTCACAAGGCAGAATCAATAATGTGACTGAAGTGAAGAAGATAAAAATTTATGGTATCTTGCAATTTAATGGTTGAAAAGATGCAATTGGAGAGATCATAAATTGTGAAGGAGTTTATGCTTCATTGCTCCTGATTCAGTGCTTGCTGTTAGAACTTGATTTGTGACTATTCACAAGGTGTGATTAATGGTGTGATCGATGCTTGCTTCAGTGCAGTAAAGCAGTTGTAATGCTCTTCATTAGAATAAATAAAATAAATTGACTGGAGCTTTATAAAAACTGTGTAACATTTAAAATCTAAAATGTCAATTTTTTTTCCTGTTACAATTTAGGTTTCATCAGGCAATTTCCACCTACATCACATCACTCATTGTCATTCTTTTTGGATATTATAGAAATCCATGTGGGTTTGGGTTAGCTTTATGCAAAGCTCAGTGAAGAGGAAAAAAAGAGTTGAATAGGGCTGACTAGAGTCTAGGATTTTCTGGTGGCTGTGTTTTGCCATCCTGCAAATGTACATTTATTCTTCTTTAACACATGCAAGTTTAAAGGAATCAAGGCAGAAAATGACTCTTTCATGCACAGCTCTGCTAAAACCAATAAAAATTAATAATTTTCATTGTTTTTAAATGGGCTGGATGTATGATCTGCACCCTAGAAGAGACAATGAGGATACAGAGGCTTTTTTGAGTAGCATTTTTTTGGTTTAAGGATGTTCATTACATAATCCTATGCTATCTCACAGTATGCTCTAACACTGACAGGGAAGTATGAGAAAACTGCAACAGCCATGAAAGAAAGTAGAATGTAATGATTTTGATGTTGTCATTTAAAGAACTGAGCTACTGGAGATGCAAATGAGAAATAGGGTTGAGAATACCCTAGGATACTTTGTACAAACCAGCTAATTCCCTTGCAGTATATGGATAATTTTGAAATTTAAAATATCTAGTCATGCTGTGTAAAACCCAGAGAGTGAAGAAATTGTACTGTGAAATTTAGAGAAAAATCTGCTGTGGCTTCAATCTAGATCTCTTTCATTTGTTTTTGCTTTTGTTTGCCTCATTGAGAGATAAGCCTTGTAATTAGCTGGAAAAGTTTATCAGATTTCCACTGTGCTCCATTGCTCTCAATTTCTTCAGTGTCCTTTGTCATGTTGTGTAAAGATTTCAGGTTTGTATTTGATTTTAAGAGGAATTGTAGGTAAATGTAAAGCTACTTGACAACAGCAGTGAACTAAGTATTTCCTACAATTTGTGTATCTTAAAATATGCTGTAGCAACTCCAGGCATCAATGATCATGCATTTGCTGATCAGAATTGCAAAGAGAATGAAAAACATAAGGAAAATACATACAAT
Organism: Coccyzus lansbergi; assembly: GCA_033558105.1. NCBI lineage: Eukaryota > Metazoa > Chordata > Aves > Cuculiformes > Coccyzidae > Coccyzus > Coccyzus lansbergi. Next base: position 129,407 of record JAUMJK010000983.1, read on the forward strand.
TTTTAAACATACAGCTATGTCAAATTAGTGTTTCTATTATTGCACACAGTATTTACAGACTAGCAGTTGTCACTTCACAAAAAAATATCTTAAGATAGATCATATTCTGTCTGTCAGCAGCCTGGCAGAGATTCAGATATTAACTGCAACACATTCTGACAGTAAACACATAGTAAAATGCGTGAGACTATAATGTAAGTAGATAAGCTTTTCTTCTGAAGATTATTTTTTGCTCCCTCACTGTCAATTGAAAAGCCAGTAATTCACACTTACAAATGCATTTCTGTGAGTCATAAAAACAGTGTTTGGTAGGAGCAGACACAGTGTAGCTGCAGCTAAGGCCCCCAGGGTATTGTAACTGAAAGATCCCAAGAGCTGTAATGCTGTAGTGGGCAAGGAGGCATAGTTAAAATAGGCTGTTGAGGTTACTTGACCAACTGAATTTGCCTGTATCCAACACCTATTCGAAAACGTAGTGCTATAAAGAGATGTGAAGCTCAAATTGTGCTTAACATAAAAGGAGGGTTGACTCAAGCTAAAACTTCACCTCTTCTCTGGCAGACACAACAACCATGTCCCCATTTGTTGTTTTTTTGGGTCTGGGTTTTTTTTCACCAAGGGGCTGATGACCTAACCAACATATTACGCTGCTTTGAGAAGTAACAATATCAATAACATTGAGCCTTTGGACAGAATTTGTCCATCTTTATCATTACCAAAATGCATCATCAGTTGTGTTTCATAGAAAGGAAGACTGAAGCACTGAGAATTTCTCCAAAGTCACATGCCAAATCCATGGTAGCGTCCTTTGCATCTTCTCTTTAAGACCTGCAGAATTTTCATTTATCTTTTGTGTTAATCTTATCAATGGAGAAAGGGACACCCATTTATAAAGAATTCCAGAAAGGGTGCTGTGGTAGCATTTTGTTTGGGAATTTTTTGTTTACTTTAAACTACTAAAAAAAATAAAAAGGTTCAGTGGGTATGTTTACACTTATTTAGGCAGTTCGTAGATATATTCAACCAGAAAGACTAAGGCAGTATGTAAACAGAACATTTTGTGCCAGGTTGTTGAAAGATCATTTCACTGTGAGAGTAGAGCTCAGTTTCTTCAACTGTGGCATGCAGTGAGGGAACAGCCCTATTTAGGCCAGGCACTAAAAGCACAGAAAAGCAGAATATTATTGTGTGAGGGGGTTAGGCAGGCTGAGTTATTGCACCTTAACTGCTTGTTCTATTTAATCCAATCCCCGCAGAAACAGCTGGACACTACACTGTGTTGCTGTATGTGGACATCCTCAGTTAGCTCTACCAACATTGAGGGTTTCACCTGGCAAAGGAAGCTTTTGTGAAACAGGATAGGGCATGAATTGAAATAGCACTTCCACACTGCCTTTCACAATGGATTTTTCTCTCTTTTTTTTTTTTCTGCTGATGAATGTCTTTCTGCAGTGTAACTTAGTCTACTTCGAAGTGGACTAAACAAAAAGATTACTCTTCAGGCAGAAAGAGATTGTTCACATAGGAAACTATTGCAGATTCCTGACATTTCTGAGTGAAATAAATGTTCATTAATCCCTCAAAGATCTGGTTGCTTGGAACATGGAGAGAATGGACTTACTAGTGCTGATTCACCACCACGAAAAGGTAGCTATGGCAGTATCACTGTGGGGGCAAGTGAACCTCACGAAAAATCAATATGATTTCAGATTAACCACTTTATTATGGGTTAACTCACTGTTTATATAGACCAAGCAGGCCAGACATTGATTGGTCACTTCTGCCCTGGCAAACAGCCAAAGCTGTAGTTTGGGCCTATTTGCAGGCCCACATTTCCCTCAGATGAATCCTGCATACTGTCCAGTGGGCCATTCCAGCATGAGGAGAATCATGCCCCTCCACCCAATGGTACCTTCTCGCTTTTTGAAGGAGATACTTGCTCTACTAGTAGTAGCCAGTAGAAACTACTGAAGAGCATCAGCACTAAACCCACACTCAATACTTTTGTTGTCACTGTTGAGGCTGAAAGGGGTGCTTTTTAGTCCTGTTTGGCTGCTACAAATTTGAGGTGAGCTGACAAGGTATATTTGTTTCCTAGGAGAGAGCACAGCTTTGGCCAGGTGCAGATGGTTTATGCCTTCCCTGGTTGTCTTTTGCATCTTTCACAAGACATGCTGCTTCTAGTAGACGATCCTGATCTAGTAGATTACCTTCTGAAGAAGTGCCTCTCCCCTAAGTAAGCAAATTATTGCAGAAGTGTTTTGCCTGTGCCGATTTAGATTTTGGGGTTCTTTTCTCCTCCAAGGGAAGATGGGGAAAACCACATTTTTTTCCTAAATGTCCAATCAACAAAGATTAAGGACATAGAGAATAAGGCTGAAACATCATATAATGTCATTTCTGAGATGGTCTAATACCTAGACAAGAAGTGCAGTAAGACTCCCACTGTTAATATGAAGGTGAACTCCCCCCACCCCCACCCCGTCCTCAATTCAGTATAGAGTTTTCCTCAGTGTGAGACACCCCAACTAAACTTTTACTTTTCCACAAAGAATATTTTGCAGCCTCATTCATTTCATTAGTAAGACAGTGTTTCTTAAGTTCATTGTTTTTGTATGTAATTTAAGTTAATTGCTGAGTAATCATATATTTCTCTTTCATAAAACAGAATACTCCTTTCAAATGGATATGGACCGGTATTCTCTCTTTACAGTTACTTAACTAAATTTTTTCTTACTCCCCTACTGAATCAATCCAGTCCCCTAAATAGAGATTTTACTTTTCTTCTCACTTGCTTTTGTATGATGGTGCTTTGTATGATTCAAAGAAAACATTCCTAGACACAAATGGAGAGTTAAAGTTATTTTCCCACTTCTTTGTAAGGTACAGTTGTAATTCGAAACCATGTTACACATTAGACAAAGTGCTTGTTTATACATTATCTTTTAATAGTAATGATGCTTTCCACAGCAGATATCTGATAATGTATTTCTCCTGGAACTGTGCACTCTCCTATTTGCTATTATGTCAGATAGCAATGAATGTATATATGTATTTAGGAAATTCTACTCCTCCTTCCCTTTGCTATCACCACTTTTTTTCTGGTTCTGAATGTCTAGTGTCTACCAGTTTCTTCTAGATTCTTGCAGTTCATTAGATGGTTGCTCAATTTATTAGGAACCAGTCATGCATTCATACCTTCTTCCATCTGAAGTGCACTTTTAAATGTTAGACTACACACTAATCAAGTTGAACATAATAATGAAAGCACGTTCACATTGTTAAGGTAAATGACCCAATGCATTCATGGTGGAGACATATTTGAACTACAGTTTGTGCTTTTCATTGCAATATTGAATGTTCTAGACGATTCTGAATTATGTTGTTTTGTGGCAGTCTTGCAAATATGTGATTATTATTACATTTCTGGTAGAACTCTGGACATTTCATTGCTGCATTGTAATAAATTTTTAAGTGCCCTTAAATGGGGATGATTTTATTGTGTAAATTTCTTCCTATAAATTAGACTAATAATGCAATAATGGAACATACATCTTTACATACATGCATCTTTACACTTACCTACAGTAGTGAATAATATATCAGGCTGAGCTTGATACTATGTACCTTGGAGTGGTTCTCAAGGTAGGGCATAAGTTTTTGTTATCAACTTCAGCATTGATAACACAGGATCTGAAGGTGGCAGGTGGAGCTAAAGAAGAAAAAGTAAACGAGTATTTTGGAAGTAGGTAGATGGGAGGTAGTAAATGCGTAAAAACTTTCTCTTCTGCATGCTTAATGGGGGCACATTCTGGGATTTGGACATTTTACTTCTTTTGTTTCCCAGAAGGGGAAAGGAATTCTTTGATGTAATTTTAAAAATTCTGTAGGAGAACTGAAATTCTGCTTGTGCTTTTTGAGGCATTCTGTTCTAGGACTTCTGTGTGTGAAAAAAAAATAGTTTTACATGAGTAAGATTATGTTCCTACAGAGCAAGCAGGATTAGGCTTCAGCTTTGTAAAAGGGTGCCCAGCCTTCTGAGTCTAAATAAATGCGCAGCTAAATGAATGTGAAGCCCATGCAAGGTAACCTAGTGAACATGGGTAATAATAACAGTGGATATTAAGAGATATCAGTGACTATAATATGTTCCCAAATTACCAGTGTTGTTGGGTTTCTGGACCCAGCATTGGCAGGCTACTCTTGCTATATATACTGTGCAGGTGAAGCAGAGCTCACTGTTCTCACCATGCCTGCTTTCTTGTGAGTGGGAGAGTTCCCAAGGTGATGGAGTTCTTTGGCCTGCGACTTCTGAACATTTTCTCCTGAGAGCAATTGGAGTTCATTGCCTAAGGTGGCTAGACTTGCATATAACCTCTAGGAAACTACAGGTCAGCATGTGAGTGAGGTGATGCTCACCTATTTTTCTGCTATTCTTCCTGGGCCAGACTTTTCCAGTAGAAGTTTTCACAACAGTTACTTTATTGCACATACCACTCCCAGAGATATATCTGTGCTGGAGACCTGTCATTGCTGTTATTACAAATTTCTGTACATCAGTTAAGTCTCTCACCACGAGGCTGAAGTGTGCTTTTAAGTCACTGTTCCTGTTTCATTTCAGTTTAAAATCCTAACCTAATCATCTCTTCTCTAAAGTTACATGGGCAATTTCAAGTTAAAGACAAAATTTGGCCTAAGCTTTGCTAGCTTTTTTTGGGCCAGGGAAGAAGATGACAGAACAAGGCACAATTCTTGGTACAATCCAAGCCCTGTGCCCAAAGTCTGTAAGTCCCAAGTCTCAGGGCAAGTGTCTGCCCTCCTACTTTGGTCCCTACATCTTTCTCCTCAGGATGTTTGGAGAACAGCATTCTCTGTAATGTAGCACTTTACTCCTTACAGCAATAGCAATGTAATTAGAAGATTTTCACTCTAAAATTTTACTGTTTAAAGCACAGTGGCCAAAATGTTTACACTATTTTGGGGTTTTGCCTGGTTTATGTATGTTCCTTACCATTGCTTATGTTACTACATCTTACTTGGAAAAATAAAATTATAGAGTAGTATAATTTACAAGATAATATCACTCATTTTTATTTGTTTGGCTGTACCACTCACGTTCCTAACATAAAGTAAGCAGTGAAAAACAGACACAATGTCCAGACTCACAGAGTAATTTATACATCTCTAAAATCCACACTGGGAAAGGCAAACAGAAAATTTGAATTTTTTTTGCAACCAAAACAAGCTTAATATATTGCTAAAAGTACTGGAAAGCCAAGCCCAGTTGGCAGTTAACAAGAACAGAGGCACAGGGAAGCTCAAATGAACTCTGTATATTAGTAAATATTACTTTACTCAGCTGAGGTGAAAGGATTTGTGTGGCAAAGACAATAATTTGATTCCTGATTTTTTTTCCAAGGGAAAGTCAGACTACAGTGCCTGGCTGGTATTCATCCCCCACTTACAGATAAGTCTGTGGCATGCACTGTGTGAGCCTCTGAAGTGCTGTCAAGGAGCCACATGTTCATGGGGTTTTTGCAGACTGGCTGAGGTTGAAGGGTTTTCAAATATTAGGCTGCACTGCTTTTGTTTGATGCATCTGATCCCTAGCCATAATTCAGCAAGAATCCTAATCAGAGAAGAACTACTTCTCATGATCATATGACATAATTGTGATAGAATAGGTACATTTCCTAGTGATTCTAACTTTTAATAGAAGAACAGGAAAGTGTCACTGTTTTACTTAAGATAATGCTGAGGCCAATATCATAATGTTTAACAAGGCCAAATGGCAGGTTCTGCACTTGGGGCACAACAACCCTAAGCAGTTCTACAGACTAGAAGTCTGGCTGGAAAGGCTCTTGGAGTAGAAGGACCTGGGGGTGCTGGTTGACGGTGACTGAACATGAGCCAGCAGTGTGCCCAGGTGGCCAAGAAGGCCAATGGCATCTTGGCTTGTATCAGAAACAGTGTGGCCAGCAGGTCAAGTAAGGTTATTCTCCCTCTGTACTCCGCACTGGTGAGACCACTTCTTGAATCCTGTGTCCAGTTCTAGGCCCCTCACCCCAAGAAGGATGTTGAGGCTCTGGAGCATGTTCAAAGAAGAGCAACAAAGCTGGTGAAAGGGCTGGAGAACAAGTCTTACAAGGAATGGCTGAGGGAACTGTGGTTGTTTACCTTTGAGAAGAGGAGGCTGAGGGGAGACCTTATTGCTCTCTATAACTACCTGAAAGGAAGTTATAGAGAGAAGGGAACTGGCCTCTTCTCCCAAGTGACAGGGGACAGGACAAGGGGCAATGGCCTCAAGCTCCACCAGGGGAGGTTCAGGCTGGACATTAGAAAAAAATTTTTCATGGAAAGGGTCATTGGGCACTGGCAGAGGCTGCCCAGGGAGGTTGTTGAGTCACCTTCCCTGGAAGTGTTTAAAGGATGGGTGGACGAGGTGCTGAGGGACACGGTTTAATGCTTAATAGGAATGGTTGGACTCGATGGTCCTGGGGGTCTTTTCCAGCCTAGTGATTCTGTGATAATGTTGCGCAGTCTGATGCATCTCTTTTCTCTGGTATCTTGTCTAAGCTTTCTTTCTGAAGTTCTGTTCAGTGCTGTTGGCAGTCTCCTCACTATTAGTAAGCAAGTAATATTACAGCCATTGCTTTTTACAAAAGAGAAAGCAAGGTGATCTGTGAATCAGTACAATAAGAAAAGTTCAAGAAGCACCTGAGTTCAAATGTATATAAATAATCTCAAACCTTGGAACTCTATTTAATTTTTCATCCAAATGTATGTCAACCACTAAGGCCAAGATTTTCTAACAAAACTGTTGGTGACAAATTTTTTTTTGACTTTAGAAACTATTTCATTTCAATATTTACATCTGAACTTTCTACCAGAATAGCTGTAACTGGAGTGCCTTGCTCTCTTTAGTTGTTCCTTGCTAACTTCTACCATGTGCTGCTATACCAGACTCACTCTAATGGAAGATCAAATCCAAGCAGAGATCTTAGTTTGGGGGAAGAACAGTATTGAGATGAAGCTTCACAGCTCTGAAGCAAAATTTCCAAAAGCACTGTATGCTCAAGTCTAGCATTGTATTCCTTGTCTCCATTATGGAGCCCTTCTGTTGTAATCACTTTCCACTCTGCTGCTTTTCACTATATCTGCTTTTTCTCAGACTGTAGTGGCTTACATTTTTTCTAAATGGATACTGATCGTTTGGAATTTGTGCTTTTTAGTGGGAATGAGCTTAATTTAGCATTTGGGTTACGGTACAGTTTTCTGTCATTGTGCCATCCTCTGGAGTTGGGAGTCCGCTTGATGCAAATTAAACCACTCTATCCTGACATTGCTGTAGAGTCACTAAGGACTCCTATGAATCATCAAATGTGAGTGTTTTTTTTTTAGCAGGATCTGTTTTGACAAATACTCTGGCAATCACAACAACTGCAGAGGACCCAGTCGTGTTCTGCATTCTTGATGAATACTGACCATCCTCAAGTCTGTGAGTTCAGGTTGGTATCAGTGTAAAAAATGCCTTAGGATGTCTCTATATGGACACAAGGAATCATTTCAGACTCAGAGGTTGCAGGAGGTATAACCTTTTCCAGGCGACAGAGGGCCGTTAGCCATCCCCACATTAAACAGCCTTGGTTTACTTTGCTTTCTGCAAGTGAGGGTTTGTTCCCACACCGGTGAAATCACTACCTCCTAGGCACCTTGTAACTTAGATTTGTGGTCCTGGATTTCTCTTCACTCTCCAAACCTTTCCTTTTAGCCCCCTTAAACGGGAAATCTCTGCCCTTCCACTTGTCCTTCTTCATTGTGTACTTTTTGCTGACAGGCACGGGCAATCAGACTCTTTTGTCTACCCATAGAATCATAGAACAACCAGGTTGGAAGAGACCCACTGAATCGTCGAGTCCAACCGTTCCTATCAACTGTTCCTACTCAGTCCTTTCCAGGCTGAACTTTCCAGATTGTCAGTAAAGGGTGCTTTTACAGAAAAACTGTTTGTCTCCTGGGCACTTTAATATTGAGCTGTGACGACAATCAGACTCAGCTGGCACTGGAGGACGTGCACTGCTGCACTCACCTGTGAACATGTGATGTCTTTAGTCTGCAGTCTAGAGCCGTATATTACAGCTCTGTCCAACTGTTAAACTTTAGTGCCTCTGGGGACAGATGATGCAAGTCTTGTTTACTGCCAAAGGGTTCATGCTGTAAGGAAATCAAATTGTAATGGCAACAAGGATTAATTCACATTGGATTATTTTTTTTTTAAATATAAAATACTTGTCCATGACAGTATGTCTCTCTGTATTAGTTCCTTCTGTTATTTTTATTTCACTCAGTCTCTCCTCACGGTTTTCCTCTCTTACTGTTTTTCTCTGTATCTGTCATTCTTTCATTTTATTCTTTCCCAAGAAAATTTCTCTGAACAGGTGGAGCTCAAGATCTTGTTTCTAAACAACTTCTCAGGGAAATGTCAATGATCCAGATTAGAACTTGGCAGTTTAATTCCATATTTACCAGTGCTGAACTTCCTAATGGCCTTGCAGGTCTCTCATCACAGACTCCTAGGTTCTCTGGGGAAAATGAAAGGTGGGAATAAATTTACTTTCCTTTTAAACATACCATGAACTTCTCCAGTTCCCTACATTCTTTTTTCTCTTCATTTTCACTTGAGGCAGCACTCCTGCAGAGTCTCATTGCTGGACCTGACAGTTCCCCTGAAGGAGGATGATGGTATGTGGGGTATGATAAGTGCGAATTTCTTTGGCGTGGAAAATCAGGCTGTGACATTATATTTGTCTCTACTCAATGAGCAGGATACACTGGTGGCTGGTTGACTCTTTGTTCTAAAAGATCTGGCTGGCTTCTGGCCTGCATTTATATTACTTGTGGTAACTAACTAGGTATTTTTAATGCTTAAATAAAGTGCCTGTTTATTATATGGGCTGTATCATATTGATGATGTTCCCACAGTTTCTGATGCTGCTGAACTACTTCAGTTTTGCACATAAGATATTGTCATCTGTTAGCACTTTGAACTGCTTTGGTTTAATAATTTGGTAGTTTGAAGAATCTTTCAAATATTTCCTGTTTGATATTAAAGAGAAATTTCCTTATCATCTTGTAGAGCATCATTTTTTCCTTGAAGGAGATACTGGTAGAAGACCTCTGGCATAATTTCTTTTACTATTCCTGTGTTGTCTCATCTGGAAAGTGAGTGTCTATGTTTTGTAACTCTTGGTAGAGAAAATTACCATCAAATTCATTTCACTTTTCAAAAGTAGCACCGGTAATTTGAAGGTGTGCTGCTAGTATTTTATTTTCTAGACTAATCTGTACCAGGGAAGCAAATGCTATGATAATTAGTTTGATTCCTTGAGGTAGTACCAGCTGAGTTGGTGTGAAACAGTGAATCCTCCCAGTGCCCAGTAAACCTCCAGAACAACAGCGTGAAGATTGACTAACTAGCCAAGTTAGAAGGATTGTCCTGATTCTGTAATCAGCTTGTCTAGCATTAGTTCTGTAGTCTCTGTGTCATGCTCGACTGTGTGGTATAAGCATGCCCTTTAGCAACTTATTTTCCTCCTCATTTTATTTCCTTTGCTATTCTGATTGACAGAAACAGATGCAATGTTGTATGCATTCAGGAAAAACGCCTCGCAATTTTTAAACCAGGCTATTTACCAAACCAGAACAGTAAAGGAAAATAATTTCTAAGGCGAAGCTTGTTGCAGTCTTAGCTTGAAGGTGCTGCCATCTGTCAGGATGAAATAGGTGTGCTTATGTAGAAGCCTATACCCAAGGACCTCAATGTTAAGACTATTAAACCACATAACATCCCAGTGAGAGACCTAATAATAGCATATCTGTTATGCAGATGGAGGAGATAAAACTGAGTTAAATTACTTGCCCAAGGAATCACTGTCTGTTACTGGCAAGAACAAGAATTGAATTAATTGAGCCCATCTTTCAGAGCCTGTTTTAATCCTGGGACAATTCTGCTTCATCATCTACAACTGTTTAACTCATGGCTTATCTTAACATGTTTTATAAAAACAGACAGATAACTATAATGTGTCTGAATTATGTAGAGTGTTTTCCAATACAAAACCCGTATCTGACATATTAAGCATTTTCATTTTTCTGTCTGGCTCCTCCAGTTCCTAGTTTTGTCTAAATGATAAGGTATTATGAAGCCTTATATTTTATTTTTCATTTGATTTGCAGAGAGCAATTTTTTTCTTTCCCCATCACCTCACCAGATTATAATTTTACCCACTACACAAGCTAGCTTCATACCTTATTTCTACCATTGATATGGCTATTTTCCACAACGTGAATGAAGTACCTGGCATGATAAATATTGAAGTGTATCTGCAGTTTCATTTTCACATACAATTGACACTTTCCAAAGAATAGAACCATTGCTGCAGTATTTACTAAGTGTCCCTATTTAATTCTGATCTTCTTGAATAGTATTTCAATATAGCAAGCAATTCAACATAATTTCTTTTCATTTATGACCGTGTTATATTATTTCAATGTAATCATGTAGTAGTACAATGAGTTCTGTTTATGGCATACCATTTGTATTGCAAAATGTGCATAGAGATACTGCAATAATTCTAATATTACATTTCACTACAGTGTCAGTGACATCAAAATGCAGTATTCTACTACACCAAAGGTAATCTTGCTGAAATACCCCTTTGCATTTTAGTTTTACAGTGTTAGCTTTTCAGTATTAAAAAAATAAGATTAATATCAGGTCTACATCTTGTTAAATGCTGTATATTTCCACTTCTTTTGCCGTGTCTATTTATTGACATTCTGTCATGTGAACTTGGTATGTTAAAACCATAGAAGTAGTGATTTATATCTGTGTTTGAACTCCTATAATAATTTTTCATAATCTTTCTTTTTGCTACTAATGTAGAGGTAGTTCTGTGTCTTTTCCTTGTGTAGAGCTTGTCTTCATTCATATTGCTTAGGCAGTTTGCTTGCAATGTTTTGTAGCTGTCATTTCAGGGAATTGGTTGTGTTGGTTGGAAAGGCTGAAGTTGGGAAAGAGGTTCTTCTAGGTACCAAGGTGATTGAACTACCTGAAAATTATGTAAAGACCTAAGTTTATTGCAATTACTACACAATATCCACTGTGCTTTAATGTATGTAACTGTAACATTCCCTATAATTCAAAGGGCCTTATTCTTTCCCATAGCTTTGTTTTGCACCACTTAAGATGTAAAAGAATCAGTGGAGCCACTTCTGAATGGTACTGGTGGGGGGGGGAAAAAAAAGTAAAAATCAATACAAAAATCCTTATGCCATGTCCACAGTCTCTGAGTAACCCAGGTAGCTCAATTAATGATGAATGCTAACTCTTAAATATGAAAAATTTAATCACTCTTTTCCAGGTGAAAACTATTAGTTCTATAATCTATATTTCAAGAGTAAGGGAAAGATAATTGCAATTACAGGGATTTTAGCACACTGGTTATTCAATTTTGAATTGTGTGACATGAACAGTGAGTACTGTGATACACAGGTTTATTTTTACTACCTTTATGCTAAAGGCAAATTTTAAAATAATAGCTATAATTTGTGTACATCCTACAGTTCTGCAATGCTGTGCTTGAGCTGGTAAAATTAATTTCAGATTCCTATACAGAATTTGCTGAAGAAAAATAATTATCAAAAAATACATGGAAAAATAGTGTGCAAGGAGGATAAGTGTCAGTGGCAAAGAAATGTGTAACTGCCAGAATCTACAGGTTCTGGCTTGGTATCCTCTCTGTTACGAATGAAAAATGAGCTGAATACATCAGTTGACTTTATGAGGTTTGGAGGACCTGCAGAACGAACATGGTAGAAAAGTTTAAAAAAAAAAAAGGGACATTTCCTGGATGGAGTTTGACTTTCAATCCCTCTGTCACCACATCGTAGTAGGTAAACTTATTCTCTCACTTCCTGTACTGACCAGGCTGGCACTGTGCAAAACAGAAGAGTTTTCCTTTTCTAATGCTGAGGTCTGACATCTCTTCTCTAAATTCACTTAAAAGTAGAGAAATAAAGAGAGGTTTTGCCAAACATACGCTAGGAACATTGGATTTTTCCAAGATTCAAAACAATCTAAATATGCTGAACACTGTGGAAGTGTTTTGAGTTGTTTGTGGTAACCTTTTCTGATTATTAAGAGTGAGATATTACAGATGACTGGTGCGTAACATCACTTATGAATTCAGCTAATTTTATCTGACCATATTTATTTCTGTCTAGGAGAGAGGAAGCAATTCACTCAAATTACTACCTAAAAATGATGCTTAGGCTTTGAAGCAGTTGGTATTGGAGCAGTTTGTCCAAGTAAATCCCACAGACTTGGGTATCTAAAGGTCTGAGGCATTACCTTAACATTTACTGTTACAGCACCTACTCTGTTGGTGTTCTCAAAAACCCTTGGAAGAGAAAACTGAGAGAAATTACACTTCTTTGGGCTGTTAAAGGTAACTAATTTTATTGATGATCATAATATTTCTGATCCTGGTGCTTGTTCTTCCATTTAGCTTCATGCGCTAAACCAGCAATGCCTTAACTGCAGCCATCAGTAAAAATTTTAGTAGTTTTCAGTCCATGCTATTTATTTAAGATCCTGTTGTGGTATTTGTCTCCACTTTTGTTATTCTAGCCTTTGAATCAGTCTGCAGTATTCATTGTAACACCAAATACCTGAGATTTTAGAGAAAGGGAGTCATGAGATATTTGCCCTGGACTGCAGAGTGGGATAAGAAATAAAAAATTTCATGAGGGAAACAACTCGCTATAATTGTGGCTGGCATATCTGAGGAAAAAAACTTCTGTTACTGGAATTTAAATGCATAGACTTGGAAATAGGGGCTCAAAGGTTCTTAAGGGTTCCACACTATTTTGCAGTTTAGTGTGGTACTACAGAATAGGGTTATTGGAAACAAAAAGGAAGACCTAAAGTAAATTTAACTTGGGCAGACACTGGGACATTAAAAACACATAACTGATTAAAGCCAACATCTTCCTGCAGTTTGGAGAAAATAATTTTTTATTATTTAAGTTCTACCTAAAGTCCTTCTTTATAAAGTGTCACTGATATGCTGAAAGGTTCCAAGAAGTGCTAAGCAGTAACTATTGCAGCCAAGATGAATCGTCAGTGCAGGGCGAGCAAAAGAAGCAAGCAACAGATGAAGAGCCTCAGGGTAGGACACATATAATCAGACATTGTTCCTAACTCTCTATAACCTGCTCCTCGTCAAGTCAAGTCCTTGTATTTAATCTAGTTTAGGAGGATTAAATACACTGTTTGAGAACTGTGGTATAGTGTTTTGCTGTCATTGTTTTGTCAGAGCTTTCATTCCGTCTTATATTTTGGGGCTGGCTGAATGAAAGGGTAAAAGAAGAGATGTTGATGTTTCTTTCTGAAAAGCCCAATTGTCTACTAAGGTGTGGGAGTTTCAGGACTTGTTACCTTTTTGCCTGAAAGGCTTTGAAGCATAATATGTCCAGGAATTCCAAATCACAGTTTTATACCCAGCTAAAGTTTCTGAAAAGATGGAGGATATAGGCCAAGGAAGATGCCTTTAGTCTGTTATTTCAATTTTAATAAAATGCACCTATGTGTCTGATGGAAATGTGGCTAAGAATGACTAGGAATTAATAATAAATCTAGACTAGAAGAAATTATAATCTAAAGGCTTACTCTAGGCACATGCATTCTCATGAATATTTCTTCTATTTCTACTGGATTGTTACATGAGCAGGAGAAGACAAGAACTGCAACTCTGCAAATCTAGGTTTTTCATTGTTTGGTTTGGCGTATTTTTTAAAAAATATCTAAGAGATTAACAGTTTTTCAGACCTGAAATTATTCTTTCTCTTTGAGAGCTCAACAACCAGACATGCAGTCCTATGCTATTACACTTCATATTTTAATATCTCGAAGTATTTTTTTACAAACACGTGAATTTATTCCTGGAATAATTTTGGATAATTCAAACCAAACCAGTTCTCTTATAATAATATATAAATTTAATATTAATGTTTATATACATATATAGTATATATTTTTTAAAAAAAAGATTTTTTAATCCCCTTTTGTCTCTCTCCTTTAAGTTTAGCTGCTACCGGTTCAGGATTCCTTTGGACAAAGTGAACCACCCAGCTTTCCCATAGACTGGGAAAAGGTTATTGGCTTTCAGACTAGAAAACAAAAATCCACAAAGGTAAACTAGCTGCTGTTGTTAATCTCATGCAACATAATGGGAGACAGAAGAGAACCCAGAAGACTGCCTTTGTAAGTTTTAAGTAAAGCTCTGGCAGAGCACTTTCGTGGCTGTGATATAACAGAGCTCTTAGCTGTGCAGTGGAAGGTTAGCAGCAACAAGTAGAACTGACAAATCATCTAACCCATAGGTAAATGACTAAGTAGAGTGATTTTCAGCCCAGTACCAGCTTAATATGTAGGTTGTAAGAGAAGAGTTAGTATAGAACATAAGCAGAAACCTGCATTTTGTGGGATGAAAGTGTAGATTGTTGCTGGCTTATTGACTGACCTGCAGTTAGGCAAGAATTTAGCCCTTGTCTTGGAGAGACTGACTGCTGGGATTTTTTTCCTACGTGAAAGACATTCTAAATCTACAAATATAATTTGGTAAGATGAGGCCAAATTTGGGCCTGTCAACTTTGACATATCCCTTAAAAGATTCCAAATGATAGAAATGGTGTGTAAGAGAGTTGTAACAAAGGAGAGGTTTTCAGTTCCTTTGAGAGAGCTGTATAATCACACTTTCTTCCAGAAGCGTTGAGTGTGAAGATCTGTCAATAGAAATCTCAAACTGTGAATATACAATTGAGTTTTATTATCCCTTTGTTATTTTGTAACTACATAGGTATGACAGACAGAAACTGATTTTAAAAGAAATTCACAATTGTCAGTATGTCACATGCATGAATCCCACTGCTGGAAGTTTTTCAGTAAATCAGCATCTTTGGGTAGGTGCGCCAAATGCCATATTTTAACAAAATGTTTTTGCTCACAGTAATACTCAAGCTCTTAATTTAAAGAGAATGAACATCCTAATATTTTGTTATAGCCTTGCACAGCAGACAGATGGTACTCTGTCTTGCATAAAGCAGACAAGGAACCACACGGTTATGAGTACCAGATAAAAGGTGTTGAGGGTATGAGGTATATACAGAAACTTTCAGTTAGACCCATAGCCAAGGCATCCCCAGGAGTCCACACAGGCAAATCAGCAGTGTATTGTAAAACAAGAATGGTGTGTAAGACAGCACAGGTCTCCTCAAAAGTCCTTTGATCCTCTAAGGAGTGTACTGAAAAGAGTACACAGAGGTTTCCAAACCCTCTCACACCAGCAGGACTATTTGTCTGCCTTTCTGTCTTAAGTATTTATGGTGCTCCTCTTCTTGATAGGGCCTGGAAACCTGCCACACACAATGCAGATAGAAGTGGAAGTCTCTATTGAACTTCACAGTTATGTCTTTCATGGGAGATGAAGAGAAGGGAGCAAAGCTCTGCTTGAGGGCCCCTTATATTTTTCGTAAGGTTTAACTTTACTTTGTATGCAAAATGATTTGTGATTAGTTTGTTTCCGAGTTTTGGGGGGAGTATGTTCACTGTGTTTTATCTGCCAGATCAGGGAAGATGTTTGTGGCAGTTGCATAGCAGAAATGTTTTGCCTGCCATGTGCTAAATTTGACTGCCACTATGTTAGTGCATGCTCAGGCTTGGAGGTTCCCATTTTTAAGGTGGTTAGGGTTTGAATTCCAAAGACAGGTAAATGTGTCTGCTCACATGTGCACATAATGAACATCTGCCTCAGCAGTCACTGCGCTTTTTTCTACAGTGTTGTTTCTCCACCATATTTTATTAGATGAACAGTATACTAACGGAAACAACAATTTGATTCCTGTAATCCCATTTCTGACAGTCTCATGTGCAAATCTTCTGACAGAGGCATATACCTGTGACTGAGCTGGCTGAACAGCAAAGCAGAGAGTGGGGCTGAGATCAGCTCCCTAAACAGCTAGACCACACTGAGTGACAGCTTGTTTGTGTATTGAGTGATGTGCAGGACCTAGTTCAAAATCTCACAATGGAATCACCACTCTGTGACAGTGACTGTAATGTACTTCAATTCAGTGCCCCCACAGGAGCAACAAAGGTCAAAAAATCCACCACAAGTATATTTAACTTCAAAAAGAGTAACTCTGTGAAAACAAGGAAACCCACTAAAAAGAAGCTAAAATGGGCCACTAAAGGTATTAAATCCTTCCAGGGAGCGAGAAGATCACTGAGCCAAGAGCACAGCACCAGAGCATGCACCATCATTTGGGAAAGAATTCAAAAAGGGTAAAGGAGACTGGAATCGCTAATCAACAAAGGAAAGAAAGCTACTAGAAACAGAAGGAATCATTCAGGATAGTGAAGTTGTGTCCAAACAGTAGGAAGGACTGTAAACTAATGGCTAAATATAAATCTCTAATCAGTCTAGTCAAAAGAGTTTAAGGAGGAACTGGTCTCAGAGATCAAAATTTGCACTAAACCTTTTTTTTTTTTATCACATCAACAGAAACACCTGATGACCAGCAGACAAAATGGCTATTCAGAGGGTAAAGTCTCCACAGGGAAGCTGAATTCATTTATTGTAATGTTTGCTGTGAGTAAAACTGGGGCTATTCCCACATAGAAACTATTTTTTTGGAGGGGAGAGCGAGGACATCAGCAAAAGTCTGCCTAAAATAGAAGAAACCAAGGAAGGAATAACAGTACCTAAAGACAGAATAAGTCATAAAGAATAGTACCAAAGCTATGAAGGGTGGAACAGCTGGGTCTGTCTGCCAGATGTCTTGGAGTTCATTAAAGAGCAAGCATGAGAGTGGTCTGACCAAGGGCCTGCTTGGGTTTCCAACAGTCTTTTGCCAGAATCTCATGTTAAGGGCTTATGCAGAAATTAAAGAGCGGCAACATAGAAATGAATTGCCACATGGCTTAAAGGCCAAGAAAGTGAGAAACAGAGGATAAGAGTAACTGACAGATTCTCACAGTGGAGGAGAGGTCACCAGGAGTGCTCCACAGGGAGATCCATGCTGCTTAAAAATATAGATTAGGCATCTGGAAATAAAGGTGGACAATGCAGTCACCAAGCTTGATGATGATGCAAAGTTCTTCCAGTAAGTAATGATAAGGACCAGTTGTGAAGAACTGCTGAAGTGATTGGAATATAAAATTACACAGATGAACTTCAGTGAAGTTTGAAGTTTCATGTAAAGCACAGGTACATTGGGAAAAACAAGCTTATTTCATGTACATAGATGATGGGCTCTGAATTGTTAGTTACTACTGAATAGCGAGACCTGGGGGTTATCATAAATAGATTGATAAAAACGTCAGCTCAGTGCTGACAGCAGTCAAAAAGTACCAAACCAATTGTTAGGAACTGTTAGGGAATGAACAGAAAACATACTTATTCGAATCACTGTGTAAAGCCATGGATCAACTGGATGATGAAAATTATGTGTATTTCTAGTTATGTTAGAATCATAGAATCACCAGGTTGTAAGAGGCCCGTCAGATCAGCGAGTCCAACCATTCCTATCAAACACTAAACCATGTTCCTCAGGACCTCGTCTACCCATGCCTTAAACACCTCCAGGGAAGGTGAATTGACCACCTTCCTCCTTTTGCAATGTTGCAAAAATGATGTTTTGGAACTAGAAAAGGTGCAGAGAAGAGCAATAAGGATGACAAAAGTAGTGAACAGCTTCTGAATAGAGGCTGGGACTTGATAGCCTTGAAAACAGGCGACCTAAGCAGATGTATGACAGGTCAACAAAATCACAAGAGCTAGCAAAAAGATGAATGCTAACTGACTGTTCGCTATCTCTTCAAGTGCAAGAACATATCAAGGGAATAAGGTAGAGAGAAGTTTAAAACAAGAAGTTCATGCAGTGGGCAAAAGGCCTTTGCAACTCCTTTTCAAAGGCTGTAATTAACAGAAGTTTTCATGCATTGAGTGGAGACCAATGCTTACGTCTGGAAGGCTACTACATTGCGTGTCTAAACAAAGCACAATCAACTCAGAAAATCTCCTGAGCTGAAAATATTTGGAGACTATGAGAGTATTAGGGGGGAAATATTATATGTGCTTTTGTTGTTTTTATTCTCCTTGGGTGGCTGCTGCTGACCACATCCTAGTCTGGATGAATCCTTACTATGAACTGGTATTACCAGTCATATGTGTGCGTGTGTATGAGATCACATGTAAATTTTTCACATCTTGACAGTTGTGACTTACTGCTAAATTGTACCATGTGTTGTTTTTTTGAGAAGATTAAGTATTGGAAGTAATATTAGAGTCTTAATTCTAAAGTAATACCATGATATTTTATAATAATTAACCCTTACTGACTGCTGTTTCCTTATAAGATGATATCTAATCATGAGATGATATCTAATCATGAGATTCACTGTTGGCAGTGAGAGTCTGGACAGAGTGGTATTCTGACAGCAGAGATTATGTTTCAGTGGGTAATTTCAATTGGTGTTTCAACCACTAATTCATCCCCTTGCACAAGAAGTTCAGGGTCAGGTTCACTTCTTTTCACCTACTGATGATAGCTAAAATTAAGAGTCCTAATTAGTCTAAAATGCAGGAGTCCTTTTATCTTCAATAGCAAACTTTGTGCCTGCCTACTACTTTGCACTGACTCCTTTCACACTTATATTCGAACTGGCCACTGAAATATATTTAGCATGATTTCTTTGCCTGACATTGAGTCCTCTCCTAAGCAGTGATTTCATCACTATAGCTTTAGTATCTTTTCATACCTGGAATTGTATAAATGTTTAAAAATTGTATTTGTGCATTTACCTGAAACCACCTTTCCAGCATCTGTACTGTACTTGAACTTGTCAACTATTTTTTTGCTGATGGGTAGTATTAAGAAACATGTATCAAATAGCTTCTCATACCACTTGGACTTACTGTAGAGAATCCAAGTTATGAATCTGCATATATTAGTATATTTTTCATTTAGGTTGATTAGGAAGGTTCTATGATATGATTTCATTTGAAAATGCTGACTGATCAAAATTCTAATTTCTGCAAAAGTGTATGTGGTTTATAAACTCCCGTTCAGCTTCAAGACATGTTTTTAACTTTCTGTTTTGCAGGTGTTTTATTTCTTTCCTATAGGTATGTTCTGCAAACGAGGGATAGTGTGATTTGACAATTTCTCTTTGAGCTGCATGGGGGAAGAAAAAGCCCTCAGGTAACTTTTCCAAGATCTTGGCTTTTTATGTGCTGTTGGAAAGACCATAAGAATGTTAATAACAGAATTATAATTTGATTGATGCAAGATAAAGGATCAGTATACTATTCTTCCTAAGAAATTTAACAATTCTATTGCAGTTCCTCTTTGCCTGATAGTCCACTAGGTGCTATCTGTCTTTTTTTTTTTTTTTTAACAACATTTAAACTGTGAGCTTATCCCAATTTTATTAGATATACACAGATTATAAGGCATTCTGGAAAGGAAACATCTGCAAAGGAGCACACTACTTTGAACTGAGGCTTGTTTGGCAGGTTTCATTATAACTTGATAGCAATTATGATTTCCATTGTATGAGACAGGGAGTAAATAAGATATTTTAAAACGTGTGCTTTAGCTATGAAAACCTTTTCAACTTGTGTTTCCAATTTCTAGGTTTCACTGTTATTAAAATATTTATGTGGGTATGTTTTAAAAGAAACAATTATCTTTTTCTCCATACACACTACTTTTAAACTTCTCAGAGACATTTCTCTCCGTTTGCTGTCCGCTTCCCAGAGGTGGATGCTTTAACCACCATACAGACTAGGACCATAAATATCCTTTTCCAGCACTGGAGCTGCAGTTACAGTGTAGTGAGTTCTATCATCTCAGTTATATAAGATGCAATCTATCTATGTCAGAAATTGACCTAGAACTTTCTTCTCTCACTAAGTAGATTCAGATAGGTTTTTAATTTAAGAGATTTGATGTGGGTATTCCAGGTAATACAGGTCTTTATATGTAGTTCTTTGCATTAAACATTATAAATTCTTGTGCAACACTGATGTTTTACTATGTCTAGTCTAACTTGGTGGAGAGTTCCCCAAATATACATGTATAGGTTAAGTCAATACCCAGAGTAACTACCATGCCTGAACACCTTTTAAATTCTTTAATACCATTTTGTTATGGTGACCCATGACCACCGGATAGAATGCAGCATTCTCAAGCAGAGATGATCTCAGTCATAAGATATCTAGGGTGTTGTAATTATCAGGACAGAAGTGCTTGTAACATCTTAGGATACAACTTTAATATAAGCCTGATAGTAATCTTTAAAAGTCTAAAGGACAGAGGGTACCAAGAACATCAATTGGACCATTACATACTTTTCCACCAGATCCCATCAGATCTGAAACTCCTGGCAAAGTTGTTGTTGTTTTCAATTATTATTTTTAAGATTGTACTGCCTTACATAACATTCATGATCTTATTCATGGATTTCTGTTGTATGAAGCTTATAATTTAAAGCTCGTATTGACTAGATCTAATGGTAGATCTCATGTGCGTAGTTCATATTTCTTTTGCCTTTCTTTCTGTTCTTGGAGAAGGGAGTAGTAGGAACACAAGGGTAAGAACAATTTGCAAAATATTGGAGCCATGCCTCTAGTCCAGCCATGCAGAATCAGGGAAAAACAGGGGGAACTGGAAGTCACCATGCTGCTAGAAAGTTATGATCAAGTTGCCATTAGTGAAACTTAGTGGGATTAACCCCATGACTGGAATGTGGCTATTAATGGCTACAGGCTAGACTGGTAAGAAGGGATGGGTGATGAAGGAGGGGTGGAAACATTGCCCTCTCCAACAAGAAATGGATAGAGTATGAAGAGCTGTCTCTGAAGTTCAAACAGCCACAAGTAGGTTGAAATTTGTGGGTAAGACTCAGAGACCAAGGCAACAAAAGGAACCTTGTAGTTGCTGTTTACTGTGGGCTGTCCACACAAGGGGAGCCTGTTGACAAAGCCTTCAATACTCCAGCTAAACAAGACAACATGCTCACAGTCACACAAGAAACTGGCATTGTTGAGTCAAGACCTGTTGGTAAAACTAAAGGTCAAGAAGGAAATTCATAGGCAGCGGAAGAAGGGACAGATGTCCTGGAGTAGAGTAAAGGGAGTCTGCCCAGTTGTGTAGGGTTGGTGCCAGGAGGGCCAAGGTATGGTTGGAATTAAACTTGACAAGGGATTTGGGAGTACTACTATTTACAACAACAGTTCACTTTCAATATTAGAGCAGTGTGGAGTGCAAACCTGATTTCTTAATCATGTGGCAGCTTGCCATGGGTTCCAAAATTTGGAACTTTATAAAAACTGCTGTTGTAGCAAGCCCATATTTTGCCCTTCACATTTATGTTCTTCATAGAATCATAGAATGGTTTGGGTTGGAAGAGACTGATTGATTGATTGAATCTAGTCCAACCCCCTTTGCAGAGAGCAGGAACATCTTCAATGACACCATATTGCTCAGAGTCACATCCAACCTAACACTGAATGTTTCCAGGGACGTGGCATCCACCACCTTTCTGGGCAGCCTTTTCCCTTTTCTCCCCTTTCCCCCCTCTCCTCCCTTTCTCTCTTTCTCATTCTCCTTTTCCTCCTTTTTTCTTATTTTTTTCCTGTTTGTTTAGTAAATGAACTGAAGCACAACTCCTAAGATGTCCTTCTCCTCTCTCCCAGTACAGTAAAGCAGCAACAACGTGCTGTGCATTCACTCATTGCAAGTACGTGGTCAACAGTTACTTTGCAGTTATTACAGAGCAGACTTCAGGGAGGGAGGAGCATACAGGGTGATGAGGAGTTCAGGTGACTCCCTTTGAAGGTGATAGTTCTACACTTTCTTCCTCAGTCCTTTGCAAGTCACATTCAACTGTTGCCATGACAGTTATTCTTTCAAATATGAATGGTCCTCCCATTTTATTCTGCTGCCTTATGCCCTCAAAGTTTGACAGGAGTTTTCTAGAAAAAGCAGTCTCATCACAATCCCTGTACTGCCTGTTGTGTGCCACAGGCAGAAAGTGAGAAGGATGGAGGAAAAATGTATGGAAGCAAAACACATCCAATGTTTCTGAACATACTTTTTTAAAAAATACTGTAAAAATATCATAAAATTTGGCAACTCAGTGAGCCTGGAGTTATTTTTTTTTCTAAACTGGTTTGCTTTTTGTTTAGCCTTCCTATATGGGTGAGCTTTTAACAAATTGAGCTGCCACTTTCTGTATGACTGAGAACATTTTTAGTACTGTGGATCAAGCTGGCAAGAAGTGAGCAGTCATGTCAGACCATCAGCAGGTGCGTGGGAGACAGCAGCAATTTGGGAAACTTGAAAAGAGTGCATGTGAGGTTGGCAAAGGGGAATCAATCAAAAAGCATAGTAAAAATCTTTCTGGTTGTAAGAGGTATTGCTGGAACAACTGTGCTGTTGAAAGCGTAATTTGTTTTCCTGTACTTCAACAGTTTCTGATCTTATGTATGTTATCTCTAGGTTTTAGAAACAACTTCCTTTTTCAATGCATTTGGAAATACTTGGGTTTGGACTGAGGTCAGAGTTTTACCCATAGAACCTGAGAGCCACTTCTTTAATACTTGTTTAGAAACAAAAAGAAGCACAGGATGTCAGTTTTTAGCATTTCATAATCAGCTGGATCAAAAGGTCGCTGCAAAAATGATCATTTTCACAAGAAATACCCCAATCATGGAGAATTTCAAAGAAAATGTCTTAATAGTTATATGTGATAGGCAGAAAAATGAATATATGAGATTGAATTTGCTTGTACCTAAATATGAAGACATTGAGGGAAGTATAGTTACATGAGCTGCCTGCTTACAAATACCTATTAGTGCGCTTACTGGTTTTAGTCTTAAGTTTCAGGGTAACTCCACACAGTAAAATCCTCATACAAAGCATTTGTATTAGCACTTTGCAGCACAGAGACATTAATCTGTTGGTTTCTAAAAACAAATGCAATGTTCTTGAAGAAATCATGCCAGAGCTTGCACTGTGGGTGGAATCCTGAAGTCAAGAGGAAGATTTTTATTGCCTTTAAAGTCCAGAATTTGTTGACTGATAACAACCAAGGGGAAATCAGATTGTTGGTGTTGTAAAGTGATAGTTAATGACCCCAAAAGGGTCAAGCTGAACAACACATCAGACACAAAGGAAAAGGTGTCTTGGACACCTTGTCTCAAGTTTGTTGTACTGTTTATAATACTGGTGCATCCCTTTAGTATTCCATGTGTCAGGGTAACCTGTGTTGGGAGTGAAATTGGGAGGAATACAGAACAAAAGAGACAATCTAGAAAAAAAGTTTTAAACAGAAGCTGGAACTCCAGTGGGATACACTCAGGCTTTCGTGAAGAGAAAGAGGTGTGTCAGAGGTAAATAAAATGGAATTACAATGAAGATGAAAGTCATAGGAAGGAGGGGAAGGAGGAAGGGTTCACTATTCCCAAGGCAAACACATGACCTCATTATGTAACTCCTTTTAAAACAGGTCATTAATTGCCCATTAAACATACATGGTGTGGAAAGTAAATATTCATGTTTTGGTGACACAAGAATGCATATCGCTGCCTGAAACATTTTAGTTTCTAATGAGGAATTGACAGTATCATGTACAAGGGAAAAAATGTGCTTGAATGGAAATGATTTTCACCATGCCAGTGACATATAGATTCCTATTGACTTGGTCCTTTTATGACTGTATGAAATCATCCTGTATTTGCTCAGTGAAATGTATGGAGAAAAAAGATGTTAAACATTTTAACAAATTTTTTATCCATTCTACAAAAGGTGCTTTGAGGTGTGATTCTTAACATGAAGTAAAACGTACCTCTTTGTATTTGCCCTGTTTTGTGCCACGTTGTTTTCTAAACATTAGGGAGATGAAAAGGATGTCATGGAATTGGAACTGAATACTTTACAGATTGTTTATTATAGATTTTTTTTTCCATTCTGTTCCTGGTCAGAATGGACATAATTTCAATATAATAGAAAAGACATTAAAAACAAAATCACTGCAGTCATAGGAAGTATTCTGTTCTCTGTTTTACTTGAAGAAGCGTACTTATTCAAGTTTCATTTTTGTAATGAGACTGTTTACCTTTTTTTCTGTTCAGATGCTACCACCTTATGGTTGCTACCTCTCTAAAGAAGACACAGTCCAAGAAATCTTGAAGCTAGATTTCTAGAAATGGCATGCTGCCAGAGTCTGATAGAAAAAAATAAAACCCCTAGATTATTTTGGTTCTGTAACTAACAGGATCATTCCCAGACTTCATAAGGGTACACATACAATGGAGAAAATTGTGATAAAGGGTTAATATGCTTGGTGAATACTTGTTTATATCTCTGTAGTGCTACCACCAGGGTGTTGATGAGCATGTATTTATCCATAAGCCACTAATTTACTGCCACTTCGCCCATGGTGTTGGAGAACCTCCTTACTTTCCAGTATCTGATTGGGAGAAGCTGACCAGAATTTTAACAGAATCATTAGATCACTACAATGAGCTTCATGCTGCAACGAACCATGTTCTGCCTGAGGATGCCACAGAACTCATGTAAGTCTCCCCACTTTTGGTAGATATAATATGTGCTCTAGCAAAGGTAATCATTGAAGTACAGGTTCATTTAAAGGTGACCTGCAAGACTCTTCAAAATAACCTTGCAGCTTAAGAGATATATGCTGAGTGCCCAAATGACCAGGCTAAACCAGACATTTAGAAGGGTTTTAATAAAAAATGTAACCATTTTTACTTCTAGTGTTTCCAAGAAGTCTTCACATGCTGTGAATTGTGACTTCTTCTCAGTGTGACCCACGGGACTTCTTCTGGTCACGTCAAAACCACTGTAGAGCCCCAAGGCAGACTGTGGTTTGACCCATCAGGGTATCTTAAAACTCCTTATGACAATGTTTTGGTGGTTTGAAACATTTTACATTTTATGTGGATAGGAAATGAAGGATTTTTTTAATAAAAAAAAAAATCTCTGTTTGTTAGCAACCTACACAGAGCTTTAGGAGAGAGATTTATTTAATACTGTTAAGCTAGCCCCATATTTTGCAAAGGGTTTGCACAATGGATGAGCTCTCATCATTTTATTGTATTCCAGTGGGTCACCTCAAACAGGAGCCATTATTCCTCTGTAGTTAGAATTTGGAGAGTTTTGAAAAGAAAATTAAAAGGGCAGCTGGGGAGAGAAAAGGATATTTACATGTAAGGTTGCTAAATCTTCTTCTAGGGGAGTTTCTGAGGTATATCTTCCATATTACTAAACTCAACAAGCACTTGATAAAGTGGTTTTATTTCTTGTTCCTGTACAGACTTTATTTTTGTGTCGGCTTGCCAACTTCAGCACCAGTTCCGTTAAGTTCGGATTATTTTAATTATTTTCCCCACAAAATTTGCTAGACAGTCATTATGTTATTTAATTAAGATTGTTCATATAAGCAAGTATCTTCAGTTTGTCAGAACAAAATACTCATTACTGTTGTAGCATTCTACATGGTTTGAACTGTAAAATGGCCTTGGTTGGATTTATTTTGTATGCATTGTTTCACCCTTTGTTTCTCATGCAAATTCACACTGATAGCAGCTTTGAATAGTTGGCAAGTGTTAACTCAAAATCTGTACCTCTCTCCTTTCACAAGAAGATAAAGTAAGAAAATATTTCTCTTCACATTGGCTCCTTCCTTTCAGTTCCTCAAGCATAAACTGACTTTAGTAAAAATTTAAATCTTATCTGTTATTACAGAAAATTGGTGCATCCAAAAATTACCTTCTCAGGAAAGTCATTAGATTTATCTCAGTACTAAAGTGCAAATGGTAAAGAACCCCCAAGAAATATGTTCAGGCTTCATCCACTGGGACCCAGAGCAGAAAGCAAATTAGCTCTTTATCTTGTTTAGATTTTTGTTAATCAAGAAAAATGCACTTAATTACTCTGACAGGAAGCAGTGCATGTAGAAACCGAACTGAGCCTGAGGCCAGATGTCATGCAGTCTGAGATAGCATAAGTTTGTTGTGCTACTTCTCTGTAAACAGAAGAGAACCTCCTCAATTATAGTAGCTAGAAGAACTTGTTATTTTATCCAAACAGGAATTTCAGTAAGTCACACAGAAAAACTTATCCTTTTATGGTTTTAAATGACTGTTTTGTATTAGCAACCTGTAACTTCTTTTTTTTTTTTCATCTCACAAATTATAGGGACAAAGAGAGAATTTGGCAATAGAACTGCAGCCTTTGTTGAGATTCAACCAACAGTAGTGCTAACCAGAGACTGTTGTTATAGAATCATACAATGGTTTGGGTTGGAAGCAACCTTAAAGATCACCCAGTTCCAACCTCCCTGTCATGGGCAGGGACACCTTTCACTGGATCAGCTTGCTTAAAGCCTCATCCAACCTGGCCTTGAACACCTCCAGGGATGGGGCATCCATGACTTCTCTGGGCAACCTCTTCCAGTGCCTCACCACCCTCACAGTAAAGAATTTCTTCCTAGTATCTAATCTAAATCTCCCCTCTTTCAGCTTAAAATCATTACCCCTCATCCTATCACTGCAGTCACTGATAAAGAGCCCTTCCATATCTTTCCTGTAGCCTCTTCAAGTGCTGGAAGGCTGCTATAAAGTCTCCCTAGAGCCTTCTCAAGGCTAAACAATCCCAACTCTCTCAGCCTGTTCTTGTATATGGGAGGTACTTCAGCCCTCTGATCATCATCTTCATGGCCCTCCTCATCCTCTATCTGTACTTGAATGTACTTGAAAGTCTTAGATCTGTTTATTGAGGATGAAAGCAGAATAGCCTTGTTCCTTAGCAGAAAAGAAAGCCAGAGGCTAAGAATATTAGCCTACAGGCAGAATGTTCTTGACAATTACCTATCTTCAGAGTAGAGTTGAGGTGGAAAGTAAAGATTTGTCATGTTGCTGACAGTCCCACAGGTCTGATATTTCACATATTATGTGTGGATAAATTACAAGAGTCATTCTTTCTTCACAGCATTATTCCAAGGATTACCACTGAGGGAAAAAACCAACCCAAAATTAGTTCTATGAGCAGGAAAACAAAGCTAGGTTTTCTATGGATTTATGTTGCAAGGCTGCACTCCCATATGAATTCCAGGATATATGAGTAGTAATTTCACATTGTAGCCTTTCCTGTATCAGGATATTATAAGAGTTTGTTTGTTTGTTTGTTTGTTTGTTTAAATATGGCCATGTTGGGGTTGGGGTTTTTTTGAAACCTGGATGAGCTTAACCTGTCTGTGACTTTTCAAACTCTGAATTTATATTGCAACTGCCTAGTGAAAATTACTAGTTTTGAATCAACAGACAAGCATGAAGAATGATTGAATGAAAATGGGAATGAAGCAAATTAGTTTCTCTAAGGAAACTACATTTAGAGAAGTCGAATTAACACAAAATGTAGAGCAGGACTTAGTCAAATCCTTCATCTAATTCCCACTGGCTGCGCCAGGAAAGACAGAAATTCAGATCAATAGTTTGCAACTTGGATCAGTTGATGAAAATTTTACTACTAGTTTCTATGCTATCACTTTTGATAGATCAAATATCTTGGGAATGCCTGTTAGCAAGAAAAATACTCTAAATTAATTTTGGTTTTATAATTATCCTATCAGCTGCATTCTTGAGACTCCTTATGACAATGCTGTCTTAATAGGATTTGGGAGAAGCCTGTGTGGTTTAACATTCTTTCACTGAAAGTTCATTAAGCCACTAGACTTAAGGAGATGTCCAAGGTTGACAGTTCCTTCTTATATTGCAACAGGTCATATAGCATTACTGATTCTCAAATACCAACAACAGAAGAGTGTGTGCTTTTCACAAGCAATGACCTTAGTCATGTTGTGTGTAGACAGCAGGAATAAAGTTCAACAGCATATTGTAGTGTTTCTTCTCCCTGTCATTGCAGAGGCTGTAAATTTTGACCCTGGCATACTGCTCTGTGAATTATCTTTTTTCCATATGTAGGCTGTTCATTTTAATGCTTTCCATTGATAAGTAATGTCAGAAAGCAAATGAAGAAGGCATCTTACTACGTGTGTGTGTTTTCTCATATATTGCTTTCTTCTTTCTTAGTCTTTGTAAGGAATGCTAATTTAACTTTCATTTTTACGTTCTTTGGCCTGCAAAAAGTTGGCCACCTGTCGCAAGTTTAGACCAGCATCAGCAACTTGAAGGAATCAGAAGTTCCAATACAGAACAGGGCTCAGTGTCAAATGATGTGAAGCCTAGGCAGGAGATGAAGGCTGTGCTACTGAGAAAAGCACTAAGAGAGACATTGGATCCCAGTTCTTGGCTCTATAAAACACTGAGAAGCTGGGAAACCTCTGCCTCACAGACAGGTGATATGGTACCAGCCAACTGACTAGGTGAAACCTAAATACCTTAGAAACATTGTCTTCTGACTCCTACTGAGTTCCTACTGTCACAGTTTATCTGTAATTTAGGAAAGAAGCATATAATCTTGCCAATTGCCCTTTAAAAGTTGTCAGCTCCTTGTTTACAACATTTCATGAAACAGGAAATATTTCAAGGTTACTTGTGACTAGCTTTTGTGCTCAGGTGACAAAAGGACATTGTTTCTAATTAATTCAGGATGCTTATCAGAATCAGATTCTTCAAGTCCATGGGATCTGCATTACAGAAATCTAATCTCAAGTATTCAGTAGCTAACATTATTTAATCTATTGGAAATTTCCTGAAAATAATGGGAAATTTACCCCACTTTGGCTGACAACTTCAAATAAAAAAATTACAACTTTCTGAAAATATATGGTCAGTAAAACTATAGTGTTACTAATAGATTTCTAAAATATTATTTTCATATGAATAGAAAGTTCCAAAGGGATATGCCTATAATTATAGAAAGTAAAATAAGTATTTTACATTTACAGTGCATAATAAAATTTAGTCAATGATGAAAGAATATTATGTAATAGAGTCCAGAATATCAGAAATGCAGGCTGCAGAGAAAAGATTTTCCTGTGTTCTTATCAGCCAAATTCTATAATCTAGGAGTTTAGTCCTGTATGTCTGATAGGTAACAGTGTCTCTCACAGCACCATACTGAAGGCAGTACTGATTCAAGACTGACCCTTCCTTTCTCTTATAGTGTGTTTGCCTATTTCTTAGTTTCAGTTTTACAAACAGGTAAATTCATGAGTTCCTGTTGAATCTCTTGCATGCGAAATGCAGCTGCTTTGATATGTATTATTGAAGCGAATTTTCACTCAAACTCCAGAATAATGAAAACAAAAATGTGTTGTGTTGATTACACAGAATCACCAGGTTGGAAGAACCCACAGGATCATCGAGTCCAAGCATTCCCACCACCTCTAAACCATGCCCCTTAGTACCTCATCCACTCACACCTTAAACACCTCCAGGGAAGGTGAATCTACTACCTCCATGGGCAGGCCGTTCCATTGCCCAATGACTCTTTCTGTGAAGAATTTTTTCCTTATGTTGAGCCTGAACTTCCCCTTGAGGCCATTGCCTCTTGTCCTGTCCCCTGTCACTTGGGAGAAGAGGCCAGCTCCCTCCTCTCTCCTCCCTTCAGGTAGTTGTAGAGAGCAATAAGGTCTCCCCTCAGCCTCCTCTTCTCCAGGCTAAACAACCCCACCTCTCTCAGCCATTCCTCATAAGGCCTGTTCTCCAGCACTTTCACCAGCTTAGTCGCTCTTTTCTGAACTCGCTCCAGAGCCTCAACATCCTTCTTGTGGTGAGGGGCCCAGAACTGAACACAGGATTCAAGGAGCGGTCTCACCAGGGCTGAGTACAGAGGGAGAATCACCTCCCTGGACCTGCTGGTCACACTGTTTCTGATACAAACCAAGATGCCGTTGGCCTTCTTGGCTACCTGGGCACACTGCTGGCTCATGTTCAGTTGCCTATTGGCCGACATCCCCAGGTCCCTCTCCTCCAGGCAGCTTTCCAGTCAGGCTTCTCTCAGTCTGTAGCACTGCTTGGGGTTGTTGTGCCCCAAGTGCAGAACCCAGCATTTGGCTTTGTTAAACCTCATGCCATTGGTCTCTGCCCAGCAGTCCAGCCTGTTCAGATCCCTTTGCAGAGTCTCCCTACCCTCCAGCAGATCAACACTTCCACCCAGCTTAGTGTCGTCTGCAAACTTGCTAAGGGTGCACTCGATGCCTTCATCCAGGTCATTGATGAAGACATTGAACACGGCTGGACCCAGCACTAAGCCCTGGGGAACCCCACTTGTGACTGGCCTTTGGGGAATTTCTAAAGGTTATGACCTAAGTTTCCAAGGATTTGGGGCTCTTTACTATGAAACTGGTAATCACTCATGTTCTTGGCTTGATATTATTTTAAAATGGTCAAAATATTTTGATTATCTCAAAACTAAGTCCTCTGCCCCTTCTTTTGGAAAGTTACTGAATGTGTAAGTCTTGTTACTAAGCAGAATTTTTCTTTTTGATTGTCACAGAATTGCAACCCTGATTTCCATCCTACTGTAAGCTTAAATGACAGAGAGGAGATCTATAAGTTTTCAGACAGTCTGAACATACTGTCAGAACTTCCTCTGTTTAAGTTTAGGCCTTGTATTTGAACTTTGACTACAGATGATTCTAAAAAATAAAAAAAAGTGAAAATCCTGGTAGCAAAAATAAAAAAAAAGCAAGTAGCCCTAAGTATGCTAAACACCATATATTTTTAAGGGAAAGAGGGATAGTAAGACTCTAAGATTCTTATATGAAACTACAATGGGACAGAAGCAGACTTGGTCTGAGAAGAGATTGCGCCTTTTAATCAAAGCATGCTCCCTCCTTTTTCCTCTTTTTTTTTTTTTTTGTAATGGACTCCTTGAAGAAAGAAAAGAGACAGACTCTGTTCTGATAATAATTTATGTTCCTCTTCCTGTGTCTGAAATTTTAACTTTGATTCACATGCCTGCAAAGCTGATGATTTATGTGAAGTTTCCAGAAGTGGCTTTAATATGGCAATCTTCATGGCAGGGTAGCACTTTGTGTGGAACCCCGTGCTTAAAGGACAGAATTGGAAGGTTGCACTCGAAACTAATAGAGAAAGGCGTTAGTCCTTAATAACAACAAAGAAATGGTATAGCAAAGATAAAATCTTGGCTAGTTACAGTCATTTCCTTATTTGCTTTCTGCTTCCAAAATATGTTTTTAGGATAAAAGAACGTTATTTCTCAGCTCTAACTTGGGATCAGGAAGAACAGCTGAAAATTACAGACGAATAGGCCATATTTGTGTCTCTAGTGTGTATGCTGTTATATGATATGGATAGCCAGAATTCCTAGATCTGCATTCTCAAGGGAAAAAATGAAAAACATCAGTACTCGCAGATATGGACACAAGGTAGAGGCACCCACTGAAATTGCACACTGATAAGGTGACGATACCCTGGCACCTACATTACTCAAAATGTGAAATCACAGCTTTACTGACTGACAATCCTATATAGCCCAGGCACTCTTTCAGTATTCTTCAAGCCTGTTCTGATCGCTAGCTCCAAGTTTAAAATCACAGGATAAAGGCATTTCTCTGTTTGACACTTTCAGCAGGCAGACTTTGTAAGTATTGCATTATTTTTGTCTAGAAACAAAAATACAAATTTGACTCATTTACCTTATTGTATTAAAAATCAGTCAGTCCTAGAGCTGAATTAGGAAAACCTTGTGTCAATGATTTAATTATAAACTCAATAGTAGCTGGGTTTTTTCACAAGTTACATATAGATAATTATAAAATATATATGAGCTCAAGTTTTACTTTACCTTTATAATCAAGATGATTTTGACAATTATTTCATCGTCTTTCTACCTCCCTCCACCCCAAAGCAGGAGTGTTTTACTGCTTTTCTTTCATTCTTTCTGGTTGTTGTCCATACATTCTGCAATTCTGCATTTTACTAGAAAATTTAATGAGCCTAGAGGAAAATATTTGTGATAGAAAGAAGTTCATTATTATATAAGGGCAAACAATATGGATTTATAGTGT
This sequence comes from Coccyzus lansbergi, assembly GCA_033558105.1. NCBI lineage: Eukaryota > Metazoa > Chordata > Aves > Cuculiformes > Coccyzidae > Coccyzus > Coccyzus lansbergi. The sequence goes on from JAUMJK010000983.1 coordinate 161,559, forward strand.
AATCAGCAAGCTGCTCCAAAAACAAAATGCTTGCTCACGTTTTTGGGTAGCAGACCATGTCTTTGTGACAATGGCTGCATCTTCAAATTGTTAATTATGTACTGCCCCCTAGGGATTAGTGCCTTGCTTGTGGCAACCTGCCTGCAGCTCCTACAGGGTCTATGGATTATTACCACCTAGATTTCTCATAGGGAACTCTTACTTCTCTCCTCTTCGCCTTTTTATGACCTTGGTGGTAAATTTGAATTCTTTCTATTCCTATAATGACATGACTTGCTTTTTAAACTCCTTCCAGGTTAGTTTTGTGGGGGTTTTTTTAAGTTATTTATTAATATCTGTGGATTTACAGCATTCTGTGTAATTTCAGTCCATACATATTTAGTTTTATATATGAAGTTTCCTCTACATTATTTGAATTAGATGGTAACATTTTTAAACATTCATTTTTCTTTTGATATGAAGGAGATGGGTTTTTTCCAATTGTTTTTAAAAATGAGCTGTGCAAATTTCCTTCCACAGCCATATTTTACCTCAGTGCTGAAAGGAAGAAGCTAGAAATTGCAGAACTTTACACAGATGTCAGGTACCTGATGAGTGATTTCACTTACTTATTAGTGACACAGTGGTTTCAAGTAAATAATAATAATAGTGAGAATAGTGATCAGAGCAAGTTTCCTTTTACATCACTCATGTAGATGAGATCAGATATCCACAGAAAATTTGTTTAGGAAGAGGAAGAATTGTGCCAAAAGTATTTATGATCAAAACAGTTCAGAAATAAAAGATGGCAAAATGAGCAAAGGGCAGTAGGTTTTGAATAAGCTTCATCAACACAGGGGAGAGATTATCTGGGAAGATTAGTTACAGGAGCTACTAAATCACCTCTGTGACACTGTTAGAAGCAGCTGCTTAACGTAATCATGTGCAATCAGTAAAAATGCTGTTTATTACAAAAAGGGGTTTGATATTGTTATGTAAGATGGTGCAATGTAAGGCCATACAGAATTCCCCAGTGCAAATTATGAGCATTAATGATTTGTGGTGCTTTTCCTGACAACTTTCAAAGTAAAAAGATTGTTGGGAAATACCTTTCCAAACATATTTTCTCTATTATATTTTAAGACTTGCATGCAAATGGGGTTTTATGCTTTAGTTGTAGACATTTGCAACTGATAGGCTGTTCATGTATTATCTAGTCCTGTGTCCTATACCTCTGTTTGTGTTAGATTATTCTACTTAATGACACAATGCTAGCCATCTCTGAAATGTGTGTCATTTAGTGATAAGAGTTTAAAAAAGGGGTTGTCTGGTGATCTGTTCAGTTTGGAGTTAGACTGCTCTAACCATGTTTTCTTATATGTAATGTGTGGAATTAATACTATCACTTCTTTTTCTCATATATTTATGCAACAGTATGGATTATTTCAGGATGAATGTACCAAATCAGAGTTTTGGATTTGGATGCACCTTGATTGCAAGATGAGTTAGAAGTTGATTCTCATGTTTGATGAGGACAAATTGGAAAACTTCAGGATTATGGAATCTTACTGTGGTTTTTGGGGGGTAAGTATCTTGCAAGACACTAGTTTATAACTTTCTCTGAGTTTCCTTTCATTTTGAGACATAATCCTGTGAGGATATATGTTTTTATTTTATCATGCTGAACAACATCTAGATTGCCTGAGAAAACAAACTGTTGATTTCATTGTAAGTCTGGAAAGTCTTTTACAAGTGTAACTGAGCCAGTTTCTCAGTGAAAATATCTGGATGCCATCTGTTCCTGTGGGTGCAAGAGGTAGAACTCAGAGTATCTGGGGGTTTAGCTAGAGGGGAGAGAGTAGTACCTAACCGTGTTAGCTCTGGTTTTATTTTTCTTATAATGTTAGATCTCTGGCAGAAGAGCTAACTAATTTATAGTGTCATGAATTCCAGCACTGTGAAGGCTGGATTCTCTCTGAAAATCCAAGATTAGGAATCTGAGGCATTGCTTATCACTATCTTTCTTCTGTTTTATGCTGCCAATTATTTCAGTGGGATTATTTTGACCTAGAACTCAGCTACAGCTCTATTTCAGATCTTTTCTTATATTACAATTTAAGTTAAATCTGTATATATTACAGCTTTACTACCTACAGAATAGTGTATGAAATTTGGATAAAACTGCTAAATCAAGGATAAGAATTTATATGCAAACTTCATTATATACTGCAATCAAATCTCTTGATCAAACCCACTCACACAGACACCACTGGGCACACTTTCTTTCTTTGGCTCATCAGTTTGTCTCAAGCCATATATCAAGTAGTGAATGTATGTCAGGACCCTTTGTCAAGCACCCTCAAATTTGGGTTACTGATCTTGAATGGGGCACACACAAAGCACAATGAATTTCCAAATAAACTGAGCCAGCAAGGGTGTGGCAAAGTATTTAAAAATAAATAAACTTAACTCAGTCTTAACTGTTGTGGTGCTGCTTCTTGTAGTGAAACACACTTAGGACCAAACATCTAGTAGCAAGGTACCAAATTGCAGCAGATTATAGACAGGGATTTCTACCTCTGAGGCTGTAACCTCACTTATTTTATTCAAGTCCACCAGTTCTCTAAAAGTAATAGCATGTCAGAAATTTAGAGCTGTATTTTTAAAATTTTACTTCCTCTTTATGTCTTATCTTGCTTAAACTCAAGATATTCCTGTTTTTTTACCTGCTTTTTGGTAGTTTATTAGATGACATTAGCATGTGTTGGTTCTTTCTTTCATTTTTCCTGCTTATCTGGCAGCCAGAAAGAGCTAGAATGAGGAATGAATGCAAGTAGAGTACATACTTTTGGAAAGCATTCTGAAGCATAATATATTGAAATCTTCTATAATGAATCCTTGTTTGCCAGAAAAAATATTCAACCATGCCAGAAAATTATCTGTGAGAAATAAGCACTTTCCTACCCCTTTTTTCCTCCCCCCTTTCCAATTTGTGTTGCTTGGGAGAGGAGATGAAAAATGGCACAGATGCATGCAGTATTGCACAAAGACTATATATGGACATTTCAGTCACTGATATTTCCCCATTTTCTGATGCTAATGTAAGATATGTTGGGTTTGCATTTATAATTAAGATGAACAGATGGTGAAGACTTAGTTTAAAGTAATACTGTACATCCATTAAAATTATCTCTGCTGACAGTGATTCTTCACTGTAGCAAGATTTAATTGCATATATAACACATATACATCAGAAAGAACTCGATCTTTAGCCATTTGCTCTATTAGGACAATAGTAAGACAGACGTCACCAAAACAGGATTTGTCCTGGAGACTCCTAAGAGTAACAGATGCATATCCGCTGACAATACTGGCTTGGTTTAATTAATGAACACTTTATGAATAAAAGGAAACATAATTTCTGAAAATACACAAGAGTCCTTTTTAAAAAAAGGCTTGTATGTTTTGAGGGACAAACATTCAGGAACCTGACAGAAGTAAATTTTTAACAGATCAGTTTGGTGTTTCTTACACTATTTATCTCATAGAGCAGTACATGTAATTCATGACATTCTTGGCAAGCTTTATAAATGTGCCTTTGTGGACTTCCTTTAAGTTAGGTACGTTCTTAAGTGTCTGACTAAAACAAGTTCTTAAGCTGCTATGGAAGCAGAAGCAGATGCAGATCTCTGCATGTTTTCCATTTTTCCATTTTTTCCACAGAAATTATTCAAAATGTCATTTCACAAGTTGTTTTGTATACCTTATGCAGAAAAATCATTGCATTTTGACCTGAAGATCTTTACTTCATAGGAAATGGAACTTCCAGTTTTATCTCCAAAGTGGGTATCCATCTTCACCTGTTGAACAGAACAGCAACAGAGATATTAAGCAACAATCCTTATTTTTCACTGAACAAGTTACTTATAGAGGTGATTGTATATGTATAACTCATCTCCTTTTCTGCTCACTTCTTGTTCTGCCTGTCACCCCACATTGGTAGATATTTTCTATGAGAATGACATCTACTGAACTCCAAACTTCAAGGAAATAGTTTGGCAAAAATTTTTCCCTTCCTTCCTCTAGGCTTCTTATGTAAGGACATGTATTTTACTATTGTTGTGATTACAAAAAAAGATGTATACTTAGTATTTTATGAACATTTGTGCAAGTATTTGAAACTACAGTATGTTGTTTGTCACACTGAAGTTATCAGCAAAGTTGCTATATAGTGGCTAAACAGTTCTCAACAGAGAAACAGTTGTCTATGCTAGTTTCACAAAATCAGTAATCCCCATCCTTTATCGTGTGCTTCATCTATTGAAGGCCTGCACTTCATAATGTCTCCTCCCCAGCAGTTGTCACTGTCCATAAGAACACCTTGGAGACTGTTGTGTGGTACTTTACTTTCAGTTCCTCCATATTTTCCTGTTAAAGTTCTGCTTTGTTTAAAAATACTTAGGTATTTATTGAAGCAAGAACGTGAACCCCGAGGTCCCATTTTCCACATGAGTACCCCAAACCTCAGGTTACTGAGTCATTTTCACTGTCTCTCAGAGTATTGAAGTATATTAAACCAAGTTGAATAGCACCAGCAGGAGAGATTGAGAGAGTATCTCAGAATATGAAAACTCCATAACATGGTAGTTAAACATTCTTCCAGGAGATGTGGTTCAAAACCCCTCAGGCAGAAGAAGGAATTGAACTAATCTTTCTTCCATCCAAGGTGACTCATAGAGTAAAACAAGAGAGAGATACTGCTTTCTTTTAATCAATACAATCATTTTCTCTAAAATGTGTGAAATTGAAATTAAATATTTATTTTCGTTGTGTGTACCTGCCTCCCACTTCCCAGCTAAAACCACTTAAAATTCATTTGGATAGAAATTTTGTGATTGGAAAGGATACAGTTTGGCAGCCACACTGACAAAGTCCTTCATTTGCATAGACTTCATTCTGATGACAAAATTAATAGGACCAAATAGTCTTGTAAATATAGCTGAGATACAGGTAATGCTCACTGATAAAGGAAATAAGAAAGAGGAGGAGGAATGAGAGGCTGGGAGCCAAGGGACGGAAAAAGGCAGCAAGTTTTACAAAACATTAATTTGACTAATTTGCTTAACATAATAAAGACAGGATGTTTTTATTTGTGGAGTTAGCAGTAATGATTGATTAGAAGGGTATTATAATTGCTGGATATGGTATAAATAATGTCTATGAATGGATATAGAAAATATCTCTCCAAAATTGGAATAATCCATAAGTCACAGGATGCAGAGCACAAAATGCCAACACACTAACATACTAAGAAAGGCTTTAAACAGTAACTGAGCAAGTCTTGGAAGAGTTCCAAAGAAACAGGGTGCAGAAAAAGACTACGTGCAGAATAACGGGGTTTAGACAATAGAGATGGTGTAGCAGACATTTGTGAATGGAGTATTAGCTCTTTAATTATAATAATTACCTAAGTTTAAGGTCAAGGCACCTGTGCATTGCTGTCTATAAGAAACTGATTAAAAATTTAGAAGTAGCATAAAGTCTACTTCCAAAAATTCTCTTAGAAATTAGGATATTCCCAAGATCATTACTTATTATTTGTGCTGTACCTAGAGACAGTGACTGAGATGGATCTCACATCATAATTTATTCTGCTTCCCAATTCATACTGACCACAGAAATTAAAGGCTTCATATTGTTCCCTTTAGTAAATCAGGCAAATGCATTTCTTGTCTTAGAAATTAACTTCTAAGCTAACCAGTTGGTATAACCTCAGATTTGTTGCAAAGAAACCTAGTCTGAGAAGCAGCGAAGGTGGATCTTATCACCTGGATGGGGATGAAACACAGTCTTGCAAAGCATCTCTGATTGGTAACAACCCTACTCACATCATTCCAGTTATGTTCCTTGCTGTTGGAAAGTCCGTGCCGATTTCTGAGCAGGAGAATGCAACTGTCTGAATAGCTTGTACCTCTGCAGCACCACATTGGTGTTTGCCAGCAGCATTGCCCTTCGGGGTTTTGCCTGCCAGGTTTGGATTTGAAAAAGAGCACAGATCAGTCAGTTGCTTACACAGACAGAAAGCTGTCTTTTCCCTTTTTCCTCCTCCTCCAAAGGTATAAAAATATGGATTTGGATTGCAGGTAACAAAAGAAAGCCAGTTCCAATAGGAACTGATAAGAATGTTTTCTGCTGAGAACATAGCTATGAGAGACTCAAGTGAAGAATGAGTGTTGAGGGTACTAGGAAATCAACACAAGGGCAAGGAAGAAGAAATAAAACAGAGAGTTGCAGGAAATATTAGAGGTGATGGCGCCACGGCATGGAGATGTATTCTATAGACAGAGGTTTACTAAAAGCTCACAGAGATGAGAAGCACAAGAAGGGAGCAGGTTAGTGTGTGAAAGGAAGTCATAGGAGGGGACAAGAAAAGGAATCCTGGAAACAGAGACTGAGAAAGAAAAAGTAACAATTCAGAAATTATTTGCTGTACATTTTTCGTAAGTATTGGTCTGCAATGTAATTTATGACAGAAGACTATTTCCATTTTACAGGCCTTTTTAGTAGTGATTTCTAATAAGACATATATGATTTCAAAATTTTACTCAACTGTTTCTTGCTGTTCTCTTTTTGCTACACAATTCCTCTTCCTTTTCCCCCATTCTAACAATTCAAATCTGAACCATCATCAAAAAAAAGTATGCACTAGAAAGAACAAATGAAATGTAATTTAGGCAATCTAATAATTTCCAAAAGTGATGAAAAACTAAACATATTACAAGTGCGTATGACAAGAAGGAAAGAACTTCTTTTGCCAATAGTGACCCAAAATAATGAATAAAATATAGATTAAAATAAATGCAATAACATTTTCTGATGAAAAATTAAAGTCATATTTCTAGAAAAGCTTCACTAGGGGGAAAAATGGAATTTTCTAGTTTGTATTTATTTGTATTTCTAAGATAAAAAGAAAATGTTGAAAGGACACATTAAAACAAAAGCGACCTTTGGATCCCTTTCTGACCCCAAAGCAAATGTCAGTCATGGCTATCATTGCAGAGGGAGATGTTTTGTCTCCAGCTGTGGTCTGTGGGTGATAATCAGACCTTTTACATTTCAATAGTAAGTGTTAGAGATAAAGATGTCAGTGAAGAAACAGATTTAATGTTTTTTCACCATTGTATGTGCTCATCTCTCCTTGTGCTCTCCCTAGTTCAGGGGTCATTGTTTACATTCATATTTAAGGTAAAATGGGCTAGTGATGATCACTGGAAAAAGAAGTTCACAGAAGATGAACTGAGAAAATGAGGTGCCTGTGGTGAAATTCTGGATAAAAGCATGAAATTAACTGCCATCCAAGCCAAAGAGGGTAACTCCAAGTCAGTACCACCATCACTCTGATTGAAGTAGGGAAAGAGCATTGAAAGAGCCTATTCTAGGTGAGAACAAGCCTGAAGATGAGGAAAAGACAAGAGGATGAGAGGATAGAAAGCTTTTAGTGAATCAAAAGTACCTATTAACAATAAATAAATAAAAAAGTGAAGAAGAGGTTTTTGTCAGATAAAAGAAAGTCTTGCGGTTTTGCTTTATAGTATCTTGTGAGAAACATGGCAATAATGTGCAAAGTATGGCAGGAAATCAGCAATATTTCATTATTAGAATATTGTTACCTTGAAAACCAGTGCTGATTGTTTTCAGTAGGATTAAAAAATGAAAGATTGACTAAAGCAGAAAACAAAGAGTAAAGATTACTAGGAATATTTTTTTATAGTACAATCTTGAAACTTCAAGTGAGAAATATTTGAGTTAATATAGAAAGATAGTGCTTTAAACAACTGGCAGTTAGAAATACAAGGAAGTAAAAGTATGGAAGGAGGAACAGAAAAGGAAGTTATTATCATTTCCAGTAAAAGTCTATCCTGGGAAAATAAATCCAGTGCTAAAAGGAACTTGACATATCCTAGGTCATGTAGGTTCATTGGGAAAGCCTTACCAGAAAGTAGATAAATAAGTCTTGCTTAATTTTTTTTTTTTTTTTTTTTTTTTGTACAGTGGCTGTATGATATATCTTTTTAGTTTCTTTCTAGCCCAACATTTTCTAATCGAGGGAAAAACAGTCCTGGTCTTCCAATTCCAAGCCAACCAATATCTTTCTCATTACACCACACTGGCTTTTTAAGGGACATAATGTGGAACTTGGGGTGTCGTTGCAGTCAAATTGTGAGCTGCTTATCCCCACTGGTATGCAGCTACTTTTTGTAATAGCCAAATTAATTTAAATGAGTTCTAACAAAGGCAAACCCAAATTCATAATATGCCCCTTAGTTTGGGGGTTTGAGAGTGTGTGGGGTTTTTTTTTCCTCTGTTAATTTATCTTTCAGGTAAGAATTTAATTTCCAAGGGTCTTATGAGGCAGAACTTACTTATTTTTGTAGAGTGCTCCAAGATTCCAAAGTGAGAATTGCTAAAATGTTCAGGTCTTGTTACTCTTCCCCACTAATTAACATCACTGTAAGCAACAGAAAGTGGATTTGCTAAGTAGCCTATGAGTTCTGTGTGATGATCTTATGCTGTAGGCTAGAATACTTGTACTTTATGGTCATGCATACATTGTTTAGCCAAGGTAGAGTAGAGAACATAATCTCTTCTACTGGCATGGAATTATAAGAGCTTGGCCAGGCAGATTCAAGAAAGAGTGGCTGGCATGTTTTTTATTGATAGAATTTGTGAACATTTAAAGGTGAGAAAGGACAATAAATGGGAATGATGAGAACATTTTTTTTTTTCCTTTTACACTTGACAAATAACTTCAGTAGGCAGAAATACAGCAGAATGAATTGTAATAAACACAGTGTTTGTGGTAAATTATCTTTGTTAGTGTGGAAAAATCAATGTATTGATTTATTCTTCTTATGTGTAGAATCTAGTTATAGGATGCTTCGTAAAAATCCTTTTAATCCTCAAATTACCTGCAAGATAAAAGTAAATAAGGGGAACTCTATATCATAGTGTTTAATTTTCTTTGACTCTGGAGAAAAAGCTTAAATGGTGGTAATGGCAAAATCATGTTCATACTGATTTTTAAGGGTACTTCAGAGTAGCTCTTCCAGCTTCAAGCTGGGGTAAAAAGAAAAGGTGGATGTCTGAATAAGCCAGCTAATGTCAAAAAGTTCTGCAGACCTGCACAAGGCCCCCTTCTGCAGGTCAAGTGAAAAGGTTAGATATTCTTGGAAGCTTGGATTAAACTTTGTTTAAGTGGTGCTAGAAGGCTACATGAGTTGATTGCTGGTTTTCTTTTTAGTTATGCTTCCTGAAGGTACTGGAAAAATATTCTAATTATCTTCTTTTTCATCTCCAAGTTCCAATGTAACTCCCATGTTGTTTCTAAAGTGACGCATGCAGATGTGTTCCCTAGCATACTTCTGAAAGTCATAGGATATAACCTGGCAGATGTATGAATGACCAATTTGACATTTGGGGCAAAGTAGATAGAGTTTAACACAACCACCTCTGACTCGGTATTGCTGGCAGTAATGAAATTGTACTTTTATGAAGGAAGTGTGCAGATACATGGGACTAATTTACCTTGTTAGTGTAAATGCACTGAATTAGAGTGAGTCACACAAGTGTAAAGGTGGCATAAAGAGATAAAAATTATCCAGAGTATTTTGAAAGCACATAGTCTTGTGTTATTGAAATCACTGTGCTGATGAAAGCAGTTTAAAACACTTCTGGCATGGTATTTGTGTATCCCTTATGGGAGTGTATGAGAATGCCCTTTCCTGGGCTTTTAGTATGGAGTAAACTTGCAGGACAGGGTTTGTTTTATTTTCCTGGATAGGAGAATGAAACCAAGGAAAATAAATGTTAGCTTGGGTTTAGGTGGCTCTATTTCCAGCAACTAGATTTATTTTGCCAATTAGAATCATGGTGAGAGTTGCTATTGGATGATGCTGAAGAGAGTGTTCAGTGAAAAATGCTTCATCTATTTGTTACAATTCTCCCAGTAGGTATTCAGTTGTAAAATGGTAATTTAACATATAGAGTAACCTAGAATCTCTGCCAAATGCTTATTCGCCTATGTTGTTGGCTTAAGTGAAGATACAGTTGACTGGACCAAATTTAATGTTTGTAATGTCATTAGTCAAGGGAATAAATGGGATTCTTCATGGTTCATTTTCTTTTAAAGACAGGAGAAAATAAAATTCATATGAGTTAATGCTGCAGGCATAGAATTTCCTGTATTTTTCTAGAAATAATTTCATATTAAGTTTTTCAGGCTTTTGAGTAACATGTGGTCTTTGAAATACTGTATAATTGAAAACGAACATAAGCATAGCTTGTTTCATGTGGTTTTAAGCACAACCTCATGCTTCGTAATTTTTTCAAAATACTTCCTCAATATCTCCAACGTGGTTTAAGCCATTTTTCAAGCATTTGTTTGTTTATGTCTACTCTGCGGTTGGACTTTCTCTTTCAAATTCTTTGATATGCAACATATCATAGCGTTAGGTTTCCACTTGAACCAGATAGTAGAGCATTTAGGACTCATGTGGCAGAGCACACTTGTGTAACAACCGATGCCTGATATACTTCTCCATGTTGTGCTGTATAGAGGTAGGTAGAACCAAAAGTTCACAGCCTCAGTAGTTTTCAGTCAGGTACCAAGGAAAAGGGACTTGGCAGCAGTACACAAATGGAGGAAAAGGTTCTGTAAAGTAAAATGAAAAATGTGTGTTTCTTCACCTTTCAGCAATTCTTCCCACAATTCTCATCTTCTTTAGACACAGTATTTGTGCACGTTGTGGAATTTCCCTTTAGCTGTTCTACAGTATATATACTGTGCATAGTACATTGAGAATCTGTTGTCTCTGTCATTGAGTCTTGATTTCGTTCCTTTCCAAGACAGTGTAACCTCCATGTTTTGACCTTCCCACCCCCTTTCGACATTTCTCCAGAGAACTGATCAATACTTGCTGCTTTCCCTTTATTCAGATGACGGATAGCTTTGGATAACTCTGCAATCTTTGCTGTCCTGTTCACCATCAGATTCTCCAAACACTGACCTTCACACTGGACTTCTCCAGATGGCATGCAGGAAGATTAAAGGAAGTCCTGCTAGATTGTCTAATTATTTATTTAGATTTCCTGAGATATTTTGAGTTCTGACTTCTTGTAGGGTTCCACGAAGCTTCACCAGCTGGGTGTCATTTGATCTGCTTCTACATTTTAAGTGTGGTCCAGCCCTTTCCAATAGGTCAGTTTTACCTTTCTGAGTGTTTAAGTATTTACAAAAGATGCCTAAGTGAGAAAATAAGGTGTTTACTGCCCAGATGCTTTAAGACTGGTCTTGAAGCTGCTTTCTGTGCTCCAGAGTGACTCATACAGGGTCAGAGATGAAAGAAATCTTCAGAGGAATTTTTCATAATCCCACAGAAAGCCTTATGATTACCCCTTTTACTCTGAAGACACCAGAAAAAGGAAAAAAGCAGATCTGATCCCTGCCATATAGTTACTAGGCGGTGTTGTGTCATTCATACTAAAGTGCAGCGTTGAATATACCTGCCTGTGCTTAAAGTAAAACCCCACAGACAGCATTATTTTGAACTAAAAGAAGGAGAAATAATGAGCAATTCTCATTTTGTGAGGGAGTGGGCACTGACTTGATGATGGTAAATCTGAGGGCAACAGCACCCAGCTTCCAGCAGAGAGGCTACTGGAATTGCTTAGGCACTGGTTGATAACCAGGGGAAACTGACAAACCTGAAAAAAGTGTATAGTTTTAAATGAGCACCAACCCTTCACAATATGTCTGAGATTATCCTCTAAAATATAATTTTTAATTACCTTTTAAAATGTGCTCTCTTTTACTTCATACCTATATAACTTGCATTAATTTTTAGAGCTGTCTCTTTCTATTGTTCTCCTTATGCTGTGCATTGTGTACTTTTGTATCCAGCTGTGCACATGCTTGGGTGCATCATGGATTGGTCTGTATAGTAGAGTCATGAAGTATTTATGACCATATCTTAGTCTTGGATAAAATTGCACCAAGGTCTTATGATGAACACAAAATAGACCAACAGCATGCCATAAATATGACTGAATTTTGACTTAAAATAACTGAGCTGACAATACACGATAGTACCAGAGGCTGTAAGATCTGAAGATCTCAATTTGAAAAGAACTTTGTCAGTGTAACTTCTTCATATTAGAAAGCAGCAAAAGCCAAGTTTCTGGTGGAGCATGTGTGTTGATTTTTAGCATATTGTCTCCTGACTCTTTTCTTTCAAGGTATGTTTCTTGAAAGTAAGAGTTCCTCTGTTCTCTGGTAGCATTTAGAAAGGACTTATTTTTAAAGACTTTTTGACAAAGCAGTTAACTGATTTTAGATAGATGCATACAGAATCACAGAATCACAGAACAACCAGGTTGGAAGGGACCCATCGGATCTTCTAGTCCAACCATTCCTATCTAACACTAAACCAAGTCCCTCAATACCTCATCCACCCGTGCCTTAAACACCTCCAGGGAAGGTGACTCAACCACCTCCCTGGGCAGCCTGTTCCAATACCCAATGACCCTCTGCGTGAAAAACCTCCTCCTAATCTCCAGCCTAAACCTACCCTGGCGGAGCTTGAGGCCATTCCCTCTCGTCCTGTCCCCTGTCACATGGGAGAAGAGGCCAGCTCCCTCCTCTCCAAAACCACCTTTCAGGTACTTGTAGAGAGTAATGAGGTCTCCTCTCAGCCTCCTCTTCTCCAGGCTAAACAACCCCACCTCTCTCAGTCGCTCCTCATAGGGTCTGTTCTCCAGCCCCTTCACCAGCCTCGTCGCTCTTCTCTGGACTTGCTCCAGAGCCTCAACATCCTTCTTGTGCTGAGGGGCCCAGAACTGGACACAATATTCAAGGAGCGGCCTCACCAGTGCTGAATACAGAGGGAGAATCACCTCCCTGGACCTGCTGGTCACACCGTTTCTGATACAAGTCAGGATGCCATTGGCCTTACATAGTTTTACATATACATATTCCCATGTATTTTAGTAAATTTTCAGGCTGAAGGAAAGGTTTTGTTGAGTGAAATGAAATACATTGCTTCAGCTTTTTAAAACATTAGATAAAATTAAACCTAATTTCAATTTTTTAAAAAATAGAAACCCAAACAATTTCATTTCTAAATTGTTTTTATTAACAAAGTGTGGGTTTGCATCAGATAAAATTCTTTGAAATCAAGATAAATTAATGAAATACTTATACTAGGGGAGGAGGAAGAGGAACCCACAACACAGCCAAGAGTCTTTCCTGATTGCATGCATTTTGGAATAAAAATACGTTCCCAGTCCTGGTGAACTGCACAGCCATTGATTGACTCATGTGGTACCTGAGAACCTGGGATGCTGTCAGCAGCAACATCATTAAGAAGGTAGAGTTATTTGGTTAAGCTTGTGTTACTTCTTCCATGTGTAAGTATGATTTTTCCTCCTCCAATATTGCGTTATTTGGAAAAACATATTCTGAGATAACACAAAATATTGTATTATTTCAGACTATCTGCTAGTAAGACATTCAATCAAAAGCTCAATAGTTTGAACATTGCTGAATAGTTTGAATATTGTTGAATAGTTTGAACGTTGCTGAATAGTTTGAATGTTGCTAAATACAGTGCGGGTTAGCAATGTAAAATTATTTGTGAAATCTATTCCTTGGTGAGGAGGATCTTTCTTAGCTACATCCAACTTTATTTCTGCCCAGTCTTTCTGAAAGGTGCCAACCTAAGAATAGAGGGTAAGACAAAATTTGCACATTATGCACAGTGTAGGAACAAAATGATCCACATACTGTCCTTCAAACACATCCAGATAAATCAAGATTGTAAATTCTAATGACTTTGTTGGATTTTTGTGATATTGAGGTTTGTGATATTTGTTATCTAGCTTATTCTTTAAAGCCTTAACTCCAAGAATCAAAGCATTACTTGGAAATTTTAACTTTCTCTTCTCTTCTCTTCTCTTCTCTTCTCTTCTCTTCTCTTCTCTTCTCTTCTCTTCTCTTCTCTTCTCTTCTCTTCTCTTCTCTTCTCTTCTCTTCTCTTCTCTTCTCTTCTCTTCTCTTCTCTTCTCTTCTCTTCTCTTCTCTTCCTTTTCCTTCCTTTGTTGTCTCCCACCTCCTCCATTCTTCCTTCCTTTCTTTTTATCTCTCTCATTTTCTATCTTTCTAATCATTCGATTGCTTCCATGGCTACAGAGAAAACCTTGAAAACATGTTCCAAATGAGTGTTTGTATATATATTGCATGTCTGTCTTCTTACTTTAAAGCCAATTCAATTTTTTGAGCAGAAAATGGAGCAGGCATAGATATTAGTAGAATTTTCTGTTTTCTAGTCTGTAAGACCTAAGCTGTAATGCCAGAATGAACTGTCCTCCTCAGACGGCACTGAGTCCTCATGAGCTCAGGGAGAAGAAGAGGAAGGAGTATTCTGGTGAGCATCACAGAGCTGGGGCAAAAGAGATCTTGAGGCTCTGACTGCTGCTGCAAGAATCTTCTGTAGCCTGATCTCATCAGATCTTTGCCCTCTGTGTATGAACACTGTATTTACTTGACCTGGAAAGTTGGCTGAGATGTCATAAATGTAGATTCTCGCTTCCAGTTCATCAGGAATAGTTGTTTGAACTCAGAGGTCAAGGTTATATTGCCAGTTTGAAGGCTGACTAGATTTGAAGTTCGACGTTACAGGCAGGCATGGAAAGAATTTCACTATGGGGAGAGGATGTAAACGACAGAGCCAAAATTCTTCACATTTTCTGCCTGTTTAAAATTATACAGGCATGTATTGACATATTACTCATGAGCAGGTGCTAGAAGGTTTGGGATTTTTTCTTTTCTTCCAACTTTGTAGAGCAGTATAAAATTTATATTCACTGGAAAATGACAAGCTGTTTTTAAGTGATGGCTTCATGTCAGTGCTGAAGGTTGCAGTTGTGTTTGCCAGAGGGATGAAATGCCCGTTAAAGATGGCAATTTTACTAGCACTATGGGATTTCTGGGTACACAGCGAATTTAGCATGAAAAAACCCATGTTTTTTTGGCTGAAACATGTACTTTGTCCTAGATTCATTTTATAAATACCACTCAAAATTTCATTGTCTTTTTCTGTGTGTGTATATGATTACTCTCAAGATGGGAAATAGGCTTTTCCACACAGCTTGAAATCTGTGACCCTTCAAAACCCATCTTTATCCTCTGTCAAAGATGACTGGAGTAGATTACACTGGAGTATTAAAAATACTAGACTACAAAAACCTTGGACCATTACGGTAACTAAGCTACCATAATAATGGTAAGACTTTTTAAAAAATCTAGAATGTGGAATAAGTGTTAGCTTTCTTTTTTTTTTTTTTTTGTAATAAATAATCACTGTATCATGAGAATTTACTTATTGCTTGCAACCTGCATTTATCAATAGCTCTAACATTGTAAAAATAGAGCAATTATAGTTAAATGACAAAGTTAAATATTGTGTCAGAGGTGTGAAGCAAATGGCAGTGCTACCCATTTCTTGAAGAATAATTTCCTTCATGAAAGCCATGTTCCCAGGTTGTGAAACCCAGCTGTCAATAAGCTACAACTTTCAAGTAAATTACATAATGCCATACATAGAGGTTCTGTATTTCACATGATTTTGTACACATTACATGTGATTTTTCCCTGCTCAGAAAATTTCTTGGAGTTAGATACCACTCCTCTGCATGCTAATATAAATCATAAAAAACCAAGGAAATTAACAGTTAAGCTATTCACCTACTTGGCTACCTCTGTTCTGCTACTTCCCACACACATCTCCATCCTCCACTTGAACAACCCACAATTACCTTCATAATAAACCACTATGTTTATAATAATGGAGCTCGGAGCATCATCTATCAGTTTGCCATAAACTTCCCATTGAATGGCCAAGTTTTCAGTTATATAAATTAATGAATTTCAGATACTTAATAGAATTTCAGTTACTTATAACCTTTGGTAGAATGATTTTTTCTTGTGTGTATATCTCAATCTGAAATTCTGGGGAAACTGTAACCAAAGCAGTGCAGTGGTTTTCAACAGAAACACTGAGGTAAGGTGGATGAATTCGCTCAAGTTAAGGTGCATGGGTGACTGTTTCTTTGAAAATATAAGAATTTTTGGTAGCTGGGACAGGGATCTGAAATTGATCAAGAAAACAAATATTTTTGCTGAATTTGTGGAATTCCACCCAAACATAGCTAAGTTAGAATCACATGATCTGTGTGTGACTTTGCCAGACTTCACAGCTGTGTCTGAAATGAGGAAGGTCCACCCTGACATTGCAGGTGACAGAGCAGAAATTCTCATTCAGTAACAATTTTCAGGTGATTTGAGCTTTTCAGAGGCTGAATCCAGGCCCTAGATACCAAGGATCCCTGCTTTCATTGTTATTGTTTCTCTTGTTAATAATTTTTTGCATCTTTGCAGGGCACACAAGTTCAAACTACCAGCCACAATTCCACCCGCAAGGAGCTGCAAAACGAGGCAAACAAAAATAGCATTTTCCTGTAGAATAACAACATCAGTGAAGTACTAACAAGGGAGGAACCCTAGGATGCCCTCCTGTTGTGTTGGTTAGCATTGCCCTGGCACGTGAACAGCCTGGCTCTTGCTGCGGTTTCTGAAGGCAAAGCGGAGATCTAAGTGGGGATTTTAAAAGGCAGAATGTGAAGGCTTTGCAGATACTGATAGGCAATTCCTTCCCCAAGAGTGAGGAGCAAGAGAGGAAAGAGCATGGCTGGACTTGTTTGAAAGCATTGCAGTCAGAGGAAGGTACCTTGGCTCATAGACTAATTGGAAGCAAGAGCTGACCTTTTGATATTGAACATGAGAGGGTCAGTGGTGAGCAGATAGGCCACAAAGGGCTTTGAAAGTCAAGGCAAGTCATTTGTGTCTAATTCAACTGAGAAGACTACAGAGAGCCAGACCTAGGGAGGGGCAAGGGAGGGAGATTTGTGTCAAGAGCTTGAGAGAGAGAGGGCTGAGACTAGAGGCGGGAGAGGGAGCTGGGAGAGCAGGGGAAGTGGGTGGACAGTCTAATAGATCAGCAACAGCAATGAAAAGGGGAGGGAGGATGAGATGTTTGAAGCAACCTTAGTATGAATGAAAGCTTGACAGAAGTGGTAGCAGTTTCTGAATTATTATAATATATTCTGAAGATATGCCGATTCAGGAGTTCACAATGCAGCTGTTGTTTCTGAGGGAATGAGAAATTATTTTACCAATTTATGCTAAGGACTATTATAAAGGTGGTAGATGAGGAAAAAATATCTACATGAAAAGGAAAGTCAATTGCCTCAGAAAATGACTCACTGAGTGGTTAAAAAATCTTCTCATGCATAAATACCAAAGTTTTACTGTTTGAGTGGTTTTTTTGTTTGGTTACTTTTTACTGAAAGAGTAATTCTCACAGGCCAGTATCTCTAGGAATAATAGCAGCTGTATAATTGGATGTTATGAAACAAGGCACATAACTTTTGGTTTTGCTATAGGAACCGTAAACAGAATTTTCATTTCCATCTGCTGGATTTATCCATCGACATTTGAACAAAGTACTCATTATGTGTCTAACCTTCACGTTACCTTTGGGGCTATCAGGGGCATTCTTTTAGCTGAGCATGGACCTCTTATCACAAAAAAAAAAAAATTACAAAATTTCAAAGTTATTGCCCTTGTAAATTACAAGGCTGAAGTAATAACTGTTATGGGCACTGGGCTTCTGGTGACCTTAAATGCTATGCTAATAAGTAGCTGCTATAATCATCCACCACTTCCCTGTGACGTTTTCTGTAAGTTGATTCTATTTTTCATTTGACCATGTATGACACAATTCTGAAAATGCACACAGCCACCTCCAAACCATGACTGTGGCTGACAGCATTTTGTACAGTAGACTATGTACTTTATAATCCCATCTCTCTCTTACTGCTGCTGTTGCACAGTGTGCTTGTTTGGATGATGTCTGGTGAAACATGGACCCCGTTCTGATGGGGGATATGCAGATGTGGAACCAAAATTGTGATTTTGTGGCAACTGTCAAATTTTTCACTTTAGCCTGGAGGCTGTTTTCGAAGCAATATTCTGCAAAGAATCCATCACCGACAGAATTTGTGAGGGTGCCTTTTATGCTTGCAAGTGGCTTGTAACAAATCACAGACCTCTTATTTCAAAAGCAGGAGGTGAATGTTGTAGTTAGGCAGGTGTCTATAAAACCCAACTCATCAGCTTCAGGAAGAACAGTTTTCCTGAGGAGATGGATGAGCTTGCTGGCAGGCTTAGGAGAAACCAGGAGCAGGGACTCAGGTACTCTTAGACTTTCACATGCAAGCATTTTTGCTTTCTAACTTATATCTTGGAACATCTATCTAGGGTGTGTTCTGCTAAATAGATGAGAAACATGAAAGTATTGTAAATAGCATGAGGTATATTTATATTGTTTATGGCTGTGTGTGTTTGGCTTGGATGTGCTTCATTTAGAGGTTTGCTTGTGGGCTGGTATTAGAGACAATGGTTCTGTTTTGATGGATGATTTATATGTATTGTGACATAGCACCTCATGGAATCATAGAATAACTAGGTTGGAAGAAACCCACCAGATCATGGAGTCCAACCATTCCTATCAAACACTAAAACATGCCCCTTAGCACCTTGTCCACCCGTGCCTTAAACTCCTCCAGGGAAGGTGACTCAACCACCTCACTGGGCAGCCTCTGCCAGTGCCCAGTGACCCTTCCTGTGAAAAATTTTCTCCTAATGTCTAGCCTAAATCTCCCCTGGCGGAGCTTGAGACCATTTCCTCTCGTCCTGTCACTTGGAAGAAGAGGCCAGCTCCCTCCTCTCCACAAACTTCTTTCAGGTAGTTGTAGAGAGCAATAAGGTCTCCCTTCAGCCTCCTCTTCTCCAGGCTAAACAACCCCAGCTGTCTCAGCCATTCCTCATAAGACCTGTTCCCCAGCCCCTTCACCAGCTTCGTTGCTCTTCTTTCTGAGTTTAAGACAAGCTCAAACTGTCCTAATACAGGAGTGATTTGGCCAGCTTTGCCTTCAAGATGTTGCTCACAAAAGAGGGGAGAAAAATTCCCTTCCTAAGGAGGGGGGGGGTGGGGGGTGCTTATGTGCCACAGTCATAATGACACTGTTAAAAATCAAGGAACAAATTACATTCTTCAATTGACAGAAGTGTGAAGTCCAGAGCGTTCCCCTTGTTCTCACTCCAGTGATTCTCCTTCACTCCCCTGTAGCAAATCAGGATGAGTGGCTGCTCAACATATGTGATTTTTTTTTCCTTTCTTGTTCCTCTCTGTCCCTCACATCTGATTTCCCATACTGACAATACTAACTTTCTCCTGCTCTCTTTGCCTCTCTGAAAAACCTGTCTGTCTGGTTCTGCTCCACTGCTGTAGCATCCCACACAGTTATTCGCTCAGCCCTGTGGAATATCCCGTGACTACCACAGCCTTCTACACAAACTTATGTTTCCTTGACTCTTCAGTGACCAGGATTTTAAAAATACAAAACAACCCCCAAAAAAATCTCTTTCATCTACACTCAAGACCAATTTGAATTAAACAGGTTTTCTCTAGGAGCAAACAAACAATTTTTCTCTGACCAACTATCTTGTCCCTTTCTGTAAGGAATCCTGCAAGTTTGTCCTGCTTTGAAGTATCCACATAGACACAGCGAATACTTTCCTGTTTTAACAGCATTGTCCTTGATGGTTCCACTCATTACTCTCATTTTCCTTGGACCTTCACATGAAGTCTTGGTGCCCCTTTTGTATCTATATACTCCATATAAAAATATATCTATATATATATTTTCATGTCATTTTTCTTTTATCAATTTGTCAAACAAGCTGAAACTTATGAAAGTAACTACAAAGAACTGACCTTCATAGAGGATGTCAGTGACATCTTTTTGTCACATCTCATGCTATCAGTCATTTCTGATAAATACGGCTTAAGAACAGTTTGAGTAACTACATACATTCATAATTTTAATTAATTCACACAAATTTTATTTACCAATCTATCCAAATTCTTTGACACATATTTTGTAAGGTCTGTCTGCCCACTGTCCTTTTATTTTGTGATCTTAGGTTTTTTTCATGATGCTGAAAGATAAATTCCTGGTCATACTTTATTATATTTTTACCACAGAATACACTTTACATGTATCATTTTAAAAAATGCACCTCCTCAAGTATACCCCAGCATCAAAGGCTTATAAAGAATTAGAAGGTGGATTAGCTGGGTTTAATTTATGAGGGTAGAACAACTTAGTACAAAATTTCCTTTTCCTTTATATGTTATGAATTGGAATTATGAAATAAAATGTCCCCAAGGGTGTCTATACAGTATATGCAAGGTGAATATCTCTGCTATATAAAGAGAAAGGATCTCTTATTGAAGGACCGAGACTTGGAATATCTGAGTGCTCTTTAATGTTATTTACTCACTGTTGGCCTAAAGCCAGAGATAGAAACTCTTTAAATAAAATAGTGAAGAATTTGGCCCTGAGAGACATTGTAATAACAAATTAACTCTCTCTCTCTCCCTCAGTTATCTCCATCTGTGAAATGGGAATAGCCTGTTTGTCAGAACACACTTAGGAAGCATAATTCATTAATGCCCGTGAAATGGTTTGAGAACATCTCTGTTCAAGTGTCAGGTATTATTAGCTCTGAAAAGAAAGCTATTTTATATTGCTGCATCAGGAGCTACTTGAGGTCTCTTATTCTCTACAAATAACGAGTGGTGCATGAGTGACATTTCTTTTGGCTTAATAGGGCAGTCTCTACACAGTGCTGAAGGAATAGTTTGTGCTGATAAAATTATATTAGAGAGCACTGCTAACACATTGAGCAAAGTCACCCATTCCAGAAGTGTTTTGATTTGGGGAGCAGAGATTCAGGAAAGAAAGAAGAGGATGGCTTGGGCAGGAGGGAGGATAGATAGGACAGGGGAAAGGAGGAAGGCAGGCAGAGCAGATAGCTGGAAAAAAAGATTGAGGAGGAAAAAGCAAAAGAAATTCTAAAAGTGACTTTTTCACTGAAATTAAAAGACAGTTGGCTGTGTTTATTGCAAAAACCCCCACAACTTAGAAAAACAAGGCTGTAATGCCATCTTGGGGTTTCTGGTGACATCTCATTCCAGCAGAGTTCTGCTCATTTGGTTTCTGAATGTCAACAGAAACTCCTTGATGCCATTGAGCCTTTTAGTTGCCTCTCATTGATTCTGTATTATTTCAACAGTGGAAAAATAACACCTTTATTTTCACACTGTGTTAGAAATGTACTTGGGCTTATCGAGGCTATCACATGAAAGACTGTTTATCAAATATACCACAGTCCAAGTCTTCATTAGGTTAAGAGATATAAACTGTTCTGTCCGACTGTCGTCTGCTGTTTATTGTTTTATACTCACCTTATGATTACAAATATTATCCCATTGATCCTTCTGATGTGTTGTATACGTTTTTATCACATTTCATAGACAGGATAATGAAACCTGAATAAAATCTATTTTGTGAAATGAGTGAGGCTATGCACCATTTGGTCAAGACTATGTATAAAACGTCACCAAAAAATCCAGTATTTAATTACAGAAAAGTCCATTTTACTGTCTGTGATGACAGTGGAAAAGACCAACAGTTAAATTCTGAAAAATGGAAACATTACTCTGTATAAAATGCTTCTAAAACAGACATTCTTATAATTGAGGAATATTCAGATAGGCACAGATTTTCAGTAGCAGGGGGTTATTTTTAATTAGAAACAGCAAAATTCTGAAGAAGAATTTTAGAAGGTACATTTAAGTTGTGGTAACTGAGCTGACATTTCTTTGTGCTTTAGAAAAAAAATTTTGTGACCAAGATGAGTTCACATACTCCTAAACCTTCCCTAACAATTATCTACCTATCAAATCTCTGCCAAAATCCCTTTAGCCCTCTTATCTGGGCTGGAGATGTGCATCTCTGTCCTTACAGCTAGGAAACCTTTTCCCAATTTCTCAGCTAAATTTTCAGACTTAGATGCATGTTTCTTGTCCTGTCTGTGATGGACATGGAGAAAACTGATCACCAGCCTATCTGCAACATCTTTCTGCATAAATGAAGATACCATCATGTTATCTTCTCTTTTCTAAACATTATTCTCAATCTTTCCCCGTTGGTCACATTTTCTAAATTGCTCTATTTTTTTGTTGCTCTTCCATGGATATTCTCTCAGTTATCAATATAACTTTCAATCAGTGATTCCAAAAACGAACCATCAATTCTCTTGCTTGAAACCTTGTGTGTGCTGCATAGATGACCTCTGGTGTCCTGCTCAGATTCTGCTGCTGAGACATTCTAGAGTGATGCTTTGGTTTTTTCCCAGTTTCATGTCACTGATGATCCACACCCTGCATTTGGCCTGCTCCACGGTGTGTTACTAGCCTGCAGTGCTGATAACTGTCTAGCAATTGTTTATTTTGTGTTTGTATAGGTGATACTTGCTATCTAAGTGCAGAACTTCTCTTTTTTTTTATACTACAACCACAAGCTTCTTGTGAGAACTTCGAATACACAGGCATTATATGTTCTGGCTGAGGATTCACATTTGATTCTGCGAATTGCCTTGAGACCTTGTTAGTGCAGTAGAGGGCTCTTATTATTAATCTTAACTAAATTTGTATGTGTTACCGTAATTTTTTGGGGGAAAAAACCTCGCCAACTTGATTTTGGAATTTTAAAATTATTCTTCATTTTCTTTTTTTCTTAGTAATGAGCACTTTATTATATAAGTCTTTACTTATCACAACTTTATTGAAAACATCAAGAGTTTTGTGTTAGATACACTTGACCTGGAGTGAAGTATCAGGAGTTTTTAAACATTTAACTTATAGTGTATATTAGTATGAGACTAAGTTGAGCAGAACCCATTAATGTCACAGTGATCGGTTACCAATGGAAATAAATAATTCATGATGAAGGGAATTAGTCTAATTAGCAGGCAGTTTGAGTCCTTTGATAAAACCCAGCTCTAATTCCGTGAAGGGCAGGAAGTGCTGTCATCAGTCAGCCCTGAAAAGATTAGCATCTATTATGAATGAGGTTAGACACCCTAGTGAAGTCATGTGTGTCCTGGAGACAAACTTAATATGTTCCAGAATGGGACACAGTTTGCCTCACCAACACATCATGATTCCTACTGGGCTATTGTATGTAATAACAAGCAAAGATCAGTGCTCCTTCCTATCATTCTTCCCCTGTCCATCATTCTGACAACTGTGCAAATACATTTTCCATGCAAAGCAGGGAATGTGCCCTGAATACTTGTAAAATTACACGAGATGTCAAAGAAAATGTGTTACCTTTTCTCCGCAACCTAAACCCAAACAAACCAAAATGTCAGCGTGGAAAGCAGGTTTAAAAGCATATCTGGTAAATATATGGGGTGCAGAGTGAGGTATATCGCTTTCAAAGTACGTTGATTCCATTTGAAAACACTATTGCTGTCTGTCATAAGATACGATGATAAAGCCATAGACATAGCTGTGCATGATAGAAAGGTTCTAAAATAACTTGTGATGCTACATGCTTATAGTATTGGATGGGTAGATCGAAGTAACATCCTGGAAAATTGCCTTAAATTCTGCAAACAAGGCCTTAAAAAAGGAGAAGTGTCTTTGTGTAATGTATATTCATTTGGAAATGTTAACTGGTTCATTTGAGGAGACTAGCTGTGAGCTGTGCAAGCTTCACAGTTTTGTACTACATGCTGACGCAACATCAGCTGTGTTTCCATTTTTGCTTATGAGCCTTTTGAAATTATATGTTTCCGTTTTGCAATTTGATGCAATAATGAAGAAACTCCACATTTGTACTTTATTGTATTGCCTGTTTTTATTGTAGGAAATTAATTGCTCCTTTTATTTATGTTATTAAGGGGGGGGGAAACAATTTTGCAGTATTTTATCATTTGCTGTAATAATTATCATACTAGTAATACAACAGAAGCCTTAGAAACAGTATATTATGTTTGGATGTCTGAACAGCACTTAATATGCTGACATTTGTGGCTGGGGAGTGTTAGTATTCA
Organism: Coccyzus lansbergi; assembly: GCA_033558105.1. Taxonomy (NCBI): domain Eukaryota; kingdom Metazoa; phylum Chordata; class Aves; order Cuculiformes; family Coccyzidae; genus Coccyzus; species Coccyzus lansbergi. The sequence goes on from JAUMJK010000983.1 coordinate 185,683, forward strand.
AAGTACATCAAAAAAGGTAACAATAAGTTACTAATAATATCCCTGATGAGCTTAAGATTATTTATAATATAGAAATTGAAGGGAAAAGAATAAGCATAGTCAACATGAAAAATTATTTTCATGGAACTAGAACAATATAGCAACTCAGCTGTCCAAATGCTAAATGACAATGGAGCACTGATATTGCAAAGTGTGTCAGAATCGAGTGCCACATTGCCATCACACAGATTCCTAGATGAAGTTAAAAAAATAGTGGACTTCTCCGGTAGGTTTGTTGTGCTGCATTCCAAAAAGAAAGAAGGTATACAAGGTCGTTGACCTTGATTTCTTCATTTTTACCTTGATTTGTTCAATTTTGTTTGAATATGCTGGCAGGTAAAAGTCAGGACAAAATTCAGCTGTGTGGGCATTTTGGGGGGGGTTGAGTCTATCACTTCTGCCTGCCTCTTCAAAATGACCTACCATGTGAATATGCCTTGGACCAGTGAAAGGGTTTATTCAGCTTAATAAAATGGATTTATTTGTACATATGTGTGAGCAGGTGAATGCTATAAGCACTGTTTTTATCACTGAGTTGGTGGGGGCATGATTCTCAGAAGCAAAAAAAGTTATGTTCTGGAAATCTTGCAGTATCAGGTACCACTTTAGGCAACTCACCACATGTATTCTGCAGTTACATAAAACAGTTAGAGAAAAATGGGTAAAGATTGTAACAAAAATTTGGTAGTGTCTGCCAGAGAGAAGTAGAGCAATAAATTTCTTATTCCAAAAGCTCTCTTTCTGTCTTGTTTAAGGAAAGCTGAAGAGCCTCAACACCAGATACTTTACTTTTTAGAAGCTATTGTTTTTTCCATATTATGGATTATTCCCTACAGAATTAGTAGGATGAAGCACAGGGACAGGGTGAGGGGTAATGGCCAAAGACTGGTTACATCCAGCTTTGCTCTGTATCTTTGTGTAAGATTTCCACTGGGTACTGCATGGCTTGATGTTTGTGAGCCTGAGTCATAGAATCATAGACTGATGATTCCATGGATTGGGTTGGAAGGGACCTCTAAAGGTCATCTAGTCCAAACACCATTTAATGAACAGGGACATCTTAAACTAGATCAAACTACCACAGATAAATCCATCACTTTCAGTCAATAAATCACAAGTAGTGATATGGCTCAGCTTTATTCCCACTGAAAAAAAGATACACACTCCAAGCGCAACCAGAATACAAATTCTTAATCTGCTGATTTACCTTGAACTATGTGTTAAAACAATACCCTATTCTTATTTTCTCTTTACACTGCATTCAGTACAAGGAAAGTGACACTGGGAAACAGCTAACCACATAGCATTCCTGTGTACTTACAGTACTGATAGTGTACGAGTTCTTATCTGCTGAGACAGATAGAGTCACTGTGTCAGTAAGGAAAACTGGGGAGGCTATAGTAGCCCCTGCATCATGTGACAAAGAAGACACACATTGGGTAGCTGTGCCACTATGGAGCTGCCCTTTCACATTGTACTGAAAAGGTGAATTCTGTAAGACTTCAATATTTTAAAAAGCAACATGCTAGTGAAAGAAGATCCTTTCACTGAGGCACTCTGCCTCAGCAGCTGTCTCACCTGTCCCCTCGCTGAGACACCCTTGTGGGATATCTTCCATTAATCAATTCATCTCTTGCCACTATTTTCTAACCACAGTTTACATGTGTCATCCCATGTCTCTGTTGTCCTCAATCCTCACTTGCACCCTCCCACAACACCAATACAGAGAGATATTGCGGCAAAGAACATCACCCACATTCACAACTAAATCTATAACACACTGAATCGTTTTCAATGCTTACAAAAGTGAGTGTAAAAGACCTATGTTAGTACATTCTAGTTAGCTACTTATCACATTTATAATCTCTTCTTGCTGGATGTTTTATTCAGGGGCTCTTGTGCATATCCATGTGAGCCATATCTTTCATAAATAAAGGAATGTTTAGATCTTCTTGTGAATAATAATAATAATAATAATAATAATAATAACAACAACAATAATTTAGCATAGGGCTAAAATTGTCCCGATGAATATAACACATTGGTGAAATATCCATTCTCGGGTATGTCTTTGATTCACTATCCTTCTAACATACTGTGATATCTAAACCAACTGTTGCCCATTTTTCCCATCTCAGATCAGCCTGTTCTCTCAAATACCTGCTAAGATCATTAAATATTGTCTGGTTCTAAGTGAACAAAAACATGGAGCAGAAAAATACTTGTCCCTCAGTTTCCCTGTTCACCGTAAAGTTATTCTCTGGGTTTTCTTCTACTAGTAATGTAAATCAATGTGCTGCAACTCACACTCAATATTTTTTCTATATTTCTGAATGAAGAAGAGCAGAGAAAGGAAAGAAATATCATGATAATGATACCTCAATCTGTATGCCCTGGTTTTAGCATCTCTTTATCTGCATCAAGCCAACAAAAGTTTACTTTGCGAAAATGGAGCAACAGGATGGAAGGGGGCTGCAGTAAGATTACAGAAATCTTCATCAGGAAAGTATTTAATTCTAAGAGCATTGCTGGAAGAACATAAAGCTGAGTGCATAGCAGTGTGACAGAAGAGAAGGAAGGGACCATGGAAGCTAATATTGCAGGGACACAGAGAAAATAGTGGGATGCAAAGTTAGTTTCGTAAACTGGAAGAGCTGTCCTGATGCCCACTAAAGTGAAGCTGGAACTTGAACTAGGCAGAAAAATGGTGAGGAAGTGGAGTCTTTGAAATAATACTGAGAAATAACTCTTTTGATATTAGGGACAAGTGAACTTTTTCCTGCCTTAATTCTAACTGTTTGTGCCATCATTTGGTTTGCAGATGGAAAATACAGCTCATACTCTTATCTCTCAGTGTGAATCCAATCCAGAGGGAACATTTTGGGAATGGTTCCTGTCTTTTGAGCAGAATGGAAGCCCTGGTTAAATGGACAGAGAAATGTAGACAGTCATTCTACTGCAGCCCTTGTGACCTGAGAAGACAAAATGGATTTGCCATCAGTTTAACAGTTTATGGCAAGTCTGCAGTTCTGATCAATGGGAGGTTCTTTATCATCAAGCAATGTGAAGTCTGGCATAAATAGCTACAGTAAATTAAGCTTTTATGAAAAGTCTTTAATTAGGCAATCTTTTATGTTTATTTGTTTGATTGTCTCAATTCCTATTTTTTATATTTTTTTTCAGCTCCAGCTCTTTCCCTGTCAGTGCCTCAGGTTGTCTTCTCTACTGCTACTTTTCCTCAGACTCACTGCATCACCTGGAACCTAAGAGAGTGCCACTGAAAGAGGCAGCAGTGAGAATCCACTGGTGAGTTGCTTTTGTCAATTACTACCCTCAGGTATTAGCTTCTTGTTTTCATTTTTCATAAGGAAATGAACAGAACTGGAATTGGTGTATATGTTTATCAACTGGACTCAAATCCCACTCGGCTCAGTTATAAAATGTGCAGCCTCTTTGATACCCCAAGCCCTGCAACATTTTGATAGAACCCTAGTTGTTGAGTTGTCTGTCTCCAGAGTAACAAGATGACCTTCTCCTGTACTGTCATCCGTATGAATGCAAACTATATTTTAACAGTGCACCAAAATTTTGAAGCTAACAAACATTCTCTGATCAGTGTACTGTAACTTGTGTTCCATAATTAAACCAGAACCCTCTCCTGGACAGGTTCACTCAGCTTTGCCTTCCTTTGAGTAATACACCTTCAGACCAGTGCCTTGTTTTGATGCATTACAATGATAGACTGAAGAGTTCATGTAATATATCATCACAGTCAGCTGTTGCTGGACGCCAAGGACTGAGAGACTGAGCCAGCTGTTTTTCTGATCTATTCTGATAATGCATCACCAGATGATGGAAACTGATAATGTATTACTTCAGAATGACACCACCCAGAAAAGGAAGACTCCAAAGATGCAGATTCTATATAATAAGGCATTCAAAGTATGAAACAGGTCTGCAAACTCCTGGAACAAAATATCGGTAACAAATCAGCTTTCTACAGTATTCACATTAGCAGTGTGGCTGCACAGACACACAGACATCGCTGTGTATAATCTGATTCCCAGTGCCTCTTTGTGGCGCTAGTTTTGTGCAGATCAAAGGTAACCCTAGTAGCAGTTTTACCTTCACTTCTCTTACAACTAGACAGTTCACAATGCAGACAACCCAGAACAAGGGACAGGGCAGAGTTAACATTGTCTCAATAAATTCAAAGAGCTGGGATTCCTCCTCAGTTTCGAGTACTGCTAGAGATATTCACATGCTACTCTTGGTGAACTGAGCCCATCTGGGGCAGTGGCAGTACTCTTCCCCTTTGCCCTTGGTGCGAGTACTGCATCCCAGAGGGGCAGAATGGGCTGGCCTGGAGCACTGTGGTTGTGATTGACTTTTCTTGCAGGCTGACTGAAGACAACAAAGGCTTCTTCAGCCACCTCTTCATCCCCTCTGTGCTCATCTTTGTCCTGCCACACACACACAGAGTCAAGCCAAGCAGTAGCTGGTTCCCAATTATTAACATCAATTTAGAGGAAAATTATTGGAACACGTAGCAATTCTGCAAAACTCTTGCCTGCAAAACTCTTCTCTCCTTGATAAAGCAGGTTTGTGTTTTTGTAAAAGTATTTCCTCAGAATTTACTTTTTAGCCCCATGACAAGCAGGAGAAAACAGAAAAACTAGATCATAATTTTTTAAAATCAGGAGCTACATCTCTACTGGTAGATCTTTCAAATACTTCCTTTTTTTTTTTTTTAAATGCAGTACTGTTTATAACTTTGTATGTATAAACCTCATTATATATTGGGCAAAAACCCTGAAGATAAATAGATCTTCCCCTTAAATTTAACTCCTTATTAATTGAAAGTTTACACTGCAAACAAAGGCTAAGTGTATTTTACTAGAAGTGAGTATACTTTTCTGTCTGTAATCAGATTTCATGAATCATGGGACCACAAGACATTAAATGTAGTTTTGTGGCACATAATTCTGAGTCAAAAATATTCCAGCCATATATATACAAATGTCCATAAGAGTACAACTTGCTCTATTGGTTCAAATTTAGTCAAAGATTTTTGAAGAGAAGCTTTGCCTGGATCAGTATTTTCACAACCCACATTTTTATAGACACCGCAAAGCTATCATGAACATTGTGCCATGTATTGTAACTTACCCTGCAGAACAGGGATTGTGTGCTCATATCTGATCCATTACCAATACTGTAATTTTTACCCTTAGTCTCTAGTAATCTGAGGAGTTGAGTGTTTTCAACCCCTGCCTATCTCTCACCTCAAAGCTGATACTTAGCATTTTGCAAGGGCAAGTTCTACAGAAACATATCCCTACTTATTTCCCGTAGTTGATTGTAGGTACAGAATTACAAATGAAAATTATCTCAATAACTCAACAAAGATTTCCTGATTTTAAAAAAAGAACACGAGAAATTTCTGTGTTTGCTTTTTCAGACCACCTCAGTTCATCCCCAAGATTATAGACATGATTGGCAGTCAACCTTGAAGCATCACAGAAACATTTTATGCAGTCTTGGCTGCTTACGTCTTATTTTACTGATATTTTTGAAGTATCTTTGCTTTCCTTTTAAATATTCTAGCTAATGTGTATATAGGGCAAAAGATCACGTACCAGGAGTTATGCTTGCAAGGGAGCAGTGAAGAGTGTCAGGTATACATTACCTCTGTGACACCATTTTGTCACAGTTAAATAATGATCATTAATATCTCCTTGAATGAGACTTCATTGAAATTGTAGTTCTGAACATGCAATCAGCTCATTTATAGTCTAACAAGTGTTCCCCTGAGCCATCAGTTGACTGACACTCAAACATTTTTATAAAACTCACCTCATCTGCTGCTACTAGACACTGAGGTGGCACTTTCTCCTTTGATTTTTTAGCACACAACAAGCCTCTCATCTTCACTCTGTCTGTGTTAAAAAAACCACAAAATTTTTATTTAAGCCTCCTTGTAAACTTGGACAACATGACAAGTTTCTAATATAAATAATTGTTTAAGGTTTTTACAATGATAATTATTGCACTGATAATAACACATTATTTCAGCTGACAATACATTAGTCCCGTAGGGAGATGAACTGCAAGGTCGATGGATTTATCTTGATAAAAAATGGATTGCTATTAACTATGATTGTAATTTTTCCATCTATTCACAAAGAAATTTCCTATTGAGTTCATTGTCTTTTGACTGACTGCGGGTAAGAGTTTTCCCTACTTATTCATAACAGGACTAGATCCTAAATTAGTATATTATCATTGTTGCTAGACAAGCCCTAAAAGCCTATGCCTGTTCTTAGCACTGCAGAAGTACAACATCCAGCTTTGAAACTGCATCTTAAAAATTATGATATGTAAGACAAATAAGGCATAAAACCAACTGTGAATATGTTAGGATTTTACAGAGTAGTTTCATAAATGAGAACAAGTCTTAACAAGTATTTCCTGTATATAGCAGTATAGAAGAAATGACTCTACATCCGTGAGCTTCCACTATTAAGACAGACTCTTTGCTATACTGGTGATACAAACTTTGGACAACACAGCTCAAGCCTCTGCTTATGATTTTGGGGAGTAGCAATTAATATCTTTTATCCCTGATCTTTATTCTCATACTGAAAAGTATCTAAAGACAATCAATTGAGAGAACGGTCTTTCACAGTGAGCATGTTTTTTGTAGGAAGGCAAATGTACAGAACTGCATTGTTAAAAATCTTCAGTACAAGTATTTTCAAAGAGTTTTGGATCAGACCAGCAAGTCTTTACTTACCACTTACTTACTTACTAGAACTGTTATCATCAAAAGCTGTTAAAAAATCCATACAAATCTTATTTAGATCATCTGCTTCATCTCTCTCCTTTGTATTTCATAGAATCATAGAATCATAGAACAACCAGGTTGGAAGGGACCCATTGGATCATCTAGTCCAACCATTCCTATCTAACACTAAACCAAGTCCCTCAAGACCTCATCCACCCCTGCCTTAAACACCTCCAGGGAAGGTGAATCAACCACCTCCCTGGGCAACCTATTCCAATGCCCAATGACCCTCTGTGTGAAGAACTTCCTCCTAATCTCCAGCCTAAATCTCCCCTGGTGGAGCTTGAGGCCATTAAATCATTTATCATTGTGCTGTGCTGATTATCTTAATTTGTCTTTACAACATACCTTTTTTTACAAAAAATAATAATTAGTCCACAGCAAGAATTCATCAGAAAAATTCTTCAGAAATTTGGTAGTTGTCATGGACATTTACTTGCTAAAAAATAAATTCGACACCATAAAACTAACATTAATATGCAAATCAGTGGACTATAAAATTCATTTTGGTGCCTCCAGGGCAGTATTTTTATAAATACAGAAACATAATCATGCAGCCTCCAGAGGACTAAAAATAATTATACAAATTTACCACAAAGCCCAAGGCAGTGTCTCCTTTTAACTGTCTGTTTTTAATATCATTTAAATCTTGTTAAAACTTAATTACTAATTCTCTTCTGTAATAATTTAAGTGGAAGAGTTGAGGTCTAAGCTTGCTGTTTGAGACAGAGAACTTCATCAGAGAAACAAAGAAACCAAGGCACAAATTACCAAAATAGGGCAGTGTGCAGAAAAACTTGGTAAAGGGAAAGTCATTGCAGGTGATGATGAACAGAATACACAAACATTAACATCCACATAAAGTGGAACTGAGCTGATGTCTTACATGATGATAGTATAAATACTCCAGTGTATATATAAACCTAAATATAATATTTGCAGCACACATGCGTGCTTATGTATGTGTGGTGATCTATTCATTCATACTAGTATAGCTCAAGATGTATTCCCCCCAGAAGATTAGTTGCAAGACCAATGATTCATCCTCTTCGCCTGTTCCCAACTGCTCTGTCTGGGAGATGGTGACCACTCAGAGCAGCTGTAAAAATTAGTAGTTCTAAGTTCAAAGCTGTCATTGCTACAAGGTTTAAGCCATGTGTGCAGTAGGCATATTTGGTGGGGAATTTCTACTCTCTGAATACTTTTGGTTACATGATTTTTTTAAGGCTGCACTTCTGAACAAGATCTTTCTCCATGGTTAATAGAAATGAGTATAATGACAAATCTGCCTCTGTGTCAGACCTACAAGGTCAGTGTGCAGTCCTCAGTTTTATACCCCAAATAAAGTACCTGGTAAGCAGTTATTTCAAAAAGGTGCACTGTCACAGAGCCTATGTTTTGGACTCATATACAGGTGGTTCTGTACCCATTACTTTTTTTATGTGTTTGTCTAAAGATCGCAGCAACGTCTTCTTTCTTTACATAAAAAGGTAAAGCACAGCCTAGGGAACATGTCTTCTCTGCACTGTTGTGCTGCACCCCACACTCTCCTTTTCCCCTAAATTTCACCTTTACTGCCAAGAAAGATGAGGAATCAAGAAAACGGGGTAGTTTCTTGATTTCCTTCATCAGTGTTACACATCCCAGTGACATGGAGGCTGCCGCCTCAGGTCTTTTCCTTGTATCATGTTTGCCAGTTAGTGTTTAGTAACAAGTGTCACTGTCTGCTCCTCTGCTTTGAACTGGAACACATTTCTGTTAGCCTTCACATCCAACTGAAAGCAGCTTTGCGTTGATTTAATTCACTTCTTTTAGTATGCCCATATTCACAACAAGCGATATGCATCCAAACTTCCAGCTATTGCACAATTGCCACTGGGCATATCTTCAAGTGATTTGGCACAGCATTTGCTCGGGAATCAGCTCCCATTGGTTCATTCTGTCCAGTGCATGCATTCCTTTTGATTGAAATGCCAGGCATCTGTTAACATTACTGATGCTGGTGACAGCCATGCTCATAGCATTTCTCTGTGCTTTCAGATTGCGTATTCATTGAGTGTTAATGGAAATAAAAGATGCAAAGTATTAGAGAAAGCAGTGTGTTACAGATTTCACATACTTGCATTACTGCATTAACAAATAACCTGTTCATTTGCTAATATACAAATTCATCATACTTGTGACTGACACTTCATATGCCTCAAATTTTCCTAGAATGATAATGCTTAAATTTTAGGATGTCAAAATTATCTTTTTATTTAAGTGCATAGGCTACTCACAGATCTTGTAGCTTTCATGTAGAAATGGTATCCTTCAGAACTAGAAGTATGGCATATATAATAAGCCTGTTTAATTTGTAAAATCTTGAAATTTAAATCAAATGTTAAATAGGCTGTCATTTGCACCTGTGCAATTGAATTTGAAGTCGAGGAGTTTCCTGAGCTGGACTAGGTTGTAAATATGTTGGTTTCATTGGGCTGTAAATGCTTTTGCTTCTAATCATTGTTTGCTATGCAACATGACTGCAGTGCAGGTGAAAATGGAGGTGTGATATTTTCCAGGTTGTTGCTAGTCAGGCAGAAGTTATGAAAGAGTAGCAAGTACTGAAGATGATCTTGCTAAATCTGACCCTGATCTTAATGCAGAAAATGCTGCCTCAAGTATTTTAAATGCAATAGTGTATCTCTGTTTCATACTCTGAGATAGAATGATTCAATTTTTTTTTTCCTACTTGTAAATTCTGGATCTCTACTTCACACAATGGAGCTTTGTATTCTTGTCAGCTTTTAGGTAAACTTGATGGAGTTGAGAACTTTTCTGAACCAACTTGAACTGAGCTGTAACCAATGTGACACAGCACCAAGGGATTATGTGTTTCCAGGGGCAAAAGACAGAGTTTTGAGGCTGGAAAACTGCAAAGATACACCTGGAGAAGGTAACAGAAAAAGCAATGTGAGCACATTTAAGAAATGTGATTTATTTGAACAGTCCAACTAAATGAGATTTTATTACTAGCCATATATTTTCTAGTGATATTTCAAGAAAATATCAAAGATCACAGTAAATGGCAAGAGCTTGTCAAATTCTAAAGATGTTCTCAGTTAATTGCAAGCCCCTTTGCCATCTTATTTCTGCAAAATATGACATATTTAAACACTGCCAAGGAATACACTACTTAAATGTCAATATGTTTTTAGGAAAAATAAAGGCTCCAAGATGTGTGTTAAAGACCTAGATTCCCCAGATGGATGCCACAGAAAAGGTTTTTCCAAAGAAGCTTCAGAAATTTCAGTCTAATATGTACTATTAATGCAATTCTGTAACAGCTCTTGAGAAGGCTGACATAATCAGGCTTGTTTGGAGTGGACTTTGCCAAGCAACCACAGGCTGAGAACTCAGTGTTCAGTCTTGCTTGCTCTAATGTGCTTCAGGCAGGTGGTCACAAGGAGCCAACGCCTTACCCAAGAGTGTACCCTATTCTTGCTATGCCTTGAAGGCCTGCAGTTCCCAAATAATGCCCATGTGTGAAAAGGAAAAAAGTTCCTTTTTGTTTTACTCCTGGCTTGGGAAATACTAAGTGCTATCATTCTGCTGAGCAGCTGGTGACAGCAGTGCTGAAGTGCCGGAGTAGTAGATAGTGGGATGTTTACAGCATGCCTGTTGATATTGCCTTGTCTCCTTTGTGCTGGATTCTTTTATAGCACATCCTGTCCATTTGTCACCAAGAAATAAGATATAGTGACCACGAAGAAGCTGTTTCAAGGGAAGGATTAATTTCATACCACATATGAAAGATGGCTATTGATACTGCATGAGGGGAACACTTATCATGCTGATGAATTTTGTGTAGCTGATAGTGTCAGGCACCAAAAGTTCAGCTTCAACATTGCCTCCTTTGCAACTTTTGCAAGCTATGAGGACCAGTTAAACACCAGAAATTTTAAAGTTGAAGCTTTGCTTCCTGGGTTGGCACAGGCAGATTTAATCCCACCTACACTGTGTAAGGTTGTAATCCTCAGTCATTCCACAGTAGCTCTGATGACATACAGAATAGAGAGCTAGGTCCCAAAGCTTTACAGTTCTTGTACATCAATAGCTCAGAGAAAAAGGTTTTTTTCCATTAATGCTAAATGATTCTTTACTGTATAGATAGTTCCTAGAACATACAGAAATGTTTTTGTGTCCTGGATCCCTGAAAGGGAAGATGTAGATGTTTTCATAAACTTTCATGGGAGGAAAAATATTGTGGATTTCTTTTCTAGTTGCCAGCAGTAGCACAACTGCACAACCCCTGCCAATGGGTTAGGCTGAGAATAAGACTAGATGACACACTGGACGCCTTCAGGTGGCTGAAGGAACAGTTATTATGAGTGGTGGTGTGACAGTCCCCAGAAGCAATACTGCCATCATATTACTGTAAGCAGACTTACAGTGTCAGGGCTGTGTTCCAGGCTATAGTCTCTACTACTTTCCCCAATTATGCACTGCCTAGTCCAAGTTGTCTAAAGTTAAATAACTGAGAGGTATAAATAAAAAGAGTTCAAAATGCACATCAGGAAGAATACACACTTCCCATCATACTGGACTGCAAAATTTGTTCTGAGTTAGGAAGTAAGCATACCAGTTATACTTCTCTTTAATTTGATGGTGTTGTGAAGGACAGAATAATTACCAAAATGTAGTAGACAGTTCTGGGGTGAATTGGATACTGATAAGTACTTCACAGATTGTGCTGTCCTCCTCAGTGTAATCAATGGAATATCAAAGATTTATGCTGTTGGTCCTTACTGGTTTAAAACTGTTTGAGACAGGGGTGTGGTAGAAAACACGTTTAGGATTCAACCTCTGCAGATGTCACTATCCATATCTTTGAGAATATAAGCTCAGTCTTCAAACAATAGAAGTGACTGGAAATTTCTTGATGGCCAACAAACATACTGTTGTTACTGAGTAACATCATACTGAAATTAAAAAGTAAAATAATTGACTGTCACAGCTGACCATAAAACTAATGAAAGACTCAAAGAGGTATAAATTTTTCAACTGTCTGTCTTCCAGTATACACTAAAGGAGTGTCTGTGCAGGCCTACATACACATTCTTCTGCAAAAGTCCCATGTGGGATGCAAAGCACATCAGGAAACCTAATGCATGAAGATGATATCTTGAGTACTGCATAGGTGGAGTTACAGTTTACCCTGAGTTGTCAATCATTAATACTTTTGTAATCAATTCTGTCTCAGGGATTATTCATGCCACTACCTGGAATACCTAGTTTGAGCTATTGATCAAGGAAGAAAATAAGAAAAATCAAATTGTTGCTGAAAATTAAGATAATGATTGACCTACTGGAGTTAATGCCTTATTTAGATTAAACGTTTAACAGTTACATTTCCACAAAGTAATGAATCTAAAATATTTTGGTACTTTGGTTTCTTACTGATTTGTTTCAGAAGAACAACAGTCCCTGGTGAATTAAAGAAATAAATTACTGCATATTTCAAGTGGAGTTCATGTTAGTAAATCAGTCATTAGACCAATTAAATAATGTTTGTCTCCAGAGATGAATTGTTTCCCATATCCTGGAACAGCTAGAATATCCCCAGGATCACAGAGATTTAGAACAGTGATTGCAAAATATATTACTGAGATATAAAATATTTGCATAGTTTGCATGTAGAATGAACGCTTTGTGTTATTTCTCTTTATGAGGCTGTTGTTAGCAAATTACTAGATTACCCAGAAGACTTGTTTGGATCAGAGAACAAGACTGCTTAAAAAGGTCATGCCTGATACTAAAGATATTGAGAACTGTGGGCTTAAAACCCCCAGCATTATCTATTTGAAAACTGTAGTAGTCGCCATCAGAAAACAGTGTCCTACAGTCAGTCTGAACATACTGACATCAATGGGAGTTGCTTATGCAAAGCAAAGGCCAGAATTGAGTGTTAAATGCAAATATGTTGACAATCTCGCTGAGGTAAAACCGTAGTATTCCCCTAGGCTGTCCCTTAGAATTTGTAATTATTTTTTTCTTTTTGACAAACATAACAAAACAACAAAATATGTGAACTATATATTGCTTCCAATGTAAGTGAGGTAATTTATTTATTTTTTCTCTATACATATATATTTTTTAGGTTTCACTAGATAAACCTCAGGATACTGCGATTACATGAGGGAGATAAGGAAAAAGAGTAGGAGATGGTATATTAGTAAAGAAAGACTTTTATTTTCACGTCATAATAAACTTCAGTAAAGAGAAAGTTTGGAAGGAAGAATAGATATAGTGTCAGAAGAAAAATCCAAACTAATATAAAAAAAGATATTTGAACCGTTTTTACCATTGCTGGTACTCAACCATAACTTACCAAGCTGCCATTTTTGTGACACAAACTGAAATTTCCACAAGCTTCAAATTTTATTACCTGATAGTTAGAACTTCATACTTTTTTTCCCCCATTTTTTCTTTAAGTAGATAGATTTCTTCAAAAGCAGAAATTTTAATAAGGAATTAATTTTAATAAGGAATACACTTCAGCAGTTATTGTTAAAACTGTAAAAGAAGATCCAGAGTTCAACTCAGAAGTTGCACAAGCAAAATTTCAGTTCCTGCTGCACACAGTGCTTATGTTGGTAACATCATTGTGATCCAGGAGGTAGGAGTTAAACTGGTGTAAATTTCTCAGCTCAGAATTTTAAAATTTTGCTTTTTTCAACTCTTCTTCTGTTAACACGAAGTTTGTGCTCATAGGTATTAAAAGATACTAGAGAAAAAATATTTTGAATTACATCAATTGTTTTCATAGTGTGAGAATCAGTTGTGTATCATGGCCATGTTTAATTTGGTGGGTGCTAGCCTTCCAGAAGTAGCTCAGCAGAATAATCTCTGCACGAGGACCCAGAAGATCTGAATTTAATCCTGTTTCTCTCACTGATCTGCAGGGTGACCTTGGGCAATCTGAGTACCATTTTCCTGCTTACTAAAATGAAAATAATAATACTTTATGGCCTTTGCAAAACACTTTTAGAGCTCAGCATATAAGTAGAGAGCATCTTCTTAAGTACGTGAAATAGCAAAAGAAACTTCCCACTTGCATTAGTGCACTGTTAGCATTTAGAAATGTGAAATTACAAAGATTATTGCATGGGAGGGAGAAGCTCAGAAGTGTTCCCCTAATCAGTAGGTTGCCAGCTGGAATGCAAAGGAAAACAGCACTAGGGTGATGTACATTTAGTATAACAAAGAAAGAATATAATATATGTTTTCAATGTGAGTGTGGCAGCTACTAGCACAGTCTGTACTGTATTATATTGCTGGCTTGCTTATTTGTGCTGCAGTAGAATAGTATAAAACACACAAACAGTTTGGAATCCCCATGCTAGTTTCAAGATTTCCCGTTTTCTTGGAGAGGTCTGTCAGTTTAGATAGAAAGGAAAGCTAGAGTTAAGTGTTTTGGCTGCATTTGAGTGCCTTGTTCTGCCTGTGGGGACTTCCTTCCCCTGGGATGCTGCCGTAGCCTCTCCCAACAAAAAACCCCAGCAAATGTCATGTTTGCACAGTGCAGTTTATAAGGATGGCAGCAGGCACAATTTTTCACTTGTGTCCATAGGCTTGATGACCTCCTGCGGAGTGTTTCTGTGGTCCATGCAGATAAACGAACTGTGCTTGAGTAGTGTACATGGCTTGTATACTGCCTCTTAGGATTTTATAACAGCATTTTATAACAGATACTGCATAGGTCCAGTGTAATCTACTGTGCCTTTGTGAGCCCTGGCAATAATTAAAGTATTTTTAACTATCCACTTAATTGCATTAAAAGTACACTGATGGGCTTGCACTGTTTGAATGATCCTCAGGAAACTATTAGGTTAAAGCAATTCTCTCTAAGCAATGTTTAACTAATTCATAATGATTTTTTTCTGTGAATTACAACTCGTCTTCATACCATTTGTTAGTCTTAACTGTAGTAAACCCCTACTTGCTACTATTGAGCTTGCATGTTCCTCCTGTTCTTCTTCTTCCTGTCGCTTTCTCATAAATGCCTGATATGCTTTTCATTGAAGTGGAGACTTCAGAACAGTGCAAAATGCAGCCCTGTTCCTTCCCAGCCACACTTGAAGCTTTGGGAAAGAAGGAAAGCTTATGTCAGTTAGTGCCCATACACTCTGGCTCCATACCCACCATAAATCACTTGTCAGCCAAAGGACTAAATCCTCTTCTGTCAAGGGAAAGCTGTGAAGCTGGCTACAGCAGCGTAAGGAATTTTCACTTCCAGATGCCTCTTAAAACTCCTCTGCTGGGAGTATCTGCTCACCACTAGCTGAGACTGTAAAAGACAACCAGCATTTCCATGTGCTTTCTCAGTGGTGCCTTTAGGTAACATAGTTGTGTTAAAAAGTGGCCCTTCACAGATATGCAGGAGTGGCTGCCAGTCCTATGTGCCACAGGAGCCATTCAGAGGGCAATGAGTGAATGGGGCATGCCTGTTGGGGGTGGTCCAACACAGCCTCCTGGAGGACCCTGCCCACAGGACTGCTGTGAAGGCACAGGGCACAGCAGTGGCAGCTGCACCTCCCAGTTCCTCCAAAATGCAGACGCTGCAATGACTTGCTGCTCCACAGACACAGAAGGCAGTGTTGGCCATTCATGTGGAATGCCCAGTTCTATCGCCTCTGTGCTTCTCTGCCAGAAAAATGAGCCGTTGACTACTGCCCCCTTACTATTACATTAAAGTGTCTGAACATCGCCCAGAGACTACTGTGTTAGTAGCTAATAATCTCAATAAAAAATATTGAGATAGTATGAGGTAATACTACTATATTATCTCAGTGTAAACTAAAATAAAATTGTAATGTTTATCCATTTTGCTTGATATATATGCAAAAAATAAAATTTGCTGTTGGGTGCAATACAATGTTTATGATTGAATGCTTTATTCATACTTGTACGTCAATCTATTAGTGTGCTGTTAATTCAAACGTTACTATGATGTATTTTATCGCCATTAGCACATTTATCACAGGTAGATGTGAAACTTAGACAAAGGTGTACGTTCTCATTAATGATGAGCAGCCTATTCATCTTGCTAGAGTGTAATTAATGTTAGTTACAATACTTAATTTTTCACTGTTTGTCATGGTGCATATTTAGCATTTCTGCAATCCTTTATCAATCTGCTCTCCTATCATATGAGCACATCATAAAGATATATGTAAGTATCTGATCTGTTTTGATACCTGATTTTTATACTTTTCCAAGAACTGCAATATTTTTATTCATATTTTGTAGACAGCACAGTTACTTAAAAAACAGACTGTATACTGTTGTCCACTGCTTTGGGTTCTGCATTAGCTATTTTTGCATTAATAATATAACAATATTGATCAAGTAAAGCAGGGAATACAACAAAGATCCCTTACTGTATTATTGTGCCACCCTTGTGTGAGATTTTAGTGGTCCCAGTTGTTCTTCTGCATTTTCAGTTACATTTTTTGTACTATGAATGATGTTAGTGCTAGTAAACATATTAAGTGAGTAACAGATCTGCAAAAACAATACCAGCATTGTGTATATGAAAAGTGTACATTATTAGATAAATACATGTTACATCACCTTATTGTTATATATTACTGAGTGTTGCTTTGTCAATAATGTCGTTAGTGGTCATAGAGCCAAACTACAGTCACTTGTTCAGTGGTGCAAGAGTAGAAGAAGTTATAGCTAACGTGTCACACAGCAGGTGGGAAACAAGTTCTGCAGAGGTGGGTAAAAGAGACAGAACATATGCTTGCATTTTCTCTCCAGCACACCAATAAATCCAACAGTGCTCGAATCCTAGGATAAGTCCATACTTTTGTATTGGTCCCAAGAACAGCACGTTTTCCTTAGCTGAACCCTGGCCATCAAAGCAGTTTTATTTCTTGATCATCCAAAATTCCCATTAAGCTGAACTGAATGAGAAGTGGTGCTCCATAAGTACCATGTGAATAAAATTCCTCGGGAAAAATGTTTGAGCTGAGTGAACCAAATCTTTCATGTCTAGGGTTCCGGGATGCATTTTCTCAAAATTTTAAGGCAATCTCTCTGAGAAAAAGCACACTGATTTCTATTTCTTAGCCTCTTAATTGGCAGACTTTACATTTCTAAGGTATTTTAATAACCAGGGTTAAACCTGCTATTTTGTGTGCAATCACCTCTTTCATAACTAGTTAGAATTCTACTGCAGTCTACTGTTCGTGGCAGGCATGAGCTGATTACATCTCCACCTTAATAAAATGGGTCTTAAACTTTTGTTCAAAAAGAGATGTTTTGTTCAAAATGTTGCAGAACAACCTGAAGCTATTAGAAAATCCTTAAAATAGTTTATTTGTATGTCTTGGATTAATCATAATTTCCTCTTGGCCCAACACAAGTGAAGAGAAACTGAACATGGGGATTTAACATATTTCAGTATCAAAACTCATTTTGGACACATTTACGGGCAGGTGTAAATGCAGATCAGTAGCAAACTAAGAAAAAAATACCAACCTAGGCTTAGGCATTTTAAAAAAAAAAAGATGATAGCTGAAGGTGCTCCATAGTGATTGAAGTACGATAATAACCTGTGATGTGAACAGAATTGAGTAATTTTTTTATCATGGTACCAAAGCAATGATCCACAACAATGAGTTATGTTTCTATGACTGCTCTGAAATCTTTTTTGTTAAAAAAGAAACTCCTTCCTTTGAATTTTCTGTGGCAAAAAGACCAACAGATTTTCCATAATATAGCAAAATTCCTGAAATAACAGACTCTGGCATTCTGTTTGCCCCCACCCATCCCTCAGGCATAAGTCATTTGAATACAGGGAATTGCTAAACTATTTTATAAAACAGTGACCTTGAACATATGTCCATTTTAACTGATAGATAATACATACAGAGAAACTATGAAGTTGCCTTTAACCTTTATGGCATTACAAAGCTAGTTATAACTACAAGCTGTAAAACACACCAAAAAGGCGAGCATTTCACTCCATTTTGATTTGACCATTTTCCTTTCAAAAGGAATTTATAAAAACACCCAGGAACAACGAACATCTGAACTCAAAATGATCCAGGTTTATTTTTACTCCAAAAGAAGAAGTCTCAATAGAGATATTGATTTTCTAGCATTCATCCAATATTGCACAGAAAATAGACCTGACCTTGCAATCCCTAGCAGAGACAAGGAAGCAGTCATTACAGTCATGGATTCCCATTGATTTTAGTGGGATTACTTGCATAAGTAAGGGCTTTCAGGATATGCCCTGGTATCTCATTAGCAGTAAGACCAAGTGTACACAGATGTCAGTTCCACTCAGTTCAGAAGGATGCAGTTTTCCTTTCTGATATATATTCATCCTATGGGGTTATTCCTGCTTATTTATACTACATAATTTTTGTTTTCTGGCCAACAGAGCCTCATCATTTTGTGAAGAGTAGCATTCCTTCTTCCATCTTGAGTAACCTTTTACTTTATCTTCAAATGTCATTCTAAGCTCAGAATTGCTGTCTCCTCTGGGCCCCTAACTACAAGAAAGACATTGAGGTTCTCGAGTGTGTCCAGATAAGGGCAACAAAGCTGGTGAAGGGGCTCTAGAACAAGTGTTATGAGGAGAGGTTGAAGGCACTAGGGTTGTTTATCCTAGAGAAAAGGCAGCTGAGGGGAGACCTTATTGCTGTCTACAACTACTTGAAAGGAGGTTGTAGGTGTTGGTCTCTTCTCCCAAGTAACAGGCAATAGAATGAAAGGGAATGGACTCAAGTTTTGCCAGAGGAGGTTCAGATTAGACATTAGGAAAAATTTCTTCACCAAAATGGCTATTGGCACTGGAACAGGCTGCCCAAGGAGGTGGTTGAGTCACCATCCCTGGAGGTATTTAAAAGATAGGTAGATTAAATGCTAAGGGATATGATTTAGTAGCAGACAGATATGTCTGGACTCAGTGATCTCAAATGCCTTTTACAACCAAGTGATCCTATGATTCTATTATACTCTTACAGCTCTTTCTTCCTTTGGTTCTGTTTTCTATGATGAAAAAATATTCTGGGTTAGGCACTATGACTCTCCAAAAATTTAGGAAATCTCTAGGGCCAAATGAGAGGGAGACATTACTGTACTTTTCAAAGTAAATGCAGAGTAGTAGGCAGAAAACTAAAGCCTAAAAGCCCGTTCCCAAACAGAGTTAGTTTCTTCTTAACCCTTGGGAAGTTTCTTGTCCCTCCTGGCTCCTATAGGAATGCTACATCAGAACCTAACTGCTCAGATGGACAGAAACCATTTTAAATGCATTTGTTCTTATGACAACCTTGTCCTTTATTTCAAATGGTTCTTTTCCTTCTTCAGCATTCACTTACTGGTGTGGTTATGGTAAGGAGTCACATCTCCTCTCTGCCTTCATTTTGTTTCAGTAAGTGTGAGGAAGGTGGAGGAGAGGTGTGCAAGAAACAGCATGACTACAGGTTTGTACAGTGCCTGGTCATGGTTCGGAGCTACATAGGCTGACTTTATTTGAGGAGTGAATAATAATGAACCTCCAGACTAAGTTGCCTGCTTTATTCTGGATGGACACCATTAATTCATTGCGTTTTCATCCAGTTACAAAGCTTTAGTATAAGAATACTAAAAATTGATTATTTTTGTCACTGGTATTTTTAGAGAAATAAAGAAAGGAAATGTACAACATATTTCAGTTTGCAGTGATCTTTCTGAAGTTCCATTTGCAATGGAAATGAGCATATAACATATTCATGTGTACAGATAAGGAAAATGACAAACATTAACAACCCTTGTTCTATTCATTTATAATATTCAGTTTAAAAAAATTCCTTCCATTCCATAGTTTTTAGTTTTGTTTCAGTAACACAATGCAAAACAAAAAATATGAATTAATGGACAAAATACACTTAATTACTTTCTAAGTAAGTTTCCTGAAAATTACTATAATCTAAACTACAAATTTTTTTATAAATCTATCTATGAAAAATATGTAATTCTATGTCAATGTCATTTTATATTTTTATATTGTTTTATATGTATACAAAGATATAATTGCTTATGAAATCAGATAAACTACAGAGTATGTGTGTACACATTTCTATTCTTGTGGTTAAGCAGTCTTTGATGTGCAACTCTCAGCCTGTTTAAGCGGACTGCAGTGTTTGCCTTATCAGTGTCAGTCAGTTTCTGCACAATTTAATCTGCCACTAAAAAGAAGTTTTTTGCTCTTACGGATATAAAGCAGTATGCCAAGGATAAATGAGGGCAGCTTGCCTTCCTTAAAATTTTAGACACAATCTGAAACTGTAGCTTTTTTCTTCTGTCATCTCAATGGGATGTTAACCTAACAATCACAATTTTAAGATGGGGAAATTGTTTTGAGCAGAAATAAATTGTCCTGACAGTATTGTTTCATGGGCTAAGATTAAGGCACATTGGGCCTGGGGTTCGCAGCTTAGGATATCCGGCTTTGGAGGACTGGAGTGAATGTAAGAACGTATAAAGAAGAATAGGAATTAAATATGTCCTAGACGGTCCAAGAGAGTTGAAGTAGTTCAGCAACAGACACCCCAGAAACATGCCAAGAGGCTTATTCTCCAGCCGAGTTGCCGTCTCATGCCTGAGCCCTGCGGAATTATTTGCTGTGAGTGTGAAGATTCCCTTTTTTCTTCTTTTACTGGGGTATCTAAAGATTGTGCTTTAACTTACAGCTTATATGTGCTAAACTGAAAAGGAAAAAATATCTGTGTTTTTTTTCCCCGCAGCTGCCAGGAAAAAAGAAGTACATTATTTGCAGCTGATAGGGGAGCCAGAGAGGAGGGGTCTTTTGTGTGCTGCTGCTTCCCCGGGGCCTGGAGCAGAGGCTGCTGCTGGCTGGGAAGGGAAGGCTGGAGCAGCCACTGCTGTTATGTGCCATCGTTTCCCAGGGCGGCTCACAGGCTAGGCAGTCTTGTGTGTGATGTTTGTACCTTTGCATGCTGCAAAACAGATCTCTCAACTTTGAACACCGTGAAGGGGGTGCACAGTACACTGAAAAAATAAGCTGACCCTCAGAAATGTGAAGCTGAAGCTGACCTGCCCACAGCTCTCATGCCTGCATTGGCAGCAATCCAGGGCACTCACTGGCATCTGTGGGACCTCTGCACATGCAGTCACTGTACAACAATGCCACAGGTGTAAAATCCTTATGTTCAAAGGCTCCTTGTTGTGACCCTGAACAAGTTAATCACATCACCTGTCTTGAAGGTTCATGCTACCTCAGTATAATTCACGTGGGCCCTCAAAGATAGATGGAGGCATGGCATATTGATCACAAGGGATTGCTGCCAGTCAGTCTTCCTGTAGGTTTCCATCCCGGTGATGTGTTTTAAAAAATATTGTATGATTCAAAATTATACCTGTAAAACCTACAAGTAGAAAATTACTGTGTGCATTTATCTTTAATAACAACCTTGTGCATATTTATAGTACCAGTTTAGTAGAATGTGTTATAGTAGTTTATTTCCCAGTCTGTTTTAAATTATATTATTCATTAATAGTCGTGAAGTGGTATCTCATATTTTTATGTTACTTGTTTGTGAGAAACGTTTTTAATACCTTTTCATAATGAAAAGGGATAAATGCTCACATGGAACATGTGAAATTGTGCTTGTAAGAGCACAGAGTGTTGCCCTAGGGTATTAATTTAGCATTTGGTACTGCTCTGTTTTGTATGTATTTCTAACGAATCTTTCAGCTACAAATCACTAAAATACACCTGTATTCTGGTTCTTCAACTCATATAGCATTTAAACCCTTCCAATACTGTGTCTTATAAATATAAATATGCAATTTGATTTAATTCAAGCATGCAACACATAATCTTTCTTCTAATTAAAATATGATATTGTAATATGGTAGCTGCCTAGGGCAAACAGGACACATCAAAGCAAAAGGAATACAGATACAGCTCTGAAGACTGGCAGGGGGAAAAGGGCCAACCCTCTGAGCCCACAGTGCTGGGCATCTGTAGTGCCCTGCCTGCAAACCGTGGTGCCTATTGTGGTACCTGCAGGTCCAGCCTGGATTTGCTGGCCCTGGGGCCAAGGACAGTGCAGACCATCACGTCCTATGATGCAGTGCTGCCTCGTTGTCTTTCCAGTCCTGCGGCAGAATGCAGAAGCAATACAATTGCAGTTAGTTTTATTGCTGCCTTGTCATGTGCTAAAGTTGGCCAATGTGCAGCAGAACTCTGGCAGTTCTGGGAAGATGTAACTGCCCAACAGCAGGAACTCCAGGGATTCCTATCACTGCTCTCTCAGAACTGAACAAAACAACACAAATAGATCTTCTGCATAATGACTTAAAAAACTGCTAATGACCATCTTTAGTAACATAGCAACAGCCAAACCATTGAAAATAGGAAGTTTTCATTGAGAAAGCATTTAATTTTAAACATTGAAATTTGGTATAATGTAGACTATGAAATAAGTTTTGAAAGGAAGCTGATGATTAAGAAGAAATGCAGTGGGCATTTAATAAATGGAGGAACTGCGAGATAATTAACTGGCATGCATAAAGATTCATGCTTTATACCAAAATTTTAATTTTGCACATAAATGTGCCTGATGTAGGCAGCATTTAATCACCTAGCTGACAGGAGTAACTACTTTCATTTAACCTTGACTGAAGATCATGAATTCTAACAGGTTTAATTGGATACATCATTTAACAGAATGAACAGAGCAAATTTTTCTCAATTCATAGGTTCTGATTGACATGCACCAGCAATAAGGCGTTGCACAATTAAAGCTGATCTGTATTCCTGGCCTGGGCAGCAATTGCCATAGTGATGTGACACTGTTTGATCACTGTGGCACTGAAACTATACTGAATTTCCCCTTGTTTTGAAAAGGGCAATGCTTTAAAAAAAGAGTGAGAGAGAAAGAGATTTTGGCACTTTAATTTTTTTTTTTTTACATTAATCACATTTATATGCACAAACTGTAAGGGAAGGAACTTGTCTTGTTATCAGTAACTCAGAAGAAAGAAGGAAAAAAATGTAATTTTTTTTATCCATTTATCACATTATTTACAGAAAGTAAAAAATGTGGATAGTCAAATGAATTGTAACATATTAAGAGCCTGATTGTTCTGGACTTCCATTTGAATACGGAGTAGTGCTGCGTGGCTGCTATTTACCTGCAGTTTGGCTGCTCTGTCCTTGCCCAGATCTGTTCCATACCACATACAACTTGCCAGATGAGTAGGAACACTGAGAAGGGGTGCTCATATTGTAAATGAGGTAGAAAAAGATGAGAGGGAAGAATTGGTACACAGTAGTGAGCTACATGCCTTTCCTGGCAAGCAACATTTCATATGATAAAACCTTGAAAAAGAATTATGGAAGAGTCAGCAACTTCCAGTCCTTCATATGGCTCCACACCCCACCACTTTCACTGCCTCTGGCACCTCCCACAAGTCCAGGGAGGTTCGGATTAGACATTAGGAAAAATTTCTTGATCAAAAGGGTTGTTGGGCACTGGAACAGGCTGCGTGAAGAGGTGATTGAGTCAGCATCCCTGGAGGTATTTAAAAGATGGGTAGATGAAGTGCTTAGGGATATGGCTTAGCAGTAGACAGGTACGGTTCAACTCAGTGATCTCAAAGGTCTTTTCCAACCAAGCGAGTCTATAATTCTAAGACCTGCATGAACTGGAATTGTTCTTCCATTGTTTAACCACATATATACATACATTTTTATGTCACTGTTGTCCCCTAATATTTTCGCTTCAGATATCTCCTTTATATTTTATTCTTTTACAAGATTTGCTAAACATTGAATGGTCTGAGGGCAGGGTAGCGTACAATGTGTTTCATCCTGGCTCAGAAGAGCCAAAAATGCAGAAAAAAAATTATTCCTGGTTCCTGAATGACCTGCTAAATACAGCTTCAAGCTACTTCTGCTTCCAGCCATGACAGCAGAATGCCCAACCCAGGTAGCTTTTCTGCTTTTTTTTCTCTCTATATTCCCTCAGGTTTGGTGGCAAGTGCTGGTCCTTGATCTCCCTTGCAGACCTCTTGCTACTCATTTGTCAGCTGTCAATTGTGTATAGGCAACATATGTACATATCAAGCAACAAGCTTTGTAGAATTGCACTGAAGTGGGAGACAAAAATTATGGGACGGTAGAAATCCTGTTTGGCTTAAAGACCTGAACTGTAAAGTAAGGACCACTAGATGTATTTAAAAAGCTTTTCATCATCTTTCAGATGCCTCTAAAATTCAATTATTTATAATAACTTTCTCCATCTGAGGTATTTCCAATATGATTCATTGTACAAAGCAAAGGTATTTGCCAGTATAATTTATCATTCACTAACATTTTTAATAGTTCAAGGTAAATGATTGGGCTACATCCCCAATGTCTGCAGACATATAACATGCCTTCGAAACATTGTGGGTGCTTGTCTTCATGCATGGCAAGTTCCCAGTCAGTGTCTGGGTTCTCCCTGTGCAGGATGGAGAGCCAGGATTTGGTCAATGTGCTTCACTAAGCCTTGCTGACAGCATATTTCTAACACACACACTGCCTGCTCTCACTGTGCTTGGAAGCAGACAAAAGCAGGAGGTGATGTGCCCCCATTCTCATAACTCCTGAATCCCCATAGCCTGGGTGGATGCTGCAAAACTCCAACTGGGCCCTTCTTTAAAGGGTAACTTCAGCCCCATTTAGAAATATTTGTTCTGTAATTTACTCAGGTTTTTTTTTACCTTCCAAATAAAATACCTATTTGTCCCATGACCCAGTCCCTTTTTATGTCCTGTCACACATACAGGAACTGCCTCATGCTTTCCTCAAGGTGGGAAGCAATAGAGTGCTCTCAGGTGGCCATTCAGCATTGCTCTCGTGAGATTCCTTGCCATGTACCCCTGTTGTCCCCAAGATGCACAGAGTTCAGCAGCAGCCCATCCAGGAAAAAATAAAACCCTCTCCCAAAAGCTGTGCTCATCTCTGACACGCCCTGGAGAATACCGTTCAGGTCACTTGATCTGCATGAACACCTGTTTGCTGAGCTGAGGTTGCTGCTGCAGGGGTCATGCCTCTTTCATGTGTGTTTTGCTGGCTGCCTGTACAGCCTCAAGCTCCAGCTCCTCACTCTGTCCCCATACACCCAGCACCACCTCATCTCAATTGCCTCATAATGTTGGGCTCTTAGAGAACCTTTCTTGTCTTTTCTTTACCAGCTCCCCTGTCAGTTCATCTTCTGCACTCGGCATCCTTTGGGTGCTCTGCCCGTGACTCTCCTGAATTACTTGGTGTTCTTGCCTTGTCCTCGTGCTTACTCATCCATGCTGAATTATCTTCCACTCCTCCCTCTGGGAACAACTAAGGCTTTGACCCAGCGGGACTGTTCGCATGCTTAAATGCTTTGATGGACCAGACACTGAGCTGCTTGCTCCCAAAGCTAAGGTGGTTGAGGACTTCAGGCTGTATTTTCAGAAGCAGTTTGTGCACTGGGAAGCATAGTCTAACTGAAAGTCAGCAAAGGACAGTAACTTGTGCATTTTCAAGTATTGCATCTATCATCTTTAAACTTTTCCATTCTCTTTAGTTTCCAAACAACCATCTTTGTACAGTTCATGATCTCCTATAGAGTATATACAGCTATAATAAATAATACAATTTCACTTCATTTCAAAATCCTCTGGGAGAAAGTGTCATTCTTTTTTTTGCTCATGTAAGATCAAGTTTGTAATTTCATTTTGAAGGCTGTTCTGAACAAGTGGGGGAAATCAGAAGACAAGCCATGTTTTTCCCCCCATTTCCCCAAATCCCCCTTCAGTATGTGACCTAGACAAAATTCTGAGCGCAGACAATGCTTACACCTTTCTTGCACTATGTAATTTAACTTTCAGAAATATAAAATGGGACAGCAGAAATGTTTTCATGTGTTCCTGCAATGTCCAAAGTTGTTTCTCACTGTTTTTATTTGAAGGAACTAGACACAATCCTGGCTGCCTTAACCACTGCCTTTGAGAGAGCTACAGCTGAGAAAATCCGCTGCCAGGAAGAAGTGAATAGAACTAACAAGGCTATTGAGCTGGCCAACAGATTAGTGAAAGGTCTGAGGTGAGGTCCTACAGGGCAGGCTAATGAAGCAGCCTACAGAAAGCCCTTCTTTGTTATACACTACTGATCTGGCAATAACAGAGGCACTTAGCAAAGAACCTGATGAGCTGAAAAAATTATGTCATTATCATTCATTTTTTTCATAATAGAAACATGTTTTTGACCTTTGCATTTTCTTACATTTTACCTCATTGTGGTATATATTAACTGTAAGATTACCTGGTAACTAACCGATCCACGAATATTAAGAGAAGAGAAGAGAAGAGAAGAGAAGAGAAGAGAAGAGAAGAGAAGAGAAGAGAAGAGAAGAGAAGAGAAGAGAAGAGAAGAGAAGAGAAGAGAAGAGAAGAGAAGAGAAAAGAGTTGATTGTAGATATGGACAATGAAGGCAATTTATTAAAATGGGATGGCTATATTTGTAACAATTAAACAATGCTAATGATACTGCCCTGGGTTGGAATACATAGAATATAATACAATTTGCACTACTTAGTTAAGCGATATGATAATTCTCTAATTATCTCTCTGAGATTTGCAATGGGTATTTCAGGAGAGAATAAATAATGGCAAAGACATGAATTATCAAAAAATCCATATTGTCTGTTGATCCAGTCTGGCTCAAGGGAATCTATACTCACTGATGGATTTTTCATTTATCATTCATCTACAGATGAGGGTGCTTTTTATACACACACACACACACACACACACTTTTTACAGATACTTTATTTTATGGTAACATTAATTTAGGAAATCTCTTGTGGTACCTCACTGCCATTATAGGTTTTGTACCCCTCTACCCAGTACCTTCAAGCTGAATGTGATAACCAAACACATAGAAACCAGTTAAAAATAGAAGATCCATTTGTTATAAAGCAAAATTATTTGCCTGAATGGGGCTAGTGGAACTTAAAATCTAAAAGAGTTCTTAGAGTTATTTCCTGAATCAATAGAAAGAATTTATTGACTAGAGGGGAGGGAGGACAGTGCAGAAGGCCCATTGTTTCTGTTTTAAGAAGCAAGATGAATGCATTTACAACGTTAACATCCTGGCTGAAACTGTAATATATTTTAGTGATTAATAATGGCTGTAAAATTAAACCATGTACCCAATACAGAATAATAAAATAAATAACATAGCAGACGTCTTCAAAGTATGACAATAAAAGATTGTTCTAAGGTATCTGATAATAATATTTTCTTCCACCTAGCATATCATATTGTTTGGTTCTACTATGTCCCTCCTGCTGGGGCTGACAAGTGCTGGAATAGCATACATATAGAGATGAAAGGCAAAGTGTGTTTATGTTGTAGGGGAGGCATAATGAAAAATAATCTAAAGGAGGAAACAGAGATGAAAGGATAGAAGGAAAGTTGAACCATGAGCTAGATGGATACAGTAATATGAATTTTAATGGAAAGCCCTTCAGCTGGTACCTCCCAAAGCACCAGCTCCATGAAGAAGGTGGCCAGCCTGACATATTGGTGATGGGAAATTTAATTCATTCCTGTTGTTAGCTGTACCACACTCAGTCAAAAGCAGTAATAACCATATGACAGCTATTTGGTGACTTACAGGAAAAAAATCCATTTCAATCCAGTCCGTGGTAAACAATAGGTCACTGATTACTACTAGCAAATAGTGTAATAGTGACACTGCTGTACTGTCAGTCTTGGCTGTTTCTTTGCCTTACTTTTTGCTGAGAAGACATTCTCTTCTTTCCCTAGTTTATGGTCACATTATTGCTTGTGGGGAGAATTGCTCAAGAAACAGGAAAATAAAATTGTTCAAAACATTTCTTATAATAAGTAAATATGTAAAAATTTCTTTATTTACCAGTCTTTTGAAATATACCTCTACCATAATAATAATAACAAACAACCAAATGTTTGTGTTTTCTTCTAATTCTTAGGGAAAGTGCTGATCACTCATCTGGAGAGCTGATAGTATCTAGCAGGATCTTAGGGAAAAGCTTGCACCCAGTGACAAATCTCTTATTGACTTTGTGGCTTAAAAGAACCTTCACAAAAGTAGAAACTGGTTTTTTCCCTACCTTCTTTTCTGAGCCCTGGCATGCAAGAAATATTTTGGGTTGTTGCATGAGTAGTTGTTGCTCTGGACCAAGGAATTCTTTCCTTCTGACAGGTGCCAGTTATGCTGTGGACATCTGCCCTGGAGGCATTGAATCAAGCTGACAACTCATTTTATATCAATCAAACAACAACCATTTTCAATAATTTCCCATCCAACTGGGACTGAATTTGCACAAGTGATCTGTGTATTAGAGACATTACCAATCCACAGAGACATTCAGAACCGTGATTATGTTCTGTTTTCCCACAGAAACTCATGCATCTGCACAAGAAAACAACTTTTTCCAGTATGCAAAAGGATGCTGACAACTCAATTTTGGTTACTGACTGCCAAACTCAACTTGCAACAGTCAACTCATGTCACAATAGAAGAGGATTTTTTTTGTTTTATGTCCAGGCTTGCCACATGCAAATCCTTTCTGTTGATCCTCTAATCGCTGTGAATTCATGAAGTAATACTGAAGTGCTCACTACTGTTTTACCACAGCAGTGGGCTGGTTTTTGATAAAGCGTTAGTAACTAAATGTTTCTTTAAACCTGTTTTCTAGGTAGAAAGCTAGAGCTGGATTTATGGACAGAATAATAGCAGGAACAAGAGAAAAAGTAATAGAGAGATGTGTTCCAGATCACAATCTTTCATTCCTGTGGCAGTTCATTTTTAAAGTTGTACTGGTATGAGCCAAAATCTCTGCTTGCTTTGCAGGTAAGTGAGGGCTTGCACATAATGCTTTCTTCACAGTTCTATATTTTTTTAAATACATGGTTAATCATAAAAAAATCTAACAGCTATTACATTCCCTTTTTAACCTGTTAAACCACCATTTGCTTATATGAACTTCCTTCAAGTACTTTATTTAAGAGAATAGTATATTTGGAGGCAATGAATTGGTAAAATGTTCTTCAGGAAAAGACCGATACCTGCCCCTTGCTAGCTTTTGAAGTACATTAGCTAGCTGACTGGAGCTAGCAGTGACAACTAACCCACAGACCTCAGGAATACAGTTAGCCAGCCAGAACAGTAGGCAGGCTCACCTTCTTCTTGTATTCTGTTGAGTGCTATGCCCTGCTGTTTGCATAAGGGGATCGGCTTTTATTATTCTATTCTCTCCCTGCTACTGTGCACTAGGGCAGCACAAAGCAAGATTTAGTGCTTGGACATAGTATTTGCTTGCTAGCAATTGTTATAGTTAAGGTTGCACTGAGACTTCCATCTTAACCTGCTGTTCTCCCATACTCATAATATTCTTTTTAGAAAAAAAAAAACAACTTCCTTTCATCTGAAATTTTTCATGCTTGTTATCAGCTGGATTTTTTTTTTTTTTTTTTTTGCAAGTCTGAATAAAATTCATTCATTCATATTTGAATTATGCAAGGGAGAGGGTTTGGAGAGAAAGGTCTTTATTTTGCACATTCATAATTCACAAAAAAAAAAGCTGCATATTACAAGCTGAAACTTTCCAGGTGGCTAGTTTTGACTGAAGGATAGTCTTGATGCTAATTACAAAGAGAGAGTGACTGAAAGAAAAATTTTAAATTACACATATTGTGATTAACTCATTTGTTTTGTAGGTGTGTAATAAAGAAATTCCATTGTGAGCCTCTTAAAGCAAGTTTAAAGTAACAATTTCATTTAAGTTACGATGAATCACTATAATTACATAATATCAATGTTTTGTACTGCAATTTCACTAAGAATCTCCCTACAGAAGCTGCATAAGCTTTTACTTACACATGTGGAAGCTTGCAGTGAAATCAGCGCAGAATTTTATGAATCATTAACTTTGAACAGCCTGGGGAAGGCAGGAAACAGCATCATGTGGCAGTTACTGTCTCTGTGTCTTGGGTCTCTCTGATTGCCAAGCTGCAACGGAAAATCACAGAATCATAGAATCACCAGGTTGGAAGAGACCCACCGGATCATTGAGTCCAACCATTCCCACCATTTCTAAACCATGCCCCTCAGTACCTCATCCATTCGTACCTTAAACACTTCCAGGGAAGGCGAGTCAACCACCTCCCTGGGCAGATTGTTCCATTGCCTAATCACCCTTTCAGTGAAGAATTTTTTCCTTATGTTGAGCCTGAACCTCCCCTGGCAGAGCTTGAGGCCATTCCCTCAGATGTTTTGCAGTTTGTTCCAATTCACTAAACCAATTGTCAGGGACACCAAACCACTAAAGCTTGGATATTCTCTTTTTCTTACTATATTTTCACACGCTTGTGGACAACATCAGTAGCACATAATTGGATCAGTCCTGTGTGCCTCTCCACTGTACCGAGGGTTGCTTCAGCTGAAGGTACATGGGCAGCAGAAGTTAGGGGTGTAAGAACAGTCTTCCACCATCACATAGAAAAAAAGTAACCTGCTGTCTTCTCATAAAACACCTGTAAATAAAATACAGCCGTGTAAATAAAAGCATGTAACACTAATTTTAAATATCTGAAACCATAACTGGCAAGGGTTCATAGTACTGCTGACACAAGAGCTTTGCTACACATGGAACAAAGATGAGTGCAGAAATTCCCCCGCACAAAGTTCCCAGTAACCTCTTGTTGGATACAGTGCAGGAATCCTCATCTGTTTTCTTCCCTGACTTTTGGTCGAAGTGAGGAGAAAGGATGTGTTTTTCCCAGTGATGCTGTTTATTCTTAGGAAAAAAAAAAAACAAACAAACCCAAAGTGAATGCTAAGACATACCAGCCCTTGTAACTAGGAATTTAAAACTTAACCTCTATTATTCCAGGTCCTCATTCCTGGAACAGAAGGTCTTGATCCAGTCACTTTGTGGATGGATGATACTATTGCTAAGTAGAAAAGTGACAGTTGTGCCTAACAGTACTGTGGCCATACAAAATGCTCCTGGTCTCACATATAAGTCATCATTGGCATATAATGATCAGACCTCAGCACCATGGATCAAATGGGTAAAAGTTAAACCTGGTTCAGATTTAAAAGTTATCTGTGTGAGTTGAAAAGGAAAAGAGCTAGTTGGCAGCTGCAATTGCTAGTAAGAGTAAAAGCATCTGCTGAGCTGTCAAGGAAACATTGCAACTTTTTTTTTATGAACTCGTGATGTTGCCCAGGGTGTTTTCTTAGTGGTTCAGGGACTGCAACAACTCTGCCAAAGCATTTTTCCACTTTAAGCTAAAGGAAGTATAATGAATGAGATACAGTACACAAAACCAGCATTGTATCCCTTGGCTTTTGCCAGCCCTGTACTGGCAGAACTTTCACAGATGAGTGTTACACTGCTGGTGTTTCTTGCTGGAGGCTGTGTTTTGGTAGACAACTCAGAAGAAATTATAGATCATGTGTTATATCCAGTACTTGCAAGTTATTTATGTTCAAAGAATTTTTTAATAGTCTGTTCTTTTCCCCATCAACTCTCTCTTTGATTTTGTTCTGCAAATATTCAAAGTATCTTCCTCTGAAAACTGTCTTCCTACACCTTATATTAACTCCTGAAGACTGCTGTTCCCCAGACACGTTGACTCTAGATGGATTTTTACTTGCCTGTTTGACCCCTTCTTACCTTATTTATGGCCTTATATGCACTATAGTTCAATGATTGTGATTTGAGTACTCCTTTCTATCTAGCTGAATAGTCCTCCCCAACACATGACCATTCTCATGTGTAATCACCCAGGAGACATAATCTTTCACTTAGAATAAAAATAATACTCCTACCATTTGCTCCTTGCCTCCATTCTGCCCTTTTTCTCTGATTTATTACGCTATATTCCTTATGGAAATATTTTGACATCCATCCCCTCTATTCGTCTTGTAACCACCCTTTGAGGGAATGCTTTGAACAGAGGAAGGCCAGGATGAGTCGGTATCTCATATATTCACTCACCCTTTTATTCCAGTGTCATTTCCCCCACCTCTTCATTATATTCCTGAGTCCTTCCCCTCCTTCTAGTTTAGCTGTACCTACTGCCCCTCCTACAGCTACCAGGCGTCCTCTCTTCCCTCTCCTGCCCCTCTGGTAAATGACAGAAAATATTTTCTCACAGCCGCTGCTGCTCAGCATTGTGTCTGAGTATACAGGGGTTCTAAGACCCAGCCTATTACATTACCTGCCTTGTTTAAGCTCTCTAAATCACTTGACTCCAAGAAGGTTGCCACAGGACAGCACTTACCTACAGTGCAGACTGGAGAGAAAGTGCTGTTAATGCACTGAATTCCTTCAGCCCTGATCTTTGCTGCCTAGTTAGACTGCAAGAAAGTATTTAGTGAGCGAAGCACTAAAATTATTACTCTTTAAGCTTAGTCAAAATTACTGTGAAATTCCTTTATTAAAAAGTTCAAGATGAGAAGCAAAACACTTTTAAATTCAGTCATCAGTGTGCCCAACTCAGTACTGTACCTTCCACCTGTTCTTTATTGCTGCCTTCATTTTCTCATGTTACCCTAGAAGTTGCCTGTTGGTTTTGCTTGCTACAATAAGTGCCCCAACTCCCCTTCAACTGCACTGACAAGCGGAAAGCATTTACACTAAGCATTGATCTCATGGTACACACCAGCCCAAGGTGGAAGAGCATCTTTAATTCTTGCTCCACTGGGATCATTAGACTCAAGGATTTCCATGCTATGTTGAGACTCAGAAAGTGGCTGCTATTCAGTAGATATTGGTTGCAGTTCCGAGTCTGAATGTATACTAAGGTTTCACTCTTTCTGTGTCCTGGGACAATGAATGCTTCTGGTTTTCCCCAGTGTACAAAACGGAAGAAATGGGATTGCACTCACACTGACTGCCAGGCTGCTGTTCGTGCACGTAAGGACATAAGTTTCACTGGATTTTTCACTGATTCTCCACAGAAAGCTTCCCTGCTCTGTAAATGGGTCTTTTAGACCTAAAGAACTTGACTCAGCTTCATTATTACTCAGGATGTATGAGATCAATTTGGAAATATATGGAAAGCCCAGGCTGGGGATGTGTCATGAATGTCTATGTTACTCCCACATCTGTCACAGGCCTCCAGAACACAACTTGCACGTGCTGGAGACCTCACAGAACACCATACCTTCTACTGGATCTAGTATGCTGAGCCTGATACACAAATATGCATGCATGCTCCTCACTCTGCTCAGAGAAACACACAACCTAAACTCATTTTTGCTATTATAAATCTAGAAAGACTTCACTACAACCCAAAAAATGGCTCTCGAGTAACAACACAGCTAGGAACAGAATTATCCTGGTGTTCCCAGATATCAGTCATTAGCCTACAAATAATGCCTGCATGCAAATCTGCTTCCCATTTTGAATCTGTTAAACTGCTTACAGACAGGAGATAAACAGAGCTGAACTGTGGACACAGAGACATTGATATACCCACGACAGGAATCCAAGACTTGTACAAAACAGTTTCAGGCTTCAGAGGACACTAAAACACCAGCTTGGATTCAGTTTTTGAACTCATAAACAATCTTCATAATTTTCAGCAAAACCCCAAGCCCAAACCCATCAAATTATAAGGTGTTTGAAACGATGCAAAATGAATTCCTTCTCCTGATCCTATACCTTTTGCATGAAAGGCCCTGCAGTCAAGGTAAAGCAAAAGGCACCCAGTTTGCCACCTGCAGGGCATTACTGCCTTGCTCAGACATGGTGGCACGCTAACAAGCCGCTGCATGAAGTTAAACAAATCAGATGGTGGGTGCCATTTTCAAGGTACCTTTCCAAGTTACCGTTAACGAAACAATCTCCCAGTGAAGCATATACATCTAGCAGAGCATTCACTAAGCCTCAAGGACAAACATATGCTTGTTACTTCTTGCTGGCTTTTTGATATCTTCAGTAGCACACAACTTCCTTGACTGAATGCCAAAATATGAGTGTTAATAACTGTAAATCAAACAGTAACTTCATCAACACGCTATGAGAACTTTAGAAACCTCAACATCCAGATGTACATGATATACAGAATACAGTTCACAATTTTACTTTTCTCCTTTTCCTAGTAATTTAAGAATTAATTACTGAAATCATAATGAAGTTTTAGGAAAATACAATATTTGAAGAAGAAATATGTGTCTCCTTTATTAATAAAGTTTGATTTATGGATTTGCAAACTTACCACTTCAGCCTAAACTTCTAAAACAGACAAATTACTTTAAAATTAAGTTGATAGTACTTTAGGTTGAATTACTGATTTTTTTTTTGGCAGTAATTCTGACAGTAGTTTCCTTCAGGATATTCTTCTGGCTACAAAGCTGTAAACAAGTCTTACAGCAGCAGAAATAGAAAGGAGGACAAACAACTAGAAGAATTACATCAGCCACAACAATAATAATTTAGATGCTGAATTTGGCTCCTTTGGGTCTAAAACAAATATGTTTATTTTTAGAAATTATTTATTTTATAGTATGTATTTTTCAAATCACTTATCCATGATGAATGTATCAATGTGTATGTGTCTACTCTCTAATAATCACTGTGTCTCCATCATGTGAAAAATGAAATAAAACTTTTTAAACCATAAGGCTCTTAAATCTATTTAAAGTAAAAGCTGCAAGAGGGGAATTTCAGTGATTTACATTACATGCCCTATAAATGTAGCTTTCTCTGGTACATTTTTCCAAAACCCCTTGTAGTTTTAACTTCTTAAAAAATGCCTGATTACTTGTATTATTAACCAGAGTCTAGAATACAGTTTTGTTTTCATGTTTGCATCTCTTGGACCATTTACCCAAGAGAACATTTCACCCAAGCTAAAATAAAAGCACCACCAGTAAACATAATGCATCACCCAGACACTCATTTCTAGCTCAGAGCTGCTACGGTTGACTGCAGTATCACCCAGCCACTGAATGTGCACTTCCCCATCTCACGGTCAGGGATACAGAAAACTGAAGTGTCTTCCAACTTTGTAACTGCTTTTCAGGGCTTATGATATACCATTCTGCTATGGTGATGCACATGATTATGTATATTGTGCAAGCAGTTACTGAACTTGCAAAATGGAAAGTAGATGTTAAAAATCATTACATTATTAAATAAGGAATCATTTAATTTAATTAAGAGATAAATATACCCTTAATAGTAAGCAAATGTTTTCAGGTGATATCATTTGTACTTGCGTATCTTTTCCATCATCAGAGCTCTTTAAAAACCTTCTCATTTATGTACTGAATGTCTCTCTGAAATGGGAAAATAGGGCTTTATTCAGATGGCACATGACGCAGAGTTTAAAGGGTCAACCAAAGAGTATCAGCAAGTCAGTAAATTCATAATGTATGCTAATAAAATTATTAAGGAAATCTTTTGCAAAGGTTGTGGGTTTGCAGTTCAGTTGTAGGAATTTAATGGACATAGAATTCAAAATTATGACCTATCTAGCTTCAGGCTTGCCCTGCAGTCTGCATAAAGGGTGTGGATGTGTTCTTGGAGCTGCATGTAGTCATGCCTAAGCTGTCCTAATGATTGAAAGTTAAGGTGTTTCCAAAGAAACAAGTAAATGATGATCCTGGCATTAATAGCATGCATGTGTTTGCTTTGTCATAGTATTATCATCTTATCATCACACAGTCTTTAGACAACCTCAGACTTAGACAAAAATCAGTGTTTGCTTTGCCATTACAAAATTTCTTACTGTAATAAATCTAAAGACTGCAAAGAAACACTTACACAGAGAAAACTGTAGAATATTTAGAAGAAGAAGCAAACATTTTGTTAAAATTCTTTTGGGGAAAAGAAAAGCTTTCAAGGATTTTGAAGAAGGCACAGTCCTTCTTTGTGACAGTGTAGAGCTTAAAGGAACTTCTACCAAATTCCATAACTGCTTTATTTGAACAATAAGCTGTGGGAATCCTCAGTATTCCAGACAAGAAGATTGCCCTTACTTTAGAAATCTATACATTCTAGACATAATTTTTCATATCATTGTACTTTGTGCTGTCATTTACATGGGTGAAGTAAAGAATGGTAGCAATCCTACTGCTCATGTTGAACAGAATAACTGCACAAGATAGAGAGACACAGAAAATCACCCCTTGATTTCTGAAGAGTTAAATTGCATCTGCAAACCATGTCAAGTTCCATTTCAAGTAAGCTCTGGCATCTAGTGCATTTCTGCCACTAGCTATTCTTTCTTAAACTTTATATTTCTTCAGGAAAGAAATACTTGCATTCTAGCTGTTCATGAAAGAAGGGGTCAATCCTGAAATGCTTAGTCACAGAAGGAGTAACAGAATACTTTAGTCAACATAACTCAAAAGAAAAGGGGGAGGAGAAGGTGGAGAGCGATTATATAAAATGGATTTACACTGCTTTTACAAGTGAATTATTTTCAGCATAATGTCATGCTCTTAGCGTGGGGGATTCTGCATATGTCGTGATTCTACAGATGTTCTTGCACACTGCATGCAGCTGCACTATTTGTCATGGCCAAATTTAATAGCAAGATGCTTGCTACGTGTTCCTTCTATTCTTAGTCCAAAAAAAACCACCGAGGGGGGAAAAAACCCACTGCCTGAAATCTTGCTTGCTTCCTTTCTTTATACAGCCTTCTAAAACATTTCAAAAACAAATTTTAGAAACACCATATTTTCTACTAAGTTCTGACACCTGCAATTACAGGTCCATTACATTTCTTAGAATGACTTGTCAGCTGCATTCTTTCCAATATTTATAATGCTAATTAAATAATTTTAAGTACTTTAAGAGGTCATATTCTTAATGGGATGGAGGGGGTATACTTCAAGAGCTTGATGCTTCAAAATGGAAAATACTTTCTGCTAAGTCCTGAATATCCTCTGTTTTCATTGACTGTAGAGAAAACTCAGGAGCTCGTCGTACCAGGATATTGCAGAAGCAAATTTCACAGAGATAAACTCAGAAGAGTTCTAGTACTCTCTTAGTTTCCAAATAATGTATCTGGTCTAGAAGTATTCTTCTCACCAAACCATTGGTCCAAGCTCCTCAGTGGGGACCGTACCCTTGGGATCTAGCTTCTTGCAGATGTATCCAGGAAAGAACAAGATTTTGCAATATAAGAATAATTTTAAAAAAAGACCAACTATAAAAAAAACCCAAGTTGAAATGTTTCTCTTGAAAAGCCTGTAGCATACTGAAATGTGGCCAGTCTAGTTAGTGGCAAGAGAGGTGAATGAAGAACTGGCAGTGCAGTTAAAAATTTGGGCTTCAGAGGAGGGAAATTGAAAGCTGAAGTAGGAGAACATCCAACTGAACTGAACAGGATAAAACTCAAGAAGAGGGGACAGAAAAAGAACATGTTAAACATGGTACACTAAGTATACAAACAAAAATAGATGCTATGAATGGAAAGTATTAATTTAATTACTGCATCTCCTACAGTACAAGACATTAGC
This sequence comes from Coccyzus lansbergi, assembly GCA_033558105.1. NCBI lineage: Eukaryota > Metazoa > Chordata > Aves > Cuculiformes > Coccyzidae > Coccyzus > Coccyzus lansbergi. The sequence continues at coordinate 223,135 of JAUMJK010000983.1, forward strand.
CTAGTGGTGCTAATCCAGTGGAGGCTGCAGCTAGTAGTATGCAAGGAGAGGCTGAGAGGGCAGTGATTCTTTAACTTTGAAAAGACCAAGAACACAAGGAGATTTACTGCTGTCTCAAAATACATTGTAAAAGGCTAGAGAGAATACAGAGATAGGAATTGCTCAGGGGTGCACAAGGGCAGGAAAGAGGCAACACACAGAAGTCAGAGCACAGCAAATCCTGAACAGGGATTAGGAAAAATTTTTTATCGTAAGGGTGGTAAAATATTAGAGGAGTGGCCCTGGGAGGCTGTGGAAGTCTCAAGGTTCCTCCAGATGAGGAGGACTGGATATCCTCTCATTGAGAGTGACCACACTTAACAGATCACCAAGATATGAATGTCTATACTTGTAACATTAAAATATATATATGTTCACAAGTATGGTTGAAACTTTGAATGCTTATGGAACACAGAAGCAAAGATGGCTTGAGAAGGTATAAATTTACTTGTCATGGAAAGTAGGGGTTTTTTTAAATGTACCGTTTGTGTATCTTAAATTTAGCGCATGGTGGAAATTGCATATATGTAAGATACTTACTCACGTTTTAAGTTGATGGAAAAGTTCTTTTTGTTGCCAAGATGCTGATCAGAATAATTTTGGAAATACATAACGAATGTTTCTGATATTAAAGATGTGCATCTGTGAACACAAACTGTCAGAAAATAAAGCAAAATATTCCAATAAGCCTTTTCAGAATGCCAGAAAGTAGCATTGAAATATGCACAGGTATACGAAGATATTAGTTTCCAGCCTTCAGATGATTGCTAAGCTCAAAAGTTAACCAGATGTGACTATGACATTTCTCCTATTTCTAACCAATCTCTACTCACATGTAGGACCTAGTTGTGTTTGTCTACAATTGAAGAAATTGGTGTGAATAACCTCATGTGTAAAACCTGCCTGAGAGTGTATGTGTGATGTATGTTAGATTCAAGCATGTGATCTTAATTATCCTGTTCTCTTATAGGTTACACTATGGTCTCCTACAGCTACAGGAATTTTTAACTTAGCTTTACAACCTATAGCTCTCATCTTTATAATCACAGTATTCCTGCTGATTGCTCAAATTGTACTAGCAATGAAAATCAAACACTTTTTATTAGCTGGTCTCCTAATGGCAATGAAGAGATACAGGTCAATCAGACCTATACAGATTATTATGATTCAAGAGAAGATAGAAAAGTGCGAATGCTTCCAGGATCTGACGCTCAGCAGGGACTCTGCAGTCACAGGAGGGTTTGCAACTCCTTGCTGAATTCTGCATCTTACAAACTATCCAAAGTGATCTTACAGCTCAGTAAATGCAATTTTGCTATTATTAGTAAAAAGCAACAAGGTTTGTGTTGACATAACAATGTAGGGTATCAGCAATTGCCTGAGTTTGGGCCTAAGTAGAATTTAACTTGTTTTAGCTGTGACAGCAGTTGTTGAGCTGTGAGGTACTCTTGACTAGATTTGTTTTTGTTAACTCTACACTAATAACAAATTGTTATTCATTGTGGACTGAACTGCCAGTTGCTCTAGAGTAAGTTGCAGTGAAGGGTGCAGACACAGATGAGTCAGTCATTTAATCACAGTAAGCTGATAGTGTTAAGAAAACATATAAAATTAAATCCAAACAGACACCAGACTGAGGAGAAAGACATCCCCCTCCCATGAATATCACCCTCCTGATGATGACTCATACCCCATTCCTTTTGAGAAATACTGAAGTGTCAATCTTAAGACCCACAGGAGAACTGGAGGAGTAAGCACAAGACTAGAGAATAGGGAAAATTTTGTGCAGCAATTTTAACTCTATATTTAATGAAGCTTTCCAGTATTCGTTAAGTAATTTTGACTATTAGATTGTTTAAAACATTAATTGGACTAAGAATAAATATTTGTATATATTTTACCCTTTGACAATACCTTTTTGCCAATGAGAAGACTCTGTGTGTAATGCTACATCTTAACATCGTCAATACCTTTAAGGACCTGATAATGGAAATAAACACTGTAAAGATCACTGAAGCTCACAAGCACTTTTGGCCAGTTGCAGTCTACTTTCTCTTGGACAGGCTGAATAAAATCAATTCAGTGAATTGACTCTCACTCAGGAAGAGGTCAGTGTGCTTGTGTGCCGCTGTTTTAATCTAATGCTAGCACTGGCTTACACCTTCCTTTCCCTCCTGTCATATGTACTATTGTACTTCACAGGGCAGTGCAGTGAGCAAAACCTTCTGACAATGTGAGGCTGAGTGTAAAGAACCCAACCACCTGCCTTACACCCTCAACTATCATTTACATTGGTCTGTTTGAAAGAGAAAAGCTCACTTTCACAGCCTAGTTAGCACAGCTTTCCCAGTACAGTCTGAAGCCTGCATGAGCTCCCATTTATGACCCTGTGCGTATATATACCTCTGTGTGTGGCCATGCAGCCTGCAGAACAGCCTTTTGCCTAATGATTTTCAGGTCTCACATGCCTTCCTGCCTTCACCTCTGTAGGAGGAGAGAGCTTTGTGTACTTCTGCTCAGGACTCCTTGCAGCGTCCATGCTGCTAACCCACTCTGCTAGGCACCTGGAAACTTCCTTTTCAGGCAAGGGATGACAGTCTGAAACATTTCCTGCAAACTGAGTTTGCTCTCAGCCAGTCCAGGCTGCTTTCTCATTAAGGGGGAAAAAGCACAGATATTGCTGTGGCTCCCACTATCCATTCTAATCTTAAACACCAGGAGCTGCATTTACTTTCAAAGTAGTTCTTCACGTCCAGAATGCCACTGCCACATATACATATTCTTCCTAGAATGAGATGAATGGAAAGAGTATTGTATAATGATCTCTGATTTAGCTTAAAGTGCCATCTTTTCCTTCACTGCATTTTGCCTGCAAGAAGTATGCTGAGTCTTGTGCAGCTGTGTTCTTGCTCTTTGTCGGCACAGAACTCTTCTAAGTTTTGCACCCATACCAAGAGTCTCCTTCTTCTCTTTGAAAAGAGCAATAAATGGGTACAGAGCAGAGGAGCCCAAAACCTGCACAGATGTGAGTCAAGACTAGGATGAAAATACTAACCTAATAAAAGAGGCTGCTTCAGTTTCCAGTGCATGTGCTGTGAGCTGGAAAGTGAAATCCCAAATAGAGAAGGGAAACGGAGAACAAAGGAATTCAAATTCAGCTGCTGACCCTACTTGTTTTCGGAACCCAGCGCATCTACTGTACTGAATTATAAATCAGTCAGCCAGTGAAAACAAAATCCAGGAGTGCAGCACAGGTTGGGATCTACCTGACTGGGGAGCACCTCTGTGGAAAGGGACCGGGAGTCCTGGTGGACGACAAGCTCAATATGAGCAAACAATGTGCTGCTGCAGCAAAGAAAGCCAACAGGATGCTGGGTTGCATCAACAAGGGCATCGCCAGCAGAGATAAAGTCATTATCCTGCTCTACTCATAGAATCATAGAATCACCAAGTTGGAAAAGACCCCCAGGATCATTGAGTCCAACCATTCCTATCAAACATGCCCCTTAGCATCTCATCCACCCATGCCTCAAACAACTCCAGGGAAGGTGACTCAACAACCTCTCTGGGCAGCCTCTGCCAGTGCCCAATGACCCTTTCTGTGAAGAATTTTTCCCTTATGTCGAGCCTAAATCTCCCCTGGTGGAGCTTGAGGCCATTCCCTCTTGTCCTGTCCCCTGTCACTTGGGAGAAGAGCCCAGCTCCCTCCTCTCCACAACCTCCTTTCAGGTAGTTATAGAGAGCAATGAGGTCTCCTCTCAGCTTTCTCTTCTCCAGGGTAAACAACCCCAGATCTCTCAGCTGTTCCTCATAAGGCCTGTTCTCCATCCCCTTCACCAGTTTTGTTGCTCTTCTCTGGACTCGCTCCAGAGCCTCAACATCTTTCTTGTGGTGAGGGTCCCAGAACTGAACACAGGATTCAAGGAGAGATCTCACTAGTGCCAAGTACAGAGGGAGAATAACCTCTCTGGACCTGCTGGTCACACTGTTTCTGATACAAGCCAGGATGCCATTGGCCTTCTTGGCCACCTGGGCACACTGCTGGCTCATGTTCAGTCGGCTGTCAACCAACATCCCCAGGTCCTTCTCCTCCAGGCAGCTTTCTAGACAGACTTCTCCTAGTCTGTAGCTCTGCATAGGGTTATTGTGCCCCAAGCACTTGTTGTTGTACTCATCACTTGTCAAGCCACATTTGGAATGCTGTGTTCAGTTTTGGTCCCTTATATTAAAAAAAGATGTGGACAGGCTGGAGAGGGTCCAGAGAAGGGCCACAAAGATGATCACAGGACTGGAAAGCCTGTTATATAATGAAAGGCTGGGAGAAATGGGTTTGTTTAGCCTGGAAGGAGACTTGGGGGAGACCTTATCATCATGTTCCAATATTTAAAGAGTGGCTACGAAGAAGGTGAAGACTCCCTTTTAACAGGAATTCACATGGAAAAGACAAGGAGTAAATGGTACAAGTTACCCCTGGGGAAATTCTAATTAGACACATGACCAGAATTTTTCACAGTGAAAAATCAGCCATTGGAATAATCTCCCCAAGGAAGTAGTGGATTCACCAACACCGAACACCTTTAAGATTCAGCTGGACATGATGTTGGGCCATCATGTCTAGGCCATACTTTTGGCAAGAAATATTGGACCACATGATCCTTGAGGCCCCTTCCAACCTGGTATTCTATGATTCAGTGAATTCCTGCCCAGTTTCAAAAAAATGATCTGGAGATCCTCTACAAGCATCTCCCATGAGGACATGCACAATGGCTGACTCCATCAAGGTGCCAAGCACCTTCTGCTCTGGTCAAGGCTGAGTGCTCACCCCAGTGCATGACTGGGCTCTGCCTTTACTTGGTATATTTCTAATTGAGCTTTGTAAACAAAACACAGTCCTGACTCAGAAAAAAATGTACTCTATTTCTTATCTAAAAATTAACTGGAGCTAAACCAATTACTGTTGCCAGTCATGCCAGCCTTTAGAACAGATCTAGCATTAAATCATGGATGTCTACAGGGAGTTCCCTTGGAATGTTTGATTAAACAACACTCTTAAAAGTACACTTCAAAAATGTCATCCTGGTGTAGGAGGAAAAGAAAGAAAATAAGGCAACGAAATTAATGGAAATCTGGAGAAATGAAATCTTGTCACATGTAATTTGACAATGTAGACATCAGTAGGTCTGCCAGACAGATCAGCTTCAGATTTTAGATACAACTGGAGCAATAGTTGACTTGTGCAAAATAAGCTAGACTAAAGCACAATCTACTTGCTAGCCATTTTCTTGGCTTTTCCATCTTGAATCATTTTACAGGTTTATTTAATTATGACAGCTCTGGCCATGCTTCCCTCATGCTTGCAGTCCTTCCCCATTCCTTGAGAAGAAAGCTGGCATCAGACAACATAGTCAGTTTCTGGATATGTGGGAGTAACAAGGAGGACAGGCAGTGGCAGCAAAGAGGGGAAAGATAAGAAGATGAAGAAATGAGAAACTGCTGAAATAGTAATGTATAGACAGCAAGAGAAAAGAGCATTGAAATGCCTGGAAAGCTGGGACAGGGAAATCCCACTGCACCTACTGTTTAATCGTTATCGTGCTTTGCAAACAGTACATTTTAGGTGCCTTTCCTTCACTGATTTCTGCAGCTGCATCCGATTACTTTGAACAGTAAGACATCAGGCAGAACTGGGCAGAACTGAGGGATCCAAGGGGTCATTGGCACCTGCAGTGAGTTAGGAAGAGAAGATATCTCACTAGCTTTTTGGATCTTAAACTGTGTTTTCTGGAAGACGTTTGGTGGGTTTGGTATTGTTTGGCATTTTACTTGTGAATAACATAACTTTGAAGCATAAGAAACATTTTTATAGATTTTTTTGAAACAGGCTGTTGACTGTTTTCAGACAACACACTGTGACTTGATTTGGCATTATTATGATGATGTATTACAGCACCAAGTAACAGATTAACATACAGAATTCAGGCTGGAGAATCTAAACATCCATCCTCCTGTTTGATTTTCCTAAATCTCTCTCTGACCCAAGCACCTAAATATCCTTAGTCTGATTGTGTTTCACACCTTACCCATATGGTCCTTCAACAGCAAACAGGATAATTCTAGGTAATTAAGCCACTTGCCCATATCTATATCATCTGCAGATCTTTAAAGGTGCAAACAAAAACACTGGACGGGGAAGATTCGCTAATGCTGATAGTGCATTGTATCACTTGATAATCTTTTTCCTGTGTTAGTTAGCACTGACTGGAAATCAAGTGCATGCATCATAGGTCTAGGAACAGATGGCACTTCTGTTCTGTGAGGAAGAAATAGGGGCAAAGGGGCAGCAAAGTTGTACCTCCCCCCTTCCCTGTCTTACCAGGATTCATTGTGTTGCCCTCCTGTTACAGTTGGCTGTGACTCTTTCTTGTTATAAAGAGATGTCAGAAGTTAGAGAGAGACAGATGATAACCTTAAATCCTTTACTGCATTTCACCAGGATTCTGAAAAAAAAAAAAAAAAATTAAAGCCAGCTGAGGGAGTTGGGAAATTTCAGTGAGGCATTACACAAAGGACTTGATACATTTGTTGACCTTTCTTCTTTCTCCACCCTTCTCCTCTAAAATGTATTTAGTAGTAGTGGGTGCTTAGTGCTACAAATGCTTTCTTAAAAATAATTTAGATGCTATTGTCTGTCTGCCACTTGGAAAGCATAGCTGTTTCAATGAGCCCCTGCTGAATTTTTTTTTTTTAAAAAAAGAGGGTTTATTGAAATGTCACCAAAAATAAACCAAATTTCATTCTCTTCTGTGTCAGCCGAAACCCATCTTGTTCTTGCCTTTACAGTCTTTTGTTTTATTTTTTTACTTGCACTATTGTATTCAGGGTCTTTTCATTCTTATCCCCTATTTTACAAATGGCATGTGTGGTATTAAGAGCTGAAGGCAGAGATGAAAGAAGTGTTTTGAACTGACTAATTTGCAGGCAAGAAATAAAGCTCTTGTAAGGTTGTCCCAAGGGTATCTTTGCCATGAACACTATTTGAAATGACATGTAATCTGGTACATTTCAAAGGCAAAACATTTCCTATTCTAAAGTATCTTCATGAGCCAGGATTGGTATACCTGTTTCTAGAGAATAATAAACTCCACTGGGAACAAGGAAACTCCTTCGCTCCCCTCTCAAAAATCCTGTTCTTTATCAAAGGGGCAATTGCAGCTAACAGTTTATTTCTGTCCTATCTTTTGCTGCTCTGACAGCTTCTAACTCAGTGCTCACTGCTAATACCTTGCTGAATGCACATCTCGATTAAATACCAAGTAACAGAACACAGCATATGCCTATATAATGCAATAAATAATGATGTGGAGCTTCCTTTTGGCTTTTTACAACAGTGGAAAATTCAGATCTGGTTCTGACCTGCTTCTGCATTTTGCCACGTATCTTTGATCTGGCAATTTATTGATAGAAACAGTTACTTTTCTATAGACATGTGAGTTCAACAGACCCTGGAGTATTGTATTAATACTCTTTCTCAGCCCAGTTCAGTGTTTCTAGCCTCATGTACAGACTGCAAGGTTCACACACAAAAGTCCACATTTAGTTTGTGAAGGCAAATATTTTAGAAAAGCCTTATGTTTACAATTTTTACCATATTTTGGTGGAGGCATTGCTGGTCTTGCAAGCTGACAGACTTCATCAACAACTATGAATAGATTCGTGTACTACAAGGAACGTTTCTACATGTGTATGATTCAAGCTTATGGTACCAAGAGTCTATATTGATTGGTATTAAAAGCTTTAAAAATGTTTTAAATGGAGATTTTGGCCACAAATAGTATCCGAAGCTTTGCAAAAATGAACAAATATTGCAAATCATTTCTATTAATTTCACAGCTGTTCTGTCCTAAAGCTTTCAGTTACAAAAAAAAAAATCTCTGAATTTATGTTGACCACTGTTTCAACAGTTACTTGATTTTCTCTCTATCTCTGCATTGAGAGAAATCAGGATACAGGTTATCTATAACAATGAGCCTACACATTGCTTTTTAAAAATAATTTAAAAAATTAGTTACATTGATTTTCAAACTCTGTTATGCTTGTGCTTAAATGTATTAGCTCTATGTACTATTTTTTCAAATGTGGACAATGGTGAATGAATTTTGATACCTGAAGAGAGCTACTGAAGGCTCCTGGAAAGGAGAAGCAGAAGCATTGACAGTGGAATGTTCATAAAGGAGATAGTTCTAAAAGAGTGAAAAGCAAAAGTTTCCTCCTGAACCTGATAATGATGCGAGACAGCAGATTGGCTGGGATGACCTGTGCTGTCGGTTTGGATTACCAGCCTCAGCCCTCTGAAGGACGGATTTTTGCACTGTGAGTGACCCTAATGTGTGTTGTACTTGGATCTCTACCAAATAGAAGTCATGATAAAATATTATGCCCATGGATGGGTCTTACACCTTAACTGTTGTTTTCCCTGAGGCTCTGTCAACTGTACTTCTTAATTTATGGGAACTTTGCCCGAATGTGACTTGGAACAAAATATGTTCAGTGTGCACAAAAACTTTCAAAGAAGGCAGTGCCATTTCCCAACAGCGTTTATTTACCAGCTGGTCCGCTTATTGATTCTCAGCCACTAGAAGAGTCTGGACCAGACCCTATTACTCACAATCATAAGAACACACAGCATTTACTATGAAATATATGACATTTTTACCAAGTTATTTAGCAATAGCATGGCTCTTACATATTCTAACTACCACAACCAGAGAAATAAGTGAGTCCTTTCCATTACTGCCAAGTGCTGTCACATGTTAATGTGCAGACGGCATTACATCTGGAACACATACTATCTGATGAAAGTTACAGTGCTTGACTGAGACAGCTGCCTGGGCTAATGCTGGCTGCTTTCTGAAGTGAGAGGTAGCTGTCTGCTCTTCTGCATTTTACTAGAGCAAGTCATCACCCTTGCGTAAGTACTCTTGAGTAACAGATTTTACCCTGCTGCCTGGGTATGCTAAAGTCTTGCTAACACTCCTAGCGCTAGTGTAAATACTTCCGTTTAGCCCCTTGTATTGTGTGTGTACAATGGTGTGACCTTGAGTGACACAATAATTTCATTTCTCATTTTTTCTTTAGGTACGTTTCTAACATATCCAGTTCCACGTGCATTGGAATATTTCCACAGGCAGTAGGCAAGGAATCCATTAGCAGGAATCAATCATTCCACTTCCAGGTGTCTTTTCAGACACAGTAATATTTTGCCAATATTCTATACCTAGCCCGAAAGCAATGCAATACCCTAGCTCAGCTGATTTATTGAAACTATATTTTTGAGGGTTGTTCTTTTTACTTTAGTGGCTTGTGCGATGTGGTGCCATTTAAACACTGTGCGTAGAACATATGCTTGTTTGAACACTTCATTATTTGGCTCAAAGTAGTGCAGTATATTGTTCTGTTTAGGGAACAAGTTTGAATTTACCACTGACTCAGGAGAACTTCACAATGTATCATTGGGTCAAGGACAGGAAGCTGTAGCAGAAATAGCTATGGAAAAAGCATCAAAAGAAGGCCACTGGGTTATACTTCAAGTAAGTTAAAGCTCTTCATTACATCAGTGCTGCATTGCAGTGTTAAAAACTTAAGCTTTTCAAAATAACATGTGCCTAGATGAAAGAGTACTAAATAGTGATTTAAAACTTCCTTTGTCTTTGCCACAAGGGAAGCACATAACTTCATCTGTGTATGCAAGTATCACTGAATACCAGACAAAATATGAATTGCAACTATTTTGTGTGCAGGGAGTCAACTAACTTATTTTCCCAAGCACATGGTATCTGATTTACTAATTTATTATCCATTAAAAAAAAAATCCTTTAGTAAATAAATGTGTGGCAAAAAGAATTGTTACACTGTATAATCAGATGAATAGATACAAACAGGGAAGATTGCTATCATTATGCAGTATATTGTGCTAAACAGATGCACAGGATTTTTTTTTTTTCAAATATTGTGCAATATCAAACTGCTTCCTTATGCCTGGGTTTTTATTGTATCAATAAAATGTTTCATATTTCAAATCAATAGCTCGATGGGAGGCCTATTTTTTTCCTCCCTTCTCCCCCCTCCCTCCCCATCTTTGAATATTTATTTTGCAGGAAGGTGGCTTGACACATTAGAGAAATTACTGAAGAAACCCAGGAATGAAAATCAGCAGGGCGATCGGTTCCAAGTGTGGGGAACCTGCCCTTTATTGTAAAGAACATCTCATTTCACGGGGGGATTTGAGAAACCTCCTATTAAAATAACAGAAAAGCCACTACCTGAAATGCTGCTTGATCAGCACACTGCATGGGATAAATTTGACCAGGCAAGTAAAACACCACAGAAATAAAACTTTGAACATATAACCATTAAACTTCTCATTTTAAAGCCACTTGAAATGGTGAGGTCACGAAAAGACTTTGTAGGCTATGCAGTGATAGAGCAGAATGCCTTTCATTTCTTAAAGATTTGTTCACGTATCCTAGAGTGAAATAACTGCACATCTATAACCAAATAAAATCAAACAAGAAATTACTTCTTTTCATTTTAAAGCATCACGTACAGCTTCTGGTTAAAAAAAACGTCTGTGTGCACGTGAAATAAATTTGCAGTCACTACAGTAATTACTGTAGTATAGAGAAAGAAATTTATTTTGGTTTAGTCGAGCTCAGTTTGATTTTTCTTGAAAAGCAAAGCCATGCTTTTTAGCGTCTCTGGACTATTTTTTACATTTTCCGAGCATGTTGTACTCTCAAACTAGGTTTTCAGTGAGGTTCACTATGCTGATTTATACTGCTAAAGCTTTAGTCCAAAATGTTTGGATGGTACGTAAGGGGAAAGAGTGCTTCAGCTGCCAGGTTATCGTGTTTTCCTCTGTCCTTTTTAATCCTTGTTTCAGGAGACTTTTCATAACAACAAGTTTGTTACTGACTCTCAAAAGGCACATAGGTGTATACAGGTAGGAATTATAGAGAGCAAAGATACAATTGAAGCAATCAAGTGTCCCTTTGGGTATGTGCATGTAGTAAAGAAAGAGTCTAGACCCGCACGCTAAGAAACCCGCAAATTACAGAGTAAGTAAATAAACAGACGCAAATATTGTTTTTCTATCGTCAACAGGATGTTCTAAAAAAAAAAAAAAAAAATCGCAAAGGCTTTTCCTCTTTTCGTCTTATTTATAATGAATGTCTTCCAGCACTGAAAGGAGGAGCCGGCGGAGGAAGGAACGAGAGCCGAAGGTCTGGCACAAAGGGCCGCGAGCACCTTTGTCACCAGGTTCCTGGGCCAGGGAGCGAGGGGCAGGGCGCACCCGCGGCTGGCCTGGGGCCAGGCTCTGCCCCGCAGGTCGCAGCCCCCGGCGGCGCCGCCCGTCCCCGCGGTTCCCGGAGCCGGAGCGCCCCCTGCCGGCGGCCCGCGGGTAGCCCCCGCTGAGGCCGGAGCCACCTCCCCCTCGTCCTCCTCCCCGCGGTGCCGCGTCCCCACCTGGTCAGGCCGAAGAGGCGGGAGGGGAAGGGGTCCTGCCCGCTCCTGGCGGCAGAGCGAGGGCTGCCGTCCGCCTCCCCGCGTCCTGCCACCGGCAGCCCTTCACCTGCCAGCCAGACCCCCGACACCCGCGTCCCCTGTGCCGGGAGGAAGGAGAAGCGTCTGAGGAGGGAAGGGGAACAAAAGGACGAGATATCGGGAAAAGGAATAAAAGAAGGAAATGTAGTGAACAGTAAAAACAAGAGGAGGAATTTTCCTTGGGAGGGGGGAGTAAGTGCCCTTCAGAGGAGCTTTTTTTTTTTCCTTGAATTTCTACAGAGATCCTGACAATGCATGTGCTCGTTTTCCCTTTCCCATCCCACACAAACCTGTTGTCATTTTACTTTCATTATTTCACTTTGCTGAATCATAAAATGGGGGTTAGTGAAAATGATATTTATCTTACAGGAATGAGCCCCACATTATTTTAAAGATCCCTGCCCTACCGCTGTTATTATTATTATTATCATCATCGTGCATCTTGGCAGGTTGAAAGGTATCTCAGAACAGTAAGAATTCAGCAGTAATTTATCATCCCACAGCAGTACTTTAAAAGCATCAAATAACATTTTGAATTTTAAGTCAGTACAAGTGTAAATAAATGGATATACTCCCACATGTCTGTTGTTTTAGAACTTGCAATGAGACTAAAATATTTGCCTAGCAGCTTTGGGTTGAAACAGAATTTCAGCTCATATATACACATGTGTGATATTGAATTAAACCATTTGTCATTCTTTCCCATAAAAGACACAATTTGTCTCTCAGCAAACCATTTGAAATAGAAATTATGATGACGATACTACAGCTCTGTTTTATTTTATGTTAGTGTATTGATTGTCAAATAGACAATACATGTATTTTTGTAATAGTCTAAAAGAAGATGTTCTGCCTTTTTATTTTACAGTCCTTAGCCTATTACTTGCTTTCATTTCAATGAGGGATGGCATTTTTCAGAGATGCTACCATGAATTGCTTCATTTAATAAGTTGCTACACAGAATAATAATGTTACACCAGAGAGCAGCACTTTGTGATTTGGAAGAAATAACATTTTTTCTTTTCAAATATTTCTATCTCTTTATTTTTAAACTAAAATTATCTCTCTACTGTTTTCTAACTGAAGAGTAATCTGATTATTAGATTTTTTTTTTCTTTGCAAGCATCATAACTTGGGTGTGACATAAAGAGTCTAATTAAAATGAGGAACGAATTAGATCAATTTTCATGGATATAAAAGTGTTATAAAAGCCTTGTTCTCAAAAATTACTCCATAACGGAACAATTTCATTTATGCCTAAGCAGGTTCCTTATTCTGTCTGGCAAGGATTGCAACCAGTGTCTTGGTGACAGGGTTTTTATTATTTCTTTGACAGTTTGATAGGAAGTCAGTGCTTGCTTCTGGGTTTGCAGTCTCTTCAAACCTGGATTTTGAAGGTTACCATAAAAATATGGATGAAATGCTACCTCCTCAGAGGAGAGGCTGTTATGGCTTGAACCCCAATGTGGAGATTGCTTTTGTAATAATAACTGTAGACAATGTGCTCCATATGCTATTAGAGCTGCAATTCAAATACTCAGGCACTGCGGAAGGAGTCTCCCAAGCTGTGGAAGACAAGGTCAGTCAAAAGATAGAGCAGACTGCAAATTTGTCACAAGATTGTGTGGTGTATCAGGTTTTATGGTTTGATTTTTTTTTCCTATGGACGCTAATTTCAACAGAATTGAATATTTTTCATACCTGTTTTTTACAGGGATTCAATCTGAAATTTATAATGAAGGCTCTCTAGTAAACAGAGACATAAATATACACTTTATTTTGTACCATGCAAAAAAAATATCTTGCTGGAGTGTTACAATGTATTTAAAGAATCGGGCCATTTAGGATCCTTTACCAGGTTGTAAAATGCCATTATTTGAAATCTACAAAGCACAATTTGCTTTTCTTCCTAACAGCATGAAATGTTACTGCACAGGTCTTCCACTCATTCTCCATTTCACAGGATAAATCCTCCATATCCTTCATACTATGACATAAATGCTTTCATTGCATAAAGTTACAATATACAAAGTTTACTATTTCCTTTACAATATTGCAGAAGTGGATGCACAAGACCCTTCAAGACTGCATGATATCTCTTGATGATGGAGGCAGAGCTAGATGACTCACAGAAGAACAACTTGCAGAAGAAAGTAAAATCAGAGGTTTTATCCAAACATCAGCAGAATGCTCCTCAGACACACTGATTTGTTTTCCTGAATGTAAGAAACTGGATTTGCTGATATAAAAGGTAAGGAATTCTCTCTAAGAACTTAATTTTGGTCTGAAGATACGTATGCTGTGCTTTACAAATCTCAGGGGATGCGCAGGTTTAAGCACAGCATCAGTGTAGATGCCAGTAACAGGCAGTTGTGAGTGATACTGGGGGAGCTTTTTTCTGATTCCATTGATTAAAAATTCATGCTTTCATGAAATGCCTATTCCAAATATGAAACTCATCTTCATATATCAAGTGATTTGTTTTAATGGGGCGGGGGGGGAGGAATTATGAAACTGCTCAGGAGATTTAAATTCTCTCTCTCTAAAGACTGGGAAGCAAAATGCAAGGCCTTTGACTACAGTCTAAGCCCCGTTTCAGTGCAGACCTGGCGGTAAAATAGGGACATTCTTCTCTTCTGCCATGGCAGAAATTCAGCTTCTGAGTTGTATCTGCTAAAAGATCTTGTTGCTAGTTACGGTGTGTGTTCACGTGTGTTTTAGCCAATCCATAGGAGAGAAGGGAGGCAGCTGTTTGATAACTCAGAGACCCTCTGATGCCAAAAACGAACTCTTACTTCATATAGATCTCGACTGGATAAGACAGATAGTTCAGATCATGTCAAATTATCAATGTGTTCAAAGACATAGGTGTGTGGCATTTAACCATCGTTAGGAGATGGCCATTAACTGCGAGTAAAGGTGCACTAACAGTAACATCCCCAGTCCTGGTGTCACTGTGCATCTAGTAAGAGCAGTGAAGCTAAGTAAAAACGGTATGAGTGACTCATCACGTCTTTTTTTTTTTTCCTCTTTTATAATAGTATGTCTCTAAACGTCCACGAAGCATTGAATGTAATGTTCTTAACCATGCAGGGCCAAATTTTCATAATATCTAGCAATCTCAAACAGTAATGTACCTGCTGCACTAACATTTAATATTTGTTCATATCACAGAATTGGGCAACCAAGTAGCTTCTTAGGCATCACTAGCAATTTACACAGACAATAGTGGTATATGCATGCACAGCTGCAGTTAATGTATGCCACTCCCAGACTAGGTACTGAAAATCTGATTCATAGAGCTAGTTTTTTTAAAGGAACCTCCTTTTTCACCACCTAGAATTACTTTCCTTTCGATCTTTAATTCAGAGTAACAAAACATGAGCACTCAAATAGCCATTAGTGCAAGCAAGCCAGTAGAATAGTAACTTGATTGCGTGTACAATTTTCTGTGGGATATCTGAAAGCAAGTTAGTAATTTGGCCCTTTATCATTTTCTCCCTATACATATGCGTAGGTGGGAGCTTCTGTGCATATGTATATGAATTACCATATCATATAATTACTTAATGCAATTAGAATGAATTTAAGAAATACAGAAAACTCAGAACCTACACTCTTGTTTTTCTGACCATTTCCCCTTTTTAAAGAAAAAATGACTCACCAAGAGCCAAGATATTCTTTACACTTGACAATTTAGCTACCTTATGTGTTTTTACTGGGGGAAAAAAAGCCCTCTATCATTTATCATGTCATCTTATCACAGTCTCTTTGTGAGACGCAAATAGCACACTAATGTTTTCTTTTGTTAGGGTGAGTTGGCAATCTCCTCAGAGATGGAGCAACTACAGACAGCTCTTTTTTTATATAATCTTCCTGACACTTGGATGAGACTGGCTTATCCATCAACATACAGTATCTCAGTGGTAAGTCGCATGCCAACAGTCAATCAGTATGGATGGTGCTTCTTGTCCATCATAAAAATAGAATAGAAACTGAAGAATTTTTTGGCAAATATCTTATCTTCTTGTGTAATTCAGAGTAGCTGTTTATCATAAACTGATATTACCAGTGTTATGAAAAGCAGAAAGAGCTTTGCATTTACCTTGCCAATTACTGCAGACTTTGAAAGATTTCTCTAAAATTTGCATTCCTACTTCCTCCTTGCTTGCATGCTTTTTGTTCCAGTTGTGTGTGCTGATCAAATAGGTTTGGCAAGTGCTGTAGCACACGCTATCTCCTACTCAGAAAACCAAGCTTGATTTCATATCTTTTGGGATCAGAATTTGTAACAATGGAAGAGTACCACGCTGAGATCAAGGGCAAAAGTGCCACCAAAAGCAGTTAACAAAGTAGCTTGCATTACAAACTCAGACAAAAGTTTTGGAGGAAGTAGTGGGGCCATCATGTTTCTGTTCACCTTAATTGAACTCATTTTAAAATGCGTCCATCTACCTGGTCTTTGTGGCTGTCTTGTAATAGCAAGAGTGAAAGTGAGAATAAAAAGTGAAAAGCAATTCAATGCTGGCAAATTATCTATTTGCTGACATACATTTAACTCTCCTTGGGAACCTCCTGATTAAGGCAAAGAGCCACTGGCTGATGGAGCTAACCAGGACTGGAGAGGTAACCAAAGGACAGAAAAGCTGTGTAATGCAAAAACAGGTAGTGCTAGAAGACAAAACAAGCCTGAGATTGGTTCAGACTTCTGAAAGATCAAGAGAGGAAGAAGAAATCTTGTTCAGCAGAGGAGATATTGAGAGAATCGCCAGAGGTACATTGATCAATCAGAGCTTTAAGGAATTAAATGCTCTTTTAGCTTCCCTTGATGGAAAACTAAAGGACCATAGAGATACTGTGATGTCTATGATAAATGTATGTCCAGAAGACAGACAGCGTTGCCTAGGGGATATAACTTAGTAATGCTAAATTACAAGCTGTTTTCTTGAAGGACAACACAGCTGCTTTCTTTAAAAAAAAATGTATGGGGAAGTCAAGCTGCACCTTATATTCATGTTTGGAAAAAAGTGGGCAAAAGTACCCCCTGATTATACAAAAACATTCTTGCAAGTCTTGTAGTATTTGCGGTGACGGATTATCTTTTATCAAGTGCAAAATGCAGTGATTCACTAGAGAGTAAAACCATTGCCAGGAGATGCTGTGTTATGCAGCTGGGCTCCAAGACAGTATCCCTGCTGGAAGAGAGGGTGTATGGGAAGGGACTGGGAAGCAGGTGAAAGGGAAGTCTGCCATGAGCACCAGAAAAGTTGCACATGGACATAACTAGTGGTGCAGCCAGTTCTGCTTGGCCTTCAGTCCCTTTTCTTTTGTCTGAGGAAATGGAAAATAAACCAGAGAAACAAAACTTGAATCACTGTCACATTTAAAAAGCCTGCTGTAATTGTTGTCAGTAGCAGGAGCTGTGAGCTTCCAGCAGGGAAGGATGTCTTCTCTCTATCACCCTGTTATGTGCACTGCAAATCATGAGGCAGCCTTGGTCTTCCTGATAGTTTTATCAGGAAAATTCAGCAGATAGGGAAAAATAATGTGTATGGAAGAGAAAGTTTGGAAAGTTGTGTCACAGGTCATTCATCTTTCTGGAAATCTGCAAAAGGCCAACAGAGAGACGCCTTAACAGAGGCAAAACAGTTAAGATTCTGGGCTGTGGCTGCATTTGCAGGCAACAGCTGGAGCAGGCTGAGGTAACAGCAGCAGTGTAGGAGGATTTGAAGGGAGACATCACATGCAGTGGAGATGAAGTGCAGGGGCTTGCAAGGAGTGAAGGGTAGTGAGGAGGGGGAGGTGGGAGGAAGTCACAAAATGTAGGAGCTGCCAGAAGAGGGGATGTTCGTTCCCCCTTTGGAAGATATTCATAATACACAGATACAGGCTTAGAAACTATTCCATGAAAGCTCAGGGTTATGGCACTGACTCCCTTACAGGCTAGAAAAATACATGCTTGAAAGGAAAAGGCCTTCAGGGGAGGAGGGGTTGTTATTTGCAGTTTTCAACTGACAGAATCTGCTGCTGACTTGTAAGGTGGGGAGGTATTAACTCCTGAGAAGAAGGAACAAAAGGCAGGGATTGCAATCCTTCGAGAAAAGGCAAGGAGCATTCCAAGTAGAGGTGGGTTGGTCCAGAGGGGGGAGGTAAGGATATTCACTGAGTGCTCTGAGATGAAACATGCTGTGTGTTCGCAAAGGTGCCTGTCAGTCAAGTCGGGGAGCAACATTATGACAACCTCTCTTCCAGAAGCAGCAAAAACCAAGACATTTTCCCTTGCAAAACCAGCCAAGAAATTACTGAAATGATTGTTTTAACAGCCAAAGCTAACTGGGAGAGAACAAAAGAACTCCAGATGCATGTACACACAAATCCATCCATCTGTCCATGCCCTCCTATGGCCTTCGACGAGCCAACTTCCACTTAAAGAAAGTCTGTGATGTAGAACTTGAAATTATTTAGGTTTCAGGGAGGAATGTGAAATTGGTGTAACTTGCATGAAAATTTCTGAGAGTACCGTTCAGTCTAACGCACATGGAAGAGTAGAAAAGAGGTTAGATTTCTTTTGAAGAAGCCACTGAATACCCACTGAATACCCACTTTGACATCTTACTGGCCACCTCCTGAAGCACAGCTGTCTCCTTGAGACAGATGGGTTCAAGTTCCACAGGGGCTATTCTGAAAGCCCACAAACACACAGTATTGCTGCACTTGCTGCTATTTACTTGTCAGTATTTAATTAACAAATACAAATGCAGAGCTGTGCTGAAATCCAAAAAGATACTTCGGTATGGAAAAAACTTAATATGAGGAAGTTGCTTGTTAAACAGAGAGGAATTTGTTGTTCAGCTGCACTCACAACACAAGAAAAGGGAAAAAACATTAATGTGTGCCAGGGCGAAAGTACTACTGTCTTGGCAAGAAAAAGAAACATTTGCAATCTTCTGAGTTGGTATTTGAACAATGGGGAAGAAAATGAACAAGGAAACTGCTTGATGGGCTGCTGAGAAGAATCCTCCTCCCCCACTGATTTTTATGTTTTCTTACACCCGGATAAGATGGACTGATGATACAACAAATAATATCTGACACACAAGATATGCAAAAAACATGATATCACGAATAGTATTAGAAATGGGCCAAACTCCTTGAATTCAAATGCAATCACATAAGCAGCAAAAATGTAGCCAACTACCACCATTCTTTCCTACCAGATGTTACATACTGAAAACAAAACTCTTACCAGCTTTACCACACAGTTGCAGTCCCTTTGCTTATACAAAGTAAAAGACCAAACCAAAACCTCAAAATTAAACCAAGTTCTGAATCCAAGGCTGAAGGTAAAGATGAGATGAAACCTTAGGCCTGACTGTCACACACCTAAAGTATTATGTTTTCCAGTGTTTGCTGTGGCAATTTTCCTTGCAGCTGTGATCTTTAATAAATTACTCCTAATCCTTCATCAGAAGTCTGCCCTTGTTCAGTTTTATCCCAAGTTCCTAATCGGCAGCTTCTCAAATAGCCATTAACATTTTGCAGCATTCTTTAAATATTGCAGATGAGGGTCAGAATTTCCGATTGCTAAGCTACTTGTGTTTCCTTTTAATCCTCTCCTATACAAAGGAAATATTTTAATACTAACTGTGTCAAAGTAAATATTTTAAACCACATATACTTAACCTGGGGCTGGTGGGAGGAGTGGGCTGCAATTGTTTGCAGTCCTGGAGCTTCATATTACTGGATCCTTGCTAGCATGGCAGGTGTCAGGTGAGAGTCTGTGTACTCACACACAGCATCCCACATCCACAGCGCAACTAGGTCCTTCCCAACATCCATGAGTATTCATCTTGCTTCTGAACACTTTTAAAGCAAGTGGGCCCTGTTCGGATCCTCAGTGTTCCACTGTTTGCTAATCAGTATGTTCTATTAGTGAACACCTTCACTGCAAGTTAAAATTCTCAGGCACAGATCATACAATGCACTGAGAAGTGCTGGCTGGGTTAAAAAAGGCCTGTCATACATACCAGGACTACTGATAATGTGCAGCACATATCACTCTCAGAAAAATGATGGATATCAAAGCTAAACAGGAATCATTTGAATGGTTGAAACAAATAGAATAGAATATGTATTTTAACTAAATCAGTTTTTAGGAATACCAGGCACAGGTTAATCCTTTATAAATATGTTCACAGAGTACATTAGACACCAGCCCGCCTACACAAAATGAATGCAGCACAGACTCTGATGTATTACACAGGCAGGATAAATGAGGGAACTCTTCTGTGTTTGATCTGGTTCTGCTCTGTAATTCAGAGATACTGGAGATGGGTGGTGAGTTTCTCATTGATCCCAAAAGAACCAATACTGTTGAATCCTGTGAAATGTAAGCTTTGTAGAGGATTGGAGGCTATGTACGAAGGACATTGTAGCTTTAGGGGCATATTCTCTTCTCAGGAATGTATGTAACTGGCATTCACAAAAGTCATACACATCCTGGGGAAACTAGACCCTGTAGCTTAACAATAGTGAAAACGCATACCTAGCTCCACAGGAAATTATATCATTTTTATTGCTGCATCTGTGTCAAAGGACAGATAATAAATGAGCCTGGAAAAGAACGTCTTGAGAATTTTGAAACAATGCTAAATTTGGCACACATTAACATTTAAAAATGCAGCAAAGCAGTCAAAGCATCAATCCAAGTCTAAGGTATTTTAGATAGAAATCACAGGGCTGGCACATAGATGGGGGAGTAATCAATTCCAGTATTTTTCTCCCTCATCTTTCCAGCTTTTTAAACCACTTACACCAGTCCTAGCTTCTCTGAACTGTATTTTGCATATGGTAGAGGTGTTAGTGCACAGTTACTGCACAATAGGGTTGTGAATTTTAGTTAATGAAAGCTTTTAAAGGCACAATGAAATACTCAGAAGAAAGGCAACAAAGAAGAGGCAAGTATTATTATAGCCAATCCTAAGTTTTACCAAGAACATTCCTATACATGATGGACATAGCATAAATATGCATTATGGATGATAACCTCCCTGTAAAGGATAATTCCCACTTCTGAGGCTGCCAGAGGCAAGGGGTGGTGGTCTTATAGGGCTTTATTAAGTCTCATAATGTTTTCATGCTACTCCTACCCCTGGGAGCTAGAAGAGGACCCCTGTATACATTCTGAATCCTTAATGAACAGCATGGCCATACCAGCATATTACAAGACTACAAACACTGCAGAACAAGATAGTTCGGTGAACACTTAACCACAGAGGCAAAACACAGTAAGTATGGTGAATGCTGCTGTTCCAGTCACAGCAGTGTGGCAGACAGTAAGTTTACAGTGTGCGTTTGTTTGCTGTCTATAGAAGAGGTAAGCAAAGAGTCAGAAATCTGCCTGTCATTTTCCTTGATAATTTTTGCTAAAATCCAACTAACTGTTTGTGCGTGATAACAAGAAGAAGCAATTAAGACAGAATTCAGAAAGGTGAGAAAGGCATAGTTGTCAGCAGATGCAGACGAAAGCTCCAGTTACCCATTTGGAAAAGATCTATCACCAGAATAAATGTACAACAGCTTACCAGGCTGAGAGAAGATAGGATTTGCTGGTCTGAACAATGGGTTGATCTGTTACAACAGGAGTGAAGCCTTCATTTTGAAAAATATTATTCTGCTTCCTAGGTCTGCAAGAGCTAACATTGTTCTAAAGGCTGCATCCCTATGATCAGCTGCCCTGTTTCACTGATCACAGTCTAAGTGATCTGTAGCTGCCTTCTTTTTCTGTCTCTGTTAAGAGAAAAGATTGCAGATTCATTTTGGTTACTATTTGCATTATTTTCTTAGTAGTTTACTCTCAACACCTTCTAATTTAACCTTACATGTTCCTGAAGTTAAGGAAAATGCTGAAAAGAAAATTTTTGAATCGGTGCCTAATGTTTTCAAAGTAATAGCAGGCACCTCATGCATACATCTCATGTTCCACCCTTTTGGTAAATGTATTCTAACAGTTTTACCAGCTTTAAAAGGATTGGCACGTTGAACTAGCTGGCCTTTTCCACTGCTATAGCTTTTCATGTTACATTCTGCTGCTCCAGTTTCTGAATTTCCCCTGCATTTTGCAAGACAAAATGCTTAAGTTTAAAGGCTCATGTTTATGTGACAAAACCTTACCACTAAGTATAGTATTACTGACAGATTAGTTGAATGCAACAGCATAATGTAATTTAATGATAGTAACATTGCACAGCAACAACCTTGTCACCTATATCAAATTGTGAGACATTCTTTCTGAAAATCTTCAACATTATTATTTAGTTTTTAGGTTTAGTTCAACAGTATTCCCCTATCCACACCCATTAAATTAATTTCATAGGTGTGGAGGAGGAAACATTAGGTAAAATTGCTACCATTTTGCCACTGTAAGATTCCACAAGAATTCACAGTACTAACTATAAACCTATTTTCTATCATGAGACAATAGTCAGCCAGCCTGGGTCAAAGCTTGCAGGTCTCTGTGTGCAAGTCCTTGGACCTGCATGCTGCAGTTTAAAAAAAAAAAATATTAAGAAAGAACAAAAAAAAAGATCATTCTACCTAGTCTACCTTTGTATTTGTCTGAGTTCTTTTAATGTAGATTGATTTGAATTCCCGTGCCAGCCATGAACTATCACATTCATGTAAACTGTTGTAGTTCAGGGCTCCAGCTTTTTCAGCCCGCAAGCTTCCACTGATTTCAGCTGTGTCTGGCTGCAATTCTGAAAATCCAACCTACAACAACTCCTATTTCTAAAGTGTTTTCTATCTGAAGACCACAGAATTTTGTATCAGTGTTAATTTATCCTCACAACAGCTCCAGAAAGACAGAAAAATGCATCTTCAACCAGCACAGCTGTATGCAAAATGAACATCTGTCCATTGCCAAATTCAGTTTAGCTAATAATAAAAATCCCACATTTTATTTTCTTTACCAGACAGGACCAGACTGCAAGGGAAAGCCTGGAGAGGATTTACATGCTTTAAAAAGGGAAACTAGGAGAGACTGATTTCCTAAGGTCACGGAGGAAATGCATGGCAGTGTGAGGAAGAGAATCCAGCATTCAGAGCAGATACCATCTTCACAGCCCAAACCAGATGGTTTCTCTCTGCATTGTGGCTGCAGTTGCTCTGTTGTGGTGACATAACAGCACAGAGCAGGCTCTATGGATTTTGTGGCAATGAAGTTGGATACGGTTAATTTCTGTTTGCAGGCAGTTGTTGTACTTTTGTAATTGCTTCATGGCAAAAGCACTTCTTGCCTTATTTCAATAAAAAGTAGCCAGGTAATGTGAATTAGCTAAATCACTACAAACCACTGCTTTTTAGATAGGGTAATAAAGGTGTACCCTTTTTCTTGAAACTATGGAAACCTCAAAAGTCATGCTTCATGCTGACATGTTGCTGGTCACTTACTACCTCACCCAAGGTTTTGTAAGACACAATTGCATATATTTTTCAGTGTGTACGTTTATTTAGGTGTGAGGTTAAAGTCACAAAGGATCTTGCGCTCAGTACTGCAATGCTTGACTTTTAGGGGCTTGTTTCAGCTTAAGAAACCCATAACTCCACAAAACCCAACACATCTATCTGGAAGCAGGTTTTGTGCAAGGGACATAAATTTCTGCTTCTTTCGAGGATGGATGGACACATTTCTCTCCCCTTTGACTTCACAACATGTGTGAGTGTGTGGAAATGGTCTTTTTTTTGTGCAGCATACCAGCATAAGGAAGAGAAAAATTGTGGGGAAGTCTATTTCCCACTCCATTTCAAGCCTCAACAGTGTATTTAAGTGCAGTTCAGTGCTATGAGAGATTAAATTTCACAGCATTTTTCTATCTGATTTTGGTTAGATGTTTGATCCCAGGATCAATCTTTTGCAACAAATATTTGCTGAAAGCTAGCCTGATCACTGTTTTACCATACCAGAAGCTACTTGTTAAATCTATGGCACCTTTGCAAACTACAGAACAAAAATCATGAGTCAGTTCACTTATGCATTAATTCTAGCATGCAGCAGAAGCTTGTTCCCTTGCTAGCCTCTGCTACTGCAGCAACACCCTGTACTTGGCAGAAATCTGGACTTTTGATAGAAGTAGCACCATTTTTACGCCTTTATGCTGTGGTGTTATTCACACTGTGTACCATTTGCTACCAAAAGCCTCTACATTCCTTAAAGCTTTGTCTCAGAAGACGAAAGAAATCTGGGTCAAACTCCTTGCATCAAAGCAAGCTAGTGGGGGATTTCAACCTTTGTCTTAGCTCCAATTCTTAGCTGACTGTTCTGAAGAATGAAGGGTACTAAGAAAGCATTGTCCTCTTTGTGTTTTGCATGAAACTTTGTAACAACTAGAAAGCAAAGAGTTGTTCCTAGCCTAGGATTGACTACAGTAAATTAGGTCAACTCAGCTGCTTTTGTAGACAAGATGATATACATGTGGCAAAGAAGTCTTTTCCTCCCATTGATAACATTGTTCCCTTGCCTATATATGCCGATTTGGAAACAAACCTAGAGTTATTATCTATTTAAAGTGAAACTCCTGATTATGAGTCTCTCTGCTATTTTTTTTTTCTTTTCACCATTCAGGTGCAGTGAACAACTTCTGCGCTGCTGTGCGCTTGACTCCTAGCCTCAAGATCTCACCCTCCCTAGTGTTGTCTGGATATCAGGTTTTTCAACCCCCAGTCCTTCCTCACAGGTAGGAAGCACATCACAACTCATTAGTAATTTACTGCTACAGTAATTTTTATAATTACTGCCAGGAGGCCTCATTAAATTTGATCTAATGAATAAATATTGTATTTTTCAACGTGATTACCAGAATAGCTTAAGCTGAGTGCCATAAACAATTATTTTCTTCAACACGCTGTATGTCAGTGAGTATTGAATTTTTATTTTGTAAAGAATTTACTGTATTCCTGTCCATGGCCAGTAAGGAATAAATAGCCAGCCCTCTGAAGTGTCAATTGCCACAGACCAGATTGCAAAACAGAAATTAGAGTATCTGTTCCAAAAAGTAAAATAATGCATATTACTAAAGATAAAGAGTGTGTCTGGAGTTCGAGGAGGAGTGCTCCAATGTGAGTCTCTCCTAGCCCTCAAGAAAGCAGCCTGCGTTCATCTGGTTTCTCCAATTTCTAAGTCAGTAATGCAAATTTAGGATGTATTAGCTGGATGCAACAATTCATTTTATCTTGGAGAACTAACACAGAACAAATGACACTAAGCTGTGTGGTACTGTTAATCTGCTGGAGGGTAGGGACGATCTACAAAGAGATCTAAACAGGCTGGACCATTGGTCAGAGTCCAATGGCATGAGGTTTAACAAGGCCAAGTTCTGGGTCCTGCACTTGGGGCACAACAACCCCAAGCAGTGCTACAGACTTGGGAAAAGC
Source organism: Coccyzus lansbergi (assembly GCA_033558105.1). Taxonomy (NCBI): domain Eukaryota; kingdom Metazoa; phylum Chordata; class Aves; order Cuculiformes; family Coccyzidae; genus Coccyzus; species Coccyzus lansbergi. The sequence continues at coordinate 248,206 of JAUMJK010000983.1, forward strand.
CTGGCTGGAAAGCTGCCAGGAGGAGAGGGACCTGGGAGTGTTGGTCAATAGCTGACTGAATATGAGCCAGCAGTGTGCCCAGGGGGTCAACAAGGCCAATGGCATCCTGGCTTGTATCAGAAACGGTGTGACCAGGAGGTCCAGGGGGTTATTCTCCCTCTGTACTCGGCCCTGGTGAGACCACTCCTTGAATATTGTGTTCAGTTCTGGGTCCCTCGCCACAAGAAGAATGTTGAGGCTCTGGAGTGAGTCCAGTGAAGAGTAACAAAGCTGGTGAAGGGGCTGGAGAACAGGCCTTACAAGGAGCGACTGAGAGATCTGGGATTGTTTAGCCTGGAGAAGAGGAGGCTTAGGGGAGACCTTATCGCTCTCTACAACTCCCAGAAGGGAGGTTGTGGAGAGGAGGGACCTAGCCTCTTCTCCCAAGTGACAGGGGACAGGACAACAGGAAATGACCTCAAGCTGTGTCTGCGGAGGTTCAGGCTCGACATAAGAAAAAAATTCTTCACAGAAAGGGTCATTAGGCAATGGAACAGTCTGCCCAGGGAAGTGGTTGACTCCCTTCCCTGGAGGTGTTTAAGGTGCAGGTGGATGAGGTACTGAGGGGCATGGTTTAGAGACTGGTGGGAATGGTTGGACTCGATGATCCGGTGGGTCTTTTCCAACCTTGATTCTATGATTCTATGAAATCAATGACACCTTATGTTTCATTACCTTTTAGATCAATTGATGTGAAGAAACATTCTTCTAAAAGGTTTAATAAAAACACAAAAATATGTAATATGCTGAATGGGAACCTATAGCTTAAAAAAAAAAGCTGCAAATTGTATTTACTTTCCAGCATCATTTACATCTTTTTCAGCAATTGCAAGTTTTAGTATACAAACCTCTCTCAACTGTAAAAAAAGACGCTGCTTTGGCAGCATCTTTGGATACATATCAGAGGAGCTCAGCATCAAGAGAAAAGCTTTGAAATTTCTGTCATCTAAGAATGTTTTCTGTGCCTCTAGCTATATTTTAAGTAAATTTATCTACATCAACAAATAGCATCTCTAGCCTGTGTCATCAGTTATTTTGTTTAAGCAAGCCTCAAATTTAGGTCTGGAGAAAAAGCTGTGTGGGTAAACCCAGGGTCACTGAGGGCAATTCATATACCTGAAAGGATTTTTTTCCCATTAAATGGATATTCTTGCATGAGCTGCAATTTTTACCTTGGTTGTTTAGTTCAAGGAAACCCAAGGAGTCTTGCAATTGTTAGTTCAATGTCTCCCACTCAATCTCCTTGCTGTGGCCGAATAGTGATCTGGTCTCCACAAATTTTCACTGGAATGAGTACAGTGCAGTTACTGCTTTATGACTGTGTGCCATTACGACACATTTTTCTCTCTTACACATTACCTCCAAGCAAACTGTAGGCAGTTAACCCCATAGAGAACCTTAGGACTCCATTCACCTTAAGCTGCTGCTTCACTTCATAGCATCTGTATTTCATGACACTAAACACTTGCTCTCATTAAGTCCCTTTAGTTCTGAGGTTACTGTTGTGACAGATGTGGAGGAACCTTAATCCCACCAACACTGGCTGATTAATATGTGTGTTTCCATATAGGCTATTGAACAAAACAACACCCCTCATGTCACTAGTAGTGGGATAGGGTGGCACCTGCTGAACAATCCTTGCACTAAGAGCAACTACAAGACAGCTACGCTTCCTCCTTTCAGTGCTTCATGTCCCAGGAACACACTAACCACAGCACTGCAGATCTCATTACAACTACAAGTAAAGGTAATTACAACTACAAGTAAAGGTAATTACAACAATGCCCTGTGCTAATGTGGTCTAACACCTCCAGTACCTCTCTTCTCCAATGACTTTATTTTATGAGGCATATGACTGACATGGTTTAGGTGCCAGGTAAACACCAAGAAAACGTTGCTCAGAAAATGAGACAAAAAGAGAATTAGGTGTTTTTAAGTGTGGGGAGGAGTTGTACATTTCCTAGAAACTAAGTCATTTATTGTAGGGAATTCTGAGAATTCCTTTTATAAAAATCCATGTTTTCTTCCACATTGTACAGCAAGCCCTGGCATGCCAAGAAGAGTACAGGTGCTCCAGTAAGGCTGGCTGTTTCACTAGATAGCAGGGAACCCAAAGATCTGGCAGGAACCATTTCTCCTTGTGAACCCCAACATGCTAAAAGTATAATGTGATATTTATACAGGGGAAAACAAGCTAGATTCTAGCAGTCAGAATTAATTAGCAAGTTAGATAAGGCTCATCTCAGCCAAACTATTCATCTCATCCATAACTTTTCCTCAGAACTGAAAAAAATCAGATGCTAAACATGAGCTTTTGGAAACTGGAAAAACAGGTATGAAGAAAGAAAATGGTACCCAGTAAATTGCAATGCTCTCAGCTCCCTTGATTCAGCTGGAATGCATAATATACTTAATAGCAAGAATGTATGAGAAATAGACTAACTCTGCTTGCAGGGAGAAAGGGTGTGTACCTCCAGTCTGTGCTTAGGAGGACCACAGGAAAAAAAATCTTGATCTGGGTAAATCTGCATCTCTCAACATTCAATTGTTATTTTTTTCTAAAGCAGGCTTTAGCTGTGCAGGTGAATGGGGTTTGGTTTTACAACTGCAGAAAAAAAATTACTTAAGATCATACCAGAAGCCTTTGACAGAAGACTGTATCTGTATACTGTAATGGACATAGCATATATGTTGGTATATTTTTATTTACTGGAGTTACTCTTCAGAGTTTTCTAGTGCAGATGCTGTTTTCTAGCCACAGCAACCATTTAAAAACTAGAAGTTACTTCTCCCAGAGAAAACTAGGATTATATCAAAGCAGTTCAGTTCCTCACAACAAAACTCTGTGCTTGGTTTCCAGTACCAAAATTTAACATCGCAACTTTTTCTTAAGAATTAAATGGAAAAAGAAATAAAGGGGGAAGAAAAAGCTTTTAGAGTGTTAACTCTCCACGGCAGGAGGAAGCCAGCATGGGCATTGAGCTCGGCACACTCATCCCCTTCTCCCTGCTGAAAGGGACACAAAAAGAACTCTGGCTAAGCATTTATTTTTCTGCTAATGTGAAAGTTTTCTTTTAAAGAGGAAGCAGATTGAACAGAGCACGAGAAAAGAATTTGACTCTGGCTTATTTCCAAAGGGTTTTTTTTTTCCTGATGATTCACTGTTATCACTGGTATTCACATTACAACCAGCCTCAAAAAGAAATGCCCTAAACCGAAACCAACCCCCTCCTACACCCAACAACAAAAAACCCATAGCACAAAAGCACTAAGAAATAGGATCTTTCCTACTGCTAAATTCTGCTAATAAGCTATGTAAGAAGAGAATCACATAAGATAAGAGTGCCTATGTTCGTTCACATTTGAGTAGTAACATGGCTAAGCCTCTAGATCTGGAGCTTCAGAGCACATCTAAAGATGGTGAATCTTGATAGTATTAAACAAAATGGTTCAGCTATATAATAAAATAAAGGACATCTAAATACCTCTATAGTCTAAAATGCTTAAATTTTCATTCATGTTTTATTCTCAAACAGGAGCTTGTTTGGATATTCAGAGAGGAGACATAACTGCTAATTCTATGAACACATGAACAATACAAATGTTCATGTTTGTGGGAGCCCTCTCACCCTCAAGTTCTGGTGGCAGTCAACTGTAAGCACCCAGTTTATGTAGCAATTCACAAAGTTACCATTTTTACATGGGCATTAAAGCTGAAAGCAGGTAAAGCAGGGCCAAAAGGAGGAGTGCTGGTAGGATTGCTTTGCTATTGTGTACATAATTAAAAGAAAATGAGGATACTTGCCATTCTGATACACCTGACACAACCTAGCATGCAATTTCATTTTCTCTGCTTGCAATGGTATTAGGAGACAGGTAAGAATATAAAGCTAACTTGAGCTCAAACACAAATCTATAATTTCAGCAATGTTTTGTTTCCATTTTCAGGAGTTTAAGTTTTCATTTAAGTTTTATTTACAGACACACTCCAGAGGAAACGCTGCATTGAGCGGGACTCAATACAGCAGCATCTATAGTTCAACCAATATTTTTTTTTGTTCTAGTTGAAGTAATCAGCACAAATACTACTAAAATACTATTCAGAAAAAAAAAAAGAGAGAGATGCAATGCTTTCTTACCCATCCTGATTGTACCATGGCTTCTGTTTTGTCTTTTTCACATCACAGAACTGTCTACCATCCTTGCAACGAGAGTTCAATCAGTTCTAGCTGGAAGAAAGCCTGTACCGAACAGCAGCAATATGACTGTAGCTCTATGGTTAAGACCTTTTTGCATACAAATTCAACATTCAAAACTTTTTCGAAATATCAATTAATATAGGATTCCCAATTCCCTCCTCACCTTCCACTTTCAGAAATCCTACCAGTAGCACTGATTACATTTTTGGCTTCAAGTACACGATTCCTCTCCTCTTTGCCACTCCCATCCTTAAGGGTTTGGGAGGATTCTTTTGATATGCATCTAGGAGCCTTAGGCTTATTATTTGGAAGAAGAGTGAGATTCATGCATGAAAGTATGTTGCTGTCCCCTCAGTGTTTGGAGCCCATATACTCATGTACCTCTGACACAGCCCAGCACTGAGTGCTGGCATTTACAACCCCATAGACTGGCCGGTCTATGCTTGACAGGAAGCTGTGTCCTTCTACTTGCTTTTAGTTGTGAGACCAAGAACATAAAAGAACAGCAGGTAGCATTTTCAAAATCTCCACACTAGCTTATGCCATTAGCCACGCAAGAGCTGCACTAGCAAAAAGCTGTAAGAGAACAAACTGGTTTATGCCAGCAGAGGTCAGTGGGTGACTCTCTTGCCAAATGTTTCAGATGCACACCATGTATTACAGAAGAGGTTTCAAAGTCAGCTATGTTCCCTCACCCTGTAACACAGAAAGACGTTCTTTGACTAGATGCAACCATCTTGCCCTTTCTGATCCCATTAGATATCCAAGCAAATGATGATGATGATGGTACTTCATTACCATATCCCTGTTTTTCTCTTCAAAATATGCTTTTAGCTTTCTGGCAGACAAAACAAAGGTACATTAGCCATGAGGCTAGGAAGGGAGAGGCCAAAGTTCCCAAAGCTAATGGCTATTTTTAGTTTCCGTTGTGGCTTCCTACACTAATGTAACTGGTTAAGTGGCTGAGTGGGTTGCTCTGGAATATAGAGCATATGTTACTTCACCAGCTGGTAATGCTGGTTTTGTATCTTAAATATAATGGTAAAAAAGAACAACAGTTTGTTTAATATATCAGACAAAACAACTTCTCTCAAGAGCTGATGAGACCATTTGGCTTAACTGAAAAGCAAGTGAGAAGGAAGAAGCTAATAACATATTGATATATACTAGTCTAATACAATTTTCGAATAGTAAGGATGTTTTGGCCAATTCCATCAATATATACTATGACTTCAATGTAAAGTTTACTCATAAGGGAGCTTAGGGTGCTATTTACATATTTAACTAAAAAAAAAAATTAAGAAAAAGTGGTTATCACTCACCTTTCTGCCCTTCCCATCCAACTTCCATCAGAGGTAACAAAGGACCAAGGACTTTAAAGATGTAATTTCCTTATGAGTCTTTTCAGCATTCTAACAGTTATAAATTATCATGCCAGGTGAAAACAAAATAGAAGTTGCATAAGACCTGGGCACAAAATCACCTGGCCCTAATGCTGAGAGCAGTGAGAGAATATCAACCCACACAACCTTTTTCAATAATAAATTAACAGTCATTCTACCTTGCACAAACTCTTTTCTTCTTTTTAACAGTTATTCTCTGTTTCTGTGCATGTTTGTTTTTAAAGCTCACAAGAGCTTCTTGCAAAGTTTCTTAAATAGCAGCAGATCTAAACCACAAGCTCTTTAGTTTTTGACCAGTTAACATCAATAGCATTTAAGTAGCTGTGATGCAGATGCTTGGGGAAAAAGGTGTATTGAAACACCTCAAATATCATCATGTAAAACATAAACATACTACATAGATACAAAATTTATTCTCATATCACCAGCAGTGTGGTGAAAGGTAATGCATCTCAACAAAGCTTCTAGGTGAGAGTAATGACATGAGGATTTTACCATAGACTTATCTGGGGAGAGCTCAGTCACCCTGCTTGATCACTTCATTCCCCGCAGATCAGCTTTGTGTATTCTTCTGCTACAGTCTCGCCTAACTCCTCCCTCTAGGCTCAGCTACCTTGATGCAAAGTCAAGCAGAAGTATTAAAAACAGTCTTCAGCACTGCCTACCTGCAATCATGGCCCCCCAGCCTTGATTGGCTAGCACAGAACTCTCAAGACAAGTTAAAGAGTTTGCTTGAAAAAAAATAATTTGCCATGTACACACACACACACACACAAACATATGTATTTATATTGTCAGGCACCTCACTTCAGCTTGTATCCAAAATGGTATTATGCTCCTCATCCTTCTCGGCTCAAGATGTAGGCATCTCGTTTAAAAAAACAACAAAGGAGAAGAGTAAGCACACAGCACATGTACTTGAAGTCTGTATCTGGCCTGAACTCAACACCTCTGTATTACTACCACTGCAAGTTAGTTGTGAGGATGTACCAAACAATGAATAACCAGAGCAAGCCTGGTTCAGGGACACATGGTTAGGGAGAGGAAGATACTTTAGTCTGTGTTCACCCCAGTATGATGGGAACTACTGACTACTTCACAACACAAGTTTAACTGAAAGTATAGCTCTAATAGGCTGTTAAAAAACAGCTAAGAGGCAAAACCTGTAACACTGGAAATTTTTATTTTCAAAATAAAAAGACTTTGCACAGAACATAATAGATCTGAGTAAATCAGAATACAACAGTCTGTGATTTGACGCAGCGGTTTGCTTTTAGGACAGTCCTTTTACACTCTAAGCAATCAGAAGGTAAGCCCAGCAATTAGGAAAAAAAAAAAAATAAAATCAGTCTTATCTATCAGAACATGTATTTCTAGAGTTCCTTCTTCACAAAATGTACCTAGACGGTAAAGCACTTTCCACCTCAGATTGCGCAGCTGTTCACACCATAAAAATAGACAAAGAAAGGACAGGAGATTTTCAATAGGATGGATGATTTATGAAACAGAACTGCAAATCTGAGACATAAATATCTTTTGTTTCCAAATTCCTCTCTCCTGCTGATTACACTGATATAATTTCCAGAAAGGTATAAACCGTGGACTGTTATGTATACACAGAGTGCAAATACTGTGCAATCAGAGAAGTCTAAGCCCATGTTTTTTTTCTAGTGCTCAATAAGACCAAGTTGATTCTTGTACTATTCAACCACATGTTTATAACATTGCATTCTAAACCTTGTACAAAGCTTATTTAGCAGTTTCCATAACCAAACTAAGTGCATTTATACGTTTTGTGGTTCTCCAGATGCAGTTTTCAGGGAACCTTCTTTTCTACAGCCCTGAGTACACAAGAACCCATCGACATAGCACATTAGAATTCTTCAGCTCCATTTTCACTATGCTCATGCCTCATTAACAACATCACGCAAAATATCCTTCAATAGTCATGCAGAGCCAGATGCAGAAATAAGGCTGGACGGTTAAGGAGTAGACCACAGCACTAATCACACTTGTAAGTGCTCACAAATTTTACCCAATCCATTACATGTTCTTATTTATTTTTAAAAGCCTTTTTGATGAAGCAATTGTTCTTCCTCATCTGTTACTATAATCAGGGTGTCTCCTAAGAACATTATCTATTTACCTTTATGCTGCTCTATGCAACTGGAAGGATAACTTGCTTTAAGCTGGACTGCATTTAGAAAGTCCTTGCTTTTTAATTTTCAGTGGTAAAAAAAAAATAAATTAAAAATCAGGCTTCTTATTCTGGTGATTGTCATTGCCCCTGTTCCTGATAACTAAATTCAACAAATACCATCTTCCATCCACTTTTAGCTGGCTAACAGCCACAAGAACTACCCCTCTACTTAATCAAGCCCTGGTCTGGAGGCATCCTGCTTCACTGGTGCCAATTCTGAAAAGAAGCAGTTCTGCAGTTGCAGCATGAGTAGGGTGAAGAGACACACAAACTCAGTAATTTAGGAAAAGGTACTTTGTTTTATACAGAGTGGTCATTCCACAATTTTTACCAGTCTGTTCAGGTCACTTTCATCGCTAGGCAATGTTAGCATTGGTGCTGGGAAACTTTCAGCAGTGACCGACCTTCTTTGATTTGAGCAAAAGTAGAGTGGCACCACTAATTGTTTCTGCTGAATTTTTAAAGTCACTCTGAGAATCTCCCTTAAAATGGCGAACATGCACTGAGTACTGCATAAAACCAAGCACTAGTGCTTGGAGACTGCTCAGCTGCAACCTTTAGGGTTTCCTTTTTGAACTTAACAATACACTGTTGTTTTAGAGAATTCTTAGCTTCTACTCAATCATTTAAGTTCAGTAACAGTCTGCACTGCAGAAGTTGGCCCGGAGTTAAGCACATGCCATTCCCCATCTGGTCCTCTGGGAACTGAGAACCTGAGTGCCCTGAATTTTCCAAACATCTGTATCTCTTTATGATCAACTTCAAAATATAAATAAACCTGTAGCATGAAACACTGCTAAGCCTAATGGGTAAAAGCCCCATCTCCTTTCAGGGGGAAAAAAAAGAAAAAAGGAAGAAAGCAAGGACTGATGCTATCTGACTTGCAAAGTTGTTTAAAAAGAAAACAAACAACATGTGGGCAAAGACCTTCATTAAACTGTTTTTGCAAGTATGATTTGCACTGAGGTGACTGAAAGTTCTTTATCCTTTTTACCCAAAAGGGGAAGAAAGGCAGGCAGTGGCTTTGTAATCTCATTCGACTGAACAATTCACTGCAGGCAATAATGTGACGTTGGTGAAAGAGTACATAATTTAAAAGGCAGTCGCAGCTTCAGTCTTCCATTCCAAGTTCTTGTTTCAGACTGAAAGACAAATAGAAAAATTAGTTAGCTTGTAGCAAAACACTATTTGGAAACTCTTTAGACAAAGTAGCCCTGACAAACACAGCTAGAGTTGAGGGCCAAAAGACAGAACGGATATAGCACTCCTTTTGGGTAAGAACCAACATGTCAGAAAAATCATGTGATAAAAGTCTAAGATTTTAAAGGCAATGAGGACCAATCTTGAGATTTACCTGACAAACTGGGATGTGGAGAACTCTCCCAGTTTTCGGTTGCTTATCCCACTTAAGAGCAGAGCCAAGCCACTGCCATGCTGCATACTGACCTTTTCAAGTAGGCGTGCACGTTGTCATAGCCATGGTACTTGGCCAGATAGACCAGGACACCTGTAGCACATCTGCCATCTCGCTGTCTGCAGAAGCTACAGTTGCAGATTCCACGACATGGTGGGCATGTCCAAGTCTAGACAAAAGACAAAGAAGCTTTTTTAGCTCAACTGGAATGCCAGACACAATTCACAACTTAGAAGAGGACCTTGCTCCACAAGCAAGTTCTGCAATGAACATCACTGCAGCAGAAATTGTCTAAACCAGGGTAACAATGCAAATTCCTTAGCCTGAAAGGGGTTATACTCTCCTTGCCTGCCCCACGCACAACCACTGGAAGCTTTCCACTCTGCTGAATTCCTGCACAACCTCCACAAGAGCAGCACTCTGCCTACAACACAGTTCCTTTCCATAGGGCATTAACCACTAATGCAAGGCAAAAAGAGAACATTATTCTGATGCTCAAATACTAGAATATTCTGACAACTGCTCTGCTCTCACAGTTTACTCCTGCAAAATAAAGCTACAGAAATAGTAACTACAATGAGTTTTACACAACACAAGATTCGACAATTCAGTTTTAATCAAACCAGGACTGAGTTATCCACTACAGTCACTGTAAGCTGTTTCCCCGCTTCTCTTCTAAACTATTGCTATGAGTAACCAATGCATATCTCTGCTCAAATTGAGCACAATAAAACCAATACTCAAAACTATCTTACCGGATCCAGTAACGCCGTTCTGACATCTTCCCCATACCTATTGCGGAGGCACGGCCCACAGAACTGGCCCCGTACTCCTATGCAATCAGGGTTACGACAATTTGTCTTGGTGTCTGTGGTTTTCTGGCGACATTGATGACAAGTGGATCCCTAGAACACAGGGAAAGTAGCTCAGTCAGGAACAAGACATTACAGATGGCTTTTTAGTTAGGGGCAGAGCATATAACAAGTAATCTCTTTGGCAGCTAGCAGTGCTTATCCTGAAACAGAAAGTCACCTTGTTAGTTTCAACTCAGACTGTTTTAAAACTGCATCTTTAGTATCCGTTAATCATTTTCCCCAGCTGGTATCACCTAGGTACTACAGTTGTTTCAGGGTGAAAGCAAGACAATTGGCTTGGTAAGAGTCATTCGACAAGCATAGGAAAAGATAAGAGGTGACATTTCACGATCTCAGGCATACTTCTCCAAAAATACACATACCTCCAGTGAGAGGGGAGTCTGCTCTCCTTGATGCTAAGCCATAAGCAGGGAATAACAAGAAAATTACTTCACAAAGTATGCATTTCATAATGTTGGAATATACTTACCATGGCCCTGTTATACACTTTATCTCTTGCAGATCCACAAATATTATTCAGCTCTTCCTCCGTTATCTCTTCAACTGGGCGCACAATGTGTGGAAAAGCCATGGCACCACGGTGACCCCTCCTGGGAGTTCGAGCTTCATGCTGAATAGTGAAGACACAATACTTTTAGTATTAATTTCAGCAAAAACTCTACACAAACAAGTTGGGGATCTTCAAAGCAATGCCAAGGTCTCAAATACTAATCATACATTTAAACAAGAGATAACAGATCTTTGCAAAGCCATATGATATGGATGCAGCTTTAGCACCTTCTCTTGATCTGTCACCTTCAGGGTGCAGAAGTGCTACTGCAATTGAAAGTCACATATCAAAGACAAGGAGGGAGGAAACGGAGAACACATAGAACATTCTATTCTCTGTACTTATTCCAGGTCATGGCATACTCAAAATCTTGATTAACTCTGTATGAATTGCTCTGCATGAACTTCCATTTTCTTGAAGGGATACAAAACCACCTTCATAATCAACCTGCAACAGGAAAATTGGAACCTCAACATACGTCCAGGCCTTCGTCAGACATCTTCCTTCTTCTCACTAAGATGTATGGGTCATCATCTTCCTCTTCTGGTAAAGGAGTAGGAGGACCTTCAATCAGGGACCTGGATCTTGTGTGAGGCCGAGAACTTCGGTCTGGGTTCCTCCTCAAAGCACTTCTGGGCAACGAACGTCTTGGAGGTCGCTTTGGTCCCTAGTAATGTTTAAAAGCCTCTAATGAAACAGGTGAACACCCAGACAGTTCCCGTCCCTACTGTGAATTCTTCTCCCATAAGACATGCCTTCTGTCTTTTCTAAAGAAGGCATCTCCCCACTGTCCCAAATCATAAAACACAAGGTAAAAACATCCTATGCAAATTCATCTTGGGCATTCTGCTAGCTGCAGAGAAACTTAAAAGCAAGTATGTGTCCATGCCGGTATAAGGTAAATAATTCCCCCATGCTGCAGCAGAATCCTTTGCCTATGAGCAGTTGCAACTTTTAGTGGTGTTGCCACCTACAACAGATTCCAGGTAAATTAGCAGTGAAATTCGTTACACTGCCAATTCACGACTCAACCTTCTTTAAGGACCTAGTCAGGCCAAATGTCAAGTTTTTTTCCCAAGGCTTCAAACTCACAGAACATTAAAGCTTGAGCTTAAAAGTCTGAGTTGCCTCCCTTATCTCCAGCCTTTGATAAATGCGTATTTACAGAGCACCTTGTTTCATTTTATTGGCCTGTGGAGACAGCTAACCTTTATGAATGAATCCATTCAGCTTTGTACAGTGGTAAATCAAAAGACAATTGCACAATAAGGATGTCTGTTTTAGGAAGCAATAAAATTCTAAAGTAGACTTTGATTTACATGGTTTATTAAGTTTTTCAATTGAGTCCTAGTTTGTTACGTCAGAATTTGACTACCGGAAATCTGAAGGTAAATATAGTACATTTATACTTACAGGACTGACAGTTGGGAATGATTTTCTTCCACCAAAGATACCAGAAACACTTTGCAACTCAGCCATTAGTTTTGCAAGCTAAGGGGGGAAAAAAGGAAGCAAAGTCTTAGAAGGGTGTTTATGTGCTACTACAGACTATTAAGACTACAGGTACAATCACTTATAGAAAATGTAGTCACTCTTCAACTTTCTACTTTTATGTTTTATTTGTTTCAGTGATTACAAGTAATTTGAAAACACTCAAACTTAATGTTGAAGCCCTATTTTTTTGGCCTACAGGTTTGACCGAAGTACTTTTCCTATGGATTTTCACACACCAGTGGACAAGAAGCATCAGATTTAAATATTAGGGATGTAAATTCCTCTTAATGAATTCACACAATTACCATTAAGAGTTAATCTGAACAACTAAAGAAGTCCTCTAAGAATCAGAAAGGAGGGAGGAGAGCAAAGAAGGGGGAGTTCCCCACCAAGAGCTGAGTACTTGCCATTGCTTTGTTTTCCTTTATGTTTAAAGCTCTTTTTTCTAAAAACAAGGCACCCTTTTCTTCAGAGTCAGAGTCGGAATCTGGAGCAGGCATCAGCTTTTCAGGAACAGGTTCCACCTCACCCTTTCTCCTCTCCGATCTTCGAGGTGGAAACTTCATGGCTACTTTTAGAGGAACAGGGCATTTCTGCCTTCTCCGAGCTACCACACTTTCAGCACTTCGATCACTCTCCTCTGAATCTGATCCCAATTTCTGTTAACAAACCAGAATGGAAGCACATAAATCCAAGTATGTTTCCTCTGCAATTAAATTACAGTTCAACAATATTTTTTGAGGGAGTGGTTAAATCTCCAGTCCTAGCACTCTATTAGATTTTAAGGGGGAGAAGGGTGAGGGGGCAAGAGGCACAGATCAAAAAAAAAAAAAAACCAAAAAACTCTCAGGGAGATCCATGTTGTACTGCCACAACACATCAGAAAAAGGAGCTTGGTTTCAGTTGCAGCAGTCTCTGTTATCATTTGCAGATTTAACAGCAAAGTTAGTTTGTGTGCAAGTGCAAGAAAGAGAACTGCTTTTAAAAGCCTTGATTTTGCAGTATCTGGCTGTAAGAAAAGCTACTACACAGTTCTCAGCACAGAATCAAACCCAAGTCCATAAACTGTCAAGAATAGACAACTTGCAGCACAACAATATCAAGCGAAAACTTCCTTTAGAGCCAGTCAATGAAATAAGTTTGTATACAATCCCAGTATTATCTTTGAGTTCTGATGCTTTGCTTACAATTTTTGCAAGAACCAAGGGTTCAGTGAGGACAGAAATGAATTTAATTGAAAGCTTACTTTGAATTAAGATTTGACTTTTCAATTTAGGCACAGTAGAGTCTTATTTTGGTCATAAATAACATGCAGGTTCTGTCATCATATGCAACAGACCATCAGTCTCAAATGGCAAACCTTATTTGCACAGGGGTTTTATTAAACCAAGTATGTAGTTCTAGTTGCCCATTATGTATAGCTATCCATTTTTTTTTTTACTTATCTATTCCAGCTTTGTCTCCTACTTATTCTCTTTATTGTTGTGCATTATTTAACTTAGACATACCCTCTTCCAACCAGATATTTTTCTTTTCTAGTCATTCCTCAGCACATTCTGACATTACAACAAACCTATTTTATGCCAAACACGGTATTATTTCTGTCTTCTCTACTAAATAGCAACTGTTGGTCCTTTTAAGCAATAAAACTGATCCTCCGCTGAAGTCAAGGAAAAGCAGGAAGGCAGATTTCACCATCTAGCACTATTTCTCTGCTGCTAAAGAAGTAAAGCATTTCCTGTTACACCGTCAGAGCACAGGCCTGACTGCATGTCAATATACTCAGAAATTTTTCTCGGATTTACTGGAGTCCATGGGTTGGGATAACATTTCATACTGAGGAAACAAGAAATGTTAGAGTAATAGAGTAATATCCAGAAAGGGCAGTTTTAAAAGGTATGAGATTTGGAAACCCCTAAGGCAGATTTTTCTTCTGAACTTGCTTTACAGCAACAAAAAGAAAACGAAACTGTAGCTACATAACATACTGTACATTAAAGTCAATATGATGCTTCTTTCTGACAACACGTGACTTTCAAGCTGAAGCCTCGGTTATTTTTTTATTAAGAATTTAAATTTTGTATTGCAAACTAAAACCAGCTCTTACCAATGCATTTTGAATCTCATTTTCTGAAAAGCCACAAAAGGACTCATCATCAGAGGCTTCACGGAAAATTTTTGCCAATTCTCCTTTAACATCCGATCTTAACTTGCGTTTCTGTGAAAAATAACATATCCTTTAACTGAAGCTGAACAGCAAATGATTCACATTTACAAGTGCAGCATAAGTAAATTACTCTTTTAATAAAGAAAAAAATATGTAAGGCATTTAACAAGGGATCTCAGAACTCCAGTTGCAAATTATCAGGCACATTAGGGTAGATGACATTTCAAAGGCTGGAATAAAGAGCTAATCCGTCTCCAACAATTACCACCTAGAGGCACAAATGGAGAAAGAAATGAAATTACAGCACATAGCATAGATTCATAACTACTACACAAAAACATTAGTAGAGCAAGCAGTTTGAATTGTGCACAAAACATTTACCAGCTTTACATTTTTGCAAGCTTCACTAACGCTGCACTTCAGTTTTATTTGATTTTGTACTGTACTTACCGTGTTTGCAAAATTATCAGAACCAAAACTATCACAACTGTCATCAGAGGATGAGGATGTTTCCATGGGAATCAGTTTTGTGTTTCGGAATCTCGTCACGGGTCTCCGTCCTGAACAACGTGTGCGCTGCAAAAGGACAAAAGCAACATCATTAATAGAAGAGACCATACTAGGTTTTAAGAACATCTTCAAATTACAATTTAGGATATTTGGACGTTTTAGGATGTGCAAGTCAGATCAATTGAATACAAGTCAGATCAATTGAATACAAGTCAGATCAATTATCATCAACTTTCAAATAACTCCCAAATTTCAAACAGGAACAGTTTCTGCTCCGATAAAGTTCCAATCCTTGTTATAATGAGTTTTGGTCAGTTTAGAAATACTTATATAACATGAACAGTAAAGTAGAAATACACACAACAATCACATCCTCCTCTATTCATTACAGGCAACGCTGGAAAAAAAGCTCTCAAATAGCACCTAGAAACCTGCTTTGATTTATTAATTACGTTGAGTTGGAGGCAGACGCTGAACACGTTGTAGCTGCTAAGGAAGGGACTAAGGCTCAAGAGGAGAGGAGTTTGGAGACAACTGTTCTAGACACGAACGCTCGCAGTTTGTTATCGCCAGGCTGAGATTCCGTTTCTGAGGGGGCGACGACACGACACGGGTTTTCTTTTCCTTTCCCAGTGACGGCGGCGGCGACGCGGGGGCCACGAGTGCTGCGGGCCCGGGGCGACCGACCGATAACGGCCCGGGGGGGCTGAGGGGCACAGAGACAGACACACACACACACATCCCTCCACGTTTCGGGAACAGGGAAACTTCTTGGTCCCGGCCACAAAGGGGCGAGGGAGCGGCCGGAGACCCGGGACGGGAGGAAAAGGCGCCTCCCGCGGCAGGGGCCGCCCTCCCCGCCACCGAGCGCGGCCCCGCGGCCAGGACCCCCCCAGCCCAGCCCCGGCAGAAGAAGGAGAAGCGAAAGAAGGAGAAGTAGCGGCGCTGACCTGCGGGCGCTGCGGGGCCATGCTGGCGGCGGCCGAGGCGGAGGGCGGTGCGGGCGGTGCGGAGCGCGCGGGAGAATGAAGGTTCGCGCCAAATCGCCGGGAGCACGGGGGGCGGGGCCGGGCGGCGCCTTTCCCGCGTCCTGGCAGATGCGGTGGGTGCCGCTGGCGCGGGGCTCGCGGCGTCCCCGGCTCCGCTCAGGAGCCCGAGACCTCTCCCGGGGCCCCCCCTGAGGGGAGAGCGCAGGGGAGACGCGTGAGGGAGGTTTACTTGTCTTTTTAGGTTTTGTTTGGGGTTTTTTGCTTGGTTGTTTTTTTTTTTTTTTTTTTTTTTTTCGTTTCGCGGAGCTGCAAGGACCTGCCCAGTGGCGCGAAAAGCGCCCGGGTTGGGGGGGGCAGGAGGGAGGCACCGCCCGCGTGGGGCCTGGCGCTCGCTTTCTCTCCTCTTAAGAGCCTTTTATAGGTTGGGACCGCGCTCCTTGAGGGAAAAAACCCCCTAAAGCTGGTGGCTCTCGAGAGGGCGGGGAGCGGCCGGGGCTGGGGATCCTCCACTTCCCCGCTGGGCACCCCTCGAGCCTCCCGGGGAGCTGCCTGTGCTGATCTTTCCAAATAAAGAGTTGCTTAAAGACGGCCCAGAGGAAACCGCTCATGGGTGGTTGTAAACCGTTTCATGTAATGTTTGCAATGTCGCGTTAAAGCGAATACAGCCCTAAAATGCAGTAAAACAAGTGAGGGGTGGCCGCCGTTTGGTGCCCGTGGTAATGGGAGAAGCCCTAGAGAAGCTGCGTGGGCTTTGTGGCCTCGGTGTTTGCTATAATCCTCCTCGTCCCGTGGTTTGGGCACTGTTCAGTGTAACTGAGCTGCTCAGTGTTCCCAGGCGCCTTCCCGACTGCAGGCGAGTCCTCGTGTCGATCCGTGCAAGGAAAGAAGGTCCCGTGCACGTGCAGGGCACATGCAAACCCACGCCTGGGTAAAGCAAACCACAAATCATCTCTAAGCCAAAGCCTGTAAATAGGCTGTGGCACAATAGGGAGTACAAGAGCCCTTCTGGAGGCTTTCTGTGGGCATTATTCTTCCTGAGCAAGCTGCCGTGTAAAAGAATCTCCATTTTAACTAAGCCCATAATTACATACTTAACTGCGCCGCTGGCTTCTCAGCACATACACAAAAGCAGATGAACTAAACTGTTCTCCCAAGACCAGACCACACTCAATCCCTCTAAGCCCATTGCCACCCAGGATGGTTTCCAACCAAGAGAGCTCAGTTGGGAAGGGGAGGATGTTTCCTGAAATTTCATAGACTAATAGAATCACCAAGTTGGAAAAGACCCCCAGCATTGTCGAGTCCAACCATTCTTACCAAACATTAAACCATCACCTCAGCATCTCATCCACCCATCCCTTAAACACCTCCAGGGAAGGTGACTCAACCACCTCCCTGGGCAGCCTGTTCCAATGCCCAATGAACCTTTCTGTGAAAAAGTTTTTCCTAATGTTCAGCCTAAACCTCCCCTGGTGGATCTTGAGGCCATTGCCTCTTGTCCTGTCCCCTGTCACTTGGGAGAAGAGGCCAGCTCCCTCCTCTCTACAACCTTCTTTCAGGCAGTTGTAGAGAGCAATGAGGTCTCCCCTCAGCCTCCTCTTCTCCAGGCTAAACAACCCCAGCTCTCTCAGCCATTCCTCATAAGGCCTGTTCTCCAGCCCCTTTACCAGCTTTGTTGCTTTTCTCTGGACTCGCTCCAGAGCCTCAGCATCCTTCTTGTGGTGAGGGGCCCAGAACTGAACACAGTTTGATATAGTATATATCAAACTATAAACTATATGTCAAACTATATAGACTATAGACTATATTTGATTAAGTCTTACTTCTTTCAGAAAAAAGAATTGCAAATACAATTTTACGTACTTGCCCTCAATGGATGGGCAGAACAAACTTACCAACTGGATTTATCATGATCGATAAATTTTCTTAATGTTTGTCCAGACGTAGGCAGCACCACTGTCCCACATTTACAGCTGAGGACATGCTGAGGCTAAATGTGAGTGGAAGAAAACATCTCTGGCCATTTGGTCCCCTGGTCCAGGTCCTGTATGGCCTGTCAAGTGCTGCCAGCCTCTCCACCTCCCCTACTGCCCAGCTGCAGGGCAAACTCACCCCTTAGGACTCATGTGTTAGCAAAGATTATCTGGAGTATTTTATCAGGTGTTCCCAAGAAAATAGTCTCTTAAATTCTCATCTTTCCTTGAAATGAGTTGTTAGCAGCCCTTGGAAGACCTACTAAGGGAATCAGCTGAAATTGCAGAGGGACATGCTGTAGATTGAGTGTGTAATGCTTTCTGCATCTGTCTAGCGGAAGCAAAGTTGTTCACATATTAGGACCTTCAAGCAGTAGCAAGAACACGGACCTCCAGTAACAACAGCTCCATTGTTAGAAACAGTGACTGCCCTTTGTGCCTCCAGGGTGAAGGACAAGAGCTGCCCTGTGCGTCACCCTGCTGATGTTGGCTGTTGGCATTGCAACAGAGCTTTTCCCTCTGGACACAGGGCTCCTGCCCCATACCTGGCTCTCCTATATACTTCCTAGTGATGAAAAACGCATTTTAAGCTCTAGTTCTTTTTTGCCTTTTTTTTCTATTGGGGCAATACATTTCGACCTGCTGAAAATAATACGTGGATATATTAATAAATGTTTGTGTGATGCTGGTAATTGTTGCGATGGGACTTGCACAGTGACAGAGATGCAAGTATTTCAGTGGAAAGGGAGTTTGGATTCTCACATTTTCAGAGTACCTGTAGCACAATGCCATACACATATCTTAGCTCCATAGAAAAGAGTAAGATTGCAGCCACTAATGACAGTAATTAAAAATTTCTGTAAGAGCTGTCCAATCACCTCTTCATCTGAGCAAATTATAGTGTGTTATTGAAACCGTTAGTGCAATAAAATGAAGCTAAACCCCTTTTGCATTAAAATAATTAGACATTGATTTATGACTTAAATTGTAATTCAGTAACCTATAACACACACTAATTGTTTTTCTCTCTCTTGAAAGGTGTGTTTCTGTAAAGACCTGATCCAGCTTATGTATTTGTTCATATGTCACCCTCCAGCGGCTAACGCTACTATACAAGGCATAATAAAGTATATAAACAGGTAACCTGCTATTGATTGCAACCCAGAAATTACACTTACTCTTATACAGAAACAAGAGGAGGGCTAATTTTTCTAATTATAGTTAGACCTCTATGTGTTTGCTGGACGTTAATTTTTGTGAATTACTTTTTTACTGTAAATCCTTTGACATTGTGCTCTTACAGGCAGAACCAGAATTTGTAAAGTAAATGTAAATTTAAAATCAAATATTTAGCATGTATAATCAGTTTATAGCCAAGACCAGCTGTACTGACTCCACAGAATACCACCACAGTGCAATTAGTACATTTTTCCTTTTTTTCTTTTTCTAAGGAAGAATATATTTTTCCCTTTTAATTTAACAGGTTTGTATCTCCTTATACTTTGGTGCAAGTTCTTTGTTAGTAAAGGCTGGGTGCAGATGCATCATGCGTGTTGAATTGAAGGTGGTCTGATCTTATTCTGTACTGTGTTTCTTTAACAGAAACTGGTGGCACCACAGAAAGGGAAAGAATAAGAGGGGGAAAACCAGAGGAATATGTACAGCCCAGGGAGAGAAAAAATGCAGCTCATAAATTCATCTATGAGCTATATTCCTAAGTACACTAAGAGAATGGCTGCAATGTGGTCAGTTTTGATAGAAATCTTAATGTTTATTCCAAGAATACGTCATAGCAAACCATTCAGAGACAACAGCATTGTGATGCACATTATGGGATTGCAATTATAAAGCTCATTTAAGCTTATTATAAAGCCATTCCACCAAATGCATAGCAAAAAAATGTTGATAAAAACTAGCTGTTGCTGATACAGAATAGCCACTTTTAAAAGTTCAAGATCCCAGCCCTTTCACTCTTGGGTTTTGTTTTACATTTCCTTTTGAAAACACAAAATAGATTAAGTCACATCATAAGGAAATTGCTTACAAAATGTTCTGCAAATGCATAGCTGTGGGAAGCAGGAGGCTATCAGAAAATAATCAAAAATGCTTAGTGCGGTCTGGGTTTCTGCCTTTCTATGTCAGCTTTGCCACTGCCTCTTCGTAAGTGTTGATTCCTCTTGCATCCACCAGTCTTCAGTGAGTTGCAGTTGTGGGGGAGGATGGGAGTGGGAAGACAGGCTATGGCTTAGCCTTCTCCCCAGAGAACCCTCTCCTGGCAGCTCCCTCAGGAGGGAGGAATGGGAGGGACA
The DNA here is from genome assembly GCA_033558105.1 of Coccyzus lansbergi. Classification (NCBI taxonomy): domain Eukaryota; kingdom Metazoa; phylum Chordata; class Aves; order Cuculiformes; family Coccyzidae; genus Coccyzus; species Coccyzus lansbergi. The sequence goes on from JAUMJK010000983.1 coordinate 268,328, forward strand.
GATATAGGGGGGGCTAACTACTGCCTGCCGGGGGTCCTAGTTTCAGGTCCTTCTTGTGGGTTTGGTTTTTTTAACAGCATGAGGGAAATGCCCTCTCTCTGCTGGAGGGAGCCCTCGCTTTTCTTGCTAAGACAGAAAAATAAATGTGTATGTTGCACACCAGGTATATATTAGGCCACTTTATTCTATATAGCACAGTGTTGGTGTCTGTAGTCTATCAGCACCCGCAAAACCATGTCAGGAAGCTTCTAGGAGGAGGCACCAACCCTGAGGGCAGGCAGGTGGCTGGGGTGGGAGTAGTGGGACGTGGCTGCCGGGAGCGTAGATGGTGCTGGGGTGGGAGCTGCATGCTTTACTCCTGGCTCTCAACCGCCCCAGGCTGCCACTGCCTCCCAGTGCGGTTCCTCTGCCCTCCGAGATGTTCATCTCAAATGCTCTATGTTTACGTGTCCTCAAACGTGATCTTGGCAGACCCTTATTAGTGTTATTGCTGTAATAGACTTCTCCCCCATAACCTCTAACTTTTTGCAACAAACTGGCTTGAACTGCTATACTTTGGCACTTCATTAGATAAGAAAATTATGTAAAAACCCTTCTATGGTGGACGTATATACAGAAAGAAATTCTGTCAGATGTAATTTTCAGAAGTAGCACAGCTATTTGGTTCCATTTTAGTGACATGAGATGTCAAGAGGTCCCACAGTTTGGGTTTTTTCCACAATTACAAAAGCAACTGCTCATCTTTCCCAGATGAAAGTAATAATAATAATAATAATTAGGTCAAAGTGCATTTTCTAGCACAGTCAGAAAAATCAAGCACATATGTTTGATGCACAGTCCAGTATGCTTGCCAGCATTTTTTTATAAAGCCTTAAAATACTTGGGGTTTGATCCTCAGCAGCTTTGGCTGAGCTGGAAAGGAGGACAGTGGTAAGGGGTACGCCAGCTGAGAACTGTTCCTCAGAGTGAAGGAAGAGGGGGTATGCAGGGAAGCAGCCGTTCCCTAACTCAGCTTAGCAAATTGCCTGATTGTGGTCAGCACATGGGTGCCCAGGGAAGGGGGCATTGCTGTAAGACATGACCAATTGCTAAAAAAAATATCAATGGGAGCAGTTTAGAAAGAGCAAAACTGCAGTAGCAAATGTTTTCTTTCAAAAGTAAACAATGTCCAAACACGCTCCTCACTGATGCCAGTGAGAAAGCAGGTTCTCATGAGCCGTTAACTCAACTGTGATAGTGCTGGGGGGAGGAATGAACAAACACTCTCTCCTCCCAGCTGAACAGGAACTGGGTTAGCTTTCTCTTGCATTTAACGGAAATAATCCATCAGCAGCAATGACACATGTGAATCACAGCCCTGAAAACCACCATCCCTGGGAGCATGGCAGTGTTTTATCTGCTGGCATCCCATTCCTGAGATCTATGTGTAGAAGGGGAGACAGGGACCTGTAGGCAGGTCTCGGCAGCAGCAATGCAGGATGTTCAGGTCACCAGGTCCCACGGTCGTGCCACCCCACGTGCTCAGGATGACCAGATCCCACCAGCACAGAAGTACAACACATCATGGCGGCAGCTGGACAGGCTGAAACTCCGGCAGCCGCATTCCCTAGTGAAATGGAGTCAGACAGCAACAGCATCTCCCCTCTCTGACCTTTATTTGTTTGTCTTTCTGGCCAACACAGCACAGGTGTAGCGTTTAGTATGTGCTTTGAAATCAATGCAAGGCCAAAGCAACAACTAGAAATGTCACAAGAGATTACAGCGCTGCCCAGATCAATTATTGAGCTTGGTGAAATTCCAGCCCAGCTCACAAGAAAGTTCCTCTGCAGCTCCACTAACCCAGTATGGATTAATGGTCACAGGGGCTGAGGAACAGCCTGGGGTTGTTATGTCTTTGGAGCCTCTTGGACTATTCGGTGGGCTGTCACCTCTGCAACAATCATCCTTCTGTGAATTTGCAAAGGCTCCATGGGAAAATGAAAAGCTTGCGGGAGGTGTTACTCTGCTGTTTCATCCTCTTCCCCATCTGGGCACATGAGCCCTTTGAGCAGGTCTGTCTCCTGAAAATGCCTCTGACTGCTGAGCAAGCTGCATATAGGTAGCCCCCTCAAGCTCTGCGCGTACATGAACAAAAGGGGCTTGTGTGCGTGAGAGTGGGCAATGGTTTGGCTCCAGGGAGTCTCGCATTCACGTTACCCGCTATGCTTAGGAGCAGAGTTTTCACAGGCACTGGAACCACCAGATGCTTTACAGCACAGCAGCATATCAGCCTCTGACCTTCAGGACATGGGAACATGTGCCCTAAGAGCACAGTCACTTCTCTATGCAGGACTGCATCAGGCTGCTGGGCTGCCTTTCAGTCCCTCTGTGGAGAAGGTCCCCAGAACACACATCTCTTACGACTAGTCCCTCTGATGGTACTGGCAGGTACCCCAGCACTGCTGGGGACATTTGTGTACTTAGGAAGCCAATATCCACCAGTTCTGGGACACCTTGCTGAGCTCAAGAAGAATGATTGCTAACCTTCATGTTAAGTGCTTTCTCTCCATCCTACTGTTTTTCTTTCCTCTTTTTTTTTAAGACCTAGTTAGATATATTGGAAAGACCAAAAAAAAGCATAAAAAACCCCTACACATTTTTGTTGACCGAAAAAGAAAGACGTCTCAGCATAATTTTTATTCATGCCATGAGGACATCAACTGTGGGAGGGAAGCCTGTATGGTTTCAGAAAACCCAGGACCATAATGCTTTTCCTGTCTGAGCTGAGCACCACTTCCTCCCTCCTGCCTGAGAGACACTGCTGTTCACTCTGAAACCTTTCTGCTGATGTCTAGCATCCAGAGAGAGCTGGGCAACTCCTGAAATTCCCACAAGATCCAGAGCGAAATGTTGCCAAGTGAACAAACAGATTCTGTGTAAATTCTGACAGTCAGAGTATCTGATTTTGTAAATATTCTCCCCATTGAATGCAAATACTCACTCGCTTTGGATGCCCAGATCTGAATTTTTCTTCAAGACTTCTCTGGTATTTTTCATCCATTCCAGCAGCCATCCCAGAGCTAGCTTCTTAGAATTCAGAGTTTTTTAAACTGTGGAAAAGGAAAATGCACATACCCTTGAGGACTAAGAAAACAGCAACATCAGTGCATGGAAATATGAAGAGACAGAGAAAGGAATGCTGGGAAAACAAAGTGTGACTCTACAGCAGTGATGTTGTGTGCCACTCGGGAGAGTCAGCCACGGAGGGAGGGTACAGTACTGAGGATATATGTATGGATGGAGGGCAGTGTGTCCAGCTCCTGGTGTGCAAATCTAGACACACTGGTACTTAAATATGATTGGCTTTAACAGACTTGTAGGAAAACCCTGAGAAACCACAGCATGGCTTCTTTCCAAAGAACAGACATTTGCTGAGGTGTAGTTGCTCAAGATGCTCTGATTTTCCACATTGCTGTGCACGGTGTACTAGCCAGTGGTGCCTGCACATTGGTAAAACATGGAAATAAATTGCTTAGCACTAGAAAATACTGGAGAGCGAAAATTTAAGCACATTTTGACTTATAATGAATCATTACCTAGATAGGGAGTAGCCACATTAAGAGTAATAAATATGAGATGGAAGACTAGATCTCATTGAGATTTTTTGTTTTTTACACGTTCACTCACCGTTGCTTTAACCAGCAATGCTGGTGCAGAAAGAGGATTTCTAATCAGTCACTACTGCATGATTGTTTCATTTTAATAGATGTGATCAATACCATCCACTCCTCCTTTAAATGCTAATGAACACTTTAATACAACAGATGTGGACAGACAGTACACTGCAGATTAAAATGAGGCATGACATTAAATTGCTTACAAATAGCAGAGGGATCTTTCTGGACACCTTGACAATCAACCACAGGTAGCTAATAAATCTTGAATTACCACCACCAGCCCAGTGTCTGCTGGGTAGGCTCTAGTCTTCAGGTTTGTACAACTAGACCACCATCCTCGTCACCCTGGAAGAGACATGTGCTCTCCCAAACTCCTGCAAATTCTTTCTAGGTTTTAGGAAGACCAAACCATGAAACAAGACTTTGCTTCCCGAGATGCATATCCCAGTGTTAGTAACACAAGCATATTTCTAGCAAGTGCTTTCAGGTGCAGTTACTACCATGTGGTGTCCTTCAGCCCTTTTCTGTCATGGCAAGTACAGTTAGGGAAGGATTCCCAACTTAGACAAAATGTCAGCTTCCTGCTAAGTTGTGACAGAGAAACATTCCATGGGGGACTGTCCACATCCTGTAAATTACTTGTCATGTTCAGCGAGCCGGGGCAGAAACTAACTAGTTTTCAACCAGTTGAAAGCCACAAGAAAGCTGCAGGCTTTGTTATCACAGAGCTTCACATGCAGCCCCATTCACTTCCAGGTAAAGCTTCCTACTATTTTTTTCTGTTCCTAACTGTTGTCAGGGGAACAAGTCCTTAAGTGACAGAGATCCAATTCCTGACACCTGGTATCAGTTGTGTCCTGCTCCATTGGTTTTGGTGGACCCTATCCTGAATGAATGAAATGTGAGTCCCAGTTCACATAGTTTCCCAGTAGCTGCCAAAATGAAATGAACCTGGTGGGAATCAGAGGGAGGAGAGCTACAGGAATGGCCTTTGTGTGGAGCAGGGAATTTACACATTTGTTTTAATGTCTAGTGCTGGGGCTATGGTGATGGGAGTCATCAAAAGGGGTGATATGCCAGTAGCTCCTCCTGCATTGCTCACTGTGCCAGCATGCCCTGCTTGGTATGGGTGGTATGCAGCACCTTGTTCAGAGGCATCTCTAATTTAGAGTTTCTTGGTTTTCAGAGGGTACCTTGCATTTCTTTGGGTTCAGGTTCCTTTATCTGCTTCTTCCTTTTTTTATTTTTTTTGTTCTCTTGTGTCTTAGGAAACCTTTACTTTCTTTTTTTTTTTTTAATTTTTAATTGTATCAAATCAACTTGGAGTGAAAAGGCCAAGAAGAAACTTTCTGACAACAAGCGAATCTACAGCTGTGTCTTTGTTCTCAGCAGAGCTAAAGACCACATTAATCAGAAACTTTGCTGACCCTGTCTTTACTACCTGTAGACTGAAAGACAAACGTGATACAGTCTGGTCACATTTAAAAAATCAATTAAAAGATGCCTGCTGGCCAAGGATAAACATTATCATGTTCCTCCATGAGGTTAGATGTAACTATAATAAAAGCAATGTCTTTTTCTCTATATATTTTTACTTCTTTCCCCAAAAAGAATAAAGCCTGGGTTTTGTTTCGCCTTTTGATTATGGCAAGCAGAGTGTTCTCAGTGGTGTCAGGTAGTTGGTGTCAGGGCTTTTAGTAAAAAGCAAAGAGAAAAATTCCTGAGAGAGGATGGCAAGCTGTAAGTGGAGAAGTGAAGCTACTGGAGTGGACCCGAAGAAAAAAAACGTGTGTTTCTGGTTTTTTTCAGACTATGCTGGTCTGATAAAAATACTACCTCTTCTTACAGCCCTAGTAGAAGCAGATTGAACAATGGGTGAAGAGACTCCACTCAGAGCTGGACCTGGCATCTGGAGATGTAAGTGAGGTGAGATGTAGCACAACTCCTGCCGTAAGGATGAAACAAAGAGCCTTTCATTGTGGCACCTGGCTGTGCCTTACTGATTTTATTATTGAAATATTAAGCGAATTAGTGGATATCCAGTCAGCTGAGAACAAGAGCAGATGAATGGCAGAGGGCAAATCAAATGAAATCCTTCAGTGCAGACTGTGACAGGAGTCAAGGCAGATGGTCTCTCGCCTTCCACTGGCAGGCCCTGGGCTGTGCGAGCCAGCGAGGGAGGTGGTGTTCTGGCTTTCGTGTGGCTGAACGTTCAGTTAAATAAAGGGGAAACTTCCTTCCTCAGAACGTCCTCCGTCCCCGCCAGCTCCCCCTGGGCCTCTCCTTCCCCAGCTTGCCACCGGTCTGCCTGTGTGGCTTCTTCACGTGCTGCACCTTTATCCACCCGCCTTCGCTGACTCTGCTCTCCCCTTCGCCTCTCGTGGGTTCACTTTCATCCTGGGGGGGCATGCCTGGGATGGCCTTGGGCTGGGGGGAGCTCCGGGGGTACCTGCGCTGCAGGGAAGCTGGGGGCTCCGCTGGCGAGGAAGTCCTCCAGGCTCTTCCCGAGTGCCGGGAGGGCACCGGGGAGCTGGTCCCACTGCGCCGCCCGTCTGAGGAGCTGCGGGAGTTAGCGCTGTGCGAGGCATTTCTGCCTTTGCCGGCAGACCTGTCCCTCTCTGAAGCGGTGTCAGAGGCTGTGCTGGAGGTGCTGCTGCCTTTTGAGTTCAGGTGCAGATTAGAGAGGTTTCTCATCAAACCGTGCGAGAGGGGAGAGGAGTTTCTGGAGTGGGTGATGGATGTGACCTGGTAACTGATGGGACCACGTGTCCTCCTCACAGCAGCAGCGTAGGAGTCCTGGCTGCGAAGATAGGGTAGGTAGTGGGTGACGGTGGTCGGGCTGTGGGGGTGGCCGTGTTGGTGAGAAATGGCTTTTGCTATTTGGTGCATCCGTAGGGTCTGCATCCACTGGCTGTCGATGCCTGGCAGGGAAATGGAGACAGAGTCAGCTTTCTGTGAACTGATGGAAAACTGCTCTCTGGTTGACTGAAAATATGAGTTTAGGTACCAGAGTTTCTCTTGGAAGAACCTCAACATATCTTGAACCACCCTTTCTCTTCCCACCCTACTCAAACCTAGGACTATGTGCTGTATTAGCAAATATAAATAGTTCAGCATTAGCAAACAGTGATACAAATATTTCTGATTCCAGTGCAGATTATGGAGCTTAGACTACAAGACACTTACTGAACAAACCATTCCCACTCTGAAATACCTCTCTGTTTTTAACCAAACCTAGTTTAAAACATTTCCTGTGATGCTCTTGGCAGCCTGGGCAGATTTGTCCACAGCTTTTATTGCAAAAGAGCTTGGAGACTTCCAGATTAGGCATGAAGTGGGCACCCCAAGGTGCCTGCACAACTGCAGCATCACCCTCCACATGCACCTCTCCCAGCTGGCATGGTCACAGCCCAGCACAGAGGTGACACAGACTCCAGTGCAAATCCCTGCTGTGGCAGTAAGACTTACCTCCTCTTGCTACATACCACAACAGCCAGAGTCACTTGAGTTGTTATTATTACTACAAATTCAGAAATCGATACACTTTGTATGCTGCAGATACTGAGTCTACACACCAGCTACACCACTCCATCCAGCTTCACGCAGAAAATCAACTCTGTATTTGGAAAAGCTGGTGAGGCAGCAGGTTTTAGCCAGAACAGCTCAGACAGTGCTTAACTGAGATATGAGTCAGGGTATCACAGCTCCCTCACATCTACTGTCACAGTTCCAGGGTCATTACAAAAGTTGTAGCTCCCAGGGATAAGACTGAAACATTTCTGAAAGTCAATCTTGCGATTTGCATGAAAGCCTATACCAAATACAATAGTTATAAATTTCCCATTTGAACTGCAAGCACAGCCCAGTTTGCTATTTTATGAGTACAGCATAGACCAGGAATTCCTTTTATCTGAGGCTACAGCTCTGGCCAGAAACCCATGGGAAGCAGCTTAAATAATTTTGCTCTAGAGAGATTTAAGTGGTTTGGCCTTAAAGATTGCTAATACCATTCAACAGGAAAGCTTGACTCTGCCAGCTTGAAGCAGCATCAACACAACCAAAATCTTATCTTCAGCAGAGGACCCCAGCTCCTCTCTCCAGCCTTTTGATGGTTTTCCAGGGAAAGGCTCCCTATCCTGTGGGCCTTCTGCTTCTTGCTGCAATGCTGTGTCAGCTGCGGGGAGTTTTGCGGGATATGGGTAGCGGCTCTATCCTTGCTCATATTAAGATGTAATGGATGGTCTCCACCATTCCTCCTTTCTTCAGACTTTGCCTGAATCCCAAGAGATGTAAATCACTTCAACTTAATGTCAAATATGTCAAATGGAAAGTGTCTTTCCTGTCAAAGTGCAAGTGTGACAACACCACAGCAGACGGCTCTGGCTGCACTGGGAGATGAACTTCCTTTCATGGAAAGACAAATGGGAATTGCCTTCTCTGCTTCTTAACCTCCTTGAAAGTTAAGGGTTCAAAAGAAACACATATGCTGAAATGTACTTTCTAGACACCATTTCCTTTACCACTCCCCTGTGCTTTGCTACCAAGTCTATGAATGTAAAACACAGACCTCATAAAGCTGGAAGCAGCAGGCTCAGGACTTGAATATGGGTCTCTGTCGTCAGCTTTCAGGTGGCCACCATGTACTCTGCAGGACCAGCGTGGATGCTCTCCTGAATGAGGTGCTCCCTTCAGCACCTTTAGGCTGCTCAGTCCCTGCTCCTTATGGTCAGCTGCAGTCACTAGCCCGGGGACCAGCTGCCCAGCAGGGACCTCCCAGTGTGCACTGTGGGGCTGCCTCTCACCTCATATGGTCTCGGGCTCCTCCCTCATATGGTCTCTGAGCCACCACCTCTTTGCACTGAATTACACATTCAATGTTGCAAACTGCAGAGATAGTACCTTCATGGCTGGTTATTTGAATCTCTTTGGTATTACCCTTACTTTTGTGCTTGGGTTTGGTAGTGTTTTAAACCGAGGTTAGGTGACCCAGTAAAGAAGACAGGCCAGAAAGTTTGCTAAAGCTGAGGCACAGCTTTCACACTGGCTGGTAACCCACCTCCTCTGAACTGAGCCTGTTCACGTGGGAGCTGACAATACATTAGTGCCTTCATGTAACTCCTCCATGTGCCAGAGGGACAGACAAGTTGTCCCACAGCTCACCACACAAAAATGAAAGCATCTTGGCTTCCAGCGGCAGACCCTGCCCATGAAGATACAACACTGCACTTTGGTATGGCCTTATGGCTGATCAGGCTGGGCACCCTCCCTCAGTGGAGCTAACGTCAGTGAAGATGTATCTTTTAGGACACACTCTAGGCTACAGAACACAGTTGTGTCACAAATGCTTAGGAATCAGAGCACTCATTTTAGATGTGCCTCTAGCCTAATCCCAGCATCTCTCAATTCATAGGGCTGCTTTCTACATTTGGCACTTGTGCTACATAATCAGAGAAGTTCACTCTCCACTACTGGTATCTTCCAGCTCCTGTGCTGTCCCTCAGCTGTCTCAACTGCAACTAATCACTATGAACTGCTCCCAGGATGCTTCTTACAGGAGCACATAGGTCATCCTCCTTAAATCACATTGTGATATAGAACATGTTACTACCAAAAGTTTAGCCTTTAAACTAAGTCAGACATGCCAGGGTGATCCTGCCTGCATCTACAAATACATCACAGGGACGACAATGCCAGCTGATGCTGCAAGACAATGCCCTGCTGCTGGAACAGAATAATAGCATTGACTTTTTGCTGTTCTCCCTGTATATGGCTTGCCCACGTCAGGAATAAAGTTTGTTGTGTACTGACTTACTTGAGTCGGATCTGCTCCGTGAATTCCCCTCCGAGTTAGGGAGCGAGGTCTGTATCATAAGCTGTACTGTCTCAACCTCATCCTGTGCTTTCACCTTGCTCCAGCAGACAGCTTGGATGTGCTTGGTGCTTTTGGGAGCTCTTACATCGCTCTGCCCAGGAAGGACACAACATGCATGAGGACATAATGTACATGAGGACACAGCACCACACAACCCACTAGGCTCTCCTACAAAGGAATTTCCACTACTGCCTGGGCAGCAGCAGCGTTTTCAATGTAGAGTCTGTTTTAAAAAACCACTTCACCAGTTCTCAAGTATTTTTAGACTCTAGATAATTTTGGCTTATATTCTGTGATTATGCTAAAAATGTGGTAGCTAATAACTGTTTGAATTCATGTACCACATGGAAGAAAGATCTGAAGACCTTCCTCTACAAACAGAAAACCATGTTTTACTAGTTACGTTAATGTGAGCATCAAGTGGGCAGTGCTTTCTGCTAAAAGATGTAGGACTGAGCTGGTATTTTTGCAGGAGGACACTCCACAAAACTTTCCTGGAGTATCAATTAACCTGTGACTCCTGTGAGAAACTTCAGGCTGAAAGAAACTACTGTTATTAATTTCTGAGACAAGCAAGCAAATTATGGGATCTTCTTGTCCCTCCATCATTGCTTGAACGGAATCTCAATGATTAGCCTCTTTGTGACACACAGCATTGTTCTATATAAAAATGCTTTTGTAATTAACTGCAAGGTCTTTTTACAAAGGCTAATTTCTATCACATTGTCTTGTCTTGCAGGTTTTGTTTTATTTTATTTTAGTTTTGACTTCTCATTTTCTTTCTTCTCCTGTTGCTTCTCAGCTCTCTTAATTAGCACTTCATTGAAAAGGTAAAAAACACAGCCTCTTCAAGCAACGCAAACAACACTGACCGTTACACTTCAAGCAAAAGGAGTTTTCCTCCTCAGAAAAAAATGGTGTCCCAGGCAGCAGTCAGAGCACATTGTCTCTGTAAACCTCATTCAGCCTTTGTACTGAACTTTATATTTTTACAATGAATTACAGGCTGCTGAGGCTTGATTATAGGATATAATAAAATCAGAGGATACTGTTTCTCTACCTCCTATATAGGTTTTATCATGGATAAACAATTTTTTGTTTCTTAGAGCTTACCTCATATGTAACAACACACTCTACAGACTGGTGTTCTTCTATCCCCACAATCCATTTCTCCATTACAAACGGTGGCTGAAAAAAGCATATAGAGAGTTTTATAAGATACTTTTAATTTCCTGACTTGTTTCTGAAATACCCTAAAGATATTTTCAACACTTGCCTTTTTTCTTCTATATCCATATTGTTAACATCTACACTTTTCTTAAAATCTTAAGAGACAGAGCAATATATTTTGGAATTATTCACTTCTTCTTTACAAAAGGAAGCCGAGCAGACAGTTCTATAAATAACAGGCAGTACGTAAGACAACATGGCATGTTTTCTTGTAGGAAGAAACCTTTTTCATTTTTATGCATGTACAGGGTTTTTTTGCTAGACTTAGAGAGGGCAGCAAGAACAAAACCTAGAAATTCTAGCAGCTATTCCCTACCAGATATAAAAATGTTCTACTGTGCGAAATGTTAATGTTATTGTATCTGATTATTAGTTTATCCGACTCTAAACTTTTTTTTAAGGAAAAAATTAAAATGTCCAAGGTGAAAATTAAACAGAAAACTATTTTACAAGAAAATAATAACAGTAATTTAAAAAATCACATGTGTTGTTCCAGAAATTGCTATCTATAAAAATAGCATTATTTAAATATGAGAATCCTTTTTGGCAAACACCCTCATTTTCCTTAGAATTCCAACTGTTGAGAATCTGATTTTCAGTTTTTCCTTTAGAAAAAACAGCCTGCAGTTTCCCCAAAAATTCTGCCCCAAAAATTCACCATTAAAAGCATTCAGAAGTTTGGGGGTTTTTATCAGTGCACATTAGAGCACAATTCTAATTGTAATCAAGCCATTTTTTTTTTAAATTAGAAATTTAGTTACCTATTATCAAGTTGAGCATATTAATAAAAATGCATAAAAAACAGCAAACAATGCCCTCTGCATTAACAAAGCTTCTGTTGCTTACAATAAGAGCAGTATCAATGCTGGTTAGTAAATATATACAGGCAGGTTCTCAAATAAGGTAAAATGCCCAGTGACACTGAATCGCAGATGTTCAGCGCTGTACTGTCTGTTGGTACGTTTCAGTCTTTGCAACCCATCCTTGCGTGAAAGAAGGAGTTTTAGAACCATGCAAAAGTCCTAAAACCATCTCAAACAAACAAAAATAAAAAGCAAGAAAGGAAAAACCCCAACCCAGATAAATCACTTCAAGTTTCAAATTGGAACATTTAAATCACTTTCTTCTCTTGAAAAGCAAGGTAATTTTTTGAACATTCTTTTCTTTAAAATCCTCTTTCAGAGGATATAACATGAAATTAAAACAAGAAAATATAAACTAGTTCCTTCTTTTATTTTTCTATTGTTAACATTATTGTCAGCTTAAAAGAGAACCAAAATATCTAACTCCTATTATGATACAAATCTGTTTAAAATGTGCATTTTATTTAAAAGCTGTCAAGAGACTGAGCTTCCACAAGCACAAAAGTCGACTGCTGTGGTATTTTAATGTCTTTGTTTGAGATCTGTGAATTCGTGAAAGCTTTAAGGCTGTAAATACCTTTGTCATCTTTAAAATCTCTACATCAGGTAGGTTAGTGTTGAATGTCACATCTTTTATGTAGGTTATTGCAATTTCATCCCCGTCCATCTCCATGTACATTTTCCACTTACAATCCTATGAATAATAATAAAAAAATGCTGGATTGTTAGAATAAAGAAAAAGAAAGAAAGAAGCAAAACTGAAAGCCAAAACAACCCAAACCCTAATCCTCAATATAGGAGAGGGGGGGGATAACCCAATGACAAAGGAACATATATGTATTTTAGGGTATGCACATTTTCCAGTGAAAGTGTTAAGGGAAAATTCTCAAGTTCTCTTGTTTGCTCTCCTCTTAGCTTGACAGGTCTGGATGTCTTCAGAGGTGTGGATCCCCCTGATGATGTGCAGGGTGCAGCAGCTCTGCACATCCATGTGGCAGTGGAGGCACAGGGCAGCGGTGGGAGCTGTTGCCCAGGGTCACAGCCAGTGCTGGCAGCCAGCCCAAGGACATCCTCCCAGCTAACCTAGGAACAAATGCTCAGCTGGTCTGCGAAACACTATCAAGACAGTCGCTAAAATATTAGGCAAGACGATGAGCTGGTTATTAGAGCTCCATTATTTCAGATACTGAGCGCCCAGTGACACACTGAGCATCTGAAGTTTCAGCTCACCTCCAATTGCACTACTAATTACAAGTAAACTCAGCTTACAAAATAATCACAGTGGGTCTGATAGACCAAATCAATGAAAGGTATCCTTAAATAAATCCATGATCTGAACTTGGGGCCAACATCCAACAATCAGTACAGGGCTGAGCCTACAAGAAGCTGATGGCTCTGGCAGCATCCTGCAGGATACCCCCCTGGGCTGAATCCTGGGACCAGGGTTCACACCTGTGGCCAGGGAAGCTCCACCGGGGACTGGAGACTGCCTGACCCATGATGCAAACCAGACAATATTTGCTGTTGTGCCTGGCAGGTGCTTTGGGGATTAGATACTGCCCAGTGCCCTGACCTCCTCCAAAAATCAGTCCCCCTGAAGGGCAACAGGGCTGCAGTGAATTGGAGTATCTTCACCTCCATGCACAAAGAAGGGGCTCTGCCCTTTGCAGAAGCAGAAGCCCCTTCAGACCTGCCAGGGATTCAGGAAGGACTGTCCCTGCCACATGCTGCTGGCCGGGCAAGCAGAGTCTCAGTATTTGCGAGAGGCAGTTGTCTTCTCAGTTCTGCTCAGAAAATGCAAAAACTTTGAATGGAGACACAGATGGCCGCTTAGGGCCAAGGGCTTGCATAAGCAGTCATTTGCACACGCAAACGTACAGCAGCCTAAAAAGTATCCACTCACACATGCGATTATCTGCTAGTGTTTGCACGTGCATCTCTCATAAATGTAACGTAGGAGCTCAGCCCTCAGAAGTCTCAAAGCTTTCAATCAGGCATTGAATTGGCAATTCCAAGATAAAAGAAAACTAGAGTATAATCATTTCTGAACTGCAACAACAAATTATGCTTATGAAAGCATTTGGCCCTGTATGTCCATCTGTCCGCATTGAAAGCTTCTGTGTTTTACAAGCAGAATGTATGCATGAGTTGGTTTTCCCATCACCCCACTGAGAGTTTGAGTGATGGGCCTAGTGGTCAGGGTACCTGACTGAGACTCAGAGGCTTCCTGTGCAACCAACCTAAGGAGACAAAGTCACCCTCAACCCCTGTTTGCTAATTATGGACTGCATCTGTTTGCCCATCCTTTTTCTGTCCTGCTGTTTTGGGTTGTGAGCTAACACAGGGTTACGCCTGTCTCTTTCCCAGATGCAGTGCAATGCACCAGCCCTAACGCTGGCTTAGGTTCTATGCAACTGAACAGCAAAGTCAGTTGGTTGTCTTTGACTTCTCTTCCCCTCTTAACCCGTTCTCCTCTCCCTGCCCACACACTCCTTGTTGCCAGATTTTTTTGAAGGACTTCCTAAATACATTCTAGTTCGATTCCCTATTGCAGATCAAACCTGAGGTTAGAGACAAGACGCTATATGACATTTATAAGTTTTATAAAAAAACCTGGCCCAATGAAAAAACCAAAACATTGACATAAAATACTATCCTTCAGTTAATTCAGCTCATCTCCTGCGATGAAACCAGTGCCAAGCACCCAAGCTGCATCTTGTGCCAGGGCTCCTGTGCCTTCATGGTTCAGGGTTTTATGCTGTTCACTTACATCTCCCTACAGACCAGATCTGACAAACATGAACTCATTTTAATAAACAACATAAATCAAATGACCACCTCTAAAGAAAAGTCTGACATGCTGTGTAAATCCAGGGTTGGGCAAGCGGTGGGGACATGCCCGTGCCAAACCCCTTGCTGGATCTGCTGCGCATGCAGGAGCCCTCTCTGTGTGGTAACGAATCAGGATGCCCCACGTAGCTGTGGATGCACAAACACTGCACAAACACCGCCTTCCCCAGCTCTGAACTGCAGCTTCAGAGAATGAAATACACACTCCTATCCTTCAAATCCAGCCTTGAAACCTTCGGTCCTCCTTGGAGACCTCTCCAGTCACACCACAGATACCAAATGGGCAAATTTCCACAATAAAGGTATCCTCTCTGGTCACTCAAAACCACATCTTGTTTTACTTGGAAAGGTCTTCATTTTGCATTACTGCAAAATCATCTGTGGAAAGCGGAAGGACAAAAAAAGAGAGACAGAAAGACAGGGAAATAAATAGAGGAAAGAAAAGGAAGGAGAGGCTGGGAGAAAAAGAGAAAAGAGAAAAGACAGAGGCATTTAAGGAAGCAGGCAACTAAGCTAGCAGCTAGGTGACTTCTGAATCTCGGCACTTGGGAAATATCTAAGATAAGTAGATGGCTACTTATCTCACAAACTTGGTAACCATTTTGTTCAGCCACATAGTAAATAATGCAAGACTTGTGTGCTGCAAAAAAAGGCATGTAATTTTCTGTTTTTCATTCAGGTTTATGGTTCTTATTTAGCAATGAATGGTGAGAGATGTGAAGCCACTTGAGCAAAAATTTGGCTAGAATATTTATGTCAGTTCTTTGATGAATTGGAGTCATAAGGTTTCCTGGAACAAGACTACGTTTAGTGCCAGACTTATGTGGAAAAATAATTTGGAAATGGCTTGTTCCAAGTACCTGGCTGATAAGTATACTTACACAAGTCGTTCAAAGCAATTTCCCTGGACAACTTGTAATTCAAACATTAAAATATCTCCCAATACTTACCTGCTTGATTTTGATTTAAATAAAACATTTAAGCTTTTTGTTTTTTAAAAAGTGTCTTGTTTCAGAACTGGGAGGCACAACCAGTAAAACTTTGTGTGAAAAACATTTCTGAATTACACTTTGACAAAACCATTAAATCAGCAGCCTCTGCAAATGACTGTAGAAAAGCAAAGCAAACCACACACGTATTTTGAACCACTTCCCCTCAGCTTCAAAAACAGAAAATAAGAACACTTTAAAAATTAACTCTCTGGCTTACTGCGGTGACAATACTCCTTTAACCCCATATGCACTACCGGCTTCAACAAAAACTGAAAGGGAAATGAAAAAGATCAAGCACAGGCTTTAAACAACAAACATGTCTCCTACAACACCACCTTAAAACTCTCACCGGGGAGATACCTCATTTTCCAAGGAGGCCCAAATCCCGGATTTATTTTAAAATCAGTGGTTGCAATATTTTTTTTTTTGCTTTTTTTAAGACTGAAGAAAAAATGGAAACAGCGTTGTAGCAGGCAACTAGATATTAGAAGAAAAGTGAGATGAAACAAATCGGAAAAAAATGCTGGTCATGCTGGTACTAAAAGTAGTAGCATGTTGATGATTTAGGTCCCCAGAAGCTCCTTTACATTCTTAGCTATTATCTATCTCAGCTGCTGAAACCTGCTGTTTTAAAGGCATTAGAGTTGAACATCTAGTGACAGCACTTGGGTTATTTATCATTATGTATCACCCTGCTACACTATATTTTATTATTCTGGATTTAAAGGAAGATAACACAATTATGGTTAATTTGCTTCTCTTCTTTATATATATAGTGTCATGACCCACCATGGCTTTGTCCCATGAGATATTTTTAACCAAAAAGAAATCCACAAGAAACTCTCCCTAAAAATTCCATTAATAACCTCTTGTAGCGTGTATAGGTTGCAGGGTCTGGAACTAAGAATGTTTTAATCTCTTCAGCAAAACAATGTCTCATAATGATGTACAGGACTATTGCTGCACTGATGAAGAATCATACATAATTCAGCACCTTTCACTTGGCACCACTGTGATATCCTCATTAGCAGTGGCTCACAGTGGCTGTCAGATGGTGTCCATGCGAATGCAGGCATTATATTGTCTTTGAGATGTGCAGCTGCTTCCATGACACTGCCAGTATATAAAAACATGACGCCAGTTTGTTTTATTTAGTGCTAAACCTTCCAGTTTGTAAAAACAAGGCTGACACAGAGCCTGACATGAGGCAGTGAAAATAATTAGCTCTCATTTTCTCAGCCTCCTATTTCCTTCTCCCCGCTGTGTTCTCTTTCCACTAAACCACCACATGTCAGTCGAAATGGGAGGCAATTAGTGGGCTCATTTCAGTCCCCACAACTGTGCTGAAAAGAAAGTATTTATGATGGCACAATGAACAGCTGAAAGATTAAATAACATTTGCCTTTTGAAAAGAAAATGACTTCTAGCTAAATGGGCAATTTTTGATTATTCTCAAACAAGCTTAGAGTAGTTGGTTTTTAAAATACAAGAAAGGAAAATGAGTCATTTTTAGGTGAAAGAATCAAATAAAACTTGACACAGTAATGCAAATAACTGATGTTTTATTGCAAAATATGTAAATGTGTTATACCCTTAACAATGGCTGGTGTCTCAGGTCAGGGCAGGCTGCTGCCAGCCAGGCTCCAGCGAGAGAAGGTGGCTCCACCACTGGTTTTGTTTCAGCTGTGCAGGCAGAAAAAAACGGGCATAGGGGAGACCTTCTGAGAGAGATAGTCTTAAAACATACAGATAAAAAGTAAGTGAAAGGTGTATTTATGTTACCAGTTGCCTGAGTGCTTCCTCCAAAAGCTGGAGCCCTTACTCCTCCACGAGGCAACAAGCACTGGCTGGCTGGGGCTTTGCCTGTAGAAGCATGAAGCCTTTTTAACACCTACACAGACCACCCATCAGTACCAAAAATATCTGTCCCCCGACAGCATCTCTCTTTTAACATCCATTGCTGTGAAACTCTGTGCTGCTAGAGAGGGGAACATAATGGTAAATAACAGGCATTGCTACGTGCTGGGCACCGGTGCCCTGAGAAGAACGGGCTGCAGCAGCTGAGAGGGAGGGCTCTGCGACAGCAGCAGTCCTGAGCCTTGCTCTTGTGTTTCCCAAGAGCTGCCCTTGCCATGTGATCAGAAGCAAATGGGGATTGCTGCAGCCACAGGCGTCAACATCCACACAAGCAGTCTGCTTGCAACAGTGGGATTGTACAGGTGGGAGCACAGAATCCACAAGTCCTTTCTCTGAAGGCTGTGTGGATGCCCTCCTGTGCTGCTAAGCCAGGCCAGTCCTCCAGAAGCACTTCCCGTGGGCTGCTCATGGGAACAACAGGAAGGAGCTGGGCAGGCACCACATCCCCACCAACCACAGGGCAGTCAATAGAGGCTGCGCCTGCACGCTGGGACTTGCAGCCCTGTGGGACATCAGGTCTGGGGACAAGGGTGAGCAGGAGCTTGGTAAAGGCATGGCAGGGCTGCTGGAAATGTCCTGCACGTGCCTGGTGACAGACTTTTGTCTGTCACCTCCTCTTGCAGACTTTTGTTTAGAGAGCAGATGTACCAAGGCTACAAGACCACTGGGAGCCAGTCAGTGCTTCTGCAGACATATATGTGGCCAAGGCTGTACATGCGAGACACAAGTGGAAGGCAGCAAGTTAATTCGAGCTGACCAAGGTATAAAAATAAAGCTTGAGATTAAAAAGTCTAGATCGAGTAAGCAAATAACTTAGCTGAAAAGTCTAAATGCCTTTTCAGAATTACGGAAAAGCTGATAGTTTCTGATGGGAACCCTGGGCTTAGCATTGCCTATGCAAGGATTTTGAGAAGTGTTGGCTTGCGTTTGACCTCAGTTAAATATGAATGCCACAGCTGGAGCAACCCCAGTGGAGATGATGGAGTTATACCAGCTCCACGTCCAGAAAAGCCTCTTTGAAAGAAAATACAAGGAGCTCGGATCACATGCACTAAAATTCTCATACCCTACAACTGATCTGCTTTATTAGTGGACTACATTAACCAGTTCTTAGAGGTGCTGGTTATGGTTATATTTAAATGTGGCTGTGGTTTTGTTTCACAGCTTCCTTCACAAAGTGTTTATCCCTTTACTGACTACTTCTTATAATAGGAGTAAATAAATGTGAATGGCACACAAACACAGCTACTCTGATTCTTGCATTAACTGTCAGCCATTAGTAGTGTAAGCTTTGTGATTTGAGATGTAATTAAAGAGGAAGTCTTTAGAAGATGAAGTTTTGAGATAAGATTAAACAATCTCATGTCAGAAAGTCAAGGTACTTTTAAGTACCTTGCAAAAAGTCAGATAAAACCTATTCCTCTGCAAGCTCTACTTACTTAAGTCAGTTAGAATACCTGCAAAGCACGGAGAATATCTACGACTGAAAAGCTACAGAGGTGGAATTTTAAATTTCAGGCCTTGACCGTTGCTTTATTTTTTGCCACATTTGTAATGTGAGAAGTGTCCTCCATGGCAACTTAAACTGGTGATATTACATCACATCTGTCTGAACTAGAAATTATTTTTAAGAAAGCAAAGAAAGAGTTTTTCAGTGTTGATGTAGGGGGAGGGTGGAGAGGAAGCAGCAGACATGGTCTCAGCTTGTAAAACTGCATTCCAGTTACAACAAATACAACAACTGTTTTGTCTGGTACGGCCTGCATTTTGTCAGCCCATGTTTCTCCACAGGAAGAGTTGGTCATGATGTCTCTCTAAAGTAGTCTTAATGTTATGTTCACTTTAGCACCACACATTTAAATAATGGCATTAAAATATATCCCAGTTGGATATTCAAGCCTAGAAAATAATTCACACACATAGCAGATGTTTTTGAAGAGGTTCTTCTCTGTACTTTGTCAAATGGAAGAGAGGTAACTGGGGAAAAATAAGGCAAAATGGTGACCCGACTTCAAGGCTTTGTGTTTGGATATAGGTCAGATTGTGCTACACTCAGTAAAAAATGAAAACACTCAAAGGCACGGTGAAATCTGCCCTTTTGAAGACCAAAAATAAAGAATGTATCAACAGGAGACAAAAAGGCTGTGAACCATCCTTCTTACGGAGTTGGATGATTCATCAGTGCAGAGCTGACACAGCTCAGACACCTTTCCCTGATTGGGAAATTTTAATGAGCCACCTAGGAAAAGGAAGCCATTGAAAATTCCCTCTGCAGTTCTGCGAGTCAGCTCAAGCCACAATTGCCAGGGTTTGTGTTTTTACCCTCTTTGGTGTCTTGGAGTTAATTGGTGTCTCTCCCCCTTTTTTTTAATTTATGGGAAAAAATAATTTAAAATGTCTAAATCTATAACCTTTCAGCTCAGTGGGAATTGTGTACAGAAAGGTCATTAAAAGGAAGTGAATGGAAGTAACCACATAACTCAAACTATAAGAGTTGGAAAAGAAACCTCGAAAAAACAGGTTAGCTTAGCAGCGCTCACTCCTGATGCATTCGGAGAGCACAAAGGTCAACTGAGCTTTCATCACCTCCAAAGATGCAGCTAAAAAGGGAAGGAAACTGTAATGAAATGACTGCATCTGTTGGCTGGTGAAAACCAACATAAATCCACTAGAAGATGCAGTTTAAATTAGCTAACAAATCTGAGGCTGGCAAAGTCACGTAGTGGGTAGTTAATGTTTCATTCAGTGTACAGACAAGGATGAACATTCAAATGCCATCCTGAAGCGTATTCATCAAGATCATTGCCAAAAGGCAGTGCCAGCTCCTAAGGCCCTTAACTTTCTGCGATGCTCCTGCCTGCTTACAGAGAAAGTGTTCTGGCAGTGCTGGCAGGGCTCGGTGTAGTGCCAGGGAGAGGACACCTGTGCCTCAAGAAACTTCACACCTGAGACACTGCTGTACTTTGACCAGCCCAATACATCTGAACTAATCTGCACCTCTCAAGTGGCTTCTGGTTCCTGGACCAGCTCATCCACCTGTGGCACTGTGGTACATCATGCTGCACACTGAAGCTGCACCCACTAGTACTTTCGTTTGGATCAGGAGCAGGCTTTTGTCCCATGTCTGCCCTGTCCCATGCTTTGGTGAAGCCACCTGCAAGCACATGGACCAGCTTGTTTCCAGGTGCAACTTCACCTGTAGACGCACTACAAGACCTAATGGGAACTCAGCCCAGGAGATCAGTGCAGAGCTGGCCTGGGGAAAGCCCTCCCAGTGTGACCTGTTCCCCTGTACAGAGCCCTTCCTGCTACACTGCACCAACTCCCAGCTGAGTCTTATAATCTTCCTTGATGTACACAGGTCTAGTAGTCTACACATAACCTGAGGAACACATTTCTCAACTCATAACCCAGATTTAAAGCTTACTGCCTCTTTTTTTCTCATGGTTAAAACAGAAGAAATGCTTCTTAGCTAGGCAGCCAGTTACAGGGACTGATTAGGGTAAAGTTTCTTTGAGAAATTTATTTTTAAACTGATAGAGGCCAGCTTTTTAGCTACATAGATGGTGGAAGGTACGATCCCAAGTGTTTCTGCTGACCCAGTTTTACAGGAACAGGCACACTATCTTACAAAAATGGCACAATAAAGAAGTTTAAACCCTTCAATCCTCATTTACCCAGTATCTCAAATTAATTTTGGAACAAATCTGGATGGCAGCAGTAGTTGGCTTAAAGCAGCCTCTAGGGGAGCTAGAAGATCGTATCCAGGGATTTTCAAAGCAGCAAGCTACCCATGTTTTCTGTATTGTATGCAAAGCACCAGTCTTTGTTAGCATTATATCAAATGTACGTTCCTAGCTCACATTGGTCTTAGTATCCTGCCCAAAAGCTCAGTCGATCTACTCCTTCCAGCCCACTTTTTAAAACCTGTGAAACTACACCACCTTTAAAGGCAGGTATGAGTTATCAAGCAGAGCTCGGACAGAAGTTTCCAGCCCAGATAAACTCAGGTGACAGAAGGTGCATTCCCTAGAACAGCATCAGGGACATACGCGCTATGGTGGTATGGATGCCAGGGAAGGCATGCCTGGCACGCATCCATGGCTGCAGAGGGAAGACTTTCTTAGGAAAGGGCCCAACCAGGCATGTAACAGAGAGGACCAATTAGAAGGTCATGGGAAAGGAAGAATGAGAAAGAAAAAGGGTTCTCTATTGGCACGTTCAAAACCTACAGAAGTTACACAGGTCTGTTGAACTAGCCTTGTCCTCTCGTAATAATTCAGCACCTGACTTTGGCACGTTGTCTTATTTGAAGATTTTGCCATCACAGCTAAAATATCTCCTTGTTCTCAAACTTAATAGCCATTAGTGCAACCTGAATTTCCCTTCAGCATTCAGAGGTCTATTCACTTCTTCTCTTGCTTTTTCCTGGGGGAAGCTACCCGCCTTCCTGCACTATGTCTCACAACTCACATGGATGGAACATATGAGCTATTTCATGGACTTCTAGTTCCTTGTAGAGTTGCACATGGAAGGGAAAGATGGACACTTACAAAAAAGCAGCTGTATAGCATCATAAGCTACATGCACTTAGAATCATAGAATCACCAGTTCGGAAGAGACCCACCGGATCATCTAGTCCAACCATTCCTATCAAACACTAAACCATGTCCCTCAACACCTCGTCCACTCATGCCTTAAACACCTCCAGCGAAGGTGAATCAACCACCTCCCTGGGCAGCCTGTTCCAATGCCCAATGAACCTTTCTGTCAAAAACTTCCTCCTAATGTCTAGCCTAAATCTCCCCTGGCAGAGCTTGAGGCCATTCCCTCTTGTCCTGTCCCCTGTTACTTGGGAGAAGAGGCCAGCTCCCTCCTCTCCACAACCTCTTTTCAGGTAGTTGTAGAGAGCAATGAGGTCTCCCCTCAGCCTCCTCTTCTCCAGGCTAAACAATCCCAGCAATCTCAGCCGTTCCTCATAAGGCCTGTTCTCCAGTCCCTTCACCAGCTTTGTCTCTCAATTTGAGAACACTGAGACAGTCTAAGTAATTCATATAGTGATAAAGATTTTCATAGGAAAACAGCACATAGGATAAAACAAACAAACAAACAAACAAACAAAGAAGGACATCTATAGACGAAAAGCAAAAACCTTTTTCAAATCAATGAAATGGTTGCAGTATGAATCCAAGTTTCTGCAAACTACAAACCTAAATTCTTTCTCTGCAAGCACTATCAAATACAGAAGTCAAGAGACTTCTGCAAACAATACACCCTGAAAGCAAAGCAGCCAGATAACATAAGATGAAAGTCAGCCACCCACAAGTTTAGGGTGGACAGATAACGCAGATTTGTCAAATACAGAAGGAAACAAATCTTGCTGTCACAATCCCTGACTCTAACTCAGAAATGCTTTACACACCATTTACACATAAGATGATAATTCTGAACTCCTTGAACTTGGAGTCTGTGGCAGGCTGGATAAAGTAAACAAAAAGCAAGGGAAAAAACCTCACTCTCAAGAGAAGACAACCTAGTGGAAATGCTTTCCTGGATCATCTGGAGTCATCAATGCTCTCATTACACTGGGTGCAGTGAGAGATCCTCGAACCACCTCAGTTTGGGGCTACAGTTTGATTAGAATGTGGTATGCTGTTAATTGCCTTTTACCAGCTGCTGCACAGTAGCTTTGCCATCTGCAGTGTGCTGCACCTACCCCTCTCTTCTTCCTCACTACCACCACCAGGCCCCATGTGCCACCTTGACATTTGGTCAGCACTTTCCAAAAGAGGATTCTCACAGTAAACTATTTTCTCTTGTGTCCAGAAGATACAGAACCCTCTGGGTAATGACTAAAAAGGTAAACAAACCAAATGATACAGTGCGCCCAGTTTACCTTTGGACCATTTCCCGGCTTCAAGTGATAACCAAAAACAAGTTCAAGATTCACTACTTTCTCT
The DNA here is from genome assembly GCA_033558105.1 of Coccyzus lansbergi. Lineage (NCBI taxonomy): Eukaryota > Metazoa > Chordata > Aves > Cuculiformes > Coccyzidae > Coccyzus > Coccyzus lansbergi. The sequence goes on from JAUMJK010000983.1 coordinate 291,668, forward strand.
ATGTTTTCTTCAGATCCACCGGCAGAATCCTACCAAAAAGAAAGGCAAGGTCAGACTTAACATCTATCATAACCCTGGGGAGATAGGAGCAAAGCCTCTGGTGGCAGTAAGGATTTGCCTTTCAGATGCTACAAGCCTAGCAGGCAGCAGAAAGGAGTCAACACTCTGCCCCGATCACACTGCCCCAAGAGGGGCCAGGGCTTCTGCATGAGTTTACGGCGTGCAGTGGATGGCACCTAGTAGATGCTGCATAATTTCTGATCCTGGCTGAGCCATTCCAGCACTGCACAGTGGAATTGTAGCCAGCATGGTATAATGGCAAAAATTCCATTTTCATTTTCCCCTTTGCAGAACAGAGTTTCACTGGTTGTAAATTCACTTGAAGTACATTTCACTCTATAGCTGTGCAATAAATTGTAACTAAAAAAAAGCTCCTCCAGGCTTTGGGGCCTAGAACTGCTTGATTAGCTCATCAATTAAATCAGGCAAAATCTGCTCTGGCAATCCTGAGGTTCCCAAACACTCTGCCCCTTTTGCACAGCTCTTATTACCTTTATCAGAAAACCAACAGGTTAACAAAAGGGTGACCAGACATTATCATCATCGTTCTCTCCTGTAACATTAATAAAGTGAGGAAAGACAGGCTTATTCTGGGCCAGGGGTCTGCCGTTCTTTGGTGGTGAGCAGCCAGTGACACCAGTTCAGAGGAATGGCTCTTAAAAGTAATTTCTGATTAATAACAATAAAGGAATTGCAACTAGTAGTCTTTTAATTTAATACTACTAGTTCCATGTTAAAATCTTAGAGTCTTCTTAGAAACAACTTTTTATATCATATTACTTGTTCTGATGTGACTCATTGCTGCCGTTGACCCTCCACATTTGTCACAAAGCTCTGCAGGAACGGTAGGAAAGCTGAGACAAGAGCACAATACATTCATACCAACACAACAAGCACTTCTCATATAAACAATGAGACTTGCCTTAATTAATGGTGGAAAATGAAACAGATTTAGGTAGTCATGGGTTAACTTCTCAATAGCAGTCTAGAAAAAGAAAATCAACAAAATCAGATGAAAGTTATTCAGTATCTCATAGTGCAAACACCAGCATGAAAACCAGCACAACTCCATGTGCACTGTGTTTTCTACTGTTGGATACATTAGGGCATCTGAGAAGAGTCTAAAACACAGCCCTGTTCTGGAAACTCTCATGGTAGATCAGCCCCATCTTGTATTCAGAATTAGATCTGCTTTATCAGAGAAAGAGATGTTTGGGGGTTGTTCTGGTTGTTTTTATTTCTGCTTAATCGACTTAAGAAGCAGAAATCTTTCATTTTGGGTATGGTTGACTTTATTAAGTGTCAATAATTTTCCTTGTAGAAAATGTAAATTAAATATATCTATAATGGTGTGTGGCATGGAAAAAATGGCTGATGAGCAAAAGGGGAATAAACCTGCATGACTTATGAAGTTAAATTTGTAGGACTAGCAATTAAGATATAAGTATCACTTTACTAGTAAATTGTACTATAAAATCATTGAGACCCAACACAACTCTAGATGCTACTTTAAGAGAAATCCTTTTCCAAAGCTGACTGCCAGGAAACTGAACTCTCTTCTGTGTCTACAGTATTAATACTATTACTGCTGTTGTGACCATGTTTTCCAGACCATGATTTTCTTAAATCATAACAAATATTAAATAACACCATGAAACAAAGTTTTAAGGGCAAAGCAACCTGGGCATCAGTCAAATGGCTTGACAATTGTCTAATGGAGTTTTTTAGTCAAAGTACATTTTAAGCTACAGATGAAATATGGAAGTTAATAAATTCAGAGATTACAGTTCAAATAACTCTTTCCATATCTGCTTCTCCTTCAGCGGAAGAGAAATCCTTGGAGAGGACTCTCTCTGAAGATATCCAAAGCTTTCTGTCAAGACAATGGCCACCTTAGGCAAAGTTTTACCAGTACTGCCAGTCCAGCCCACAAGGAAACCAAGAACCGCAGAATATAAATGCCACATTTTCATGCTTCATAAAATGCTCAGGTTGCATTGGATTCCAGATTCATACAAACCTGCCACTGTTTTTTATACCAAATATGTTCTCTATTTAGCGTTTTGTTTTGTTAATACTACTAAAACCTCAAAGACTCCTTCTTAATACTCACACAATAACCTATTGCAACATTCATCATATGCTGCTAAATACCTTTAAATGGATGATGTGTCCTCTGGAAACAATTCCCATGTCCTTTAAATCCTCCTCTTCTAGAAGAAGCAATCTTTTCCCAGTGATATGATGTTCCTTAAACAAGCTAGCATATACACTCATTTCACCAGAAGTATCGCCTTAAGACAAGAGAGGTTATTCAGAAATCCATAGGGTGCTTTATTGGAGGGAGGAAAAGATGAGCAAACGTATGTATATTCATAAACGTGACTATGAAGGTACATATGAATAGCTTTTACCTTGTCTAGTAAGTTGTTGCATCCAGAAAAACTGCAAAAAAGATGAATCAGTCTTGAATTTCACATCATCAAAATTTTATACTATAGTTATCTGGAGTTTGCAAGTAATCATTCTTTTATAAAAAACATTTAAAAAAATTTCTTACTTTGGGTTAAAGGACTCAAGATTCACCAGTGCGAGTGTTTACTTTTGCTTAGCTTTTTACAACTGCCTTCTATCTTGCAGCCACCTTCCTCAGGTTACCATTATGAAGAATAACAGAAATGTCTAAAGCAGAAGCTTATAAATCTGTCACATGCTAAGAGGGCTGAAAGTTAAGGAGCCAGAGCTATTATGGCTTTTACACTGGTTTTCCAGGCAGTCCTTCAGTAAACATTAGCTAAGTAACCCCATCATAAACAACTCACAAGGAGAGTGCAACATTAAAATCACTATGACACAATGCTACGCTAAAGAGATATCATTGATGGTTCTTGTTTAGCCTTTTAACTGAATAAAAGAGTTTAAAAAGGACTCAATGCCACTATTTCATACAAAAGAGAGATTCCACATCCCATAAAACCTCTCAACTTTCTTTCAGTTAATTGACATCTTGGTGGGACATAGTGGGATAAAACCTTCAAGCCAGGTCTTGGGGCACTTCTACTTTCCTTGTTTGATCACTCAGAAATGCTCTTGTGGCTGCTGACAGCTCCCAGCACAAATTATTTCATAGACTTTGAGGAACATGGCTGTTTTATAAAGGTGGTTTAAGCCCTTCATTTACCCATGGTCATTTTGAAGTCTTTCTGGGACACAATTTTCATCACGCAAATAGAAGTAAAATCCCACCTAGACGTTCTGATACAGCTTACCCTCCCTCCATACCCAATGTGATTTGTTAGAGAGCTCCAGCAGGCAACACTGGCCACAAAATACTCACCACATCTTCTTCGGTCCATGCACAAATATCAAAGGAGGGCAGCAACTGCATGAGAGACATGAATTGAAAAGAAAACCATCTGACTGCTTTTCTCCCCTCCACCCAGATTTCACTTTGGTCGTCAATTTAATTTGATTTCTTTTTCCCTGCAAAGGGCAGGACTTTAGACTGTGACTCTCATACTGACATACCAAACCCTTGGATTCACACTGACCACAGGCTGGCTCCAACAGCATGATGGCAGTACTAAATCAATCCCATTGTTTTGTGTAGGTAAAATTATCAGCAGACCTCCAATAGAAACAATTTAGGAAGCAAAAGAAAGCAGTCCGATGGCGAGTGACTCTCTGGCTGCCTCTCTTCTTGCTCTGACACTACAGGAAGGCTTTTGCTTTTGCTATGGCTTTGGTACCACCTGATTCCTGCAATGAAAATAATGTGGTGATTATGACCCTCTCCAGAACGATGGGTATTTTCTGCAAAAGGAAAACTGTCACTAGACAGCAGTGTAAGCAGAATCTGGAGCTGGGGCACTGTGGCTAGTCTTCCTGTAGGACAAGTCCTTTTTGGTTTCTGCTAATACTTCATAACTGCTCCCCTGAGGCTGCAGTAGTGCAGCACTTCCCAACCTTCTCCAGGGTTGCAGCCCCTACATGGCACATTGTTGTACACAAGCTGGCGTTAACTCTTGGAGCACAAGGAAGCCATGGAGGATGCAAAGAAGGATGGCTGCACTAAATAAGATTCTGGGATGATCTAAAAACCGATGCAGGAGATATCACTGTAATACCAATTGCCATTTTACTCAAACATATGATATCCCAGGCTGCATCTTCTTGGCATTTCTGTCCATTTAAAGGGTTAGCATTGACTGGTATTGTCACGTCTCTCCCAAAGGCTCAATACAATGATGTAGTCGCAAATTTACTCAATGTATATAATATTGACTTAAGAGACTGAGCTTGGTTGCCCACCAGTCCCCAAGGCTTTGTTACCTCCTCTTGAGGCCCCCTGCCACCCACGAGCTATCGTGCCCTGATGCACAGGCCAAGTATAACCCCTTGGTAGGCACTGCCTGCCTCCAGCTGAACACTTAGACGCAGGGCAGAACTGCCTCTTATGTACCAGTCTGAGCACTTCCCTGCTCTCCAAGGCAGAGACCAGGGTCTAGTATAATCCAACCACAACTTTTAGCCACTGCTGTGAAACACCCTTTGTGAAACTCCCACTGAAGGATTTATGACTGCCCCACACCTCTTGACTTCTGCGTCTGTATCTGTGACTTTGTGCTGCTCGCCCCACTTTGAGTTTAAGGGCTCTTCAGACTCCTCCTCCACTGATTTCTCAAGAAAACACTGCTGGGCACAAACCACCCACAAGACCAGATGAAGACACCTCAGTAAGGAGGATCTAGTGGACCCTCAAACCCATCCCTTTGCTCACTGTTTTTCCAAAGGGGCATCAGGGTCAAGTGGCAGATGGGAAGATGTATCTGGCAAAGAGAAAAAGTGACCTTCCTGACTTTTTCTTTCTACAATCAATTTCCAGATGAGAGCTTCCTATTAGTCAGGTATTCCCTATGCTAACAGCTACCTGCAGCCTGGGCAGGATGCTGTGGGAGAAAAGTAGTGCTAAGGGCAACACCTGAGCACAAGGCAGGGCAAGTGGTAATCACAAATATCCTTAGGAAGGCAGAGGGTGGTAACTTTTGTAAGTATTATAATCAAAGCAGCTGGTGCTGTGGGAGAAGCCTTGTAGAATAATTTGTATGACTGAATCTTTTACTGCATTTTTCAGTGCACAGTATATTCTGTTAGCTTTTCCCATGTTTAACTATAACCAGTGGCAGAATATATTCTGCATTATTTTGATTAGAAACAAAACAGGAGAAAAAGGGAGCAATGTCACGCAGGGACTAATACAAAAAATTACTTAAATCAACAGACAGTAAGAAACCTCTTGAAATACTATCATTTTACACAGGGACACGGATGCATAAAATTTACTGTCAAAATGTTTATTGCAAAATAGAAGTTTGGAACAAAGAGAAGCAAAGGAAAATGTTCACATCAAAAGAAAGTTTATGACACCAATTGAGGAAATTTAATACAAAGCATGATTTCTTTTTCTTTGTTGTTTTGGTTTTACACCAGAAAAATCAAATCCACAGTGTGTATAAAACAAGACCTTGTATGTCAAGTGCAATAAAGAGAATAACTGATGCTGCAAGGTTTTACCACACAGAAGTGTAACATCGCATGTTCCACACAAATGATATATTCAGTTTACAGCACAAGAGTTTTGGCACAGGCGCTGCACTCAGCATTGGTTTTTTTCAGAAGGGAGAGTAAATTTTTCTAACACTGTGAAAATATTTTCTATTCAAATTTAATCAGTTCACACTTCAAGTGTAAGTACCATTGACTCCTTGTATTCAGTACAAAACTTTTTCAGTAGTGCAAAAGCAAGAAATGCAGTGGACTATAACTGATTTTAAAAGGCATATGAATACTTAGCACACAATATAAAATTTTTAAAGAAAGATGTTGGTTCTACAGCTTCAAAATTAAATTTTCACACATCAGAAATCTCTGTGCAGATTTTACAGTGTACACCAAGTCGAAGTCCGGGGAAAAGGGAAAGGACTCCCCTCCAGGCTCCTACCAGTGCATCTTAAGGGCTGTGAAAATTACTAAATGAGCTTATTTTCCTACCTGAATAATCTACCTAGGACTGTAGTTAAAACCTCTGTCAAGATAGAGGTCTTATTAAAAACCTGTAAAAGCTGCCTGATTACAGAAAAAGGGACTACAGTACTAAAGACATAGTAACACAGCTGAACATTTACAAGTTATACACACACTTTGGATTTACTGCTACTGCTGATAGCAATCTAAACTGTTATTGCATCAAATACTCAACTGACAATAATTGCTTTAAAATCCAGAAGAAATGGGAATTAACATCTCACAAAACCACTGGAGGGATAAACAAATGACAAGCGAAGAACATGACTGTGTGACAAGTAGCTGCTCATGACCTTGCCTCCTGGAAGCCCTTCAAATCTAGAATAGTTTGGGTTGGAAGGGACCTTAAAGATCACCTAGTAGGTGGGACAAACTCCACGCTAGGCAGCACGCAATCAGCTAGGGCTGCAGTACACTTATGCACAGTGCCTTAGGACACTTGCTACTCCAAGGAATTAGTGGTGTAATCGTCACAAAAATTACTAGATTAGTTTTACTCCATTAATGTCCCCCCCCCATTTTTCTCCCACTGCTGAAGGAAAAGAAAGGGAGCTGGGCAGCCTGTCTTGGTCCAAGCCATTCTGCATCTTCAAGCAAGCCAAAAGCTGTTCCTTACCTTTCTCTTGGGCCATTTACCCATCAAAGTCAACACTGGCATTATAACAGCCTGGTAAACAGGAGAAGCTCAGGCCTGGTTCTTACCTTTGCCCCCTGTCAAATGGGGCAATAGTATTTTACTGCAAATACCTCCAGAGCATTAAGGAAAGTAGAGAAAACTGGGATCCCAAAAGGCCTGGTGGGGACTGTGAAGTGAATATGGCATAAGGAAGCTGTTGGTAGCTTTGTTTACAGCCCAGAGTAGCCAGATAAACACCCTCTGGGTTTGGTTAATGCCTTCATAAGCCACATTGTGTGGCTGTGGACTGTTTGGAGACCTAGCTAATATCCTAGCAATGATACATGTAGGAGATAGTCAGACTGAGTTTTACTGCAGAGCAAAATCAGATGTGGAAGACGAAATACTCTGACCTCCTCCAACCAACATACTTGCCCACCAGAGCTACTTTCAAAACCTTTAGGTAGCAAGAAACATATCAGTGGCAGAAACAACACAGCTGGATTCTCACATATGATTTCTGGCTTGCAAACCAGAGGCATCTGGTATGAAAGCTACTACAGGAAAGTGAAAATGCAATCAATATCATTATTTTGTTAATAAGCATAGGCAATATCTGAAGTATAACACTATCTTAAGGGAACTGCACCATAAGAGTTTGTCATATGTTATCACCACGGCTACAATTCAGAGACCTTTACTACTTTGAATATATAAGCAAATTTTAAGAGAGTTTAATTTTCTCATTTGCTGTAACATGTAATGTATGGGGAAAGAAAGTGGAAGGGGAAAGTCTATCTTTGTTTCATTAAAAAATACTGAAACTAAGTAGAGAGCAGAAATTCCTGTAAGCATGCTATCAAATTCTGATGATATTTTGCTAAAATAAGTTATACGTCTGGACATGCACAAAACCTTGAAGGCAGACTTAAATTTTGTGATTTTGCACCTATGAAACCCAGTGTCATGCTACTTAAGGATTATCTTTTCTAAAAATGAATGCATGGATTTACAAATTCAGTTAAAACCAATGCAAATATGAATGTGCATGAAGTGCTCCAAGATTGTCAGATGCTAAAAAAAGTGCAAAGTATCAATGCTAGGGACAGATTTTATTTTTTTTTAAGTACTAAATGTGCTGAACCAAATTTCATTTTCAGTTAAAGCTATACAACCCTACAGTGCTTATGTGGTACAGTAAATCATGCACAATGGTACACATTTTAAGTGCATATATGAGGTTCTATAAACCCATCAAATTTTCCTGGGTGCAAAGTGCCAGTTACAAAAAAAGTATCATTGCTGTGTGTGTCAGCAGATGTAGACTTACAAAAATAGTACAAGAATGCACTGGAAACAGCCTATTTGCTCTTATTTCCATTTAATTATTTGCCCTTCAATGTCCCTTTTTCTCCCTAAAACCAGGTTGCTTTGATGGGCCTAAGAAGCCATCTCTACCTGAAAGAACAAGCTTCTCCTTGTGATACTCTGTAAACTTATCACATCATTTAAATCGTAATTCTGTCACAAAAAAAAACTTTCTGATACAGGAGAGTTAGCTTCAAACCAATGAATTTGCAACTGTTAGGAAGAAGATGGGACATGGAATGACATCCTACAGAAATTAAGCATCTTGGAGGGTCTAATACTAAGTAAAGTGAGTGGAGGAGACAAGTCTGAAGCCCAGCACTCACTACCTTGCAGGTTACCAGACCAGTGCTGATGTTTAAGGATAGAACAATTCCCTTTCAAATCCTGAAGAGATGTTCACTCATCACTCTAGAAAAACTCCTTCAAATAACTTTCTCTTTTTGTTGACTGAACATGTAATGATTTCAGGCCTGCTGTTATCTAATGTATCCATTTTTCTCTAAGCCATCTACAAAAACACTCACCATAATATGTAGGTTAGAGCTGTGTAACAGGCAAGCCTATAATTAAAGAAGCCACTCAAAAACAGAAGTTTTCATAAAAGAAACTCCTCCAGTAACTGAGAATGGAATTTTGATGGCTTATTCCTGCTACAGCTGAACTAGACAGTAATGTTTTTCTTTTGAAATGCTGCCCTTCTTCCCTGGGTAAATTTTACAACATCTTCCTTTCTAACCTGCATTTGTGTTTGCACTGGCTTCCGTCCCTCCTTCTGCATCACCACTAAAGGGGTCATCAGGAGAAACGGACTCACTGCTCTCAACTTAAGTGCCTGGCAGGCAATTATTGCTGCAGATTGTTATACACTGAGTTTTACAGTAAGTCATAACAGCAGTGGCATTACTTCAAAAGTGATTTAGTCACAAAAAAAAAAGGTACACAGAGGCTAGTAAATGTTCCTCACGTTACTGCCATCACAGAGAATTTCACATAAGCCACAGTAGTAGGGTCCTAGCTGAAATGTCACTGTGGCTTCTCTTTGCCCTTTCATAAGGGTAGCGCACACAGTTTAGGAGATACAACAGAATAAAAATTTGCTAACACTGATTTTTACTCTCAGGTACAAGAATAAGTCCATCAAAGTTAATGAGGCTTCCTGGATTTACATCAACATAACTGAAAATTAGCTTCTAGATCACAATATCTGATAATAGATGCAGAAGTCTGATTGCAGTTTGCTTTGCTACAGTGAATTATACACACATGCATGAACACGTGAGGGGAAAAAAAGAACATTTATACAAATCATCTACTGATAGGGATTATCTGGATTCTGCTGCTATTCAGTTTTCAAACTGTGTATTTAACTACTCCCTCTTCCCCTCAACCAACCTTCTCTCTTCCTAGAAAAGTATTTGTGACTTCCCACATTATCACATTGAAAAAGGTTTTAAATTAAAAACACAGCAAACCTCTTCACTGCAACAGTAAGAACAGATTGTAGAGAACAGCAAATGTGGAAGTACTAGTATATTTGTATGATTGACAATTAAAAGGGGTAAGGGAAGTGACAAAAACCACAAGAAAAATTTTAAGTACATTAGTGGCATTAAACACACTGAAGTTTCCCCGAGTGTTTTCAGATCTTAAGTTTATCAGGCCATAGTTTCTGTAATCAGGCATCAAGAATTATAGATATAATCACTGTTCTTAAAGTAATAATAATAATAATAATAATCTCAATTAGTTTGGAAAGTTTAGTTCCAAATTTCATCAAAGCAGAAATGTCAGCACATTCTAAACAAAATCACGTCCTTCTTCACACAAACATGCTCAGCCTGGCGAACATCTTTTTTGTTGTTTTCTTTTACAGGATTTAAACAGACCAAACTGACAGGGATCTTGTTCTAAAACTTTATTTTTGCTTTGCTAAAACCAATTTCAGGGTTAAATCTACAACTGATTTCATTCACTGCTATCATCTGTTTCATCACAATAATCATCATCATCTGACCAGTCGAATTCACTGAAACCCAAAGCCATGTTGATTTTCTTTCCTTTTCTCATAGAGGTGGTTTTAGAAGAATTCTTTTTGGCTTGCATGTTTATCTGCATTCCAGAATGCAGGACAGATCCTGCTTTGTTCAGAGAGAAGATATCCCCAAAGCCCGTCATCATCAAGGCCTTCAGACTTTGGTTCATGCCAGCAACCTCCCCGTTACTTGTTGCTGTGATCTGGCATGACATCTCTGCACTGTTTGACTCCTCTGTTTTAGATTCAAAGTAAGACTCCTCAGACATTCTTGCAGCAAGAGGTAAGAAAAACTATTAAAAGGAGGAAAGGACAGAGCAAAAGTGAAAGTTAGAACCAATTTAAAAACTGAGGAAAAAGACACCACCAGATTAGTTGGCAATCAACAGAAAGCATAACAATTAGTGAATCTAAACACGGAGATCAAGTAAGAATACATTAAAACCAAATAGCTTCATTCTGGGGTCATTGTTCTTAAATAAAAGTGCAAAATCACTGACTCGCATGGCAAGAATCACAAGTAGCAGAGCTTTCACAACAGAAGAAGGTTCAAACTCTTCAATCCTTCATTTTGTACAATGAAAATGAGAACGTGACATTTCCCAGTTGGACGGACTGGCTCCCAGGGCAAGGCAGGTACAACAGAAGTCTCAGTGGGTTGCTTAATTGAACTTTTCAGGATTGAAGAATAAATCATGCTAAGATCAGAGAACCCAGGCAAGCTCCCAAAGATTGGTACAGAAGTAGCAGCCTTCTAAACATCAGAAATAACAGCAGCAGTATTATTAGTGCAAAGACTGTTTGAGAGTATGCTCAAAAGAAAAGCAAGGGGTCATCCTACAACAGCCGCTATCAGAAACACGACCCTCACAAGGTAGGCAAAGGACACAGGAATTGGCCCCTAGCTCACACCACCACCTTGCATCTGGAAGCTGTCCCAGGGAGGAGTAGGCAGGGGAAGAGGGGTGTTTGGTCAGCTCCTTCAGCTTGGTTGCTATTAATTTATTCATTTTTGTGATATCAAAATATAGCTGCAGTTACAACAGCATTTTCCATAAATGAAGCATGCCCTCTCCAACTGAACAACGATTAATGCTTCCACGGCTGGACTAGTAACTTTTCTCACATGCTTGCCTGTTCTCCACAGGGATTAAAAACTGGTGGTTTTGTCCCAAATTAATCCACCTACTAAAGCAACAGCAAAGGAGCTGGGAGCAAATACTTGAGCTGGCCTTTCTAAAGCTGTTTGCAAAACAATCTGCCCAGAATTCATGGTTTTCTACATCTTTCACAGCCTAATAAAAAAAACTGAGGAGTTGATGGCAGTTGGTCACAATAGGTTACAGAGGGGATTACGGCAACACCTTGGTCTGTAACACAGGTTTCATAGCTGTACTGCTCAGAATGCTCATTTTTTTTGCCAAAACCATTTACGCTGCCAAGCTATCTATCATTAAAAAATGGAGGAATAGCTGTCTTTTGTTCCTCAAGTTTTCCCTATTTACATAGGCTTTCTATCTGCATCATGCTTAACAGAAGTTAGCAGTCATCATTAAAGAAATTAAAATAAAGTTAAGAAGTTGGGCAGATGGGGTGGCACAAACACTCTTCATGTGTCCCCTGGCTGTCTACGTGACAGAAGAACCTGTAGCTAAGCTTCTGTAAACCTGGTTGTAAAGGAGAAAGAGAGCACACAATCACCAAAGCCCTGCTCAGATCACTGACACCAGAAGCTCTTACTAACGAAGAGAACAAGTACTTTAAAAACAAGATCTAGCCATAGATTTGACATGACGAGCACATAAAATTCAGTGCCAGATTGTTCTTCTGTCAGCTATTGATGTTTTAGTCACTTAAATCCATGAAAACACATCTCCTGACATACGGGAAGAATTCGCTATAAAAATCAACAAAGCTGCAAAACAGCTTTCCTCTAAAACATTTCTGGGTAAGCGTTTGTGCAATGCCTAATAGAGGATAAGCTCTGAATGGATCATAACTGCAGCTTGTTTTGCAAGCCATAATCACCTTATTTCCTCCATATTTTGACATCTCATTATCTGAAGAACTTAAGGGCAATCTGCAACAGGAGTTGCCTTTGGTGTCACACTGCATTTGATTAAGTCTCATGAACAGACCTTCACAGACAGCCAGGATCCCCAGTCTCTGTACAAGCCACTGCTCTTAAATCACTACCTGCAGGTCCATATCTGGATTTCATGTCTTGCTCACTGCCTTCCTCTATATATGATCTTCAGCTTAGCTACCTTCCCTTCTTAAAGTCACATCCTCTTCAAAAGAAGTCTCTCATTTCAATACAGCTGTGGATATATTTTACTCCTCCAAACAGCTCCAGATTCCCTTGTGCAAGAGGCTCATAGAGGTCTGCACAAAGGGAAGCGGCAGAGATCAGACTCCAACTTGTCTGTTTTATTAAGACACAACAGAAACAGAGTCAAAACAAGACAAGAAAGAAACACTCCTTTCACAGAAGTGATTCTAAAGATTTGCTTCATCCTTCTCTCATGCTGATGTGTGTACAGCGATACTCTGTTCTTTGGAGTAGGAGTAGCCTGCCACTCATGGCTACCTACCATGCAGGATGAAGCATCTACAAGCCTCAAAACACTATAGAATCAACTGGCAAAGACAGCCTCCCTGCTCTCCTTTCACTTGGTTTTTTCGCTTTCTGCACATCACTTTAACAGAATCTGTTGGCCTCTCGTCTTTGCTGCAGAGCAAAACAAAGTGACTGCCAAGCACAGAGCAGAGATGGCAGTACCAGGTAAAACACAGCAAGGCCTAGCATTGGTCTAGAACCAGATATAAGCCTAGTGGCCACTCTAAGCTGTGTTATTAGCTCTGCCTACAATATCTTTCCTTCAGTTTTTACAAAGTACCTTAAAATGAAGTAGTGAACCTCCCTGTTGCAAACCTCCAATTTGACACTGCCTAGAAGACATACCCTCAATCAAGGGGGAGAGTGAGACAGAGTTGATGCCGAGGATTACAGTTTGCAAATAAAGTGCCCACAGATATTTTGAAAATGCTTTACAGCTATGAACTTATAATACAGTTGTATTCGTAACCAGTGCCCTGCAGGACATCATTTGTTACGGAAAAAAACCCCCCATCCTGCTTGAACAAGCCAAATTTTGCCAGTAAGTCAACTTTGTCTAACAAAAGAGCTTTTTTAAAAGCTTTTCCATGTAACAGCTCACTAAAGAACTGCGGAAAAAACAAAACTGTATTTCCATATTAGAAGAAATTGCAATTAAATGCAACAGGAGAGTCAGGTTAATGTTATGCAGAAAGACATTGCATGCTTAGTACAACAAGCCTTAGCACAATGCTTTATTCTTTCAGCAATGCCAGCTCTAAGTGAAAAGTAGAAGTCATAAGCAAGTATGGCACAAAAAAACTCTAGGGCCTTGCTCATGAAAAGATTGCTCATTAAAGCTGTGTCTCATGCTGTGCTCAGGATAGATGATGGCCCACAGCTCAGCTACTGGAAGTTTGCAAGCATTAAGGCAGACATACAGATATCTACTGAGAACACTGCACATAGGAAAAACATTCATCCTTCATGACTTCATTACTACATGTTCACAGCAGGAACATGAAAGTAACTTACTTCAAACAATAGCAGTAAGCTACACCTTAAAAACAAGCTGTATGTAAATGGAGCCTGGCTGGAATCAAGGTTATAAATAGGATTAAATTGTGCATCAGAAAACTACTTTGATCTCAATTTGGTATTTGTTTTCGCTAGTGCTTTAAAAACAAGAAGGTAATGCAGTATTTTCCTTAACAACAATTCTGTTGTACTATGTCTCGCCATGCATCAACCCCATGGTCCTCCCTCTGCCAATCAGTAATCAAGAACACCATATTTCATTAACAAATTCAAGATAATCAAGGAAGGTTTTTTCCTCAATTTATTAATTGATATGTGGCAATCCTAATAGCTAATAACTGGCCAGTGCAAATAAGTTAACTATATGAAAAAAGCCCTAATTTAATGCTTCAAATTTTGACTCTCTTTTTCACAGAATCGACATTTACTCAAAGAAAAAGAACAGAATAGGAAAAAAACCCTATGTAGGTTTCTAAAGTCTTCTTCTGCAAGAAAGAAATATTCTTACATTTAAGACTAAATTCTGCATCCATTAAAGTAAAAAGTTTCTAGATGAAAAATGAATGTATTGAATGTAATCAACATTTAAAGTTGGGAACTATAATTAAATCAATGGCACACAAAGTGCCCTTGGCACAATATAAACTATCAGCAATATCTGAAAATTAATGTAACAGGTTAAATGAAAAAAAAATGTGTAGTGCAGTGATAAAACAGACTTTAATTGGCACAAAGGAACAACTACCTAAAACAGGGGCATGCCTTCCTTGGTGTGTTTTAGATGTACACAAAGTTCCAAATACTTTCTGAAGTAAGAAGAAAGGTTGAATTATTGTCTACTTACAGGAGTATTGGACTGTTCAGTTAACTTCTGCTCCCACATCCTCAAACGTCGCTCTCGTTCCTTTAGTTCCTGCTCTTTAAAGCTCAGATCACGCTCCAGTTTCTTTAGTCTCTCTAAGGTTGCCTCAATTTCACATCTGCAGGGAGACAATTTGTTACGTCTTGTCTTTTCCTGACAGATATAAATTGTTCATAATTCCCACTTGAATGTTAACTAAATGTGAAAGGCTGGAAAGTACAATATTAACTCAAGCAGTTCATCTAATTATCAAATGCAAAGCCTTTTAGAGCTTTAAGAACAACTGGCAATGTTTATACTTGAGAATAACCACAATACCTTCAGTTGAAGAAAAGTAATATTTAAGAGAGTAAAATGCCACAAAATAGTGACATTTTAAAAACCAAAATGCTTCTTTCCCTCAACATCATGAAATATGATCTTGTCCAAAAAGAAATTGCATAAAGAACTGGTAACAATACAATCATTAGCAACACATTACAGGCAGTCTAAGCAGCTCATTTACCTGGGTTTGTAGTGTGGCTTATAAATATTATTTGGACTTGCACTCAAAATGCACAGAATCAGCACTCAGGTGTTTTCCCCACTTACCTTCCGGTTCTCTACATGAAAATATAAGAGCAAGAATATAAACCACGATAAGACCCAATACTACAAATGGTTACAAATACAAGCTTCTGAATTCAGGGCTATTTAATAAAAGGACTTGGTGTACTTTTCTCTGCTTCTCACCATATATGCAAAAGTGTGAAAAATAAGAAAGTCTTTGTTACACCATCTTTGTTTGATTGCATTGCATGTTTGTCAACCCTTAAAGTGTTTTTATTTGCCATGCTTTCTAATGGATAGTATCTTTTAAACACATGAACTGAATTGTTCTTGGAAAATATTTTAAGAAGTTTTGTGCTACAAATGTATGGGTGTGTACTAGAAAGTGCAGGAAAAGAATTCTGTCACCAAATTCAGCAAGATTTTTTTTTCTTGTGGGATAACCAAAGTAAAACCTTCAATTTGTATCAGACGTTGTATTTGCATTCAACAAAACATTCCTATGACTGGAAGACTGCACTGCCTGCCACCTGTGTCTGGAAGATTACTTCAACCATTCCTTATTCACATTGTAGGAATAGTCAATCACAGTTTGATTTTTCTCCTAGAGAGTGAGCTCCTAAGGAGAAAAAGATCCTAAAGAGAGCTCTGAAGATGGTTACTGGGACTCTTCAATGCTAACCCTACTCAAACTTTCACAACATTTTCCTTTCATAAAACCACTGTAAACAAAATAATCTGCTCTTTCTGATGTTTTCAAAAAGAAAATAAAAGGACTAAACATAATTGGTTGTAATTTCGGGGGGGGGGGCGGAGAAAAAATAAAAGATAATTATTTCTTTCTGTAAATCTCCTGTCCTAGCATAAGATGATTAAGCTCTTCTCCACTACCAAACTAAAGGAGTTTAGCCTCTCAGTGTGGGGAAATGCACACCCAAATAGCCTATTTAAATACATGAAATAATTTAAATATTCCAAATCTTATAGATTTCTTATTTTAATAAGACATCCCAATTGGAGATTTGGAAACTACTGCAAACTCTACCACCACACTTAATTCCACTGCAAAAATCAGCCACCTGGGGCAAGAGCATTTATCACACTTAAATCCTGCTGAGCAAGCTGTTCGATGTGGTGGTCAGAACAAATGCCCCTCACAATTACTATGCTTCAGATTTCAAGCAAAATTCTCTCTTGTATTTAGGCATGCAAAGGTCAGGGCTGATCTCACTGCTGGGTGGAAAGTGGTCACACATCTCAATATAAAAAAAAAAAAATTCCATCCTAATGAACATTTCCCTATAATAAACCCTTTTTGTCAGGGGCAACATATGCTATAAAATCTACTGTGGGAACTACAGAGCAAACTGAGGACAGATGCAAGTGCTGCTTTTTTGAATTTGTCTCTTAACACCACTGCTACTTATACACAGTTTTCATTTTTATAATACACAAATTAAGGTTCTCTTAAACAGCATTCTGCATTAGGAAAGTCCTA
Organism: Coccyzus lansbergi; assembly: GCA_033558105.1. NCBI lineage: Eukaryota > Metazoa > Chordata > Aves > Cuculiformes > Coccyzidae > Coccyzus > Coccyzus lansbergi. The sequence goes on from JAUMJK010000983.1 coordinate 308,377, forward strand.
GAACAACGGCTTTCTGTATGTCAAAAGTCTGTTCTGTGCTGTAATTACTTCTCTTCATTAGACAGAAACTTCTTCTATAATAGAGGGTCAATCTGTGAAAACAGTTGCATTCTGAAAAATAATTCCACTGTATAATAAAACTGAGTAATTAAAGAGAAAGCTACTGTACATTGCCCAGTTAATGAGTCTTACTTCATAAATGAAGCAGCTTGAAACATTATACATGGTAGGGCATGTAGGTTTGTTTGCTTCTGTAGTTCTGTAGTCTGAGCTTGCTGGCTTTTCTAGAATAATCTCATTCTGTGACACTGAGGAATGTGTACTGTATTATTAGGAACAATGATGATAAACAGTCACAGATTAAAAACAATGACTAGCATTTGTTTATATGTCTTGGATTACTACTGATACACTAATGTAAGTATCACTAATAGACTACTTTAATCATTAGAACAGTTGTGGGGAGAGGGTGGAAGAAAAAACGTAGTTAGCATATACGACTAAATGTAGACAAATGTGATCTCTTGCTGAGCTGGAACATCATTACTCTGATAGTAATTTTTTCATGATGTAATAAAAGCGACTGGAGAAAGATCTCCAAAACAATCACAGATTATGAACTGAAACACAATGTAGAGCTGTGCAACTTAGTTGCAAGACAGTGCCACAGTTCAAATAGATAATAAAAATAAAAAGAGTAGCACAGTTAGGAAACATAATACTGAATTATTTTAAGAAACAAGCAGATTAAAATGTATTATTAATATAGAAATCAAGACCAGTAAATATTGCAAGTAAGACTACACTAAAGATAGGTCAAAGTGCCATTTATCTCATCACTTCTATCGGTCATGTATAGACTCGGCCCACTCTGTTCTCATACCAGGCAGTCAGATGTTGATTATTGTTGTTACGCACTATTATAGATGCATTCTTTGCACATCAGAACTTTACCTTGCAGCTTAAGAATAGTAAAAAGTATAATCTAGCTTGTCTGAGTTTGATTTGCTGAGATAAGTGCAGTAGTCTTGTATACAGTTTCTGGAGCGCTAATCTGGAGGTCCGTCAGAGAACAAGCATAACCTTCACTTTTCCCAAGCCCACCCTTCTCAAGGGCTCTGTTAGACAAGCTTCCTTAAAATCGTTTATTTCTTTGTAACATCTTATTCCTTCCCTATTACCAGCCCAACTAGCTCTCAGCATATCACTAAGGGATTTAAAAAAAAAAAAAGAAGAAGAAAGCAATGTGTAAAAGCAAAGATTTTTCAGTGCAGAAGTCTTATGTTTTAACTTCTGTGAAGCTGTTCTCCGAAATTGTCTTAAGTCTATTTTAGTTTATCCCTTAAGATCACTTTAGGCCTACAAGTCTTTAGTCTCTTTTAACTTGCATTATTTTTTACAAAATTTCTGACAATTTGACTTAATCTCCATGAGCGTCTCCATACAGACATGGCTTTCGTATGAGAGAAGACAGCTTTTACTGTAGTTCAGGTAAGAGAGCGCTCCTTTTAGCTCCTGAGAAAGTCCCCAGTGGCATGCTGGGCTTAATTCAGAAATCATCTTTGCTTTCAGGCAAATCATGCCCCATCGCAAAACTGCATTTTCTCTCTCACATTACCTTGCCTCCAAGTTATTTACTCTTAAAAAAAAAAAAACAAAACCAAAAAAAACCCCAAAACCTAGATTTACCTTTAACCCAAGTCTCCACAATAAGACGTTTTTCCTGACCTGATAATGCCACAGAACTTTTGCTTCTACATAGCTATTCATTAACACCTTGACAGCCATTCCTCACTGGAGCTATCTAGGTGCATCAACATAAAATTTGCAAGAAACAGCCATGCCACCTGAGTCACACTCCAAGAAATGAATTGATTTAGTAAAAGAAGTGTAACGTTACCAAATGTCAACTTGCACAGCTTTTTTTCTGCTACAATGGAAAGACGGAAGCAGTTATTTGTTCTCCTTAAAGGAGTCTGAGAACTTGTTCTTCTTTTAAATTAATATTTTTATTATTTGGGGGAAAACCCTTACCATGGGGTATTTTTCACCCAGCCCTCCTTGTCCTCTCCCATCAAGACAACAACAGGATGCCCAGAGTCTGCAGGGACAGTGATCACCAAGTCATATTTTACCCTTGAAGCGCTTGTGCCAAGCCTTGGGGTGAGAAGGTGTGCTGACCAGTGAAGGCCAATGGCATCCTGGCTTGTATCAGAAACAGCATGACCAACAGGTCCAGGGAGGTTATTCTCCCTCTGTACTCGGCACTGGTGAGACTGCTTCTTGAATCCTGTGTTCAGTTCTGGGCCCCTCACCACAAGAAGGATGTTGAGGCTCTGGAGCGAGTCCAGAGAAGAGACACGAAGCTGGTGAAGGGGCTGGAGAACAGGTCCTATGAGGAATGCCTGAGAGAGCTGGGGTTGTTTAGCCTGGAGAAGAGGAGGCTGAGGCGAGACCTCATTGCTTTCTATAACTACCTGAAAGGAGGTTGTAGAGAGGAGGGAGCTGGCCTCTTCTCCAAAGTGACAGGGGACAGGACAAGAGGCAATGGCCTCAAGTTGTACCAGGGGAGGGTCAGGCTTGACATTAGAAAAAAATTTCTCACAGAAAGGGTCACTGGGCACTGGCAGAGGCTGCCCAGGGAGGTGGTTGATTCACCTTCCCTAGAGGTGTTTAAGGGATGGGTGAATGAGGTGTTGAGGGACATGGTTTAGCGGTTGGTAGGAATGTTTGGACTCGATGATCCCGGGGGGTCTTTCCCAACCTGGTGATTCTGTGAAAAGCGGCGGTGGGAGGCGCGAGAGGCGCCCGGCGCAAATGGGTGCTGCGGCCAGCAGGTGGCGCCCCGGGGCCGCACAGCCAGGGCGGCCCCGGCTATTCGCACCCCGCCCGCCGCCAGCTCGCTTTTTCCGCTCGCCCCGCTACAGCGACAGGTCTCTCTCTTTTTCCTTGGAAACCCGCGAAGGAAAGAAAGCTGGGGTGCACCCGGTGCACTTCGCCGTCCTCCACTCAGCCCTGCTCTCCAGGGTTCTTCGCTCCCGACTCCAACTGCGGGCAGGGAATCTTTTAATACTTCTGCTCCCTGCTTACCTGGAGCGGGGCCAGCAATGCTTCTTAATATAGACCAAGGCACTATCCCCCGGCACAAATCATATGCCTGAGCAGATCCCTTTTCAGTTTTCCAAACAGAAGGATGGAGTGGGAAGCAACGAGCTTTCTCAGTCAGAGTTGGGTTTTTTTAAGTTTTGGCACATACAGAAAATGGGTCAGAACTTTTACTGTTAAACTGTGCTATGTAATAATTTTTTTCTCCATTTATGCATAAAATTACAGTCAGCAATAGGTAACATCATATACTCCACCCATGCTGGTGCACTATGCAAAACCGGGGCTGGGCATGTGCTGAATGCACGGACTCAAAGTCAACACAAAGGGCAGAATGCACAAAAAATGGCAAAACACATACAAGTGAAGACAAACAGATATTTGATTTGAAAATTTCTTTTGTACGCTTTATCGCTTCTAAAAACATATGCCTATGCCATTTCACTGAAAACTGCATCAAATGCACATGTACCCAAATAGTTTTGCCCTCACACTCCTGACTGAAAACACATAATTAGTTTTAAGATGTGAATCACAAAACCATAAATATCATGATACCTAAACCAGTGTAATAATAAATATAGGGTACAGCTAAGTATATTGGCTCCTAATACAAGTTTCACAACATTCCGAGCATTCCTGAAAAACAAGGTAAGCTGCATTCTAAAAATACGTCAAGCACAAATATTTTCTGCTAATATATCACTAGACTCTGATGTCTTTCTGAAAAGAATATGGACTTGAATTATTTCAAAGGAAAACCACATCGTTTCATCTCAGGAGGAAGGAAACTTACCTCCACTCTGCTTTATTATGCAGGAATGAGTTACACTGGTCTGGGAGGTTGCTGTCATTTGACATAGATTCCAGGATTGAAATGATCTGCTTGAAAGATGGCCTTTTCTGAAGGAAAAAATACAAACCAAAAACAAAATAGAGCATTTGCATTCACATACAACTACTACTGTGTAAAATTATTTGTAGGAGTTTTTCAAAAGAAAAACTGCAAGCAACAGAAATTGGGATGCTGCTTTCAGAACACAGCATCCTATGAAAGGACTCTAAACTTATAAATGGTGTTTTTTTTGTTCTTCCAATTGAAGACAAGGTCAGTTTGGGCAGAATCACATAAGCTAGTAGGACTCACGTCTTAGCTTCGTCTCCCAGTAAAACCTTTTGGTTATCAATATGAGGATTAAACAACATCAGTATCATCAATACACACCAATATTCTTAATTCTAAAGTTTTCCTCAAGCTGAGAAAGATAATACTGCCAAGTATTACTTGCAACTGATAATTAGATAGATGGATGACCTTTTACAGGTAGTAACCCTCTTTAATGTGTAAACAAGATATTAACTCATCAGAAATGGGTTTCTGGCTGCAGTTCTGCTCTTGCAGAGGACAGAATTTCCAGAAAAACCTCTCACCTAGCTACCTTGGCCTGGCAGCCAAGCTCATGTCAGTGGCGACTGTGCTTTTTGGTCCTGGGCTCATTTACTGAACTTTCTGCTCCAGGGCTCCCCACGCAGCACCCAGTGAGTTCAGTAGTCAGAGAGCAGTTGCGGCTTCTACCTTCCCCTTAATCCCAAAGGGAAACTATGAGGTAGGATAATAACTGAAAACTGAAAAAACACAGTTAAATGTGTTTCTTGAAAGAGTGCTGACTCTGTTAGTCTGTTTGACAGACCTCAGACAAGGTTGAGACAAAAGGCTGAAACAAAATGTAGATACATAATAAGGGGATGATGCACATTCTCTCTCTATTGCGCCTGTAATTATACCATTTCTGCTAAAATTACAGATGCCGCAATTAAAACGTGCATTTTAATTTGGGAGCACAAAAACAATTAGGAACAATGCTGAGGTGTCTCTCCCTAGAAGATCCAAGTGATTTCCACATTATAAAAGAAAGACAATTTCTTTATTTTAAATGTCAAACAGCATGAAGAAGTGTCAAATGCATAACAAAAAAAAAAAAGACAAGCTCTCTTATGCTGTAGAGCTGCTCTATTCGGCTTCAACTGGAGGCTTTGTCTGTCATTTTTTGATCCATCTCCATGATTTCAGGCAACAGGCAGTTGGATGGGCTATGCAGATTTTCTTTGCCACAGATACTGCTTGCCCCAGCCTCCCATATGCTTACGCAGCTTGATCTCTAGCCCAATGTCCATGGAGCAGCAACCCAGGCACCCCAAGCAGCACAGCAGCAAGGGTCTACTCAGCAGTACGCTGCTTGCACTTGTTGATCAAGTTCCAGTGCAAATACCCAGCAGAGTCTCCCTGCATTTCCAGAGGGTGGGAGGTGCAGCAGTCATCCCCCTACATGCATGATGCTGCTGGATCTGCCACAGATGAGCAAACCCTCTGAGCACACCCTGGAAGAGCACAAAGCTCCCTGGTCAAGGAGTGTGCCGTGCTAGGGAATATGGAGCACAAAACTCATCCCTGGCACCAACTGGGACAGACAACTCTGGTGCAGTTTTGGGGAGGAAGAACCTTCCAACAGCCCTCACACCCTTCCTGTTTCTACAGCTGCATCACTTATAATCACCCCAGTGGGTGTGAACTGTTGAAAGGATTCAAGGAACACAACAGGAGATCATGGCTCCCCACCAACATGCCAGGGTACTGCTGCTTCTTCTACGTAGTCCAGCAGACAGGCAAGCATATAATATACCTGTACTGAACTAATCCTGTTTTCAGGAAGAGATGCAGGACAAAGATACCCATGCTGCATTAATTAAGAATGCTTAATGGCTTATTTAGGATTCTTTTACAAAACACTTAAGTGAGTTTTGCTTCCTGCTTCTTCCTTGGGGATATACTGGGAGGTACAGGGCAGGGCTGACACAAAGTGAACACAGTTAACACTACTATCAGACCTGCCCAGAGTAAATGGAGTGGGAATAATGACAGAGAACAGGGCTTGTATTACAGACAGGCAAAAACACTGACTGACTCAGAGTAGCAACACACAGTCTTTGGGAGCCATTGGAGTCAATGGAGCCATTGAGTTGTGCAACTGAAGCTGGAACAAACCCACAGTCACAGGGCTGACAAAGCTTGTACGTCTCTGGCTGTGCAATTACTGTGAACAGCCACCAGCTACCCTGCCAACTTCGCAGCTGCCAGATTTACCAGTTCCTGCTTTCCCTGGAGGTAAAGCTGACAGGAAGACACAAGCCTACACTGCTATGTGGGTTTTGTTGGTTTCTTCCCCCTAGGCAAGGATAATTTCAGATTTAATAAATGCACTCCAAATGCAGACTGATACCTTGGTTAAAAGTGGCAAAAAGCAACTGTTGAAACTGGGAGCCCAAGTTGGCAAGCTTTAAAAAAAAAAAAAAAAAAAGTTGTATTTTCAGTAGATGACTGCTTAGTACTTCCTAGAAAAATCAGGCATCTCAAGTCATTCCTTATAAGAGATGCTTAAAATATCAAGGCCAAGGCATGAGTTGCCTTTGAAAAATTGTTTCCCTTTATATCTGTGATGTCTCATCCAAAAATCTTTAAAATATAATGCCCCTCTAGAAACAATTCTGGATAGTGTTTTCACTATTTCCTTCCACTCCATATTTCTTACTGAACAGGTCTGCCTAAAACCAGCATATTTAAACCATATGGCTTTCTTTTCTTGCTGCTCCTCTGTTCCCAGGTTTCCAATTTCCTTTAAAATATTCAGGAATTTATAAACATCTTTGATGTTAACGTGAGAATACACTTAAGACACAGATGAATGAATAGGCATCACTCACCTATGTTTGAAAAGCAAGTATTCCCAGTAAACAAAGGCATCTGTGATGAGCAACCTTGTTAGAAAAATTATTTAGTACACAAGCAAAAGCAGCTTGTTTGGTAAGGATTTTAACATTTGGAAGTAGTTATTTAAGACACTTAGTTACCACAGAAATTGTTCTTTAATAATTACTGACTTAAGATAATTACTAATTAACTTTTTAGTAAAATGCTTTGAACCCACTAGTGACTGTTTCAACTAGCACAGTTTGAACTGTATAAGAACTACCATTACAAATAGCATATGAAACAATGCACTACAGATAATCTTCTCCACATATGAATAAATTCTTAAGAATTCAAAGCCAATTTAATAACTTTGTCCATTTTAATGAAGAAAGTTATGATGTGAGCTGTGTTTGACACTCCAGCGGCTCTGCAGTAGCTCTCCAACTGTATTCCTTGGCCCCACTAAACACATATCCCTCTTTTCTGTATTCCTTGGCCCCACTAAACACATATCCCTCTTTTCTCAGGAGTAAGACAGCTAAAGATACCTCATGCTTTCTGTGGGCTAAAAAAAATATGCATGTTAGCAACTCCTTTTGAGCAGCTGACATCCTCAAGCTCACCCCTGCTTGACCTTCAGTAACTTGTTCATGCACTGAGTACCTGATTTTCTAAAGCTAATCCTGTTGAAAAGGAAATGTTACACAGAGCAGTATTTGAGAGGTGTGTGCTCCATCTTTTGGTTCATGCAGGCCACACAGCCTTTTATCAAGGCTGTAAGAGAGCCGTAAGTAGCAGTCCTTTCCCAACACGTGACTGAATAAGTCAGTCACATGCCCAAACCGTGGCCAGAGATTACTCCATTTCAGTCATGTGAACCAAGCATTTATAACTGCCTAACAGAAAAGAAGCTGCATGAAAAAAGTAGCAAAGAGCAGACTGTCACAAAACCCCATCTAACCTAAACTTCATTCTTTGCCTCTAGGAACAATGCTGCCAGGAACCAGCCCAGACGGAACTTAGCCTGACAGTTAGGTATTCTTTTTTTTAACAAGATGCAGATCCCTTCCTCCCTCTCCTTGAAAAACAGCAACAGCCATCTGGACACTTACATATGAGGCTAGGAAGCGCTGATCTAGTATTTGCTGCAATTACAGAAAAGAAGCTCCAATAATTCTTGTTCTGTGGCATTTGGTAGAGATGCTGATGCTTGGAAGTAGTTATTAAAGATACACAGTTACCACTAGAAAGTGCTCATCAGGAATTATTGACCCAGAATTTAAACGTTTGTCTACTTGTATATTCAAAGACTCAGAGCATTTTTCTCCCCTTCCTTCAGTGGAGAGGGTAAAGGCAGGGATACTAGGGGAATGGCATTTAAATCGGTGTTCATGTGGAAACAACACATTGATGATCGATTTTAGACTTCCAGATTCACTCTGTAGGAATGCAACTCCTTGCTTAAGAAAAAGAAACCTAGAAGGGAAATCTCAGATTGTTCTTCTATAGCTATTCTCTGATGACAGCAAATTCTAGATTTAGAGCACCTAAGTGCTACAATTTGCCTTGAGATTAATCTCTCTAAAGTAGTAGCTAACTTCCTACTAAGTTTAAAGGAACAGTTATTGTTAGCACCTTGACTTGAGAGAAAAAGCATAATTTGCTTTCCTTATCAATACTTCTCCCTCTCAAATACCATCGCAGGCAAAAGAAACAGATCTTCAATACCTGGAAATAAAGCTATTAAGCCCAAAGACTCTTTCCAGACAGTTTTTATGTACAACAGGATGGTAGCAGAGTCAATTTAAAGAAGGCAACTCCCATAATCTACAAAAGCTTTTACTGTGGAAACAGTCTTTTTCCCTTTCAATTTATTCTCATAGGGGCAGATTAATAGTGACAGTGGTTTGGCTCTAACTTATATTTTTACTCCATTCACCTGGTTAAACAGTATATTGCAGTAATTTTACTATTATTACAGTATAATCATTACAAAATACACCACTTAAAGTCCCAAGGAAAAAGATTAAGGAAGGTTTAACATTAATTTGGAATGCGTCACTGTTGTTCCTATCCACATTTTATAAATTAACTTATTCTTTACATGTTTTCAAGACAAGGAGTGCATCAAAGTTGGACCTTGAAGGAGATATTTCATATGCAATACTCACATACATCCACGAAAGATTACCTATTAACTACTGAAAGAAAATAGAAAAATAACAATTTTTCACTTGCTCTAAAATTACTACATTCTTGCCATCTCATCCTATTTTACAGGCATTGTCTTTAACAGTCAGGTAAGATAGTAGAAAAATAACTCTTGATTAAAAGAGAGAGACATTATGGTATAATTATGCAAACACATAAAATAAGACAGTCTCAGCTATCTTCATGAAAAAAAAGTGTCTACTAGCAGGCAGCAGTGATGTTAGCTGGGACTTGTCGCTCAAAGAAACATTAACACACTTTGCAAAACAGGGCAGGGGGTGGTGGTGTAGAAATCAAACACAGATTAAATTACCTTTGAATCAGCATCCCAACACTGGTGCATCAGTTCTGCAAAACTTCTGGGACAACTGCTTGGAATGGTTAACCTCTAAAGGAGAGAATGTACCAGTTATTGGAAGCATTTTCCTTTAAGCTGCTACTAAGAGATGTCCTACAAAAGCAATGCAATTAAAAGAAGTGAAATGCATTCTTCTCCCTTTTAAATGCAATACTAAAAACCTGAGGATTGAAGTATTAAAAATAAACATAAAATTTACTAACATTAGCAAGACGTACAAATTATTTAATAGACCTATAAAGAAGGAATGGAACAAATGCACAGACTGAGTTAATTAAAGCTCAGAGACAAGGAAACAAAAACCAAGGTGAACAACTTTTAATATCAGAACATAATAGTTTGTGGAGGTTACTGCATGGTATTCTATGCTGCTTGTCATGATAGGTATAATGTACAGCCTGCCTTAATTCCTCTCTCCCACACATGATCCAGCTGTACAATACATAATCACTTTTGATATAACAAATGGCCAAAACACATTATATTAAGTGAGTTAAAAAGAGTTAAGTAAAGCTCTACATGACACAAGAGATGTTTCATGAGCCTGTGGTCAGAAGGATTAATGAGAACATGCAGATCTCGGAGAGCACTCGCAGAGCACAGTGAACTCGTATAAATATTTCCTGATGACCGAAGACGAGGATTTGCTGGTTATAGCCAGGGCCACTGACTACAGAGAATTAGTCTGAAGTTTGTTTTCCTTTGCTGAGGCTTTTAAACCATGAAAACATTCCCCTAGCCAGTCTTACTTTTCATTTAAAGACTCTGTCTCCACACTGGAAAGCTTAAAAGCAAATCCATTCTCATCTACACATCCCCATAAACCAAAGCTTCTCCAGTTGAGATTAAATGTGTATCCCAACAACTTCACATGTATAAGGAGATCTCTCTGCTCTTGCTCTTTCCTCAGTGAAAACAGGTCCAAATATAAGAAGGATCAAGCTGGAAAAAGATTTTTCTGTTCTGTGTCAGGTAAGAACTAGGTAACACAGTCCTGTTCAGACCAACCAGACGGGAAGACCCTTCGATCTGTCCTATTCTCTGGCATTTCATCAGCAAAGCAGAGTTAATTTGTGTCAAGCTGTACCACTATATTACTCCAAGGTGACCTCCAAAGCCTTGCAAGCCACAGCAGCCAAAGTAAGAGTCAAGAAATTCTGCTGTGCAAGCATTTGAACGCTACAGAAACTGAAAACATGAGATATGAAGCCAGGGCAATGCAGGAGTATGATTATTAAAATAATGTAATACCTTAAGGTGTAAAGCTTTCTGGGCAAGAAATACACAGAAATTTGCACAATGCATAAACAAGTTGTACTGGTGCTTGGATCTGTGGCTGAGTCATTAGCCTAAAAATACACTGCCTAGTCTTGCTACAGCACTTGTCCGTAACCCTCACTGTTCCAGGAGGTAGAAAAACAGTTGCAATCACCATTTATATGTGTCTCTCTTGTACAGAACATTATCTGTCATCTAAAGCAGAGGCAGCAGGTTCCAAAAGTGTAGTATTATAATAAAGACGATGTTTCTCACTGGTAATTTATTATGAGATCATGCCTAGCATAGCCTTACCTCTCGTGATTTTCTTTGTGGATTAAAAAAATATAAAATTATATAGAAACCCTACCAGAAAAAAAAAACACCGTGAAATTATAGAGAGTTGAAAAAAGACCCATACAGAATCATTAATTAGGATCTCCTTCATTTATTGGGCTTGGAGTTTGCAAAGGGGAATTTTTCACCCTACGCAACTCTGCTTTGGCCTCAGTCCCATGCTCTTTTAACAAGAGACTTGCAGGGCAAAAAAATGAAGAACTGTCTCAACAGTGATTCTGTTCTGTTTTGAACAGGCACCATGCAATCCCACTGATGTCAACAGATTGAACTAAGAGCTGAACCCAACCTCACACTTACTTTAGGACACAGAACCTATGAAGAAAAGTAGCACAACCTGACTTTTACAAGACTTATGCTGGACATGTTGCCAAAGCCATGGTCAGAAAAAAAAAAAATTATGTAAGCAAGTGTTATGCCCTCTAGGGTCCCTGCCCTGGCACCCTTCCAAAGAAGATGGTAGCAACAGGCTAGTGGTACCTGGCAAACAAACAGCTGGCTCTGAACACGTCACCCCTTAGGTTTTCTTCAGCCATGAGTGAAACAGTCATCATGTCCACATTTTGTTCACACTGTATTTTACACAGTTCCTTGTTCTGGAAAACTGTAGAGAAATGTGTGTTGTATCCTCTGGCATCTTTCAGTGTATGACTACTTCTCTTTACAACATTCCCAATGCCACTCTGTACCCCTAACATAAACTGCACATGTTAGGCATAGGAAAGAAATACTATTGACAGAAGGCTTTATGGTTTTTCCTTCAAAGTAGATGTATGAGCGTTCTAAACTAGGAGAGAGAGTCTAACTGTGCCTTAGGCTCTGATAAATGCTGCAGAATACCAGAGTCTTAATCTTCACACTGTTATTGTAGACTTTCCAACTAGTAGGTATACCACAGTATCACTCACTGGAATTAACCCAGTCCTCAAATAGAAGAAAAAAAAAGAGAGAGAGGAAAAAAAACACCAACAAAAAATATTAAACTAAGAGGAGGAAACCTAACTACTCTGCTTAACTCTGAAGCATTTTGAGAAACAGTTTATGTAGAATAATAGGAATCTGTATTGTACAGCCACTGTCTCACCATTGTAATGTTTCCCAAGCTTCCGCTGTGTCTAGATAGAGGAGGTTTCATCTTTGTGGAGGATTTCCATGCTTGTCTGTGTGTGGTACAGTCACAACTTTAAATGTTTTTTAAATGTAGTAACTGTCTTTGATATCAAGGGACTATGTGTTCAGATGTACGCTCACATGTCCAACTAACTGAAAGCCTCAATTTGTAAGAAGAAAAGCGAGGCTGGGGACACTGTACAAACGGTGTTTACTCCACTGAAGTGCTTTTGAAATGGAAAGACTCTGCGTGAGGAGGCTTGCAGCTATGCCACAGCCTTGCCGATACCAGTGAGGAGCTCATCTTCAATGTAGTGTTGAACGTAGGTGGCAAAACTGTAATTTCTCTCTTTTTTTAAAACTATTTTTTCTTCTTTTATTTTTGAAATTTTCATCTAAGCGGCAGTTTCTTGTACTATAGTGACTCCTGCTGGGAGAGTTAAGTTGAAGTAGCTGAAGGTCTCTTACAGATATATCAACTCCCGGCCAGTAAAAAGATGTCCTAAACGCAGGAGATGGAGTTAAACTGTTCCCCTACCTTGGACGCAATGGCTTCTTTCATCACTAAGAACAAACCCCTAGGTTTTACAATTGAGACTGAGAAACTAGTACAGTACTTGTACAATTTTTGATCTACAGCATCACGACGTGAAGCTGCAACAATTAGATGTAAAGGGTCCATTCATGAGGAATAACATCACTTTGACCCTTTGTGTTAGCTCCTACTGCTAATCTTTCCATACGCGTGAACTTACTTTCAATTTGAAGAAGATGAAAAAGTCTTTTGCAAAACCCCAATACTGTTTTCTGATCTATGTACCTGAATGTAGAAACGTAGTCTTACCTCGTTTTTTTCCACTACAAGCCAAGCTACTTGTAATCCTTCCAAGCCTTTAAAGGGGACCTCCCTTGTTAGCATCTCCCAGAGAACCTGGAACAGAAAAAAAGAAAAGAATTTTTATTTCTGCACTTTGTATTTTAAATACATTATTAAACCTTGATACAGCACTATTCTGTATCCAATTATCAGGCAACCAGTTTCCATTTGCAGGAACTTAGACCAGTGTTTGTGTGCAAAATTCTCTCACTAAATTAATTTGAATGTTTCTGTTTTTTCCCCTACAGAAAAGCCCAGGTAAAAAACTGGGTTGTGTGGAGACTAATGCCTGAAATTTTGTGAAAGCCACTGAAAATGTTTTTTAGTTCCTTTGTACGTTTTAAAGTTCACATTTGGCACATATGGCAGTTGAGACTTGGGAAGACAATGAACTACTCCTCTCCTTCTCAGCCCCAACTAGGCATATCTTCACTCTGTAGTCATTTCACATTTGAAAATATTTTTGTGTGATTGCAACTAGTTCTTCTCAGTAGTCAGAATATGATCCAAAAGGTATTTTTGCTCCTATGATATGACAACGAAAATATTAAATATAATTTTGCAAGCTAAACTGTAATTGTTTAACAAAAAAAAGAGATCATTTAGATAGGATCGGACCAAATGCATTAAGATCCTTATGCAAGTGTCTATATCCTCACCGTCTGGGTTAGTACTCAGGTTATTACAGCTCCATAATTTTGAATAGATTCTGGCCGGCTATGCAGGTAATTAGAAAGAAAAATCAAGAATATGGGCAGATGCTGCCCAAACAGAAAAACATGCACTGAAGCAGAGTTGGGCCTTTCATCAAGTGAACAGGGTACTCCATCTATAGACCTATTTGAATAATTCTGCTTGAGTCAGAAGACTGGTTAGAAAAGGCAATAACATCTTGGAAAAATAACTTAAAGGACAGTTTTCCTGAAAATAAGAAATATACGGGGAAAGCTATCAGAGGTATTCAACTCTCCTATTTGCCTCAGTTTATTCCTTTTACAAGAGAAAAAAAAAGCACCTCCATTTGTAATTCCAATTATCACCTCTCTGGGGGTAGAAGAGGAAATTTAACTGTGAGAGAAGGAAATAATTCAGCAGTCCCACGTACTTCAGACAGAAAAAAAAAAAGCAGTGTACAGCCAGTTAAAACAAAACCAAATCAAACTTGCAGTTGAGCATCCATGCTGAACCACCTCATCTGTAGAGCCGTACCAGGAAACCAGAGAGAAGAAACTTAGGTTTGCACATCAGGCAGAGAAGTCCCTATCTTCCAAGTAAAGAATATAATGAAATACATGTTAAAAGCCTCCAACAGCTTTGAGCTGAAAAAGCCTACTGCTCTGCTGCCTTTCTTTCAGAAGACTAAGTTGTAAGAGTTGTCTTGTTTCATTCGTGCACATAAGTTTGTGCACAACATTTTGCACTGAATTCCTTTATGACACCTTTAGTGCTTACTTCCACTCACTATACAGATCACTGCCTTTCTAAACAAACAGTGCAAGCTTAAAACACTTCAAAACTGCACATAGTTTAAAGAAAACCAGCAATCTGACACAATATGAAGAATTTTTCTTAATGCCTTATTTTTCCCTAACAGTAGAAGAAAGTAAAAGATATTAAGACAGGATGTCAGAAATCCTTGTATTTAATTACACAGGTTTAGAAAATATTCAAACAACAATGCAAATTCCATCTTCAGGCTAATGGCATAGATAAAGCCTTTCCTTCCAATGGTGACATGTCTCTATCTTCAGTTTTATAGGAGCTTCAACCTCATCTCATCAAGTAGCTTCCTTGAATCATCACATAAGGCAAATGATTGCATTATTAGTCTTTTAAAAAGCAGCAAATGGATATCTCCTACGCTACCATTTGTCTCTTCCTGTCCCCAGGGTCATTCAGATGCAGAAAATGCACCTCAACTGATTTACCCCAGCCTTTATTGTAGGATACACTCAGTTCATTTTCAGAACTGGCTCCTCAGCTCACCTCATAGGGAAATCAATCTGTCTTCCACTTCTGGTGTAATTAAATTGAGACTGCCATGGTTCACTTCTCCCATCTCTGATGGTGAGGCTCACCTGCTTTCGTGACCACATCATATCTCTGTGATGACAGAGAGCAGGTGCTTACAGAGTAACAGCCAAGCTAGACAGAGTGATGGTAAACAAAGCAAGATCATTTAATGGCCTCAGAAGATGCTGAGCTCTTCTTTGCATACAGAGAAATAGAAAAGAGAGACAAATGTATGAATGTACGTGCTAATCGTGAAGCTGAGAATAAGAATAAGAATAATATGGTCTTCAGAAAAACCTCACATACTTCCGTCAGGTCAGCTGTTCACCCCAAAAAAAAGGTTAAAAAAAAAGACAAAAGAACAAAACACCCTACAGACTCAACTCCAACGCAAAGGCAAACAAGACTCAAAGTGCCATATAGGATAGGGAACATAGAAATGAGTGATCTGAGAAGAAGCAAACATCTTCACTGATAAAAAAGAGATGCTTTCACTTGGTGGGAAGGTGTTCACAGATGAGCATGAGGAGCCACAATTAGCAAAAATACAGCATAAACAGAATGGGGTGCATTCTCAGAAGTACAGAATGGGGTGCATTCTCAGAAGTACTGCCCTTAGGCATGAAAATTAGGTCAGTCTTCCCTGCATTGATCCAAGTGGAAGTAAAAGGTCTCATAATTCTTTTCAGAAAGAGTAAGGGATAACCCCTGGAGTTGGCCAACATTCCCTCTATAAATAACGTTATGTTCTCATAGCTAAAGCAATGCATGAACTATTGCTAGGAGTATAAGAGCTGCTACGTTTAACAGCAGTCTCTCTGCTACCAATAGCCAATTAATGGTTTTACTTTTTTGTTCCTGTAAGCACTAAAATAATTCAGCTACATCACATAATCTTTCCATAATTAAACACATTTATATTGATACACAAACACATACTGCAGTGCAGTACAAACAATCCTGCCAGGCTAACGTATTCTAAGCATATAAAGATATATAATTTCAAAACAGTTTTTAGAGTGAAAACTGTCATTCCACATACATTTTCTCATGTGGAAGAGAAGCAATGAATAATTTTTAAGCAATACACACAATGACATGAGACAGTGTTACTGATGGAAGTGGGTTTTTTTCACTTGGTATCTGTTGTTTAGAATCTGGATTTGGAAACTAATTAGAAAAAAAAAGAACCACAGCATGGATGAAGGGAAGTGCAAGATCTGTGCTGTAATAAATCTCTCTGGACTATTTACCCTCAGCATTTCATGGCAGTTTTACAAATTATTTACTATATACCTCAAAGAGAACATATAGATTGTTTAACCATCCATGAAGAGCAGGACAAACTAATCTGAATGTCAGCTATAAACATGCATGCAACTGTTCGCAAAGAAGAAAATCCATTTCAGATGAGGAGCAACTCAGACCTATAAGGCTGCAGAAAGACTGACAATTCATGGAGAAAGTTCTCACACACCTTAAGCAGAACATTTAAAATCACAGACTGGTTTGTAGAAAGAAAAGGCAGTTGGGAAAGAAACAGCAGAAGAGAAATTAAAGAAAGGCATAGGGAAGGCGACAAATATTGCAAACAGAATATCTATTCCTAGCATCTTACTAGTTTACATTTGAAAGGATTCTGTTCTTTGTTAACAGGACTTTAACTGAAGAAAAGCAGATTTGCCTGTAGCATAAAAGCTGCTGGCAAGTGCTACACTTTGAAAAGGGATTCTTTAAATTTTGTTTTTATAGATGATAATCATTTGGAGAGACAAAAATACCCATTCTAAGATTTGTTGTTTACAGTCTCCTAGCTAATTCTATGATAGTCTAACACTTAATAGGGAGGTTCCACTTTAAATGTTATATTTGGACAATTTCTTGCTGGTATAACCCCAACTATGTCAGTAATTTCATCAACACAGAAACTGGGCCACTGCCATTCTTCATTTCTACCCTTGTATCTCCTCTGAAAACGATGGTGTTCCAAGACTGGAGTTATAAAAAGGCAAATTCATTCCTAAGTGCTTATGAGTTCATACGTTTCTACCCACAGTAGGACACATGAACTCAAAACCAATATATTAAAAAATGTGGGTCAATAATATTAGGCATACTAAAGTAGAACTACACACATATAACTACATCAAAATAATCTGATAACACTGAACTGTTTTCATACTAAGGTTAGCTGAGTTTTTACCTCAACAAAGCACAGAGCTGTCAAAGGAGCTCTAGTTTTCAGACGAGGAGAAATAAACTCTGTGCAACATACTGTTCCCAAGATTCTGGCAATACTTGACATGATATTAAACAGTTTCTTACCTTCTCCCACTTCTAGAATGTTACTTAAAGTCAATTCACATCAAGATAACTACATGAGCAGTCTGAGCTGTAAGACCATGTTTGGAATTTCTCCTCTAACATTTTTGCTTTGTTTTGAAACTGGAATGTTTCCCTTCGGTGGATAATATGCAATTGGTCCAGTAACAGTTTATATTAACATTTACACTTATTAGCTTGTGTTCTATTACTGTTTGTGACCTTGTTCAAGGTATTTTTTTAATCTGTCAATACAGGCTTTTCTCTCTCCTTGCAAACCTCCAACCTTTCATTTATAAATGACACCACATAATCTCTCATTTTTTTTTTTTTTATCTATAAACAATCTATATTTATCTATAAACAATTCTTTGACAAAAACTTTAAGTCATCTTCCATTGGTATATCAGTTTAGCTATGCATAGCCAAAGGTGTTAGCTTAAAACTGTAGTGCTTCCCTCATATATATCTTCTCCCATCCCTCAAAGAGAGAGGGGCAATACTTGACAAGTACTAAAAGAACTCATTCTGCCACCATTGAATCCAAACACAAAAATGTATGCACGGATATGCATGGAAACTACAGCCTCACTTCCTTTCTTTCCCATCCTAAAAGTATTTATGGCTGTTCTCTGTCAGAGAAAGGCTATGGGGTTAGGCACACAATTGGTCACACTAGTAGGGATATTTCTAGTCTATTTGGTATTGCAGAGCAAAACCAAATCAGAGTTTGAACAGAGTGAAATAATTCACGTTACTGTACCCACAAATCTGACATTCTGATGAACTGATTGTCCTCCCTTCAGAAAATTGGCAAAGCCATGCTGGTCTTCTCTGTGTTTTCACATGGAGCATCTGCCTCCACAAAATGCAGTCTGTTTTCTCACATCTAGTGATAGCAGTGTCTTTTAAACAAGTAAGCATGGAGAAGTGGCTTACTTTTTAATATAAAATCGGTTTATGTAAAGTGGAATCCTAGTCAGCTCATCCTGTTATACACCTATTGCAACACAACCTTTTCCTCTTCTGTTGCATTAAAAAAACACAAGCAGAGATCCATGATTGTTAGGTGTCTCCTACAAGCCTTCAGACATATGCTAAATACTTGTGGTAAAGCACATGCTTCCCATACTGACACTCTGATAATCTAATCAGATAAGGATCCCACTAAACATGCAACACATCGTTCTTCTTATCACTTTCAAGCATGTAATTAAAAATTATAGGTCAATCTTGGAAAAGGGTGATTTTGTTTAGTTTTCGTCCTTATTTTGTTCTTGCATTATATGAATTCTGTCACACTAGAGATCTGCTACTACCCACAAGGAAAAGAGAGGCACTCACCACTCCGTATGAGTACGTGTCACATGTTTCAGACACTGGGAGACTTTGGATAACTTCTGGGGCCATCCATGGAAAAGTGCCCACTAATGACATGTGTGTTGTATGTGAATGGAATCTTGAGGCACCAAAATCACAGATCTGGCAAAAATACGTAAGAAATAAACAGATATTAAAGCTTAATTCGTTAGGCATTAGAACACCAAGTCAAGTAGTAGCATATCTCTACAAGTAATTGAAGTGTTCATACCTTTAGCACACCATCAGCAGCTATAACAACTGAAAATGAAAAAACAACAGGTTACAAGAATGCTATTGATAGTAAACCAAATACATTTTCACAACAAAAGACTTTGCATTTTATCAAGAAAAATAATCTTACAGTGAGCCAGCACCTGAACATGCACACATGCACAACTGCCCTGGTTTCTCTGAGAAGCTTTAGAGAACATTCGGTGAATACCTACAAGCCTCCAAACAAGTGCAAAACCTTTCAGGCCTTACTGTGTTTAAAGACAGCAACGCAACTAGAGTTAGAACACAGATAAACACCATTCTCCCCAGTGTAGTTAGGCTTAACAAGAGGTTCTCTGAAGGATTCATTAATAAAGGGAACAAACTTAAAACTGAGGCGAGATCTAGACTTTCTTGGCTATTATCTCCCCATGTGCTTTATTAAAATTGGTGTCACTTCTATCCCACTATCAGTAGTGAAAGTTTCAGTTACAAGGCAATGTTAAGCAAATTTCATAAATGGTCATCAACTCCCAGGCACAGACTAGCAGAGCAGCTCTGCACTGAGGGCATGCTACTCAAAAGCAGGAATATATGTCAAACCTCAAAACAGGCCACAATAAAGACAAAATTTTCAGGTAAGAAATGACAGGCCTTATCCGATCTATTGTTTCTGGAGTCTGCTAGCCTTTCCTGGAACTCAACCTTTCCAAAAAGAAAAAGAAAGTGAGGAGCGTCCAGTCAATGCCTGACAGCTTATAAGAAGGTCAGCAAGACAAAACTTCACAGAGTGCCCCACGGTGCTCTTCAGATGCCAGGGACTGTAAAAAAGCTCAGACAAGCTCAGGATGGGGAGGAAGGAACAGGATCCTCTGCGCCTCAACAACTCCTAGTGCAGCTTGATGACAGCCAAGACATTAGTTAGTTCTGCATGTTCATGTTGCTCAAGTACACATTTAAACACTACATTAACAGGTAACAGGAAATGCAGAGCGCTTCAGTGTTTTGGTACTTTACCATTCCTGGACTTTAGATCCCTGTGGATTACTTTGACTGGAGCTTCCATGTGTAAATAGTGCATTCCTAAACAAAACAAAGGAACAACCTAGTTAACCAGGCTAGGTGTGCCCATCACCTACCAGTGGTCATATTTGGTTCCCATTAATTGTCCTCATTAGGAGGTGGCATACCTTTATGTCATAATGATATGTTGTAGAGAAGCAAAGTTTCTCATAATCTGAGTAAAAACCACCAAGTAAAGCTTACATATCTCTGAGCATCTATATAGTTATGTTAATCTCTTCAACATCTTATTCAGTTGTTTGAGTTTTTTAAGGTGCTTATACAAGGAAGCCAAGTTATGAGTTTCCTGTTCATGCATTAGTTTAGACTGATTCTGAGTGGACACAGAAAACAAAGGACAAAACAGTTTATTCTGCAGAAGAATTTCACTATGTTGGTTGAGAATAAGCCCTTAGCTTCCTTAAATGTCCTAATTCAAATTAAATGTAAGGATAATTATGCAGTTTACCTCATAATTACTCTACATCATCAAAATTATCCTCTTGGGACTTAGGGGCAAATCAGAAGTAAAACTGGCTCATAGAAGCCACTTTCCCTCCAGAAATTAACTCGCATTCATAACAACCAAGTAACATATAAAAATGCACAGTGAATTGGGTTTGCTTTTTTAATACTTGGGTTTTGTGCTGGTTTTTTTTTTTCTTTCACAATTTGAATAAGAAAGTATAGGATGCTATTCCTGACATCACAGGGAAAGGATCTCCAGCTGTACACTTTGCTGACTCTGTAGGATACTACTGCATCGCTGATCTTGCTTACCTTTAGCTATGTCAGTTGCCCAGGTCATGATGTGATCCATATCCATCTCTTCACTTTTGTTACTATTAATGTAATCAAACAGTGAGCCAGCAGAAGCATACTCTGTTAAAAAATGACAACCAACAAACTCGCACAACATTTTAAAACATTGCACCTAAACTGAGTGATCTAATGGAAACTGCCAGTTCCAGAAAATAACATACAAAAACAGGTTTTAAAATAAAAACACATTTGGGCATCTGGCATCAAGAAAGTTCAGGCAAAGTAGTTCAAATTCAAGGGTAAAAGGTTCTGGATACACCTAGGACCTTTTTCTTAATTTCTTTCACCTACACCTACAGAAACCCACAGTAGGATGCTATGGGTACAAACAAGGGCTTTTCTGGTCTCTTGGTATTTGCAAGTGTGGTAGATGGAATCCAGTCCAACTGTTGAAACTTGCAGGGCTGAGAGCTGGAATAACAAACTAGTTACACCTACACACGCTTAGGCACGGAACTGGAGACAACTGAAACCTCCACAGTGCTGACATTCTTACATATTTAAACAGTGATTTGGCCACTTCTGATTACAAGAGCAGTTATTGGATAAGTTTGATGGTATCAGATCCTTCTTCTTGTTTCCAAAGACAGTGGATATTCCCCACTGCTCAGTAGCAGTTCATATGAATGATGCCCCCTAACAATCAATTTTTTTTTAAAAGTAAAACCAGATGTTAAGTATATAAAGTTCTGTAACAAAGAAAGGGTTTCCAAGTAGAAAGGGTAACTAAAATTTTCTTTTCCTATTTCCCAACAGAGGAACAGGGTAACAGATGAAATAATTTGTTTTGTGAAAAAACAGAAGGATGAAACTAGATCTACCCTAAGGTAAGCGGGTCAGATTTCCATGTGGTGCAGTTCATGTTCAGCAGTCCGAAGGTGGTAGCTCCACTGCTCAGCATTTATTAAATATGCCAAAATACTAAATAAGCATAAGGCTTGTTTCATTGAAAACACAACAGGAGGTTCGTGAGTCATAGAATCATCATAGAATCATAGAATCACCAGGTTGGAAGAGACCCACCAGATCAACCATTGGACCCATGAGTCCAACCATTCCTACCAATCTCTAAAACCATGCCCCTCAGTACCTCATCCACCCGCACCTTAAACACCCCTAGGGAAGGCGAGTCAACCACCACCCTGGGCAGCCTCTGCCAGTGCCCAATGACCCTTTCTGTGAAGAATTTTTTCCTTATGTTGAGCCTGACCCTCCCCTGGTACAGCTTGAGGCCATTCCTTCTTGTCCTGTCCCCTGTCACTTGGAAGAAGAGGCCAGCTCCCTCCTCTCTACAACCTCCCTTCAGGTAGTTATAGAAAGCAATAAGGTCTCCCCTCAGCCTCCTCTTCTCTAGGCTAAACAACCCCAGCTCTCTCAGTCGCTCCTCATAAGACTTGTTCTCCAGCCCCTTCACCAGCTTTGTTGCTCTTCTCTGGACACACTCAAGAGCCTCAACATCCTTCTTGTGGCGAGGGGCCCAGAACTGAACACAGTATTTAAGGAGCGGTCTCACCAGTGCTAAGTACAGAGGGAGAATAACCTGCCTGACCTGCTGGTCACGCCATTTCTGGTACAAGCCAAGATGCCATTGGCCTTCTTGGCCACCTGGGCACACTGCTGGCTCATGTTCAGTCGGCTATTGACCAACACTCCCAGGTCCTTCTCCTCCAGGCAGCTTATCAGCCAGGCTTCTCCCAGTCTGTAGCACTGAGTTAAAGCAGCTGCAACATTTTCTTCTATGTGTTTGCAAGACAGAGTGGGCAGATGCTACCCACTGTAGCCCAGGCAGCACAAAGTCCAGGGGGATGCAAAGAGCAACTTCAGTGTACTTCTTGAGCAGCCTGAAGAATTTAAAACGTACTCCCCAAATCTTCATACCTAAGGGGGCAAGCTAGCTGGTATCCAACTAAAATGCTTAATTTCAGCCACTTCAAAGCAGTCACAAAGTCACTCCCTCTAAGTCTGTATCAAATATATCCAAATTGTTGTTAAAAATAATATCAATGAAGGAATGATACATGATAAGCTAAATAAAAAATAAACATTGTTCCTCATAAAGGAAATCAAAATCACCAGGAAGCTGCTGTGTAGGGAATTGAAACTCTGGGAGAAGACCGAATCTGCAGTCTAGAACATGGTAGGCTGTATGAGAAGTTTCCAGCACAAAATGAAAGAAGAGAGAATGAAAAATGCAAGCCCCTTCAAAGTAAACACTCAAGTGGTAAGCTAGTTTGGGGTCATTACTGCTGGACCTGCTGCTGAAAGAAGCCTCTGCAGAAGAGAGGTGTTGCTTCTGATGTCACTGAAAGAAGAGTAAAGTTGCTGACTTGCACAGTTCCTTGATTAAAACATAAGCTTTTTTTACCCATGATGTCATCATCTGTCTTATAAATGGATTCTTCAGGAATAGGTTGGCTGCATGCTTTGCATGCCTTTACAATGCATAATTTGATCCACCAGGGTCAGGGACAACTCTGCTCCCTGAGCCCTTTGCCATTCAGTGGGAATGAGGGCAAGCAAGCTTCAACCAGCAAAGCTCGATCCTTTAGTAATTCTTCTACGTATTTGCTATGTCACAGGATTTTACCAGGAGCTTATCAATTTGGAAATCACACTGTGAGGATAATTTTCTGTCAATGATGGAAAAGAGGTACTTGCTTTTGAAAGAAAAGCTCTGAATGCCTAACTGGAACCACCCTCCGATGGGCTATGTGATACATCATATGAACCGATGCAGATGGGAGGGCACAAGTTTGGAGATCCTTTTGGGAGGAGGCAGCTGTGGTCAAAAAAACAGGTCTGAAAGCTAGACATTGCAACCACTGCTGACAGAAACAGCCAGTGACATACAGAATGCTGTGATCCATGTTAGCAGCTCGCCAGGCAGGATGATCAGTTTTAGCACTGACATACACCCCAGCAGGGAAACAAGTCTGGACTGCCAATGTAGCCTTTTCCAGAGAACTCTTTGACAATCCCACAGAAGGTGCTACATGCAGCTAATACTCAGTATATGCCAAGGCTTGGATGGATGCCTTATCTCCATCGTTCTAAAGTAACATTAGTTCTTCGGGATTTCTTCTTGTTTGAGATTAACACTTACAAGAAATGGATCTCTGACTATACACAGGATTGAGTCTGCAATAATGAAGGCCATCCAGAAGTTCATCCCTCTAAAACATATTTCAAGCATAATTAACATTTCTTTTCTCAGTAGCCTTTCTTTCCTTTGAAAATAGTGTGGAGAAATGCAGCCTTGCTTCCCTTCCAACCCATGTGTCTCCAGACTCCTTGGAAGTTGCAAGGAGGGCCAATGCACTTTGCTAAAAATGCTTTTATCTTTAGCCAGAGTGGAATCAGAGCTCCACAAATAACAAAGTGGTTGAACTACACAGCTTTGTCTTTCTCACAGATTATATTAGAGTCCCCATTTCCAATGACATAATGAACCACTTTAGTTGCTGTCTGTTCTGTGACTATCAAGCAGGTCAAACGTCCTCTGAACACTGACATTTTATGAGCTCAAACTGAGGACTTTCTAATCCAGGTATCATCCAGAGCTGTTGATTACACAGTTCCTTTGTTACTCTTCTTGCTCACTTACATTTATTACAATTGTGTTATAAATTATGGTAAAATCACACTACTGGATTTATTAGCTTTCCATTATTTTTATTGCTTCAAGAAGGTATGCAAGTTCCTGTTCTATCTGCCATCATCAGACCATCCTCTGAGTGGTGCAGACTGTGGTCACCTCAAGCACCAGTGGTGTACTGGTGGCAACGCTGTGACCTTCAGTGGGTCACTCCTGGAAGTAAAGCTCCCTGTGCTCTGTACAAGTGCTGTATCTCAGATGTGCTCCCATCACATTACACTGCCATCTGCCACGATAACTGGGCGTTTAAGAAACAGGTATAAAAATCACTGAATTTTCAAAAGTTCTACCCACCATTTGAGAACCAATAAAAAACCAGTTTCAAACTGGTACTAGACTGTGCCACATGCAAAGACTACTCTTGGCATCAAACTCTGAAATGTTACAGGTACGCCCAGATGTGCCTCCTGATCTGCGTTTTCATAGTTTTTACCTCTAACATTTTTTACTTCTAGCATTGTTCTATTAGGCTGCAGATTTCTTTGTTTTGGGTTCGTTTTCTACTATCATGCCTAGTTTCTCCCATGCAGGAATGGGAGAAATTATATCACCTATAATATAATTTTTTATCAGGATGAACTCCCAAGACAAGGGAAAGAATGTTAAAGTGGTGACAGGGAAATACCCCAATCCATAAAAACTATCCTCCACATAATTCTAGAATGCCAGAATGAAGGCAACCTAGGTTCCAGTGAAAAAGTGGAGTTGTCTTATTATGTGTGATAAAGTCTTGACTCTGTTTCAAGCTCTACCAATGGCTGGGAAGTTCCCGATGCAGATCCTCCAATTTTCAATACATGGTATAATTTGCTCTGAGCAGACTCTCAGCCTTCCCTTTTCACAGAACTTGCCAGAACTTTGTATCATGAAAACCTCTACTTCTGTCAGACAACCATCAAATGGAAAAAGCAAGTCACAAAACTGGGTGGAAGTTTCTATTTAAAGGAGTACTGAGTTTGTGCTTCAAGAATGCCCCAGGCTCCAACTGCCTCTATGCTGCTCCCAGCCATGTTCCCACCCTGGTGCCCACCTCTAACATTCAAATAAGGTCAGAATAGTTAGCAAAACTCTGGAAAAAACTAGTACCTTGTCACACTCCAGTTTTATACAATCAAGACAAAGGTAAAAAATCCTTACCTGTAACTATGCCATAATTTGGAGGTTCAATGACAGCTCCATAGAACTGAATGATGTTTTTGTGACTGAGCACACTAAGTATTTCTGCCTGTTGAAAACAAACAAACAAACAAGTCAGGAAATTATGAATGTGCATTTACTATAAAAGTTTATTTTATACCAAAGTAGGTATATGCATATGTATAACATATATACAAACACACAGGTATCCAGGGAAGACTGTCCACAAATGCTTGGCACTTGAAAACCTCACGAGGGAGTTAGGCAGATGAATGCTCAGTACGTTTGGGGGAAAAAAAAATAAAAATTCAGTCTATTCTTTCATGGTCAAGGCACAGATGTAGATGCTAAGTCTTTGGAAAAACTGAAGGCCTTGGAAGACTTTGTTCAAATAAAGATCTGGGATTTCTGGCACAGTTGCAGCAGTCTTATCCAGAATTTGTGTTTATGCACAAAGTACTATGGGTTCAGTGAGTCCAGCACTTTAGGCTATTAGAGCATACCGTGCACACACAGCTCCATCCAATGTTTACTGGAAACATGGAATTTCCAGGCATGCGCTCTGGAGTCTGATTGAATGCACACAACAAGCATGCTTGAGATTGCCAAATAGACAGCACTGCAATTGAAACTACTCCTGAAAGCAAGATGCAGATGTTTGGAAATTCTGGACAAATATACAGAACTTTCACATTCCAACTGAACAATGCTTCTAAGCTTATGAGACACTGCGAGAGAATTGAGAACGTAACCACAGAAATGAAGACATACAGTTCCTGTGGTTTTTGAGAAAAAAGGAGGTCAGATGTCTCCTACAAGGTCTCTCAACAGTTTCACCTCTGTAGTATATTAAAATAAATATTCAAGAGATTTTAGATACATTTTTACACAAACATATGTATTATACAAATACATATATGTATACTATTATATATTTATCTCTACAGTGATGCATTACTTTTAAGACTTTGATACTATGTCAACTCTATACCAGTCAAGAGCATCTAACAAGAACAAGATCACAATTAATTCATCTGAATTTATCAGAAGCATGTGACTGACTGATCCCTTCTCGGGGCTGCCAATTAAATTATTTTGCAGCCTTGAAGACTGTAGCAGCTTTGATGTGGAAAGCCATGGTACATCAGCTAGTACCACTGTAACAAATGTATAGAGACAGCAAACCAGTATTTTTTGGCCTATGTTTTAGAGCTGGTACCATGATAAATGTCCATAAACCGCGTTATTACAGATAAAAGCATCAGATGGGTTAATTTTTTGCTGTTGTTTTTTAAAGCCTTTTCTGAGTAACTTTACCTTTATCCAAGACCTTTATCTTTAGCATGCACTGACATTACACATATTCAATTAAATCTTTAAACTGTATTTTTGAACTTAGCTTGCTCAGCAAGGGAAGTGGTGCCACTGTGAATCTTTTTTCACAATACCAGAAAAGTAATTTTTTTAAACATATGCTGTTTTCAGCAAATCAGGTTGCAGACTGGCTCACCTGTAAGTCCACAAAATCATTTAATTGGCAGCTATCTAAGCAAATGTGGGAAGACTCACTTGCAGGTAAACAGCAACACTCCTACAGCCAGTCAAGAGATTGGAAATGAGATCTGTCAGATCAGCAATGGATCTGTCAGCAAAAGGAGCTCTGCCCTCCACCTGCAGCCCCACCAGTCTCCCAAGGGTAGCACTGCCCCTTTCACAAGCTTTATTTCCAACCTCCTTCAGCAGCCTGTATTTAGGTCCTGAATATAGAAGTAGTACTAGATGATTCTTTTTAGAGAGTTATTAAAAATGCCACATGATGAATACAACCAAATGCCACAGCTCTCAATTCCACTGCAGTAATGTGCAGAACCCAGCGATTGTCCTCCATCTCACACAAGATGCTGCTGGATCCAGTAAAAGCCCACCAGAGTCACTGGACAACAGGAGGGACTGCCCTCCAGCCACACCACCAGCAACATCCACAGCTACCAATCACCCAGTGCTACCAGGGAATGGACAACATGCAAGAGAGGAACCAAGAGTACTTCACTGCCCGCACATGTACTGACACGCAGCAATTTTATTATTTGGAGATTCAGAAATAATCATTTTTTTTAGATTATGTTATTTTCAGTATATTTCACACTAAGATCACATTTCAGAAGTATGCAGCAATGCTGTGTCAACCATGGTGGACATGGTTTGCATTATGGTTGGACTCGATGATACAATGGGTCTCTTCCAACCTGGTGATTCTATGATTCTATGGCTAATATCATCATCCTCACACTGATGTTCACACTCTTAATAGGGATTCAACAGACACCAAAGCAAGCTTCCATCTACATTAAGGAAAGGCACCTAGTAATTGCACAAAGATATCTCAAATTAGGAACTGGGGTGGGGAAAGTGGGGTATTGCCAAATTTTTCCAAGGACCGTTATTTCTGAAATAAATCC
The DNA here is from genome assembly GCA_033558105.1 of Coccyzus lansbergi. Classification (NCBI taxonomy): domain Eukaryota; kingdom Metazoa; phylum Chordata; class Aves; order Cuculiformes; family Coccyzidae; genus Coccyzus; species Coccyzus lansbergi. Next base: position 336,445 of record JAUMJK010000983.1, read on the forward strand.
TTTCTAAACACTTTTAATCACTCTGCTGTTGTTAGCACTAGTGATTCTAGACTATTCTTTTCATGTTTCCCCCTTTTCAGTTGCTGTAGATCAACTGTGAACTCTATTAGCCAATTTAACGGCACTTGTTCCTTACAGTGAGAACCAGATGCAAGTCAACCCACATCTTTGAAGCTTTTGTACTTTTTTTTTGACAAGAAGGTGTCATATTTCAATGAAAGACTGAATTTCAGATATCAAATTGCAAAGTAGTGGTTAAAGATCGGTATTTCAAAGATCTCTTCAGTACTTACAAGAATATTTAGTATCACCTTTAAGCATCAAATTCATACTTAAATCTGAAACCCCAGAATGGTTGGAAGAAAATTCTGCGATGTACCTGTCTGCCAAAAGGCTACTGAAGAAGCCAGCCTTCATTGGCTTGTGCTTGACACGTACTCTTGGTAAAGCTGCTATCTATCTTATGCAACATAATGAGCATCAATTTCCTTCCTAAAGCCATGGTGACGACAAGTAACAAGTCTTCAGCTATTTCATTATATTACTTCTTTTTCTGAAAGATAGATTCTTTATAATTTTTTTAAACATTGCATTAAAGCAGAACTTGAAGGAGCTCAGCTGAAGGAAAGGCAAAATGCAAACACATAAACACAAACTTCTTGGACATAACCCAGAGACTGAGTGAGACCAGGTAACTGCAATGGAGTTAAATGTTATGCTTAGTCCCATGATAAGCCTAGCCACAGCCTTCTGCTGATCATCAAGCCATGCTAAAAACTTCACCTCGTACTTACACCACAAGTATGGGTAAAATTATGTCCCTCTGTTGTGTCCTACTGAATGAGTTACAGACTAGATGCCATTTCTTGAAGGCAAAGTGATATGGGGTTCCTAACAAAACTAATCCACTGCTTACATAATTTAACTAGCATCTTAAAATCCAAAGTCAGAACAAACTATACTAAAAGCATTTTAGTTTAATTCTCACTTACTGGCTCCTGTAGCATTACTGTAGATCAAATCCAGCTTATCAGACTGCAGTGGAAGACTTAGGAACTCAGGTAATTCCTCAGTATACAAACTAATTGTGTCCTCTGAACCATGGTATAGATCACAGTGCTTAACAGTTGATTTAATTTTATGCCTGTTTAATCCCTGTTATTGACATACATGAAAATGACAATTACATCATCTATGACTGACATCACCCTACAGCTGCCCCTCAACCTGCTAGTACTGCTTTTAACCTTCTAGTACAAAAAACTACGCATGAATACTTATATCCTCAGTATTTGCAGCTGGTAAAAACAGGGTCTTCCTCTAGGCCTTGTCTGCGTTCAACAATTGCTGAACAGAAACCACCAACACATATTTTGAGTGTAGCCAGCAGCAGATGAGATTACAAAGCAAGGTGGTCTCATTGTAAGCAGCACAAGTCTCAGCACACTGGCATGACACAAATCCTAGCTTGCTGTTGCTCTGTTTGGTACCAGCGTAGCAAGAGTGAATGCAGCTTAACTGTGATGAGATCTTCAAGGTTGGCACTGACTGCAGATGTGGGAAACAGCCACCTGATGCTGAGCTGGCATTACTTGGGAATGCAGACAAGGCCATATCGTCAGATCTTTAATTGCAGCCACAAAGGCAGTAAGGATGTGGATGGAGGCACTTTGCGTACAGCTGTGCTGTTGCCTGCCAGCTACTCAAACCAGCTGCAGCTGCTCTTGACAGAGCTGCCTATCCCAAGGCAGCTAAAGTTAGCAAAGACCAAGCAACTCAGCACATTTGAGTTACTCTGGTCCTCCTTGAAAGTGCATTAGAACATTGTTACATTCGCACTTCCAGCCAAGAAAAGCGATCAGAGGTTTGGGGTAGCAGCCTACTCCAGCAGCCACAGCTGGATCTGCAGAAGATCATCCGTCCACAGTGTTTTCTCAATATCAACAGACTTTTTTGCTTGGGTCCAGGCAAACTGAGGCCACAGCAATTTTATCACCATTTCCTCCAGGTGCCTTTGGAGCTACTGGCTGGAGAGGACTAAGTACAGCCACCCTTCCACCATCAGGTCTCACCAATGACCCACCAAATCTTCTGTTAATAAATCGGTTTATCGCACAGCAAAAGGCACCTTCTGTTCATGCAAAATTACAGACTTAGAAGTGCTTGGCTGCTTAAGGGAGCTGATGAACACAACTTCCTTAACTACGCTCTAAAAACCCCAATATACTTTATCACAGGTTTTCTCACGTTTTATATGCTTTGAAATAAATATTATATACAGCCATGAGAGGATCCTTTTTAAATCATGTTAAGGTTCTGACAGAAGCCAGAAATTACCCACAGCAGATAACCTTTACTACTTCTTTCTTTCTGCCCTTTTGAAAGTTAAACTGAATACAATTCTTAATGAGCAGGATATAGAAACAGTTAATGTAATTTAGCTCTTTCTGGATTATCATGCCATAGCATTAGAGAACTACCATTCTATCATTGGTAACAAATGATGCCCTCAATATGCAGTAAATAAAGGGATAGTTAAAGAATTTTAGAAATACAAAGCTACTAGTAAGAATTATACAGCAGAGATATTGTGGGATTATTGCAGGTTTGAACATTAAAAAATTACAAGCAGATACAAAATTAAAACTTAGGATTTTGCCTCCTGTTTTGTCTGTTCTCATAAAAGATTTGTAAGGGAAAAAAGTCCCAAAACATACAAAGTTTTTGTGCTTTAGGGTCCCCAGGAAGACTGCTAACAATAAACTAAGCACTCTGGTTATCCAGTTCAGGGAATGCTTGTTAAACATATTAAACTGTCTTTGATATTAATAACATAAGAGGAAAACCACATGAACATGGCAAAGCCAAAGAATCCTCAGAGAGATCTCTTACCTACAAATAAGCAGAATTATCACATGGTCTGACGAATGCTGTGGGCACCCTTCCAGCACAAATGCATTAACACCACTTTCAAAAGGCAATCAAAATTCTTAAAAGTACAGTTGCATATAATTTAAAGCTGTATGAGTGTGAGGTTCTTTTTTAGAACTCATTTAGAGGATAACTTATCCCAAATAAAAGCTATTTTCTATAGCCCAATAATAACCTAAACCTCTGTCAGCATTTGTTATGTCTTAGAAGACGGTCATATATTTGGTGTTACAGAGATAGTGTTTCACAAACCACACAGAAAAGAAGGTTCAAATTACATTCTCAGACTGCCACCACCAGCACTTCTGTAAATAACAGAATTAAATTCTCACAAGTACGTCTGAATGACATACAAAACATATCTAAAAGCATTTTGATTGAGCAAATGCATCAAGCATCAAATCTGCATCCAAAATTGTCCTATACTGTTACAAGTCCCAAAGATTAAAAATGGAATATAAAGGAAACTAATATATTCCTGTTGCTATATAATCATATTATTATCCTTTTAAATCCACTGTTTTACATCACCATACAATTCTCATTTATGGAAATACTGTGGTAGAAACACAGACTTTAAACACCTCATATTTACTTTAGACTGCAATCTTGGAGAGGTAAAAAGAGCACATTACCACGAGACAAATTCTGTTAAACTGTCATAATGTACCACACTGAGTGAATAGAGACATAAATTTATTATGTGCTATTACAGGTTCACCCCATTTCACGTAATTTACTTTAAAATATTTAATTTGAATCATGTAGCTGCAGGACAAGTTAGTAGTAAAATACATTACATATTGACCATTTGAAAAGAAAACTGAGTTTTACGCTCTGTCATAACTTTTAACAGCAACTTTTGCACATACCATGGATTTTTTAAGGATAATTTGAAAGCTATGGGATTATAAGTACTACTAAGTGAATTCAGAATATATTCATTAAAACACTGCAAAGGCTTGCTCAGCTCATGGTTAGACCCTCCAAAAAAATCACAGGGAAATGTATCCAGACTCTCTGCCTTACACGGTAAGAGAGATTTAGAGTAGGCTATCTGGCCACAGATGTACATCAGCAAGATCATGGTGGTGGTCTTGCTCGTGGTGGGGTTGTTAAAAGCTTGCTCTCAGCAAGAGAAGAGACTGTTGATAGAAGCTGTAGCTTCTAAAAAGCTAAGCAAGGACACTTTCTGTAGAAAATCCTTATGGAAGTTTTAATAAGCTTGAAAAAATCATTTTATGTTATAACTGTACTGCTGTTTACAAAAAAAAAAAAGCACAAAGATTTTGGAAAATAACTCATTTTCACACAGATTTCAGCTAGAAATCCACAATGTCCAAACATATCCCAGAGGAGCATCACTATCTTAATGCTAATGTATCTGATAAAGGGAGATCTGCCAAGCACAAGAATAACAGTTTGAATTTCACTAGCGTTATCCTCAGTAAAACATGCACACGCTATGTATTTGTAATGGTGTTAAGAGTTTACAAATGAGCAAGGTCTTACAATATGATAAATATTTCATTCGGGTAGATTTAGAATAAGAAGCTGCCTCCAGCTGCAAAGAAATATCAGCAATTGAATAGAAACAGCAGTCGAGCACACTAAACAGCAGGTTTGAAAATACCAAAGCTCCCATAGAGCAGTTTATTTTCAACAACCATCATTTCTCTTCTCAGTGTTGAAAATTCTTCCCCTTTACTCACAATCATTTTGAACACAAACTTGCTTCGACTATAGAATACAGCAACAAAATCCATGACACCTCTAACATACAAAGAAATAATGAAACATGAAACTTTCACGTTCATTCCACAGAAGAACAGGTATCACCACTAATATGCAATACTTGAATCTTCCCAGACTCAATAAATGGAAAAATATCCACAGAAACTATTTCTGAGATCAAAGTCACTAAAAGTCTCATGAGCACCTTGTTGGTAAGACAGTGATCAGCAAAACCAATCCTCTCTCAGGTAGTCTTTGGTTGTTCCTAAACACTGTGAAAGATGAAATAACATCAAAGAAATGGTATCTGGAGAAAGCCCATGCCCATACATACCCAGCTACAGCAGTGATTTTTCCGAGGTCTGCAAAGTATCAGTAAGGAATCTGGACAAGATAACTTAGCAGAACAAGTCTTATTTCATTATACAATGGCTTCTGCAGAATAATTTGCACAGACTGCCACAGAGACAGCAGCAGCTATACTCATAGTTCCAAACATACCTACGACCTTTCCACTAAAGTACTTTCTCATATTCCATCATGAAAACTGTAATTTAACCAAGTAACAAAATCATCACATTCTTGATAAGCACTCAATTTAAGCCTGTCTTAGAGTAGATACACCCAGCCTGCTGTAGTTAATGACAGGGACAGTGCTTCATGGGGATCCCTCTTAATGGAATCCAAATGATTGTTATACTTCCAGGCATTGTTGCTCAACCAGACAGGCTGAGCCTCAACTCAAAAAACCAGCACGGTTCAAGATGTGTTACCTCTTTGTCACACACTGACAGCAACTGCTGTGGAACCAGGTAGGGTTATCAGAGCTCCGTAGAAGGCTTTCCCTAGTTATAATTCAAAAATTACCTAACCCTGCTAAAAAGCAAAAGAAATGCTCATTACCCACAGTCTACCTACTTTCAAAAAACACAGAACTTTCAGCACAGATATTCTGTTTGTGACCAGTTGGCATAAAAGAGAGAAAGTATTTGCCAGCTGCAGACATTCTTCTGCTGAACTGTCTGAGAGACTTTGAGGGACAAGAAGCGTTTTTCATGCCTCACTTACCTATGCCATAGCACAGGCTCTCAACATCTGTTTTTTTCAAGAAAATGAGTTATCAACATAATCTGAATCTCTGACTGCTGCACATTATCTGAATGCATTATCTTAATGATTAACATCATAGTTTTATGTGCAACTGTCCAAATAATCCATCATGAATCATGGTGAAGTCTTCTTACCATGATTAGAGTAGTAAGCTTCCTTCCTCAAGTTACAGCCAGATTTCTCTTTCATCTTGCAAAGAATGGCAAGAACATAAGCAAGAACAGCCTCTGGAAACACAGGCCTTCCAACTCCACCAAAATCCGATTTGTACCTTCTTCAACTAAGCATTTCTGTCCTTCAAGCAGGACCATGCCAGTGCGTAACAGCCAGAACAGGCTTCACAGCAGTTCTCTGGCTATGGCCACACTCCCACCTAGACAAGTATGGATCAATCTCCATTCCTAACAAAACTCAAGTTTCAAGATATAAATTCCTTACCTATTTTTCAGGAAAGCTACTCTTCTTTGCCTAAGACAGAAAATTGCACTTTACTTAGAAACTTGGCTCAAATGCTACCCCTACTGGGTAGCGATGGTCAAAAAATGAAGCTAGTCAAAACTCATGAAATTTTAAGCTTTTACCTTTATGTAAATTAGATCAACTGTTTATTTTTTTCTTGGGATTCTTCCACATTTATTAATGTAATTGTACACGTAACATCACATAACATCATGTAACTTCAGCCTTTCCTCTACTTCTCTTTGATGACTTTCTTTTACATAGAACTCCTTATCTTATCTAGACTTCTTTGTAGCTATCTGCTTACATAGATTTGTCAATAATGAGTACTTAATTTCTAATCCTTGTTATAAAAAAAATCTTTTCCAAAAGGAAAACCTTTTTTTGAAATTATGTTGACATCGCATCTATATAAGAATACAAGTGGTCAGCCTCAAAATAAATTGTTTAAAGGCAATAACTTGAATATCAGTATCTCCAAACTCCGTAGAAAGTGGAAAATCTACAAGAACCTATCTAGAAGATCAATAGAAACTTCCTAGCTTCCAGTTTCATGAATAGACTTACAGGGAGCAGAGAACTCACAGTTTTTGTACTATCACAGGATACCAAATTAAGCCAAGAGTCTGACTTTCTCATTGCTTTCTCATACTACAGTAATATCCCGAACCAGTTCCTTCCCTGAAGGTACAACAGAACAAACAGAGGTACCGTAACCTGTACCCACATCTGTGCTGCAACCTTGGCTCTGTGGTTCAAACCCACCAGAGAGACCTAAAACAGATAATAAGGCAAACTTAGAGTACGATGACCAAGACCTGCTGCAGCTCCTTTGCAGTGGTTTGGTGGAACAGAGAGCATACAAGCCAGAGGCATTTCTTCTAAGCAGAGTTAAATATGTGGAACAATCACAGCATCATACATTGCTATCAATTCTCATTCTCCCACATGTACAAAATGCGTCTAAGAACTGCTCTACTAACACAAATGAAGAGACAAACATTTCTGAATACATATGTAGAAAAACATGTTCTACATATGTAGAAAAAGTGGTAAATAAAAGACAGATGAATGCAAAAATAACTGTACTGCAATAATACTCAACAATGTAACCACAGTACATCTTAGGGTAAACATGTAAAGGGAAACAACAGCTTGCAACCACATTCATTTTTCCCATTTGCAAGTTTCTAATTCTGCATCAGTAAACTGCACCTTTAGAATTAACTTGTATTTTCTCTTTCATTTTATTAGAAAAATTCCAGACACATAAAAAAAAATAATACAAATATCACACCACCACCCCCGATGGAGAATTAAGAATATTTAAAAAGCCAGTTATAAAATGGAGACCATCTATTTCGTGATTACAAAATAACTGACTTGCATTACTTCCTCCATCATCCTGCTCTGCACTTCCCAAGGAACTGCAATAAATGAAACAGCAAAGAGTATTACAAGACCCCGCAAGAACTCCAGGACTGGGGTTATGTTGTGCAGCACACCAAAGAAACCTCTCACTCACAGGCTGTATCTGAAAAGCCAAAGAGGAAGATTCGTGCTGCAGCTAATGACTATCCCAGTCTGAATCTGAATGCAGCAGAAAGAATTTGCATCTCTTCCTGTTCTAGCAATGCCCACAAGCCTTGCACAATTATTAACCATTTGATTTATACTCTTGAGTGCAACAAGGACTAGACTGGCAAAGTTCACTATAACGAACTGAGCTCACAAGCCGGATCCATGGCCCAGGAGCTCCATGCTGTTTTGATGACATAGCACATGCAAACCTGCCATGTCTCCTTTGGCACAGGAGAATAACAGCAAACCATACACCACAGCTTCCCGCTTTCCAATGCCAGAGGCATGCAAAAACTAATCTAAGGACTATTTTAATTTACGTATGGGGAGAAATCAACTCCCATCAAGGATCTTACATGAGAAAATGTAAATTTCCATGCCACCTTCAGGTCAAGCAAGGTCAGGATGACTTTATGCATCCTCCTTCATCCAAAGAAAATCATCCCTTAGCAATACTGACCCAAAGCTTCACTGCTTGAGACATGTCTCTCTAGAGGGCACAGCAAGAGCTCTTTTCCACCCTGTCAGAGCACTGCATGGCTATGTGACAATTCCCTTCCCTCTCCACATGTGCTGCTACTGTGCTGTGCACTTTATGTGCAACAGCACTGGCTTGCTGAGGATGTTGACTTATACAAGGCAGTTCCCTGATTCCAGGGAAAGTCCTTCCTTCTGCCTGAAAAAATAAAAGTTGAGCTTAGGAAGCCTAATTCTTGCAAGATAGATGTAGTATTAACAGGAAAAAAAGCACCCAAACAAACATTTCTTTTTCTCTTTAAGTAGAGTTAGCATTAGTTTGCTATTAGTATTCAGCGTTACTATAAAGAGGGTTTGGCTGATCCTGTATAACTGGAAGACATTCATAACTCTTCTGACTTTTTTTCCTTCTTGAGTTTGGATTGTTCCTGCTGGGAGAGCTTCAAGATTTCTCTTCAAGGCCAATTTCATCTATTCTCTCTCTTTATCAAATCTGGAACGTAATTTCTGCAGTTGGCTCTGACCATAAGGAGACCATATGGAGATCACTGCTGTGCAGAGCAAGTGTGATGGTCTTGCAAATTATTGCATATTATTTTTTTAACATTTTAACCATTAACTATTCCTTACTGTATCCTCACAGACAGCACCTTCTCCTTAATTTTCAGAGAGAGAGTTTGGAAAGAAAGAATCATTTTAGTTCTAGCTAGGTAAAGATTAGATACCTATTCTTTAGCACTTTCAGGACAGACAATTCTGTGATGAATGCTTGTAACTCTGGATAAAAATCTAACTATATCTTTTAGCTAATAAACTGAGAAACAGACATTCCCTACAGAGTGAAAATAAAATTATACTGTCCTTTTCCAAAACTTGGAGAAATCAGAGCATTTCAATAGGATCAATGATGCATCTAACTTTAAGGTGTCTACATTTGAAAACAATCTTGATGCTGCTTCACATTCTCCATTGCTTGCTGTCATTACTCCTAAACTACCGAAAAAGCAGAACTCTTTTTTTGAAAAAGAAATCTTCAGGAACAGAGATTTTGAGACTTTAGAAGTGTCCTGCACTCCTTTATTGGTGTTTATGTACAAAAAGAAAGCACAAGGTGTAACAACCTTCTGAAAGTATTGCTTTTTCATTTCAAGTCTCTGCTGAATTCAGAATTTTGATGGGTCGAAGGTGGGTGCTAGAATAATACTGAAGTTGTAGAATTCAGATCACAATTCCTTCAAATATACATTTTAAAACATACAGCTTCATTAAAGTGAAAGGAAGTAAAATTCCTTATTCCTTTAAAAGCTGTGTACAGGGATGGATTTTCACAATGATGAACGGCCTAAACAGGGTGAAGAATCCTTAACTGAAAGATCACAAAAGAACCCCTCTATCCTTTCACCATTTTTTCATTTCCACTTCTCTCTTGAAAGGGGTGTCTCACCAGAGAACCTGAAGCGTGAAAGATTTTAAAGTATAGGACTGAAATCGATCAAACCCAGGACTGTGGTCCATACCCAACCAGCTGTCAAACCCAAAGACAGGAATGTATGTTCACTTCTGCCTAATAAAATTTGAATCAAACACTTTGCATCTGATTCTCCATGTGAGCTTTTATGCAAACTTCTAAAGTGCAAGGAATCCTGGGGTGTAAGAGCTATTCTGAGAGCTTTCACATAGTTCATATAATTAGGGAAACCACTTCCTTTGATTGCAAGTGTTCAAAACAGCTGAATTTCTTCTTTCAAAGGAACTCTGTGATTTGGGTCATCTCTTTTACCTGGTCTTTCATGTTTCTCAAGATGAGAGGTGAGACTGTAGAGCACATTATTTAGAAAAAGAAAGATTCCACTTTTTGTTTTAGGGATTGAACTTGGACTATTCAAAAGGTTGTCATTTGGAAATCTGTCTTTCTTTCCCTCCCTCTGTTTCCTTCCTTTTCTGATAAGCTCTTCAGTGGCTCAAGCGAATATAGTCCAAAATGCCAATTTAAACCTAAGGGAAAACTGAAATATGGCACATAAAGGAAAAAGGACTCTCATTTTCCTTTGTATGCTTGTAGCTGAATATGTAATTATAAAGGAGCTCTAGCTGTGGGATCTCAGTCCCCATGTCACGTTTACTTTTTTAATGGTTCTAAACACTGACCAAGCAAAAAGGTAGAAATAGAGATTTTTTTGAAAGACAAACAAAGCAGCTACCCTGGTCTTTGAAATGGGTCTGTGGTTTTTTTCCTTCCCGAAAGGGAACTCGGGTCATGATTTCAAGGCAATGACCATGTTACTATAGCCAACAGTCGATGCCAGTGTTGTTAGAGAATCAAGTGTCGGTTGCCCTGAATTTCTTGACCCAGGAACCCTGTTAGTGCTGTTGCTCTACGTTTGTCACGGTAACAGCCATGACAAGCGTGGAATCTCTCCCTTCTCACAACACAGGACATAAACACAGTAATGAAAAGGCAGGAGGTTTCACAATGCATATTTCAGATTTGTTAAGTAACAACAGTATGCTTGTTTACCTCAGGAGAACCAAGTTTTATTCCCAGTCAGTGAAAAACTGCAGGACTCCTTCCAGAACTGTAGTGCTAACAGCGAAGCAGTTTGTAATGGGAACAGAGTAAACCACTTGGGACACAGTGCCAAAAACTACATTACTGCCAACTTCTGCATAAGACAGACAAGACACTGGCTTGAAGAGAAGACTACAACAAAGACTTTGGTACAAATACAAATACAACTGAAAAAGCAGAACTCCAAAACGAGTGGTCCTAAAGAGTGGGGTTCTGGATCTTGTACTTGCATTTAGGGCACTCAGAAACTCTTATAGGGGGTACTAGCAAGGAGACATCCAAAAGGCAGAGCAATGCAACAGCTCCTAACCTTATCCATCAGTTGCTACATACTTATAACCACACACAGAACCTCAGCACACACAAAGGCATCACAAACAAATCAAAGCAAAAAGCCTTTTCCTTGGTTTAGCAGGTTAAAAGTACATAGTTGATCAAAAAGGAAAACCACCAAAAGCCATCATGTTTAGATAGAATTGCCTCAAATGCATCTGCCATTACAAAATTAAGGTTATTATACGACTAGACAAAAAGTGGTTTGCCTTTCCCCTTGTAACTGCACACAGGCATACATTCCTCTGCCCTGTGATTCTTCCAAGGAAGCGGAAAATATATCTTCTTGGAAAATGCCACTTGCTCACTCAAGCGTGCAGCAACTAGATTATTTTAACAAGTTTGATAAAGATTTCTAGAGAGACACAGCTTGCATTGAGAAGCTGACACCTGCCCAGCCTGCACACTTGCCTTTTGTTTTTTTCTACCTTCCAAAGATGAACGTCATACAAAACAACTGTGTGCTGCCTTCTTCTGTCTACAAACAGCTTCCTTGATGCTCCCACAGCAGCTCTAGGCTTTTTGCAAACTATACTTATGATGAAGCAATTGGAAACTCACATGCCCAATACACAAAACTCACAACTATTTGGTCGGCAGTGTACCAAGACATGATTTTTTTTCTCTCCCTTGCTTCCAACATTTAGCCATAAGGAACCTCAATTTTCAGAGTAAAATAAACAAGCAACCAGAAACAGAAAAAAGTGGAATATGTGTGGTACTGTCTTCTTTCAGTGACATCCAGGGGCCAGGCACTGCTTCATCAAGGAGGTGCAGGAGCAGAGATCCTCTCCTCTGTGTGATAGGCTGCCTCTCTCCTGCCATCAGGCAGCCCAGCTGCAGAGAGGTCCAAAAAGGCACAATTCTCACCATCAGTCAAGTCACCCAGCTTCTCAGTTGAGCTGGCCTTCTCAAATAGCAATTATGCAGAATGCAGATTCAGTAACCATTAATCTAATGAACTAATATGTATTTGCAAATATGATTCTTCCCCAGTAGCTGAATTGTAACAGATTAAACACATCAAAAAAAGACAAACAAGGCAGCTTGGAGGCAGCTGGATCACTCTCTATTTGCCCCTGTTGGCCTCATCTCCCCAGTGTATTAGCACAATTAATCAAGTATGAGAGAGTTAAAGCTGAAGCAGTTCTCTGGGCTCCTCTGCAGCCTCTAGCTAACATAAACAGGCCTGAATGTTTCTTTGTGACTGTTTATATTGTCCTCTTAAAAAGGAAACTTTCCGTATCAGCACCTTAGTAAGCAGCAATAGGTAAATGTGAAATAACTTTTACAGGCTTAGTTGCATTATCACAACTAAACAGACTGATTTTGACACTTCCCTTCAAGTTAGGAAACATATTTTTCTATATTTTTTTTCTTACACATTGTTTTCAATGAAATCTTGTGTCCCAGACCCTTACATGCAACTCATGTGCAGCTGTCAAAAATTAAATACAAAAAAAAAAAAAACGGAGGCAAGGAAAGGAAGGCATGTCTAGTCCTATCAAGTGTCTTAAAGAGGATAAGGAGGACAAAACATGCTAAAAATTGCATTGCTACCATTTATGTTGGGATCCCCACTGAAGACTGTGGCTGCTGTGCTCAGCTTGGAAGACACCAGTGAAAACCTCCTCCTGGAGACTGATGATCCCATGCTGAGATCACATCAACACCAGTACAGATCCCCGACTTCATGCAAACCATCAATAATACAGGCATGCAGCAAGTCAGAAACTGTGCTGGATTCAAACAATACATCCATACACTTCAACAGCATTTTTGGTATAATCAAAAAAAAAATTTGTCCATCTGTATGCTACAGTGAGTATAAATTATCTAATTAGAGTTTCCACGGACTGCAACAGAAACAGATTTCAAAGTGAATCGCGGATACCTTTAATTGTCAGCTGTCCCTCAAAGCACTCAAGGTTCAAATACATAATCATCACACTCTAAAGTTACCACTAGACCTCACCTGCCAAGCAATTTTTTTCCATAACCTTGTTTTAAGAAACCTATATGACTACATCAGCATAGAGATAAGACTAACTTGAACTACCCCTCAATGGCTTGAGCCTACCACAGCCTGAAATACCACCTTGAGAGACAAGGATCTGTTCTATATCCATGAGATTTCTACAGCAAAGCTTCAGGACAGCTTAAACATCCAAAATTACCATTTTGCAGTTGATAACTTCAACAGACGCTTAGGGTCAGAGAAAGTCGTGGGAGGGGAAATAAAAGAGCTTCCATCTGATGTCAAGGGTTGCTGGCATGGAAAAATAAGCAACACAACCTCTCCTCCAAATTATAAATAATAACTGAGCACGTAGAAAAAGAAAACATAAAAGAGAGAAACATCTCTAGAGAAAACTTAAAAAATAAAACCAGGAAAAATGCCCTTAATTGTGACTAAGTATTTACTGGCAATTTGAGCAACCCACTGTGAAACAAAAATTTGCAGCAGATTGGCAGAATTATTTTAAAGACAATATACAATGGAATTAAACTAATTATGAAGCTAAAGACTATATAATAATACAGGCTGAATATTGTGAATAGCAAAAAAGATAAGAAAGATTGCTTTCTAAATAACCAACAGAGAGAAATTTTCTCCCTATTCCCCTATTCATCTGCAGATGTTGCACTTTACGGAAAAAAACAACCCAAAAACTAAAGATAACTGAGGGAAAACAGTCCAAGCCTCAGAGATATCCCTAACCCAGACCCAGGTAAGTTCTGTGCCTTAACCAAGCTATGGCAACTGCACATGTATTCTTGGCCAGCAACACATGCAAGGTAATTTTGCTTCATGCTGATGAAGTTCAGGGCAATTCAAGAGAGTAAAAAAAAAAAAAGCAACAGACACATCTGGCGCATCTCAGTTTATGAATTTACTTGCATCTCAAGTTCATGTAGTAACTGTTTAAAGCTGCCAACGAGTCAGCAGAAGGACATACGCACTTAAATCTTTGAAACTTCAGTCCAAAGTCTGGTGGTTTACCTAATAAAAAAGCATAGGGCAACTTTTTAATATGGCTACAGCAAGATTCCTAGAACTTGTGAGCTTGCTTTTCATTTTCTTCAAGCTAAGATGACAACGTTGACAGTCCCTATGTCTCAACTTACCCAAAATAACTTTTGAAGCCACTGAATGCCAGTTCGGGCCCTGACATGCCAGTTTCGTTGAGGCTGATGTCTAAATCAAACTAAGTCAGAATTGGCTTGATTTAAAAGAATCAAGACTGTATACACAAGCCTGTGTAAGTAAGACTCTCAAGTTAAGCTGGTCAAAAAACTCAGTAAGCCGCTCAACTTGTACTGCAAATACTCATTATTTACCTGAAGCAGCACTGAAAGATGTTACTCACCTAACAATAAACTTAGTATAAAAATGTTTAAACACACAAGTAAAAAAAAAAACACTACAATATAACATTTCTGTGAGTGGATTGCTGTGTTTCTGAGATCATTCTGGGGAGCACAAAGAAGAATGTATTTTCTTCTTAAAACAGACAACACAAAATTAAAGCCTGTTCTTCCCAAGAATAATTGTATCCTGGCAATGCTACATCATGTTTTACTATACTATTTCCCAAACCCCTATTGTGTTTTGATATCAATTTGGTTACAACATATATGCCACTTGACACTTGCAATGCAATCTTACAGAAAGCACTCATTAGGAAAATCTAACCTTTCTTGACACCTGAAAATGACGTTCATAAAGTCCTCCAGAAAATACACCTTGAATGAAAGCTAAGAATAGAGCAAACTCAAAACTCAGATTTATTGTAGAACTCTGTCCTACCCAAAATTATTTATTCTGCAAGATGTAGAATATAAAACACCTGCAGCATCTGAACCCATTTTGACAATTTTCATCAGCTAGAAAGGATACCGAGTATCGTCTTGATACCTTTAGGGGATATACTAGTGAGTACCAAGAGGAGCACTCTATGTCTTTTCCCTTACCAAAATGCAAAGAAAAGAAATGGAGAACTCTCTATAAAACAGAAATACTACTCTGTAAAACAGAAACAAAGACATTTTAAAACACCCCTCTCGTATAATAAATACATTTTGATTTCTTTTTGCTGTTAACAAGATATGACAGTTATTTCTTTAAATTAATATGGGGCAGGAGGGGTTCCCATGAGATTACCTACTCCAGAGATACACAACTCCTTTTTTTTTTTTTGTGAACTCTGGAATTTTTCAAATCCAGACACATACATCTCTGGAAAACCCACATATTTGACTTCTCCATCTTACATTCCATTACACAGCACACACTTTAAGCCATCACTCATGGTTCATTAGCAATAGCACCTGCACCTGCACTAAAGGATCATGGGCTGGAAATATCAGGTTTGTCAATCCCTGCTCTGAGCTGGAAGCAGACAAACCCAGACGTTTCCCAGCAGATGTTACCTTGAATCACTCTCAATACTTGCTGAATCAGATGTAACAGGGTAAGGGAGAAGAAGCTCCTGGTAAGACCTGATATAATAACAAAAAAGTATCAAAATTGCCCTTCACTGCAGCCACATCCCAGTGTGGAGATTCATTCCAGGCTGGCAACCAAGCCCCAATACCACCTATAAACCACAAGCAAAAGGAACAGCTACTATTTTTAGTCCTGTCAGGGCTAAGTATCAATTTCAGTTTTGTTTGTTTTGGTTTGCTCTGTATTACTCTGTTGTTTTTCTTCACTTACTCCTGAAAGTCTTTCCCAGTCCTTACTCTCATGACCCATATTAAAATTACCACATGCTCTCTTTTAGGACTACAAACATGAGTGAGGTAAGTCCAGTGACATGCATGTGGTTATACTTAACTCATCCCTTTGGAAGGTACAGACGCAATCCCTGTTTTCTGGACAGTCCCTTCCAGAAGTGGATTAAAAAATCAAAAAGTGAACAAGCTGCATTACATTCCATATGAAAAGTTTTATGAAGCATTAAAAGATCCCCTAAAGCTTATTGCACATGTATTATATACAAGAAAACCTGGCAATATAAAATTAATTTCCATGGTAGTCACAATTCCAGCAATACAGTATCAAAACTAGTAAAAACACGTTTGTATTTTTGAGTCTCATAAAACTCAAATGCATTACACAGACATGACTGAACACAGCACACACAGTTCATCCTACTCCATTTAACATTTTCAATCCACAAGTTAGTTCACCAGAATTATTTCCCAGTAAGATTACAGTTATATCTTACTGTGGCTTTTTTTTCCTGACACCCTCCTGGAGTTTGCACAGATCACCCCAGGCATTTTGAAGGAATCCAGGAACAGCTGCACTGCATGAAACGAAACGAACTTATACCTAAGTACCCTGGCAGTGACAGCTGAAGCAAGCAATTCAGATGCAATGCTATTGTCCATCAACAACAGAGAGACAGTTTGTGGATCATGGAGTATTTTAAAAGAGGAGTGATATTAAAACTAAACTCAAACTTCAGGTAACATTTCAGCAGTTATAAAACTCCCGAAGGAGAAACATGTTCCAGATCAGATGCCACAAACACAGCCACAAAACGCACAGTCTCCAAAAGCAAGGACAAGTAACAGGTAAACTTCAGAGACATATGGACAATTGAAGGAGGCGAGTGCTGATCAGCGAAGAGCTAATGTGGCAAGGCATAAAACAACAGGTTGCAACATTCTGCTCCAGCAGTGCTCTGCTCAATATAATGAGGTCAGAAGACCTGCTAGCAATTTGCAGAACAAGGCCTCTGGGCCCAATCTCTCCCATCCGTTTCAGTGGAAGCCAAATTATGGGCTTATCCAACAATTCACATAAATCGTTCACAAAAACACCACATAACTTCCCGAGTAGTAGGTGTGTGATTTTCTTTAATGAGTGCACATAATGATCATTCAGGGGAAAAGGAGCAAGCACATGTCCTACTACAGGAGGCATTTATACTCCCCCAACAGGCATCATAAACATCACGCTGATAGTTCGATTTTCCATAAAACAATTCATATGGAACTCCTGTTCCTTGCATAAAACCTAAAATTGCTAAAGTGCTTGGATTAGATAGTAAAACAGCAATTTAATTTGGGGTTTGCTGTTATTTAATCACTCAAGACACACTCCTATGGTTTACTTAATCAGCAGGTCTTGACCAGAGTTTCGGATCTGATAGCTGTATTTAGCTGCATTTTATTCACAAAACCACACACCTCTTCCCATACACTCATATTTCAATGCCTGTCTATGAAAAATTAATGCTTTGCAGTGGTCTTCCCATTTCTCAAATTTTAAAGTATTTTGAAGAAATCTGCCTAGCAACATCCTTCCAAGTATTTATAAGTTTTTCTGAGCACATATTTTAGTATGATATGCTGTTTCATACTGGGACAAAAATTGCTTTGTTTCACAAGTTAGAACTTGTTAGCCACTTGGCTAATATAAAGCCTTCAAGATCTTTGCTGGTTTTGATTGGCCAAAACGAAACACAGATACAACATATTTGCAGAATGATACCACAGCTCTATTGACTTGGCTTGTGCCCTTGCATGTGACTAGCACGAAATTCCTCTGAGCAAGCTTTTCCCAACTCTCCTCTGTTTTCTTTTTAATCAGTTGTTATGGATTATTGGCAGTGCTTAACACAAATACAAGACAATCAATCATGAAATTAAAATGACACTTCCTTTCAAATAAACCAGAAAGGGTAACAATTAGCTTCCTGGAGTAAGTGCAAACTATCCAAATATCTACTAAACACAAATACATTACAGCTACAGCAAGTTATTTTTCTATTGCTATCAGGAAAGCCATTGACCTGCCACGTGTTTCATCACAATTCAGTCCCAGATGTTCATTATTGTCATGACTACAGATAAACATACTGCATACTAGGTATGTAAACAGACTGGCAGCCCTTAGGGTCAGAAGAGACCTTCAAGGCACTGAGGTTGGCTTCTGCTACATCACAGACCACTGTAGTTCAGCAAGCCCCTCTCATGTTGAGTTCAACAACTTGACAGAAATAATTGTCCCCAAAGACATCTCAATATGAAGACATGGAGAGATGGAAAGGATTCTCCAGCTTCACTCCGTCCCTTTGTAGTCTGCTCCAAGCATTACTCACCCTCACTCCTTATAATTTGTGCTTTACTACCCATTCTAATTTGTCTGGCTTCACATTGCAACCACCAGTTCTTGTAATGACTTTTTTTTTTGCACTAGATTAAACGAGCCTACCATTTTCTCCATATGAAAATGCATTTTTTTGTAAACAACCTCTTATTTTTTAATATTCTATGAGTTTTGAAAGAAAAGTTCCATCAAAAGTTAATGAACTTATTTAAGGCATCACCACTTGCCTCTGCTGCCTCCCCAGAAAACTTTCAAAAGAATGGGCCCAGACCAGACAGCTTCCAACTATGAGCCATCTTGTTGGTTCAGGCTGCAAGTGATGACCAGTCTAAAGGAAAATAAAAAATTTAGTGCTCTTGCTCGCCGCCTCCTCTCAGCTTATCAGGAGGTCCTTCTTGGACTTGGAGGATCAGGATGACCCTCCACCACCAACACACCACCACAACCTCACTGCTTTCCACTTGTTAAGTTTGGTTTGTAGTCACCCTTGGGCTGCCTCTCCAGTTCATTTACATTCTTCTAAACACAGCAGAAATGGATCTGCACCCACTGCCTAATTCCCATTTCTCCAGTGCCATACATCAAGATAAAGCATGCCTGGTTCTTACAGATCACTTTATCTCATTTGGATACGCAAGAACATTAAATCAATTTTACTAACAGTACCATGATACAAGCTCTTAATAAGTTCCAAGTCTTCATTAATCCCTAAATAAACCCTTAAATTATACTAAATTCTTTCCAGCACACAATTTCTTTTTCCTACAGTGTACAATCTGGGTTCCTCGTTACTACAAGCTGAACAATATTTGGCTATTTTAAAAGAAAATATTTTTGGTGAATGGTCCAACTGCATCACAAATACATCTGACTCTCCTACTTTCTTCATCATTGCCCATTCCATTAAGTTTTATGCTATCACGAAATGTAGTAATATTGCTTTTAAATTTTCTTTCAAAAATGGTTTAAGTACCCAGCAACAGGCCTAGCATAGACTCCCATGTTATCTCATGGAACACACGTATTACGTACAGATGCTCCACTGATGACTACTAGCATCTGCTAGCCAGTTGATTTTTAAGGAGCACAGTACTGACACTGCTTAACGCCAAAAATTGGTTTTGTGTGTCTTCTGATATTTGCAAACATTAGAAATACAGAGAATAGTACAGACTGACATTGGACAGAAGGTGTATGTCTCTGACCACCCTGGAGAAATCATAAGATCTTTCCACATTATTTTAGACAGCCACTTGCTTAATCATGATCAAACATGCTTATCACATCACTAAGCATGACATAATCACATTAACTCAGTCGCTGCAGCAGGGATGAACTTTGCTGTCTGAGTATTTACTCAGCATATTATCCCTAGTGCTGCTCTGCTGTCCTCCAGCTTGTAACTGTCTTCTTAAAATACTCTGATGATATTGTATACAAGCCAGATATAGTCACGCTGGAACAGTAGCCCAGTGACTGTTCTGTCCATCACTGCACTAGTGTGCCCTCACTCCTGTGTCAGCGGAGGTGACCAGAATGCTGTGAGCACACTGTCTCTCTCTGCTGGGACTGTACAAAACAGAAGGTCAAGAGGATTTTTAAATAAACCTAAAATTTTTACTAAAAAAAAAAAACCACAACAAACTCAAACCAACCTTAGCTGGCAAAGATGCAGTAAGTTAACTCTGCCTATTCCCACAGGATTGCCAAGTACCTGTCCTTTACAGGTGCAAAGGTTTGAACTTCTCTGCAAAACAAGACCAAGCTGAAGTGCAGCTGTTACTAACTTGGAGCTAGTGGAGTCCCAGATCAAAACCTACAGCAGGCAGGGAAGAGACAATGACAAGCAGCACACCCTAAGCCTATCACAAATACACAGATGTGAAACAGTGCTTAAGAGACCAGATTTAAAGAGTTAAAAACAGAAGCAGGCAGAGACAGTGAACATTACTTCTTCCTGTCTAGCAATGTGCCCAGCAGTATCAAAGCAAAACTATGAGCTCCACAAGCTCAGCTAGCTCTCCTGCTCCTCAGGGCCAGGGCAGAGAGGAGCTGCTAAACAAGAAAAGTAAGGGAGGACAGTAAACTCTAAAACAATTATGCTTTAAATCAGGGACACCCTTGGCTGGGGTCCCCTCAATATGTCTCTACTCTAACATAATCCATTTATAGCATTTTGTAATTAAAAGAAACAAAAAGGCCAAAGTAGTCTGCCTCAATCAGCTAGAGGATGGCAAGACACTAAAAAAGAATTTCTGTCCTTGTTTCCAGAGCAAAGTGAATGAGAAGTAAACTCTTACCTCTTTTTCTATTTTGAGCAGCTTCTTTACAGCCACCTCCTTGTCCTGAGAAATCCATCGGGCTCGATAGACACTCCCAAAACTCCCTCCACCGCAGTTCTCAAAAAACTGCAGGTCATCAAATCTAATTTGCACAAATGAAGCACTGGTAGACGACATCTCATAATGACAAAATATACCACAGCAAAACCTGTGAAGACAAAAGCTTTCATTAACACACATCCTCTGCAGATTTATGGACTTTTCTTGCCTGTGTTCAGATACCCAAAACCAGAACCAGTTGCCATAAACACACCACAGTAAATTCTGTGGAGCACAGCAGAGAAAGACCCTGGGAACTCGCACTCCAGCAGGCTGTGCAAACATATTCATAATTTGCACAAGCTATTAGGAGCAGCTGGGAGACAGAAATGACTAAAAGTATTCCTCAGAGTGATACTGACGTTTCCCAAACACCTTGGAAGCTGCTTTGTGAAAGGTAGGAACGTTGCTGCCTTCCCCAATGCAAGCAAAGCACATCAACAGACGAGAAGCGTGCTCTCTGCTCCAAGCTTGCCTAGGAGCTGAGGCATGCCAGGCAAACCAGCTCTCCTGCTGCGATGGCTGCACATGAGGTACAGACTGCCCCGGCCGGGCAGGCCATCTTCTGCAAGCAGGCAGGCAGTGATGCCTCAGCACGCACCACGCATGCTGCCGGCACTTGAGGCGAGGTAGGAGTGCTTCATGCAAGGACATGGAAAAAACTCACCACAGCAAACATCTCTTCCCAAGTGACTCAGTTCTGCTCGCATGTCATAACAAAGCGCAAGCATACAGTAATTAATCTGGGTTACAATATGTGAAATTCTGCAGCCAGTGCCAAAGCTGGTGTCGGCAGTTTCAAGAGATGATCCCATGTCTGCTGCCAGAGGAACAGAACGTCCTTCTCAGAGATTTCACCGCGATAAAGCTTATGCCCATGGCGAATTTCAAGAAGCCTTATCACTTAAATGCATGAACAATGACTAATTTTATTTTTCTTTGTTGATGGTGTAAGATCAGGAAGCCTCAGCTTCTTAGCAGAACTGCAGGACACAGGCTCCTGAGGAACTGTCCACAAGCCTGCTGAGTGATCATTTCGGATGCACCAATTTAGACAAAGAAGTTTTAATTACCAGCAAAAGTTACTGTAGTTGCATTTCATGAAAGTAAACTTATCAGCATAAAATAAAAGAGACGGCTTTGAATGAAACAAACAGACAGATTTTGGGTTGCTGGTGAAAACTGTATCTCAAATTATACTGATTTAACTATAACACCAAAAATACTGTATCTTTTGTAAGTCTCCAATTCATAGGACTTTTTCAGGTGGAATCCACAGATTTTGTGTCATTCAGGGCTGGGAACACACCCAGCACTGCCAACTGCCAGAACTCCTTCATCCCAGTCCCTCTATAATAAATACAACGACATAGTTCCACCCCACTGTGCTCTCCTGAATGTGTAGTTAACCTGATAAGAATTTTTAGATATCTAACCAGAAATTTCTGGCATTACTATTCTCTAGATGAGATGTAGATACCAATATATTTTTCTACAGAGCACATAAGATAACATGCAGACTTTTCTGAAAATGCCTGCTTCATTCTACATTTCTTTACCACCCATAAAGGTAAAGGCAAGCACTGACCTGACCATGACAACTTTACTATGTTGACAGAAGGCATCATGTTTAGGAGACAACAGGTTTCAAACACAGCTTTCACTGAGAGCCTGCCTGCAAAGCTCTTGGTAAAGGAACACAAAAGTTCTTTCACCTGTTCTGCAAGTTGGAACAGGGATTATCCGTGGGAAGTGAAACAAAGTCTGTTCTTCCAGTACACTGCCAGCTCCTTCCCCAATACAAGTGTGTGAACTCTTCTGCTGACCTTCTGTTCTTGTTTCAACCTTGTAAGTATTGTGACATTTCCTGCCATCTTAGAGCCATCTTTTGCACTGTCTAGCATGCATTTTATTTAGAGAAATGTCAAGGGAAAGAGAATCGGTTATTTCTGCAAATCAGGTAGTGAAGGCATTTCTAACTTTCTGCTTCTTTGCCACTGCTGCTTAATTAGCAGGTCTTCAGAACAAAACCTTATTTGCCTCATGTACTCCAGCAGTTGCTCCAAGATAATGCCACATACATGGCGTCTCAAGCATAGGGGACACTTTATAGACAAATAAAACAGATAAGCTTCCCAACACAGAAGACCTCATGATTTAAGGCTACAGCCCTGTACACATTTATGCACACCAATAACGATGCTACAGTGAATAATCTCTTTACTAACGACAGAATTATTCAGAAAAGGAATACTACTCATAGGCAAAAGCACATGCACTGACTGGACGATAAATTTAACAGGAAAGTACGAACAACTGATAACAGATGGTTGTGTTTGGGATGGCAGAAAGAATAGAAAACCAAGCAAAACCATAAATATATCACTGGAAAGAAATATTTCTGGCCTTAACCATGTGGATTCAATTTTTCTGAAGAGCTGACAAATTATATTCAAGTATTGTTCACCCAGAAGAACCAAATCATCCATATAAATAAGTAAATTATTTGACTTATGATAGTTACACTAACATAGAACAAGATCTTCCAAGATTTCACAGAAAAGAGACTTCAAGATGGTACAGCATGCACACAAGACAGCTGATAAATACAAGCAAGTACTTTTCTTATGTGTTCTCCTTGCTGCTTAAAACTTTACCTAAACATTGATGCGATCACAATGCAGTGCCTGGCACACAAGCATTTGCATAAGCTCCTGCTGATTGTTTTAAATGTGAAAAAGGGAAAGTGTTATCTACAGCAGTCAAACGGCTGCACATGCTATAGACACCAGCATACAATAAAGTAATAAAATTTGAAGAATGACTCACTGGTTTGTACAAGGTTCCTCCAGACACTTTTTCCACAGAAAGTACAGAAGATTTACATGGACACCACTGAAAGATCTGCAATTAATGACAGCCTATGTTAGGTACACAGTTTTCTCCTTCTAGATGAAAGAATAGATATGTTCAAATGTTTTCAGATGCAAGGTAGTTAATCCTCAATTAGACAGATCAATCCCTTTGTACTATTTGAGAAAGCAACTGTTTAGAATAACAACTGCATGTGACAAATCCACACAGTTATTAACTTGTCATCCTGTTTTAAAAGATGCTTAACAACCTGAGTTTACACCATTGTTTAAGGAAAAAATATCAGGTATTATATTAAACTCCATAGTCTTAACATCTGCATATGAAACAAGAGCATCATTCCAACATGTGGCACTTCTTCATATCTTACACTTCCACAGTCAGAAAAGGAATTTTCTGTGAGAGGGTCCCACTAACACAGTTCTGAGTGTTTAACACCGTTGTCATGTAGCAGTGGTGAGCACCACATCAACTGACTTCACTACTTGTTGTCAATGAAATAAAAACCTGACAGTTCATCACAGGTGAATGATAGGTATTTGAAGAAATAATTCAGCTGCTGGTTATTTCAATTAGTCCTATGGGACCTTGGGGAGGGAACTTTCTCCTCCTTCTGTTTTATTTCTAATGGTTAACATGAGCTTGTAGTCACACAAGGACATCACCTTCTCCTGCATGTGGTTTTTTTCCTCATAATAACTTCCTTGAGAATGCTATTAGGTGCTGCTCATTTCACACCAACCAAAAAAAAAAAAAAGAGATCTGAGCAGCATCTCTTGGCAGTATTTAACATCTCTAGTTATTATTTAACATTATTTAACGTCAGTATTTAACATATCAGGACTCTATTATGCAGAGTCACTTTGAAGCAAACTAAAAAGCCATGAGAAGCTCAGTCCAGTATAGTAATAAGTGCTTAGTGCAGGGAACCATCCACCATCACCGGCTTGTTGCAATTACAGCATTTGGGGGGAGTAACCTGTGCAGGTGCCCCTCCCTAGGACACTGTTGGGGTCCCAGGCCTGCTGCTCCCCCCAGGAACCACCAAAAGTGAGACAAACCCCAAGCACCCAGGCAATCAGGTTGCAAATCAACCCTGCTGCAGGCAGCCCTGTATCCTGGCACAGAGATGACAGAAGAACCTGACACATTCACTTGCACTTTCCAGCTTCCCCAAACCAGCCTGCACTGTAAGGGAAGTGCCACCAAGCCCAACTCTCTGCTTTGCAAGACAGAAGACCCTACCAAATGTCACTGAGTTCCTACTCCCAGACTACAGATGGCTTTCACTGAGGGACTTGCAAGTTAGAGATAGGAGGCAGGAAAGAACCTATCACAAATTACACAGTAACTGCAACATACATTGCTTAGTGCATGGCTGCAGAACTGAAAATTGCATCCCTCATCTTGCACATGCACCCGACATTGCTTAAATGTTCAGTTACTCCAAGAATACCCTTTGTAATTTATTAAAGGGAACAACTACGCATCTCACTGCCGGCACTTCACTGTGTGGTTGCATGAAGCAGGATTCAGTGCTTCTTTCGGGAAGGCACACTGCCAACATATTGCCAATAAAGTAGTAGCACACTACACTTGTGCTATCTTAAAATACACAGCAGAATGTGCCAAGTTTCCTTATTTGGCAAAACAGCCCATTTGCTTTCAGGATCTTTGACCATCCATTTTTAGACCAAATCATCCTTTGTATCCAACATGGCCTACAGTCCTTGAGCAGAACAACCTGGATTTTTGCAGCAGCATTTTTATTTAGCCTTAAAAAAAAAAAAAAAGCCCCCTCAAATGCCAAAACAGGGTTAACCACTGTCTTATCTAAACAGAAAACAGAAAAGGAGTTATAGAGATACCGAGCTGCGAGAGATACTGCAGCAGTAAGTTTTTATAATGAAAGTTCCTTTAATCATATCACAAATTGCTGATGGATAAGACACAAACAAACTCAAAGCACAACTCCAAATTAAATATATCCTAATCTTCTAATCTCCCCACGAATTAAAATAATGTCAACAACCCCTATAATTCCTAAACTTTCTTAATCAGACCGAGTACCAGCCCTGCAGTCAGTAAGACTGGAGACACAGCTCTGCCTACCTTAGTTACAGAAGCAGTAACATTTCAGCCTGCCCTCGGTCAGAACCTAAGAATTCCGCCTAACTTCCATTAATAACATTTCTAAATTTATTTGAATTTATATAACAATCGGTGCTATGGAAAAAGAGCTCAACTCAGCCTAAACAGTTTGAGCACTTCAGGAACAGAACTATTTCCGACCCGAGCCGCGTCAATGGCAGAAACAGAAGGGTTTGAAGGCTTCGCTTTAAATAGAAACCATTATATCTCTGAGAAAGCCTGCAGGGCACCCCGGCCGCGTCCCTGCGCTCTCCCCGGGCAGGACCTGCGCCTCGAGCCGCCGCCAGGGCCCGGCCGGGCTCCCCATCCCGGGGCAAAGTCCCGACAACGTCCAACCGAGCACCGCGGCCGGGAGCTGTCATGTGTTCAGTGACCCAGTTAATCCTAGCGCGTTCAAATGATTTCTGCTTCTGGAATTTAGGAGAAAAAAAAAAAAAGAAACACCACGAAAAAAAAAAAGGGAATGATCCACGGCTTTCCCGAAGGTGCTGGGTGAGCCCGTAAAGGGCGCCTCGTGAGCACCGAAACAACGCGAACTGCGGGAGGGAACAAACTCGGGAGAGCACAGGAGGGAAAGAACTCTGGGTTATTTAAGAAAATGGGGAGAGAAGAAAAGAAGGAAAGGGGACGGGAAGGAAAGAAATAAAAAGGGGGACTAGAAGGAAAGAAATGAGAAGGAGAGAAAGGAGAGAAGGAGAGAAGGAAGGAAGGAGAGAAGGAAGGAAGGAGAGAAGGAAGGAGAGAAAGAAGGAAGGAAGGAGGGAAGGAAGGAAGGAGGGAAGGAAGGAAGGAGAGAAGGAAGGAAGAAGGAAGGAAGGAAGAAGGAAGGAAGGAGAGAAGGAAGGAAGGAGGGAAGGAAGGAAGGAGGGAAGGAAGGAAGGAGGGAAGGAAGGAAGGAGGGAAGGAAGGAAGGAGGGAAGGAAGGAAGGAGGGAAGGAAGGAAGGAGGGAAGGAAGGAAGGAGGGAAGGAAGGAAGGAGGGAAGGAAGGAAGGAGGGAAGGAAGGAGGGAGGGAGGGAGGGAGGGAGGGAGGGAGGGAGGGAAGGAGGGAGGGAGGGAGGGAGGGAGGGAAGGAAGGAAGGAAGGAAGGAAGGAAGGAAGGAAGGAAGGAAGGAAGGAAGGAAGGAAGGAAGGAAGGAAGGAAGGAAGGAAGGAAGGAAGGAAGGAAGGAAGGAGATAGGAAAGAAAGAAATAAAAAGGGGGACTACAAGGAAAGAAATATGAAATAATGAGGAAAAGAAAAGAAAAGAAAAGAAAAGAAAAGAAAAGAAAAGAAAAGAAAAGAAAAGAAAAGAAAAGAAAAGAAAAGAAAAGAAAAGAAAAGAAAAGAAAAGAAAAGAAAAGAAAAGGCCAGGAACAGAACCGGGACGGGCAGCCGCCCCTCAGAGCCCACCGCGAGCGCTTTGACGCCCCTCAGGACAGAGCTGCTCCGCGGCGAAGGCGAAGGCGCAGGCAGCGCCGCCCCCGTCCCACGGGGCCCTCGAAGCCGCCCCCCTGCTCACCTTCCCCGAGGGACTGAGGCTGTCGGGGCCGCCGCTCCCGGAGCCGCCGACGGAGCCCGAACCGCGCGGCCGCGTCCCCAGCTCCGTCCGCGCCGCTTCCGGTCGCAGCGCGAGCCGCCCCCGCGCCGCCCGCAGCGCCGCCCCCGCCACTGGCACCGCGCGGGCCCCGGGCGCCCCGGACCGCGGCACCGGCCGGCGGGGGCAGCGTTACACGGGGTGTCAGGGGGTTCTGTTCACCCCGAAGGCGGTGAGGCCCTGGCACAGGCTGCCCAGGGAGGCTATGGCTGTCCCATCCCTGTTCAAGGCCAGGCTGGATGGGGCTTGGGCAGCCCTGTCTGGTGGCACGTCCCTGCCCGCGGCAGAGGATGGAACTGTATGACCTTTAAGGTCCCTTCCATAGTTCTATAGGTGGCTCCATGGACGGCTCCGGCAAGCCGCAGAGCGTGGCCTGGGACTGAGGCAGGGTTTGTCAGCTAGCCTCCCCACAGCTAGGAACCACTGGACTGAGCAGAGCCTGTCAGTGCCGGCTTGTTTTGGTCTGCCAGCAGCAGACCTGGAGGGAAGGAAGCCCTGCTTGCAAAGATGGGGGCATGGCAGTGCCAGGACGCCCTTGCAGGGGGCCTGCCTTCCTTCCAGGTCTACTGCTTCAGTCACAGGCATTATAGCTACATTTTATAGAATCACAGATTAGTTTGGGTTGGAAGGGACCTTAAAGCCTACCCAGTTCCACCCTCCTGCCGTGGGCAGGGACGCCTCCCACCAGCCCAGGCTGCCCAAGGCCCATCCAGCCTGGCCCTGAACACTTCCAGGGATGGGGCTTCCCAGCTTCCCTGGGTGGCCTGTGCCAGCACCTCACCACTCTCATCAACAAGAAATTCTTCCTTATGCCTAGCCTGACTCTGCCCCTCTCTAGTTTATACCCGCTGCCCCTCATCCTATCACTACAAGCCTTTGTGAACAGTCCCTGCCCAGCTTTCTTGTAGCCCCTTCAGGTACTGGAAGGTTTCTATAAGATCCCCTCAGAGCCCTCTCCAGGCTAAATTTATCTGAAGTGATCACCAAAAATGACCAGGCGATGGTAATTTTTTAAAAAGTCCAGTCTGCTGCTCCTGTGTCACCAGAGCTGAGATGGTGTGTCCATGAGCCACAGCATCTTTTCAGTGCTGGGTGTTAATCCCTCCTACCCCAGGAGAGTCGCCCCAGGGTTGCAGAGCTGCTGTGGCTGTGGATTGGTGAGAGAGCTTGGAGGTCCACAGTAGGAGGAAGCAAGCGGTATCTGCTGCTGTAGCTCCTTTTGGGAATGTGGAAGAAGAAAACGACTGGCAAGTGGAAACCCAGCCCTTCCATCCATATTCCCAGCTGCCTTCAGGATAGTCAACCCAGGTTGGACAGATGAAAACAGAGACAACTGCATTTCTGCCTTTTGAAGCCACATGGACCCTCCCTTATCCGAAGATTTTAATGACAATGAGGTACTCTGCTGTTAAGGAAATTTCTTTGTAAATCAAAAATAAACTGTCATGCTTAAAGGAAGTGACTCAAAAAACTTGGGAGCAAACGATCTTTCTATTAAGGCAAACGCATCACATGGCTGTGAGAGCGTATTATTTAATATCTGTATCATACAAGATTTAATGCCCATCACTGCTTTACACTATACTTCCCACCTCATCTACTGGTGTCTGTGGTTTTGCATTCACTGGAGAGCCTTAGCTCCTCGTTATCTCTCATATTTGACTATTGTTATATGCATGTGCCATATAAAAATCAGCAGCGTAGCAGAATGAATCACAAGCATCACATTGAATCATATACATTACTTGTACATCACAAAGATCTATGGTATCAAGGTGAATCATGTAAGAACACTTTACTGATGAATCAAATACAATTTTTCCATGAGCATCACAGGCTCTTCTCTAAGGTGTGTTATTCTGGCATGCGGGAGGGAAAAAAAGTTAGAACAGTAGAGCAGAAGCATACACTTCTGGGCATAAAATAAAACATACTGTGCCATAATAACTGGAGCAAAACTCAGGAAGATCCTATGCACTGGGTGCAATAAGTACACGGAGATGCTAAGAAAGTAAAAAGCAGGCACTGATGACCAACCCCCTTCCACCTATCTGGCAAGCTCAGCATTACCAGGAGAAGCAGTGAAGGCTTGCGGGTTCTGGCTTCCCCTGGGTTCCCCTGGCACTTTCAGACATGTTTTGTCTGAGCTGAGTGCTTGTGCTGTATCATGAACTGATCTGCTGTTGAGCCTGGAGAAGTCTCAGACTTTTTGTCTGAGCTGAGAGTACTTGTGCTGTATCACGAACCTACCTGCTGTTGAGCCTGGAGAAGTCTCAAGACAGTCAATCAAAGGTGCTGCATTTTTAAAGAAAGAACAAATATCAAATGCAAATCACATAAAACTCTGGAGGAGGAAAGGTGCCACATACTTAGTCTCTTAAATGCTGTGACTAACCCGTTTATCCTTCCTGTCTGAGGCAATTGCCAATTAGTCAAATGATTTAAAAATCTATTTAAATGTTAAAACACTCAATCCATAGGCATTTGCTTCAGAGAGCAGAACACTTGAATTCAGAGGTCTCTTGCCTTGGGTGCTTTGTCCAGGACCGGGTATCTGCAGACCTGAGATTTATCATGTCTGAATTTAGGTCCTGCTTGCAGAAAGAAAGAAACCTTTTCTGTGGCACATGAGAAATGAGGGGGTGGTTAATATTTCTGACTCCAAGGGCTGGAGCGTAGAATCTGCATCAGGCACTGTGTTAATATGCCAGTGCTTAAAACATGTAATTGCACTTGCTCTATTAGAGGACATGAAAGTAAAAGCAAAGGAGCCTGCATGAGGACTATCCAACACAGGTAGTATATTATTGTGAAGCTGGAATTATTACAACAGGGTTTCAAGTGTGCATTTTGAGGTTTGTATTCTTTCTGCCCTTTTGCTAATTAGTATTTGGATCTTTTTCAAGTTTGTTTTTCAATATCATGAAAATGAAAAATCAATCAGAAAACATCAGAAAACAGTGTAATTGGAGTTTCTTGGGTGATCATAATGCCATCTAAACCAAAAAATTACCAACACATGGTGGTAAGATTTCTCTCCCTTCTTGAGGCAGCAAATTCAAACTGAGAAACTTGCTAAGTTAACTCTGCAGAACTCTCAGAGTTCTAATCTCAGGCTTTTTCAATTTATATGGAACGGGCAGAAAAGGAAAATATTTAAAAGCTAACAGAAGTCATTGTAAAGCAACAACACTTGGCAAAGGATAAAGGCAGCTCTAGCAACTTTCAACTCAATTTTGGAGTTGAAAGGATTCATATGAATTGTCTCTTTACATCTCGTTGCCACACTGGGTGTGCAATGACGTCTTACTGCCTTTCAACATGGAAAATACAGTTTAATGCATACGTCCAAGTGTTTTAAATAATCCTGCCTGCCAAAAGCAGCAGTCACACCCATCCTCTGCCTTGTGAGCCCCATCCCTGCCACTGCACTACCCACCATGCCTTCTGCCAACACATTTTTTGTGTGGCTCATGATGAACTGAACTGTAGAGCCAAAGCTACTCTGGGGAAAAGCAATCATTTTACACCCAGATCAGTATCTGAACGCGGGTCATTGGGAAACGCCACAAAGACTCATACCAGAGCAAAGGCAGGAGAGGAGCAAGGGCTGAATGAGCAGCTGAGAGGGGACGGAGCCTGAAGTGCATTTTTAGCAGTGATGGGTTTTGCCAGCTTAAACTGCATGTGAAGCTTTACAGACACAGATAATTTGGAGGTGGACACCTGCTCCGTATTTTTCAGTTCTCCTTCAATACTGGCTCAGAGTTCAGCTCAGGCTTAGTACTGAGATTTCTTTGAAGCACTTCTGCTTCTGTAGCTGATACAGCTTGCCTCTGTTTCTAGCTTAAAAAATTGGCCAGAAAACATGGTGGGGGTCATGCCTGGGATATGCTAGGACAGAAGGTTGCACACATAGTGCAGCAGCAGAAGGAGCACTAACATACTCTAGTGTTAATCTAGCTAAATAAAGAAATAGTAGCAGTCCCAGTATGATAGCGTTAATGTTATGCTGTTTGTACCATCACGTTTGTGACCTGGAAGGGGTGCACGAGTGACTCGCCTGAAAACCCTCTCTGCACCATTATTTTTGCTTGCACTGTCCAAACTGAAATTCATTCAGGAATGTCCAGATACACTGCAATCACACACCTCTGCAGTTACACCCCAGAACATAACAGCAGGGTTGGTTTCACAACTAAAAGAGAATTTGTGTGGCACTGATAGGCAAAATAAGCTGCATTTAGTCCTTCTGAGAGATGGCAAGTGGAAAATCTAAGGAATTGCCTTTGGATTTGGCTCAGAGGCAGTCCTGCCTTTGCTGCTGTAAAGGACACAATAAGCACACACCCACAAACACCAACCTGACAGGATATGCAGCCCCCATGCTCACACAGCCAGGGCTGTGACTCCCATTTGCTTCAGCAGCCCAGGCTTTTGTGTCTAGTAGGTAACAACTAATTCTCAACTTCCATTGGGAGTGAAGAAAGATGGAGCTTGTACTGTCACATATCTTTTAGATCTGCACAACAGGTATTTTTTTTTCCTTCTGTCATTTTCTCATCTGCTTTCTGTATTACAGAGAAAAATAAGGAATTTGTGAAAGTGTCTATATGGTATATTTAACATAAAGCTATGAATATACATGATTATAAAATATTAATTATTAATTAACTTTAAAGTTATTAAGCACAGAATTATTAAATACATACTAGAATGATAAAATACAAGCATTTGTGTGGCAGAGAAGGCTTGTGTGCAATGGGAGCATTACATGTGGATCAAATACTTGCTTTGCATAATGGTTTTCGGAACCGGCAGGCTACAGCTTGTACACTATTTGTCTTTCGACCACGCATGTGTGCAGTATAAAAGTACATATAATGTCTTCAAACAGGTCAATACAATTAACAATGAGATAGCAATGAGATGGCAAAATATTAACACGAAATAAATTTCTTTATTGATTTACAAGAATAACTTTCTTATTTTCAGTGGCACCACAATTTTTAGCCAATCATTATACTCAGCTGTAATCCACTCACTAGCACTCTGCTCAGTTACTGTTTCATTACATACTTTTAATTATATATATAGAGACTGTTCATATTCCTTCTTATATTATATTTTGTTGTCCAATAGTCTTAATATATTGTTCTAATTTCAGTACATTTTTTCCTCTAAAATGTAATATGTCTTAACATTGTTTTCTTTGTTTTAAAGATGTTCTGAATTTATTGTTGCTATACCCATTTGTGTTGTCTAATCCTCACAGCTGAAGCAAGAGTACCTTCATTTCTCTAATAATTTTTTTCCAATAGGTTTCTTGATCATAGAGAATCTGGGCAGAGGAAGGCACAATTCCACCTCTGAGGACCACCAAGGGAAGATGACAACATGGAATGTTCAGCAACTGATTTAAAGCATTGCATGCTATTACCTTTATTAAAACTAATTGGTATCTAATCATTGAGTACAATTCCCTCTCTTGCAAAGTAAGGGCAGCCACTGGAATAATGAAAACTTTGGCCACCATTGGCAGGGAGTCAGTTTGAACTGAAAAGATCAGTTCCTTTTAATGATGTACTGTAGGATTAGTAGCTTACATTTTTTCTTACTTATTTAAATCAGAATATTTCAATTAGAAAAAATCTCTATATTGAGGATTGCATATTCTTCTCTGGATTGTTAGATGAAATAACACTAGAAAACATCCAAACATCAGACTACCTTGGAAAAGCCCTTGTTCTAGACAAATCTGTTTAGCTATATAATCTCAGTCCTTTTGCCTGTGTTTCAAAAAAAAAAAAAAAAAAAAAAAAGCAATCCCCCCGTCCCCGAACACTAGCACACTATTAACAATGGCTAATTGTGACAGGAATGAAAAAAAAAAAAAAAAAAACAAACTGTGCAGACCTTGAATTAGTTTCTGGCAACAGAGCTAACTGATCAGGAGCATCACAAAGGAGTTACATGCCAGACAACTGGAACAGGAGAAACATTAGGGCAGGAATTACAAATGGAAGGAAATGCTAGATTTCAAACAGACACTAGGCAGCAACCTGCCAGCTCTGCAACCCTCAAGGGTCAGTCCTACAGAGAATAAGGACATCTAAAGAAAACCCAAGGCAACACTGGCTCTCTGTTATCTGCGAACAGCCACAATGCTGCTGGAGGGTACTCCTGCGCAGAAATAATGTACACCTGAGAAAAACCACAAAGAGTCGGCAAATACAGCTAGCAGATTCACTTGCTGGCTCAGACATCATCTGAAGAATGAACTATTTAAAAACACAAGAGGTGGTGTTATAATGAGGAAACCATGGAGAGCAGAAAGCTTATGATTATTGACAGAAGTTGATTAAGTAATGGACTATTGTCTGTCAGGATGTCAGAGTATCTACTGTCACGTCCATCCTACGTATCTTTATGTAAATTTCCTTTAATTGAGTTATTCATGTAGAATCATTATTTTCATTGGTAATGTGCTTTATTTGCATTTGAAAGCAAAAAGAGGAAAAAAATTAAACACGACTGCCTGACCCCTGCCATGTGACAAAGGCTTTGCTTTTTGTCACTCTGACCCAAATGGATTAGGGCCAGCAAATAAAGGTCAACCTCTTACCAGTACCCCTGGGTGTCACATTTTTATTACAAGGAGTTTCCAAGAAAAATATTCCAATTTGCGTCACTAATTATGCATCCTTTATGCATTTTCATGCAGTTTTCTGAATTTATTTTGAATTCAGAAATTACCATTGGGTGCCAAACCTATTAAAAGTAACCCCTTTTTGAAATATCCTTCAGCATTTAAAGGTAAATCATAGATTTTGTAGCTGTACATGCTCTCTTTTTTTCCCTTTTAACTGCAAGAATCTTCCTTTTTGCAGTAGTCCCCTAATCACCCAAGTCATAAACTGCCAAGACTGAGGCTGGATTGCCTTTCTTTGTGAATTTACGAGTTACTTCCCTAGTTAGGTGCTGTGTGAGCTCTGTATTTTATTACTAATGCAGCGCAAGGGGCCAGTCTTACATGCTCTTGGATGTTGTGCAGGTAAGTGTACGGGGACTGTGCTGCGGGTGTTCCTGTGGCACTGACCACAGCCTTGCACCAAGGTGAGAAGCTGGAGCTCAAGACTGAACCACCAGTCATGTCAGGGAGCTCTCTGTCCTGCAGGAGCTGGTTTGGGGAGGCAGTGCCTATTCCTGAGAGAGTCAGAGAGGTAAGGGTACCCTCTAGTCGCTGCGCATCATCCCTCCTGAGGGCCAGTTGGCCCTATGGCACTGCCACAGGCAGATATCCAAGCACGGTAGGGGTTCCCTGGGCACAGCTACAGCCCTGGAGGCAGAGCTCCACTGGCTGTTTGTGCTCAAGGTGAAGATAAGCTGCTGTAAAAGTTTCTGGTTTAGTAATTTTAATGGTAACTTTTTTATCTGGTCATTATTTTCTTTGATTGCTAATACCTTGACCTCTGGTGACAGCTACTGCTTGTGCCTACTTACTTTTAATGCAGGCTACAGTAAAGAACATTGTGATTATTTGAAAAGGCAGGGTGTAATGCATTTCAGATTAACAGTGAAAGAAAAGCTATTCAAGTTAGAGTTTCACTTTGCCATATCACTCTCTATGCTGCTTTCCTTATTATCAGTACAAAAAATGAAATGAGAATAGCACATCTTTTAATTTTCTTCCACTATTACCTCTTGATTTGCATTCAGAGCTCCCAGAAGAAATACCGCTGAATTGAGAAGTAGTCTATTTAAGCTGTGTGGTGTTTAAAAATTGCTGGAAGAGGTTAAGGTACTGTATATTATGCAGTTGACCTTACTAAGAAGCCATGTTAACAACTTAGACTTATAATTTCCTGTCATTACATTTTGTTACATTTTTTTTTTTTTTTCTTTTTTAGCAAATTTCATTATCTCTTTTTGGTACCTTGTAGTTTAAACCTTTTTATTTCTCTCTAACTTATTTGGTAAGATTTCCAAGTTGTATTTAAACTTCCTGTATTTAAAATGTTGTTTTCTCAATGTCTCTTTGAAAAGGGATTGGTTTTGTCTATGTCTTTCTCTTTGTATCTGGTTTGCAGAGGTTGTGCCTTGACAGAACTTTCCTTAGGAGGAAAAACCCCAAAGACTCCACCTGCAGTCCTGCAAATACATTTGAACTCTTTTACCTGGCACTATCATGACTTCATAGAATCATAGGATCACCAGGTTGGAAGAGACCCACTGAATCATTGAGTCCAACCATTCCCATCAAACATTAAACCATGCCCCTCAGCACCTCGTCCACCTGTCCCTTAAGCATCTCCAGGGAAGGTGACTCAACCACATCCCTGGGCAACCTGTTCCAGTGCCCAATGAACTTTTTAGTGAAAATTTTTTCCTAATGTCCAGCCTAAACCTTCCCTGGTGGAGCTTGAGGCCATTCCCTCTTGTCCTGTCCCCTGTCACTTGGGAGATGAGGCCATCACCCTCCTCTCTACAACTTCCTTTCAGGTAGTTATAGAGAGCAATGTGGTCTCTCCTCAGCCTCCTCTTCTCCAGGCTAACCAACCATTCAACTTCATTGCTGATTAGGTTTGAAAAAGATGTCCAGTGAAAATATTTTGAGTCCTGCCTTTTCAAACTGTTGTACCTAAACTGTGAAGCATCCTGGACCCTGATGGAGTACTGTGGGGCAGCAATGGAGACAGGCTGGACAGGCTTATCCATCTTTCCCACTGTAAACGGTCCCTGTTGTACGCTCCCCTGCAAATAGTGGCTGGACACTCTTATGCAGTGTTAGTTGCTATGCTAAAAGTAAAGCAGTGTGGCCTGTGAGCCACGCAGGGCTGGGAATCACCCAGCACTCTTTTGCTCAGCTGAGTTAGCACAGCGTCTGAGACCAGGACCACAAACTGGCCCTGAGAGTTAGCAGGGAAGGGGTGCCTCTTCACTGAAGCAGGATCAAATTGTGACTCGCAGCCACATGCAGAGGGTGAAGATAGTATGGGCTTTTTGACATTTCAGTGTTTTCTGAGCTCATTCGTTCTTGACGCTATTGCAGCAGTCGCTTAGACTTCATATAGCAACAGCAATATACTGACAGCTGCCTTCTGCTTGTAGAGTCAACACAAGGAGCAAGAGAAGCCCAGTATGGATCCTAGAGCCAGACGGTAGTTTGTTCGTTTAATCTCTAGGTATGTAGAGTATGATCAGCACCATAGCAACTATCTGAGCCACTTCAATGAGTTACATACAGAGATAGCAACTTCTGATATTTATACAGCATCCTTTACTAGCAAAATTAAAAAATGCCACATATCTGTTTTATTGAGTAGGTAAACTGCATTCATTTGTTGATATGGAGGTGCCATAAAACCTCTGTTCCTGACACTACCTTATATCTACACAATAGAGACTGTTTGGCAACAAATAAGTAAAACAGTTACAGGTTCTAAGAAATGAAATAATAAACCAGGAGGATAAAAACATACTAAAAGGATGAATAATCAGTCTATGTGCAGAGCCCAGCTGAAACTTGGCAGCTTTATAAACCAGTTAACACAGAAATAAATGAAAGTCTAAACAAGAGGAATGAATCTGGAACAAAAAAAAATAATTCATGAACTCACAAATGTTATAAACTGATTGTAAAGATAAAAAAAAGTTTTTTTAATTAATTGTGTCGCTGTTGTTTATTCTACTGCATATTTATCTTCTGGGAAGATTCTGTATCTTCAAAAGCTATATCAAGTATATTCACAGAGCAGTACAAATGGAAATAAGAAATATTTCTCACTTGATATAATAAGACACAAATTTGTCTCTGTTATTAGCTATTTTTCCTCTGAATCATCTTGAACTACTAGTCAGACAGCAAAGTTAAAATAAACCATTTCATCATGCTGCAGAATATTTCTTAACAGTGTAATTCTTTCCTTTGCAGAATGCAGGTACTGAGCTGACAGTCGTGTGTGTCAGCATTTCCCTGGTGATTCTCAGCTTTTGCAGAATTTATGTTTTGACTAAAAGGATGTAATTATTTTTATAGACACAAAAATAAGATCTTTATATGTATACTGGCTCCACACAGTCCTGGTCAGTGGCAAGAATAATATACTCTGCATCTGAGACAAAATGTAGACTGTATCAATGAGGTCATCTCTGAACCTTAATTATGAGATAATGGTTGCAACTTGTAATTTCAGGCTTAATCAGTTTTATGACATCCAGCTTTGCAGAGCAGAGCCGGTGTGAATGCAACAGGAAAGCCTTTTGCCATGGGAACATCGTCATTCTTTTGGCAAACACTTGGCCACCATCGGCGCAGGCCCAGTAGTATCACAGCCACATCCCACAGAGGATTCAGGCTAGCAAAAGTCTTAGAGGGGAAAAGGCACCAGACCACCTCCTCCCACATGGTTGCAGGACCTGATGGATCAACCTGAGGAGACAGAGGCCTCTCTAAGGAAAGCCTCCTTAGAAACTCTTAAAAAAACCAGCTAATAAAACCATAGCGTTACATCACTGCAAGACTGTCATTCCCTGTGGCAGGGATGGATCTGACTGGTTTTGCACACTGTTCATCCTTATCACAGCGAGTGTAGGATAACTGCAGTTTCGAGGCTCAGTGAACGACAAGTGAAGTTTGCTGCATCAGCCAATTAATAGCATCGGTATTTACGCAGGAACAAAGCTGAAGTACAAATAAGGCCAGTGACTAAACCGTTCCAGCAATTACATTTAATAAGGTACTGTGTGTTATTTACAGAAAACATATATCACATATTTCCTACACATAAAATGCACACGATGTATAGAGACAAAAGCTGCGCTCCCATAACATGCTAAACAAAATAAATAAAACTTAATTATTTTGGCACAATAACTATTACATAAATAAATATTCTAGAACATACTGAACTAACATTTATTTACAGTCTATTGAAAGTGCAAAACAATTGGCTGAAAATTAAAATATTTGTAAATGCTTAAGACCATAAAATATGTGTTAATCAGCCACAATTAATTATAGCTGAAGTTTAAGGTTCTAATGTCCAGGAAATTATTATTTTGAAATCTATTTGTGCATATTGTGCTCTTTTTGAACCAGTCATTTGCTACCTTTATGCTATTGATTTCAACAACCTTACTATCATAATGGAATTTTGTAAAAACCTGATTGGTAGTTTAAAAAAAGAAATGTAAACACAGATTAATATATTTATCATTCAAAATATTTTCAGTCCTGTCAGTTTTCTGAAATGCCACACTGCTTGCAGTAGTAGGCGGTACGATTAAGATAATTTTTTTTCGTAGCATCTGTTCTATTTCAACTGGAAATATTTGTAAGTCTTGTCTGAATGGAACCACACTTTAGATGTCTCTTGATTCTACATTCTTTCATCAGACACTTAGATACATACTCCACTGAGGTCAACAGTAGCTGGGCAAGGTAAACTGATGATCAGTTTTGGTCCTGACCTGGAGAATAAGTCATAAAATACAGATTTTTAATTAGGAAGAAAAACACTACCTCCCTTAGAATTGTTAGAAGCTGTTTGTGTATTTTTCACTAACTATTTTACTTTATTATTTGCCTTTCTTTACCCATATAAGAAATCATTTACTACACTTTAGGATGAATTAACAGTTCAGAATGTGGCAACTCATACAGCTACAGTGCCTAAATTCTTACTCAGCCAAAGTTCTCTGACAGGCTTGTATATTGTGCGTTGCCTAAGACCTTAGAATATATTTTTGCTTATTTTTGTAGTGGCAGTGTGGTAGCAGAGAAAGTGAAGCTCTTAACAAGTGACCTTGACAGCATAAAAGATCATTTCTCATGATTGCTTCAAATGTTTATGCTCGACGCGGT
The DNA here is from genome assembly GCA_033558105.1 of Coccyzus lansbergi. Taxonomy (NCBI): domain Eukaryota; kingdom Metazoa; phylum Chordata; class Aves; order Cuculiformes; family Coccyzidae; genus Coccyzus; species Coccyzus lansbergi. The sequence goes on from JAUMJK010000983.1 coordinate 375,613, forward strand.
TCTAGTCGGTGAGACATCTGTGATAAAGTTCTCTGGTTGTCAATCACATTTAATTGCCGCACATAGCTCCGAACATCCTGATGGTTCTTATTAGTTAGGGCTGCGTCAGGGTCTGGTGAAAGAGAAATGATGTAGGTTTGATACATTTAAACGCACAAATGTCTGAACAGAATGCATAACCCTTTACAAGCTGTCACAGGAAACAACAGATCCTGGTGAGTTAAAAAGAAAATATTTAGAAATTGCTCTCTTTGAAACCCTTCCTCCATATCTGATCATCTTTCTAGTTACTACCCCCACAAATTAACTTTTTCTCTCATGTCCTTGGCTACATTTACTCAAATTGTTGGTCCTTGGTTACAGTTTTATACATCACCTTACCAGTCAACAGCTATAAATTATATAGCTAACTATTGTGATTTAAAGCTGCCCATCTGCTTTCGAACTAGCAGCTTTCACACACATTCAAAACTGTATAATTAATTTAAGCTTTCTTTCACAAAACATTCCCACCTCTAGCTTAGTACTAAATATTTGTAACACTAGTGCCTAGTGGCTGCCACATTCAAGCCTCAAAATTTATCACCTGTTTACATTAACTAACACAACCATGTTATATCTACACCAACAATTACGAAATACCAGTGAGTTGAAATCTGAGTATCTTCATCCTCACAGTGAACAGTTTACAATTTCATGAAATAGGTGTTTGTTGGCTTGATCTCAAAAAGAAAGATACTGAACCATATCCAATATATAAATGCACATATGAGGTCCGAAACAAAAAAGCTGAGACTAACCCTATAGCTTGGGAACCAAAAGTGGGAGAGGAGAGACAAAGATATGGTTAGAGAACATGTTCTAACCTGTCACAGTTAGATGAAATTTAAGCCTGCCACTCAGTATGAGTAGACGTGTGTTCAAATCCAGACATTTTCTCATCCTTGGTCAGAAAATGTCAGTGTGCACCAGCTTTGTCTGTGAAGCAGTTTTTAGCTTGTAACAACATTGCTGTGCTTGAGCATCCACCCTGTTCACCAGACCTAGCTCCCTGTTCCCAAAGACCAATTTGATGCCCAAAGGAGCCCATTTATTATTGGAAGAAGATTTGAAAGCAAAACCAATGGAGATCCTCAACAGCCTTTCTGAAAACGATCAGTGGAATTGCTTTGAATGTTGGCCGGCATTGTATGTAGCTGTGTGTCACCTCAGAAGGAAACTATCTGGATGGTGATTGTAGCTGATTTTCTCTATTTGTTAAATAACAAGAGTTAAAGGCACAGTCTTGTTTTGTTTGTGTCAGACTTGGTACACACACGAAAAGCATGGGACTTAGATATGGTACATCTGCAGACTGAGATTTTTTTTACATCATGGATAGAGAAAATCCACTTCCATTTCTAAACGTGTGGAGGTCTTGCTCGTGATTAATACATTCAAACTAAAACACAGATGGCCAGAAAAACCTTGATGGTGGGACGGAAAATAAAAAAGCACCATTAACTTCATCTTCTAGAGTTAAGCTTTGACACAGATGGAAATAAACTATTTTTATAAAAACATGTTGTGATATATTATTTATTCTGTTATTTGAGAAAGAGGAAGGCTGCTGTGAGGCAACATGAATGAAGTGCTGAGGAAACGACAGTGTCCCTGGGACTGAGTGCACCTAGATGGGATGAGACCCACAGAGCAAGCCTGTTTGACCACACAGCTCTGTCATCTTACATGGCCTCAAGTAAGTTCTGGTAATTATAATGACAAACGGGTTTTAAGTTCATCACCTTATGCAGTCATGTCACTTATAAATGTCATGTTTCTAGACTGGGTTCCTACAAAAACAGGGCGTATCCAAGCAAGTATCTTGTATGTATCTGTGTGCTGCCATCTGCTAGCCTTACTTCAACCACTATCTATCCAGTGGATGATTTCACCCAGCTCAAATTTGACAGACATGCAGAGATCTCTCAGATATTTAGCTCCTTCAAATGCTTGGAAAGAGACAGAGAAGGGGCTTATTAGAATTTCCTGAGGGGTATCTCACCCTGTGAAACATGAAAGGATCCAGACATGGAAGAATCACTGGAAACCAGCTTTTCAGTTGTGGTATGCACAGAATTAGTTGTAATTACTGTAGCTACTGATAATGCTGACTATGCAGTTGCTGTAATACACTTACTGAAAGATTGGCTTCGGCAGAATTTCACCGTCCTGACAGTGCTGGCAATCATGCGCTGGAAAGAAAAGATGGGATGCAATCAGAGAAAAAGCGCTGTATTTCATCATCATTTAAATGAAGCACCTAACTGTGCCTGAGTGTAAAGACATATGCCAATAAAAGCAGTCATATGAATGAAAATATAATTTTAATGCTGATACCCTCATATGTAGGATGTGATTTGCATTTACACAGGCTTTAAATGAGCGTGAATGGAATTTACATGTGCTCAGAGAACCCTTTCCTTCACTTAAATGCTGTAAAAGGCCTTAACTAAGAAGGAAAATCAGCCACTTCAATGTGCATTTTTGATAATATCTTCCCACATTAAAAAAGGAGTATCATGTAGAGAACCCTTGGAGTACATACACATGTTAAGTTTAAGGCCATCAGTTCCTAACAGCAAGGCCATTTCTAGACATATTCAGCAATTAAAGAGCTTTCAGTTTGAGTTTAGAATACAGTCCTCCTTGAAACTGCCAATGTAAAATGAGCATGTGAGTGTGTATGTTTACTGATTCCCTCTGGAAATATGCTCAATTCACAGGTGAGATGGCCAGTGTTAGAAATGTGGCCTTGTAGGCAACTTTCATCAGACCTATTAGCTTGCACAAGTGTCTCTAACCCAACAAGAAAAGTAGCTTCACTTTTGGTGGATACTTTGACTGGCAATTCACAAAAAAAATCAGAAGTCATTTCATTCCTTCTTGGCTATGCTTGCTCTTCAGTAAATAAGCATCATTTCATTCATTTAGTTAAGAACATACTAATCACAGAATCATAGGATTCCTAGGTTGGAAAAGACCTTTGAGATTATCAAGTCTAACCATACCTGTCTACTACTAAATCCCTAAGCAATTCATCTACCTGTCTTTCAAATACCTCCAGGGATGGTGCTTGATAACCCTTTCAGTAAAGAAGTTTTTTCATATGTCCAACATGAATCTCCCCTGGTACAGCTTGAGGGCATTCCCTCTCATCCTGTCACTTGGGCAAAATGACCAACATCCACCTCTCTACAACCTCCTTTGAGGTAGTTGTAGACAGTGATAAGGTCTCCATTCACGCTCCTCTTCTCTAGGCTAAACAACCCCAGTTCCCACAGCTGCTCCTCATAAGACATTCTCCATCCCCTTCACCAGCTTCATTGCTCTTCTCTGGACACGCTGCAGCACCTCAATGTCTTTCTTGTAGAGATGGGCCCAAAACTGAACATAGCATTTGAGGTGCAGCCTCACCACTGCCAAGTATAGGGGCAGAATCACTTCCCTGGTCCTCCTGGTCATGTTGGAGCACCTGGGCACATTGCTGGCTCCTGTTCAGTCGTCTGTCAACCAACACTCCCACATTCTTCTCTGCCAGGAAGCTTTCCAGCCACACTTTCCCAAGCCTATAGGCGCTGCACGGGGTTGTTATGTCCCAAGTGCAGGACTCTGCACTTTGCCTTGTTAAACCTCAGCCCACTGATCCATTGTTCAGATCCCTTTGCACTTTGACAAATGACATACTATTTTACAATAGTTCTTAAGAACAGAAAGAGACAAGAGGGAATGGCTTCAAGCTCTGCCAGGGGAGATTCAGGTTTGACATAAGGAAAAAATTCTTCACTGAAAGGGTCATTAGGCAATGGAACAATCTGCCCAGGGAGGTGGTTGACTTGCCTTCCCTAGAGGTGTTTAAGGTATGGGTGGATGAGGTACTGAGGTGCACGGTTTAGAGACTGGTGGGAATAGTTGGACTCAATGATCCAGTGGTTCTCTTCCAACCTGGTGATTCTATTATTCTATGATTCTATGAAAGGAAGGTAAGTCATAAAGCAAAATATTTGTTATTTAGGCCTGGACTGCAAAATTTTAACTGGCTTGTATTATTAGCGCCACAGAGGTAATACACACACCCATGTTGGGCCAAATTGGTTGTTCTGCAAAACATCAAAAAACCTGAAACTTCAGCAGTAAACCTGAATTCCTTAGCTAAATAGCTTGATTCAATCACTGTTATAAAGACAACTTTGTTTCAGTTTTTTTCCTTAGATTAAGAAAAAGCAGAGGACGGAAATGCTATTCCTAATCAGAGTCGAATGTTTGTTGCATACTTTCACATCATCCAAATTACTACACAGCTGCCTGTCTTAACGCAGCACACTCTCACCAGGCTGCTTCGTACCTTCTTGGATGAGATTAACAAGCTAAACATAAACACACACACAATAGAATGATATATTTCTTACTAGCAAAACAGCAAAACTTAGGGCATATGCTCACAAAATTCATACACAATTATAACTTTGTATGAAAACTACTTTATAAAAAAACCTTTGGGAAATCTGTCATTCCAGAAGTGGGAAGCACCAGTGTAAAACATTCCTTACACACATACTGAATGATCTTAAACATGTCAATGCACAGTCAAGCATACAAAAATGGGTGTGGCTGTGGTCAGCATTAAAAGTGCTACTGCTATATCATGTACTGCATTTTTGTGGATTACACTTTGTATAATCAAATTCAATATAGCTATTCTGAAACTGATATAAAATATTTTAATTCTAAAATGAAAGATCCTAAAAGGATATGGGTCTACTTATACCTTTACTAACACAATACGTATTTACATGTGTAAAGTAAGTAGATTTCAAGTCATAATCAGTTTTATCCTGTTAATTTTTATACCTTTTCAAGCCATTACTACTAGTAAGATTATCTAAGGCACTTACCTTGCTTAGTGTTAACCATGTCAATAAGCCCCACTGACTTCAATGCAACTTCTTAAAATACTCAAAGATAAGCACCCATTATAATATAGAACACACTGCACATTACAGTGTTGGTTCTTTAAGTCTAACGAAGTAAAATGAAAATCAAAACAACATATATGTTTAAACATGAATGTCTCACAACTCCATGGATCCATATTTGGCTGTTATGTGATACTGCTATTTTGATTTATACCTTTTAAAAAAAAACTATTTCAAAGAGAGATTATAAAATTCAACTGGACCAGTTAAGCTGATGAAGTTTCAAGAGTGTCACAGCATCAAGGGAGGTTTTGCTAAGGACACTTTATTTTATGAAGGTAGGTAGTGTTGCTTGATGTGCTTTCTACATGAACTGTTAATATGTGTCCCTGCAGTACTCCCTTCACAATGCTTTTTTCCAAGTGCTGTTGTACTGTCTAATATAAACTGAAAAGAGTTCCTGTTTGGGTAAAAACTAAACAGAAAAACAGCTTAAGAAGCAGAAGTCAATTTCCCTTCCTGAATCTTGTAGATAAGTTAGCTTTTTTTAAATTCAAGAAAACTAGAAACATGTACAAAGAAAATATTCACATGAAGTTTAATTGCCAGCTCCTTAAATTTTTCTTCAAATAGAGGCTCACCTCTAGTTAATGTCTGCAAAAATTAACCTCTGTTTACCCACTGTGCTAGGAAAGACTATTACTGAAAAGCCATACAAACCTAAATTTGGATCTTTCTGAAACAGAACTGACTGCATAATGTAACAAGCAACCGCTACTACCAGCACACAACAATACCCTTTCAAGTTTTATGCAGTCTGGAGTAGTGGCAGCAGGCCAGCACATTATCTTCTAATCCATTCCAAAGCCAGGTTTCTAAATGTTATAAATATTCATATATGCCATAGAAAAATACTAAGGGTTTTAGTCACACACTTTTTGCATAATCTTTATGTTCTAAAAATGAAAAATGTTTGCCCTTTTTTTTGCATAAGGATCGGAGTGTGAATTCTCTTTTGTTCATCTCCATAAAACCCAAAAACCAATATGCGCAGATTTTCTAATCCTCATTTCACACCTGAAGGGTGAAGAAGCTTGACAAAAAGAAGCATCAGTGGCCAGCATGGTGGCACTGTCTTGTGCTGCCGTGGCAGCACTTCCAGAGCTCTTTCATGACTTCTGCTCCCTCTACAGGTCCCATTTGTGAGACAAGCTTGGTCATGCAAAATGGAGGAGGTGCCATGGAAAGTGATCTTTGTTCAGGCTGCCTGATGATCTGAGAATTAGCATGGATAAAGTCCTCAAAATGATTGCATCTTCCCTCTATGAACACTAAATTCTGTACTGGCAGTCGGAATGCAGGATTATGCAGCTGCAAACCAGTAAGTGGTCAAGAGTATGAAATACTGTCTGTCCTTAAGGAGAGTCATACTCAGTACTTCCCTCACTTTCCTCTCTCTTCTTCCCCTGGAAGGTCATAATTCTAGGAAATGGTTTTAAATTTTTTTTCTAAATATATAGCTATAAAAGCAGTGCCATTTGAATGTTATATATTGCCAAGTGCTGCACTGCAGGTTGTAGGTTGTCCTCTATCTGCTAAATCACACAGAGTTTATAGGAATTCATACTACTGACAGCTTTTGGGGCTCTTCTTCACATGAAAAGATCATTAATGGAACTAAAAGACAAATGTGTATTCCAGATCATAAATTAATTGTGTTTGCTGTCTACTGCCTTGTTTTAACTTTCAGACTTGCAGACTTTTAACTTTGAGACTTGCAGCTCTCAACATGTTCTCAACCTGCCAAACTATAGCTACAGAATTTTAAAATCTTTGCAAGCTTATTCATTCCTTTTTCCTCTATGACAAGTGTGTCTTCAGTTTTTACATTGATGGATCTTCTTAAGCAACACCTGCAAATAACACCTACTGTCAATTCACAAGTGGAGAAAAAATGCAGGTAGTTTTTACCACACAAGGTCATGGAGTATACACCAAACTAAGAAGGCACATTTAGGCAACACTATGGTGAAAACAGCTTGTACCTTGTCCCCATCACCTTCTAACAGCGAGATAAGTAAAAGACCTTCAGTACTTCTCTATAACCATGTCTTGTTTGGTGTTGAAGACAAAGCCTTTTACTCAAGGCCTATATTACTAATACCAGTAACACTGTTATTCTGTTTACTTACTGGAAAAAGTATACGCAAGATGTTACAGGGTGAATTTTAAGGCCAAATGTTTGTTTCCTGCACACACAAACATACACACTGCTTCATGCAATAAATGGCATATTAAAGAGCATAAGTACCGTGCAAATACAAGGAGTACACCTATTTCTGACACAATCAATATTGTTTGCCCACATCTTGTACAAACCAAATGCCTCCACTTACAAACTTCCCTCTTCACACACTGCTGTGGCTCTAACACACATGGTGCTCTCTTCCCTGGGGTAGCTGTCCCTGCCTTTCTACTCCTCACACCCTCCTCCAAATAAAAGGCATCCATCAGGATTAGGAGATGGAGAAGGGGGGGAAGGAGCAGGCAGTTACAAAGGCAGCAGCAGGTAAAGTCCAGCAGTGCTCTGCAGAGTCATGTCCTCCCACTGCTGCCAATACCACAGTTCTGCCACTACACCTCTGAAAAATCAACTTATAGGAAAGTGTAACAGGAAAAAATCGACTAGTTCTCATTTTAGCCTGACTTGCTAAAAAAAAAAAAAAATCTAGGCTAATGTGGCTTAACACCGTCTGCCTGGTTTTCCCTCCTTCTCTAGATAATTTTGTCATATTTCAAAAAAGAACCCAGAGTTTTTAAAACATATGAAAGCTCCTACCAGTTTTCTGTGAAAATAGATGGCTATGGACAAGAGAAAGGTCATGTAAGTGCCCTCTTCTCCTGTCTTCTTTGGGGAACTGGCTGTAGTGCAAGTTCCTATGTTATGACAAAAACCTGTTCACACAGAAATCCCCAGCCATGAAGAAACCACACATGCCTCAGCCACGAGGAAAGCTCTGAGCAGAGCTCAGGCAGCCATGAGGCACAAATGTTTAGTAAAGCAGGCCTTGCTGTTTCTGGCACTGGAGGAAGTCTTGGCTCAGACACTGTCTGACAGCCCCTGTGTGTTTTAAGATGCATAGTTTAATATAAATAATAACAGAAACATCAGAAAACATTAAAGATTTAAAGGACGCTGTTTCAGCCTAAGAGATGCCATTAGATCAAACTTCTACTTTTGGCTGACTGTTACAGGAATAAAGTTGTCAGCAGCACATCAGCTGTCGGGATCAGAGCTCTGTGGTGAGAATGCAGACATGGTGCCAGAGGCTGTTCTCAGCTTCATCACTGTGCTTACACAAGAGACAGAGGGATCCACCTCCTCTGATGGCAAATGGCACCACCGGTGGCAAGTACTCAGACATTTTTATTCATAAACTTCAAAAAGAATCAAAGTTAGGATGGATCAAGGGGAATAATTTTTCAAAGAATGAAGATGTTTAGACAGATCAGGAAGAGTGGCTCCCAGCAACATTCATAGGTATCTCTATCTGCTTGTGACAGAACATCATGCAGCAGAACAAACAGGTAGAAACAACAAATGGCAGGACAGGATTTCTGTGTGGAAATCTGGTTTCTACGTTTCTCCTGAAAATGGCAGAATAACATCCCAGATTTCCCTATTGTTTATATTTATGTAAAAGAGAGCTGAATTTATATGTATGTTGTCTGGCTGAGTTGTCTTGTCTTCACTAGTTAATATCTGGCAATTATGTGTAGATATGACAGTTGTAAGCTTAACACAAGTAGGTGGTAGTGACTGAGGTTTAACAGTAAGCTTTTCTTCTTTGCTTGACCTGATGACACAAGCAAAAAACTAAAAACTGTCAGGTCCACGTTAGGATTTGAATGAATAATGTGGGTAAAATCTGAATATACATTGCTTTGAAGAGCTACAGGTTGGGAGAAGCAGTGAAAATACCATAGAAGCATGCAGAATAGCTAGCGAAGAAGGTTATAAAACCACAAAAGATATACTTGTAGTTAGGCTGGCATAAAAAGCAGAGTGAGCTTTTAGGTAGAGCTCTAAATAAAGAAAGGTTAAGAATACTGAGAAAGGAGAATGTTTCCCAGTCTGTTGTGTGGAGGAACATGAGACATTACATTTATTCTTTGAAAAGTATACAGCATCAAAAATATATTAATGGATCTTCACTTTCCCCTCCTAAAGGAAATGCTTGAAGCTCAGATTAATGAACAAAATGGGTGATACTACATTCACGCACCATAAAATTTTATTTAAAACCTTTGGGTGCTACTAGTAAATCTATGTTGTGGACAGTGCCTTATATTCAGAATTATGCTATGTGCAGACTAGGGTGAAAAGAGCAGACCTGCATGAGCCCAGATAAAGATCAGTTTAAGCTGCTACAAAATTCACTCTTGGCCTTGGGAGTGTCAGACTGTGGTACAGAGTGGTGTAGAACCATTTCTAAATGACCAGTCTGGGTCGAACTTCTGTTTATGGGCTCCTGCCTCCTGTAATGGCTTTTACACGTGATCAGGCATAAAGAAGAGCCTGAGGCATACAGCTCTGAGGCCTGCAGATGTACCAGATCTTCTGGATCGGAAGGTATAAGTAGGCCAAGTGACATGGAGAACATGGATCCAGCCACATAGCCATAGTTATAGCAATGTAGCTGCCATCCCTCCTGGTTTGGAGGTGCTCCAGCCAAGTTTGAGATTCCTTTGTGTTCCCCAAAACATCTACACTACATGTTAATACATATGTTAGCTATGTAATTAGAACAAGCAGTTCAGGAAAAAGTCCTTTTCTTCAGGTAGAAGGCTCAAAGGCTTTGGAAGGAGATGATAACACAGTCTGTATATGCAATTACAGAGTGTCATTATTGCAAAGTGAGGTCAGGCACTTACTCGGGCTGAGACGTATTTTCACTATAGGACAGAGGCTTTCCTGGAGCTACAAACTAAAATCTAACTGTGATGATAACTTTTCTGTGAGGTTTTCTAAAGAGCTGCAAGTCCTTCTTTTTCACCCTCCAAGGTATCAGCACCCAGAAGTTATCACAAGCTCATCCATAGTGTAGTGGAAATAAACATGGAGCAATTCTGATTACTGTGGTACTAAGAAAAAGTAGATATAGGCCAGCTTGGACAGTGCTTTGAGCAGCCTGTTCTGGCAGGAGGTGTCCCTGGTCATGGCAGAGGGGTTGGAACTGGACGATCTTTACAATCCCTTCCAACCCAGAATAGATATGCTAGCCTGGCTGCTGAATGTAGTTTTAGTGCTGGAACAGTCAGTCAGGTTTGGTTTTGCAGTGCAGTTGCTCATAACTGGTTGCTCATAACCCTTGGTTCTCAGATGCAGGTGTCATTAACCACTTTAATAAAGAACATGGCCTTAGCAACCAAGAAAATGGCTTCTCACTGTTTAGAAACATGAGTTTCAGCTGAGATTTCTGCCATGGCAAGTTAATTCCCTGCAGTTTTTGACAATAGTGTTTGAAATGATGAAAGCTTATGTGTAGGATTTAAAATAAATCAAATCTGAGCATAATCTAGCCTTCTAGATCCCCCTTTCAAATACTAAAGCAATCAAGTCACAGAAGTCTCCTTTCACTTGTTAAAGGAAAGAGGAAAATAAGATGTTGTTCACATTCTATACTAAAGCTCCTTTCAATCTCTGAGGATCAATGCAGAACTATCCCAGGCTGAGGCAGTTCAATCTTGTTTGAAGGAACAGCAGTTAAAATTACAGCTTGGTCCCAAACTGGCCGTTAAAAATTCTCTCTAACATCTCTGCTTCCTGTCACTGCTGCTGCCTCTCCTAGGAAACATTTCGGCTGTGCATGGCTCAGTGGGCAGTTTCTCCTCCACCTCTGTGAAGTTTTCCAGAAACCCAGAGGTCCCGGCTGCTGGGCACAATGCAGACTATTTTTGCCAGCTCTTGGTCCTGTCTTCACTTTCTCTAGCCCTGGAAATCATTGTTGAAGTGCACTCTTGAAGAGATGAATAGGGAGGTCTTTTACAATTTTCATTTCAAATATATCATACATACCATTTTTTCAAAGTTTACCAGATTGTCAGTGAATGTCTTGTTTCCCTCATGAGTAAACGTCATATCTGTATAGAAATAAAAGCCACATAAAAGCCCATTAATGAATTATGGCCATACAAACAAGCAGAACATATTCTTTATCTCTTACAAATATTAAAGCAGCTGTAAAACATTTTGGTTTTAATTTGCAGCATTTCTGAGACTACTACATTTGAGGTATGATACTCAGATGTACTAAAGCAGTTTTTCTTGTCTCTGTGTCATGCTTTTTATAATGGAAAAAGATCATACCTCACACTGAGATTGATTTTTGCTTTTCCTTGCTGCTACTCTTATTCTTCAAATATTTGACAAATAGCTTTCAAGTTAATAATTCTGCTAACATCCAAGCTTACCTTTTATAAGTAGTGGCATGAAAGGAATTATTGGAGGTTCCAATTTAGCTACAGTTAGTCTGTAGGCCCTATGGTTTCTTGATGGATCCTATAAAAAAAAAGAGAAATCAAATAATTACTAATATATATTATTATATGTATTGAGACACTGTATGCATTCATTTCGATGTCATGGCATTTATTAAAATCATCATTTTCCCCCGTGGCTTTCAAAGTGAATCTGCAAACTAAGACACCTTTTATCATTCTCCCATACAGCTTACATGATGAGAAGACAGCTGCTAAACAAACATTTTTCACGCCAAATAGCAAGGTAAGATATGATTACAAAAAATTGTTCATAAAAGGAACCACACATTTTTCTTCCCTCCTTGCAGCTGCAGATCTAGTTTCACATATGTTGTAACACTAAAATGTATTGCCTGGAAAAATCCAGGTTGGAAAATATAATTTCCCATATGTACAACATGTGATAAAGCTTTTCTGAATTCCCAGATTAACTTTGAGTGGTACATAAGTTCTCTCAGAGTAGGTTCCTAAGAGTATAATTTATTAGTCATACATACTTGTTTTAGCAGCTCTAAAATGGGATCATAAACTTCTTAAAGTCAAACAAGGACATATAAAATGTTCTGAATCAAGGAATTCAAATCTGTTACTCAGAAACTGAATTAGCTCAGATTGTGCATAGAATAAGGGATCCATTGCTATTCACCATTAAGCTTTCAAACTCTGCATAGATCTTCTTAAACTTGCTTGGAAGTTTCTGTTAATAAAAACAAAAACAGTAAACCTTAATTAAATCCAATTTGTGTGGTAATTTTACTGTAAATGCTAGTTCCTTCTACAATGCCCTAAGTCAGGAAAGTGCTTTTTTGCCAGATATTTCTAACAATGTGCTAATCTAAAATACAACATGTCTCCTAGCAACCAGATTATAAATAGAGACCAGCCATGAAACCTGGATCCTGACTGAAACCCCAACTTGAATGTACTCCATTGGGATGTTTAGATTCAGATTTTTGTTTGGCTCGCATCACAATCACTGAATTCAGGATGCAAGTGAAAGTTCAAGTCAATGGTTTCAGGACATTCCTGATTACAACCTATCTGAATATACTATTTACACACAGCTTGCTTAGGGGTAGCTCAGCTTAATTATTCATAACTGTGATGAACTGCCCTTGTAACATTCAAATCCATGCCTGGGCATTTCCAAAAGCTTTTTTTGCTTGTGATGAGGTATCATGAGCTATTGCTCGAATTCTTGACATGACCAGCACCCAAAGGCCTCTACTGCTTTTTGGGGTATAAATTAATGAATAGTTTTTCAGTCCACAATACCTACCCAAATAAATCACAATCAGTTGATCATGCAGTGACTGGGATGAGATGAGCTTTACTAAGTATTTTCTTTCCCCCTTACTTTTCACATTTTAAATAATTTTATGATAAAGACTATAAGATATGTTAAAAATTAATTTCAGAAATCACAGTAATTTTTTAAGCACACTGAGAACATGTCAGCTTTCTAGTTTTAATAAGAAAATTCTCAATATTTGCTGATTTAAATCAGACTACTATTGGCAGCAAGTAACATTAAAAAATAATAGAGACTTGATAGGGCAGAAATTATTTTTTTGCAATACTTTCTACATTTAGAGTGCGTACCCTAGCAAGATATTTACACTGTGCCACAGCAAGGGCCTAATTTTTAATGATGTGTGTGAACAACTGTGTGCCTACTTTGCATATGCATGCAGATTAGGTATTTGTGAAATAAGTGGTATAATTGGACATTTGCACCTGCAAATATCTAATTTGTGCATGCATCTAATGTAAATGCATGATAATATAGCAAAAATGAGGCCTTGATAGGTTTGGTTTGAAGTATATTCTGTATATACTTGGCTAAAAAAACAAGCTGCAGATATTCTCTTGATAAATTGCTCTCCAGAACTGGAGTGTGATATTTCCCTGAATTCACGTTCATATCCCACACCTACAAATAATCTGTGCCTCTCCAGCTCAGACCATGTGCCCATTTCATATTGCTGTATGTAGTATATACATTCAATTCCCTTCTCTCTATTCATACTACTCCTGTACTGCCTCAGGTCTCCCAACTATTCCTTTTGGTAGCCACAAATGACAGGTCATCATTTGGAGAAACCGATCGGCAAATCTTTGCCTTTAGCACTGATTGTTTATACCACTTGCAACATGTACTTCTGAAAATCGGTCTGACGTCTTCTGACATGTTAGTCTGACCTCCTGTTTCGCAGCACTTTTTCAAAGGTGTTTGAATTTTGGTGTCGGTTGCGTCAATACCCTCAGCCATGCTACCTATTTTGAATTTTTAATGAAAATACAAATACATGCACATTCAAATCTGCAGTGCTTTTGACAGCCAGTATATTCTTAATGGTTACATGTGCTTACTATCCTGCCTTGCTGAACATTGCACTCTTTGTATATATTCACATACAAAAAAGCAAAGCCATGGAAAAAGGTGGAAAATGAGACTGAAGATCAAATTGATAGTAAGCAAGGGGGTGCGTGCCAGAGAGAAAACCAGAATTAGCTAGGACAAACCCACACTTTAATAGGAAAACAGAGTCCATACGGAGATTAGAAAACAATATATGTAGAGAGAAGATGGATTTTAGTGAAATACCTACAGAATTATCTCACTAAATAACCAGCAAAGTCGAGCAGAGCTCATCAATAGAAGCTGCTGTTTTCACTCGTTAACTGCTTCTGAGTATTAAGCACATCTATGGGTATACTGTCTTACTAATAAAAAATGCCAGTCTCAGCTAAAGGAATGTGCTAAGAACCTGAATTAGTAGATCTAGTTTTATCAATAATAAAGGCCAAAGTCATGGTTTTTTTGCTAACTAAAAGCACAAATCCCAAACTTCTTCAAATTGGATTTTACCAAAGACTTACCTCCCACGTTAATGAGAGACGGCTCACAGCAACATTACTCAGTCCCATAATAATAGCGAAAAAAGAATTCAGGTTTTTATATTCTTTACAGCTGAAACAAAAAGAGACAAGAGTTTTATGCATCAATTGGGGCAGAAGTACACATGACAACCCAAAGACAGCTGAACCCAGGTATCTAGCATACATGTGACTGAATTTGGGAAGCTCTGGCCAGCACAGCATTACTGTGTGAATTCACCACACCCTGGAGGCTCCTTATCTCTCCCTCCTAAAATGACCTCCTGCTTCCACTTCACTGGATGCCAGCTCTGAAAGGACATTAAAGACTTTGAAGTTCCCCATCCCGAAACACAGTCCTGAAACCTAGCTAAATTCAGTTCCAGGGAAGTCCAGAGACAATGGAAACAACTGGGCTGACCTCGCTGACAACTTTTGAACAGCTACTGAATGCTGGAAGCTGTCCCTAGATGATCTTCATCATAGTTTATAGGGGCACTAAATCTTTTCAAATGGAGAAGATCAGCTGCCTAGAGATGAGTGTGTGTCAGTGACCTCTCTTCTCTTGCTGTATATGATTGTTAACTAGTACTTGTAGATTCTTTAGACTCTTTAGGACATTTCATGCAAAGAACTGCCATTTCTCACCAGCACCATTAAAGAGGTCTTAAGCACTGGGAGCTCTAGGTCACTCTTCATCCCTAACACAAAGGAGAACTTTTGTTACTGATCAGGAAAACCTGGAACATGTAACTGAGTATTATGGAAGGTCCAATACACCATATGCAGGAGTAGACGTGATTTGACAGGAAGAACCTGCAAAACTGCTCAACTGGGACTGCATCAGGTGGCTCATTGGCTCAATAGGAAGGGAAGAGAGAACAAAGCCCATTTTTCACAACTAATTTGCCAATATATGATTTGCCAACCTCATCTTCTGCTTCTTTTGCTGTTTACCAAGATTTTTTTCATGATTCTAACTATGATTTTCATATATATATATATTTTATTCATTGCTGAAGATCTCATTTATTCCTAGGTATCCTCAGCTCAAGACGAAATTAGTACAATTATCCCATCCTACTGCCCAACTCCATAATTCCCACAGCACCCTACCGTTATTCCATTCTTTTTGTCCCTCCATTTCACTAGACTCGATGTATTGAGTGGGTGAGTCCTTTAGATCTGGGCCTCACCTGTGTCTGCACTAAGTGAACACTAAAAATGTGAAAAAAGATCTCTCCCATCTGATGGTCTGTCTGTTAGAGATTGCTGCCCCCTCAGATCTTCTAGCAGAACTGCTCATACACATTCTCTCACATCAGACTAGGGACAGTGAGCACGGTTAGTCAAGATAAGCTGAAATGCCAAAGCTACCCCAGTTTATTCTGACTA
The DNA here is from genome assembly GCA_033558105.1 of Coccyzus lansbergi. NCBI lineage: Eukaryota > Metazoa > Chordata > Aves > Cuculiformes > Coccyzidae > Coccyzus > Coccyzus lansbergi. The sequence goes on from JAUMJK010000983.1 coordinate 391,386, forward strand.
GAACAGGTCAGGGAGTGCCTCTTTAGTGGATCTGAGGGGAGATAAGGATAAAAAGCAGCTAGGACAGGCTGTTTTATACATATATATACATATATATATACATATATATATACAGGCTGTGATAACTCTTCTCCAGGCACAATTAAATCCAGGAAGGGATATCTGTCTACAGCCTGCGAAATTGAGAATTGCGGCATGGTAAGAATAATTAGTACCACACAGCAGTATAGGTAGCTGCAAATATACCTGCAATATGTAATCTGAATCTATCTTTCACTTTAAAAAGAAAAGGTTTTACCAATTACATTAAGCAATGTAATTTAACGGTTAAAATCCATCTATATGTATGACATTCTACACCAAATATTCTGTAAATTATACAGGCTCTATACTGAGTAGCTCAGTTACAAACAGAGGACCACTGTAAGGTAGCAGAAACAGCATCGTGTGACTACACTGCATAGACGCTGCCTTTAAAATGTAAGAAAGTGGATCCTCCAAAGCTCTACAGTGTGCTCAGTGCAGAGGTCCCTCTGTCTCCCAGAATAGACTACATTGGAAAAAAAATTCCTGCTAGTATGAATTGTAAACACACACATGTGCACACACTTGTCCCCAACACAAATATGTGTAGTTAAAAACTCTCAGTGCATACATGAGCATATTCAGCTTGGTATTTTCTTTCCAAACACACAACCTTCAAAAATTTCTTACAGGTTTATTGGGATTATAGCATATGGATGTGTATGGAAAGAATGATTTTCAAAAATGAATGAAAGTATCTGAGTATGGCGGTAAATAAGAAGGTTTCTTAATAGCCTGTGGATGTATCTGCAAAGAGGAAATATACACCAACTGAGCTTGTGCTCAGAATATGTGCAAGTACATCCTAGGTCTTTCTAATAAGATTAACACGGGAAGAACTCATTGTAGGAAATACAGTTCGATTCTTCCCTTTGTTTGAAAGTTTAATCCTACAATGTTTGGAGAAAAGAGAAGAACCCGGTAACCTCTACATCCATTCCAAGCAGACGCAAAGGCAACAATGGCTGCTCCTGGAACAGAAAGCCCACGCGCACAGCAGCTGCAGCCAGCACTTGGCCTCATGCTTGGCTGCACAGGCAGGGAGTCCACATCACAGGGTGTGTGGGGTGCCAGACACAAAATTATGTGCTTTCTGCAGCAGCTTCTGAGCCCCCTGTCACAGAACTGAAACAGGGTTCTTAGTAACAGTTGTCTTTGAAAACTGGCACGTGCAAGGCATCTTGTTATGACCAGTCATGCCTAAGATTAATAGTGCAGCTCTGAGGTTCTCCCCAAACACTCCTCCCCTAACACTCCTCTAATGAGTCTAGCACTTCTAGGTAGGGTAAAGTTCTCACTAGGTCTCAAGGATCTTCAGAAGCAAAACTTCCTAAAAGATATTGCTTCAAGGCCTGGGCCTGCATCTTTTGATCCAATTCCTTGGCTTTTTCTCCCCGCTAACTTCGGTGCACTTTGTGTTTGTTTTACCACATGCTGTAGCACCAGTTTCCATGGCAGCACGGCACAGAGGGCAACAGCCTGGCAAAACTTCCCAGTGCCTTCCCAGCAGCTGCAATTAAACCTGACTGCTTGGTTTGTATGGGGGAAAATCTTGTGCTTCAGATTTCTCTGCTTTTAGGAGACAAAGAGGACTCAGCAGAGCAGACTGCTTTTAGCTATTTATTTTTAGCATTGCAGTGATACTAGAAACATGGAAGTAAACAGGAGGTTGTCAAGCTGTTGTAAATAGCATCATATTAAACCTATGACACTGAGGAACATACAGGCTAGGACGCTATATTAAGGAGACATTTAACTACAATTTTAGGATACTCTATTTCAACTGTTTATGGAAATTACTATTGCATCTTAATTTGCCACATTTCAACATTTTCCCTTTTCGTGCCTCTGAGTTAGAAAAGATCCTGACTCGCCCGTGTGTGGCTGCCACTGCCCTCTCCTGGACACAGCCTGTCAGACTGGCAGCTTGCTTCCCAGTTTTGCTCTGTGGAATGAGATAATGGAATGCGCAGTATACACATTTTTAGAAATGAAACAGGTAAATTCCATCTTCTGTTCTAAATATAAACCTGACCCTGCGTGCCCACCACTAGATTTCAAAAATCTTCAGCTTTGACCAACCGTACTCGTAGTGGAGTTCCATAAGAAAGTTTCCAGAAAAAAAGTCTGTACTTGCAGAGTGGGGCCCTTCCCAGAGGCGGGGGGCAAGCTGAGGTAGAGTTTTGATGTGAACATTGATTTTAGCTACGTGGAATCATTGACTGAGAGGAGAGTGGCATCGCAGCTGTAACACAGCTATACTTAATGATGCAAAAAAGGTAAAATTAATTATATAGTTGCAAGTAATAAGTTTGTTCAATAAGACTCCCTAAAGACCTCTAGTCACAATGTCCAAAGTCACAGGCAAATACTTAAACAGGCAGTTCCTCCCTGCACATCTCAGCTGTTTATTCAGATGCTGATGAATGTAACAAGTGCACTACAAACTGGAAAGGAAGGAGGAGGGTAAGCATGATAAAAAACTGTAGCTATGTAGGGCAGCAGCATGCTCCTGCTCCCTCAGAAGGCACTCACCCCCTTTCCCTTGATTGCAGTCATAAGGACTCACGGCCAACATCTTTGGCATGAAGGCTCCAAAGAATTTAAGTTTTAATATGAATAAAAGAATAGAAGACAGCAAGAATTGCCTGCTCTCTAGCCTTGAACCCAGCACTTAGTAACAAAAAAGGACATTCATACCACTACATTTTTAAACACAAGTATTAGAAAAACATCCCAAGCAGACTGAAGGTAACATGAGCCTTGGAATCTCCATGCTACGTCTCTTTGCTCTCCCTTCTTGGTTTTCCCACTCAGTGCAGTTCCGAGAACAGTTTTCCTGAGCAGTACCAGAAATACTTCTGTTCTCAGGAAAATTACAGATTATTTTTGTTAATATTTATTAATTCACAAACTAATATTTGCTAACTCATGTCAGGGTAACTGAAGAGTTCTCCTAATAAAATGAAATATTTTTACTCACAAATTTGATGTGAAAACATGGCCCTAAGAGAAAACAGATCAAGAAGCAATGGAGAGCAGAAGAGGAAAGAAGGATATATATTAACTGTGAGGAAATGGACAGAATTACCAAATAGAGAATGTTTTAACCTGTGTGTGGCTGTCTGAAAATAAGAGAAATCACAACAACTTGACTATACTCAATCTCATTTCCAGCTCACAGATGATTGTACTTACTGGGCTGCTATCTTAATATACTTCTTTAACAGCTGAACACGCTTGCTGAGTTGAGAACAAAGACAAATCTCAGTGACCACCCAAAACTGAATTTCATTAAATCTTCTTAAAAACAAGTCCAGATTTGCTGTGGTCTTCTTAAAATTGTGCCTTCCAAAAGTGTGATAGATCAATTCCAGCTAGGAAAAGGAAAAAAAAAAAGTTTAGTATTTCTGTTTATAAATCTCATGTGTTGGGCAAAGGAAAGAGGTTAAGAATGACCTTAAGGTAGGTATGTAGTCTGAAACTTGCTCTGCAGTTTACATTTATTACTGCACAAGATTAAGAGCATTCAGGCTGCAAATCTAGTAGATGATAGCAGAGGCATACTAAAAGCAGAACTATATAACATGTATAAATAGCTAAATATCTTAAAACATACAGAAGTATTTCAATAAGCAGCACATGTTCAGGAGACATTTAACTTTATTTTTGCATTTTGCCCATAAAATTGAGCATGCCTTATACTTTCAGAAATTATAAGTGGTTTTATTGTACTATTATTTAAAATCAAGCTTAGATAAAGTTTTGCAAGTAATACAAAAACCTACAATGTACAACTAAATATTTTCTAACATTCTAATCTGCTGAACAGATAGATCCTCATACCTCATGCACACAGTTGAAGAGCTCCCAGTCATAAATTGTCATCTGATGTGCTAGGTCTTTGGAGCTCATCAGTTCAAATGTTCCCACTGTACCAGTAGATGGTCCTTCTTGTTCTGGCAATGGTGTCTATAGATGGAAAAATGGTATAAAAATATTTCAGAAACACTAAATTGCATGATTGGTGGTTTTATTCCATGTTTCCCATTATTTTTTTCAGTATGACCACTTTTCTAAGGCACAGAAAATTTGTATGTGCTTTTAAGCACCGTCTGGTATTAAGAAATAAGAAACACTGTGCAAAATAGGTATCTTCTAGCCACACTATAGTCAGGAGAATTCTGAAAGTTCCTTGGAGTCGCTGTAAGGAAATAAAACAGACTGTTCTCAATGTGTTATTTTTAGCATTGTTCTAAAATTTGCAGCCAGAAATAAATACTTTAATATGCACTGTGCTAACTAAAGCACATCTGTTTGTGTTAGGAGCACAGGTCTTTCCACAAAGCTTTTGTTATCAGTTTCCTTTTTCACATACACAAATAACTAAGCCACAAAGCACAAACCAAATACTTTTGCAAATTCCTGATTCTAATGATGCAAATTATTACATCTTCCATACTTCAGAAAACTGCAAGATTTCAAGATGTTCTGATCATTTATGAAATAACTCTCACATTTCCTCTTTGACAGTACAGGGATGCACTATTTGTGATAGCAAAACTCCTCACTATGCTAATTAAAATTATAGGCACACAGTTTTAAGAGAAAGAATCCTTTAAATCACGCATGCATAAAACATTTTTGAAAGATGTTTCCATACCACCCAATAAATAAGATGCAATCTACAGTTTTGCACACAAGTAAATCTTATATTAAAGAGAAATTTAAAACACAGCTTGAGATCAAGCCAGATTTGAAGTTGTCCATTGTATATACTAACGTCAAAGTATTTGAACCAGCACCACTAAGGTACTAACAACTAACACTCCTGCAAATTCGAATGTGTTAGAACAGTAAAGGATCCATTGAACCCACGTTTTATTTGTTTTGTTTCCAGGAGAGGGCAGCAGAGTTTACTCACAAGTTTCTCAATTTCTCATAGGGTCTTTGTTAGATCATTATAGAGCAGGGAACAGTCATCAGGCTCCTTTCTGAGGACAAACTCAATACATTAACAAACCATACTTACATGCTGCAATATTAAAAAATGAGCTTACCAAATGCCTCTTCCTTTTATATAAGAATATTATATTGCCAATAGAAAAAGGGCTGACTAGGTAAATACATCAAGTCAGGTTCTCAGTAACTCACAGTATGTAGGACCTTTGTGTACAAATTCTTGCTTTGTACTCTAGGGAAAACTTGCCTTTCAAATGTTATCATATAACAAACTAATTAAAAATAATTAAATAAATAACACGCATTATTACCTTAAGAACACCATCTACAATTTAAAAAAAGTATATAAGCCAAGTATTACCTAAACAAATTAGGACAGCCATCAATCTTATAATAGCCTGCAGATTGTCCTGTATTGGGCTTTGCACAAACACAAAATTTCTTTGGTTTAAGACAAGAATATGACTTAAAAGTACAGCAGTTTTGCGTAGAAAATCCTAATTTGTGGAAATCTGTAGAAAGAGATGGTCACAGGGCTTTTTACCCCTATTTGGATATAAACACAACATAGCTGTTACCATAACAAACACATATTTTCCAATGCTGGGAAAGAAACACTTAGCTGTAAACTCGCTGAATATTTGAAAATTCATCAAACCCAGAACAATTTTCACATGGGAATTGGCAAATGTTATGTGAACAAATGTACTTGACAGGCAGCAGCCAGAAATTGGAAAGCGAAAGGATCTAACTGGGAGGGAGGTAATGTTGCACCATCTTTCAATTTGTTTACACCCCTTTGAAAAAATGCAGCTGGTAAGAGGATGAATTGTGTTATGCAGTGCTGAGAACCTTTTCTAGTGTGCACAGTGTTTCACCCTAATTCCTACTGAAGTCAGTCCAGTTGATGAAAATTAGCACATTGCAATCAAGACAGTTTGCTGCCAAAGGTATGTCTACACAGACAATGCAGAGCTGTCTAAAAGTATCTAGCACAGTTGTACTGACGCAATGCCCCTGCATTAGAGAAACATGCCCCATGAGGGTATCTACTTGGCAGGATTAATTAACCTTAAGAGAACACCAGAATTTAATAAACTGAACAAGAGGTTTCTCTGCATGGAACTACTGGATGCTGGATGAGCATTCCCTGGTTACTAAATTGAAAGCAGCAGCAAAGCATAGATTTTACCATATCTACAAAAGATATCAGGCATACATACTAAGTAGCTTGTTAAAAGCATACATGAGGCTGAAACAAGGCTAGGAGTAATAGAGTTCATGCTGACATGACTTGGCAAGGACATTTGTTTTTAATGAAATAAAAGGAACAAAAAGTACAGTCAAATCAAACTCTATAAAAGCAGACCCCATGGAGACCATTAGAATTACTGTATAAACTGCAGGTACTTATGAACAATTCTACTTAAGAAAAAATAGACTTTCTATGAGGAATATTTTACGTAATTCTTCCTAAGAGTCATCTGATATTTTGACATAGAGGTTTGGGGGGCTAAGTAAGAATGGATTTTAAGGAATTTACTGTTGGAATCAAATCTCCAAAATGCTTTAATTGGTAACAACTACCATCACAAATATATCCCTGTGGCCTTGAGAAGATGATTCTGTAATCACTGTATGTCTTATTGACAATATTCAGCTCTTCCTACATGCTCAGCATGACACAGAGAATACTGGGATCAAGTGATGTCATGTGGATCTGGCAGACTTCTGCTCCAGTTTAGAAAATTACAACATTATTTTGTTTTCATTTCAGGGTTCATCCTATAGCACTGTGACAAACCCTTTATCGTGAATGTTCCCACTACTTTTTACCTAAAGCACTGACAATGCAAAAAGGGCCAAGTGTTCAAATAAATGGAAGATTTTTTTGAGAACTGCATGCATACCTACCAATGAATCAAACTGATCACGTGGGCAAGCAAACAGCCGTCCGTTAACAGTGAGAGTTGTAAACACAGAAACATCATGAGGTTTGAGCACAACCTTTTCTGTAAACATGAAACAAAAGACTCTTTATTATATATATGTTTAGAATTTACAGCAGAAGGGATCCAACAGCTGCGCATATCACCCTTCTGGGAACAAATTTAGCACAGTAAACCAGCATCTAAGATACGCAATAGATGACAACAAGGTCCACTTTATTGACGAAATGTGACAACAAGCTCAGTACAAACCAGCCTCCTGTGGAACAGACATACAGAACTGGAGTCCCAATCTCAAACTGTACAGACACGTCAAGAAGCCTGTACTGCCATATCTAGAAACTACCTGCAAAAATTCATCCATAATTAGGGACTTCATTCATTCTTTTCTGAGATGTAAGCATTAGGGGAGCTGTTTTTAACAGAAATTACCTTGGAAGAGAGTAACTGCATAAGGAAGTGATAGAAGGCAACTGTATTCAAATCTCAATACAGCAGTTCTAAAACAGCACCATATCACAGGTAACAAAAGTCTCTTCCAGCATAAGTAGATCTGAAAATAAAAAGTTGCTGCAATTGCAAAAAGTAGAGCTGTCTGGTGTAAGTTCTCAGGAAGTGAGATGGTTTTGACAAGTATCAATGATTGCAAAAATGCCTTCCAACACAGATCTCAATAGCTCTGTATGTGTTCACACAGTCATACTCAACCAGACCACTTCAGCAATTCCCCAGCTGAATTCACCTAGCAGTTACTCTCCCATTTCCATAGCCTACAGTGGAGGATTGACTTCTGACCCTTGGCCAACACCAGGTCAGTGGGCTTAGCACTGAGTTGCTCAGCAGTGGTTTGCGTGAACAAAGCAGCCAGGGTGGTAATGACCACTACTGGAATATCTGCACTGCTGTTTCTGCTGTTGCTTATTCATATGTCCAGCCTGACTTTATCCATGCTCACTCCTATTTCTGTTGTTAAAAAACTCAAAAGTCTTGCAGTGGAAGAAACTTGGGGTAGCTCTGCTCTGCAACACGCAGATACACAAGCTTCTCCATTTCTCCTTTATCCCATGTGAGCTTCAGTCTGTGCTTGCAGTAGCAAAAGAACTTGTCTCAAAGACAGAACTTGTTTACCAGCTGGACATGCACATAGACATAAATGCCTTGACTGAAATAGTCTTTCAATCCCTACCAACATTGTGCTTCACTGCAAGTGAGAAACATTTAAGATGATGCAAATACAATACCTCCTCCTGAACTCATCTTTACTATGATGAGGCCTTCGCCAGAACCCAGCTTATCTGCTACTGCGCTGATCACTTCCTTCACAGAGGAAGACACTGGCACCCGGATAGTGGTATAGGTTTGGTCTACGCAGTACACCTTAAAAAGAACTAAAGAAAAGAAGATTGCGCTGTGTGTGTCATGTGTAACAGCCAGAGACTTTGCTGTACAAATTACTTTCACTTCAGTAACCATTCCTTGCAAATGAAACAAACAAAACAGCAATAAATCGCTACAGTTTTGATAGCTCCCCATTCCTCAGATGTTGTATGATTTCTAGTATAGAAGTACTACAGTTTCAGTATTGCTACATTATTTATGGATGCAAATTTAATCTGACACTCTGTTATGTTCCAGACGTTATAATATTTTAAAACAACACTTCTTTTCAAGAGTCAGGAAAGCTGGCTGCTAACTCTCTTAATTACAGGAAAATGCTTTTCATATGAACAGAATAGGTTTGAAAATAGTTTTGGTTACAATCAGAACTTAAATCAAACTATGTTACAACCTGTTTTTCACAAGCAAGTATGTAATTGCTGAATCCAGAATGTTGTAGATGACAAAGAAAAATACCCTAATAATAAGAATACACTTGAGTGTATAGTACAAATTGGTTCACAGTAATATATGACCTTAGGCCTCTGGGTGCCCAGAAATCAATATGATAGCACCTTAGCCTGCAAAAATCAAGGCAGCCCAAACAGACATGAATTTAAGGCAGAAGGAGTTAGCAAAATACTCCTTCAGCTCAGCTGTCAAGACTGGGGTTACAGCTGTCCATGGATTTTCAGTGTTCAGCATGCTGTGTGCCCTATGAATGAGAGGTGCAGCCATACAGTTACTGCCTGTCCACACAGATACAAGCAGTAGCAGTACTACCCCAGCAACAGGAACTGTTTTGCTCTTTGTAGACCTAGAGGAAACATTGATAACAGACAACAGAAGCTGCATGCCAAGCAGGGTGTCTGCTGTTCAAATGCAATTACTTCCAGTTTTTGAAATGGTCCTTCAGTTGGTTTTATTTATGCCACCAGCTTTCTCGTCTGCACAACCTTGCATTTTGTTCCCTTATTTTTACTGTTGTTTGCTAGCAAGAGCTATCCTTTAATATCAAACACCTTAAAGCAGAAACCATTTTCTGTAAAGAAGATACACCAAAATAACCACTGAGAGACTGGCTCTAGCAGTCACAAAGAAATGCTCAGATTTATGAGTTTTAAGGGGCATGTATCTTTGTTTACAATGAACAGATCTCATCAGTAGAGCTCAGGATTTTGTTCATATAGGAGTGCTTCAACCTGCCTAAAGCAAAGGACAATATGAAAGGCCAGTATAACTGAAAATCATACTCTGATACACTGTTGCAAATTTTACCTCAGTCTCTTCAGAGAATCAAGCAACAGGAATAGGGCAAACCAGCAGATTTTGTTTTCTAGGTTGTGTCACAGGGCAGAGATCCATGGCAAGATAATCTGCTCCGCTCCTATCTCACAAAGAACAGCTGTACATGTTAGCTCAAACTAGGTAGAGGAGGTAAGAGGCTCAAACATGACCTTCAGCATCCACTATTTATTGTATTGCCATTACTTGCATGGACACTGCACTGCTTCTTACCCGTTTTGTTCATTCCCTATTCTAAAGGTTTTTATAGCTTCCTCTGAGGAAGCAGTGTCTGACAGCACAAGTAACTAAGGGAAAAGTCCAGAAACACTTTAAATCAATGATGGAGAATGCTGGCTAGCAAAAGCAAGCAGAGTTTGCTTCAGGCTAGGCTTCAAAGCTGCAGGTAGGTACTTTTCTTTATTTTTAGACTGGTTTTTTTTGAGAGAGACAAATTTACGGCAAATCTTACTGGCTCAAGAAAACTTTGCAGAGAAGGAACTCACCTTCATCACTGCCTCTAATAGGCTGGTGTTTCTGTGCTCTGTCATCATTTATGTTGAACAGCTGCAGAAGAACTTTGTGCTGAAAATGAATCATCAGAATTCATATTAATGCAAAAAGAAACATTACAGGGTAGACATGAACAAAAAGATCTCAACAATAACAGGAAAAAAGAGTAGCAATGTAAAACTTGACATTTAATGTTAAAAGCTGTTTCTTAATATGTTGTTTTAATATATCCATGATCAGCAAAGAGAAGATGCTTATGGATTTGCTGTGCTAAAGCTTTTACTTCAGAAAACAGACAAATAAATTGTCTTACCTTCTTTTGTGATGGTTTAGGTTCTTCAGAACTAAAAAAGGGTAAAGCATAGAATACATAATTAAATATTATCTGGAAGCTTTTGTGTACAAAGTCAACTATAAAACATGGACCACCTGTCAAGCTACAATATCAACATATGCTTATATATGAAATATATATGTGTGCATATATAAAATGAAGACTAGATAATACCATAGTTAATCTATGACCAAGACAGGGAAAATACTACACAAAGTTCATGTAAGCATGAAATAAGCATCCAGTTGAGTTTCAGTGGTGTGTACATAATTTCTTACTTCTTCTGTCAACCTTTTAATGAGAGTTTGGTGTTTGCAAGAACGATGTGGAAGGAGAGAGCCATCAACATTCATCCAAACAAGCCTGCATGCAAACATTCAGTATTGTCTGCCCAAATGCCATTCATACAACAGATTTTTAATAGCTATAACCAACAAATTTTCTTCACCCATTTACTGAGAAAAAGAAGGGGGAAGGAAAGAAGCAAATCTGTGCTTACACTTGCTTTACAATTTTCTCTAGCTCTGGAAGTTGCTCCTTTAGTGCTGTAATCATTCTAGTATCATCTGATACAGATACATAAAATTCCTGTAAACGACACAAAACAGTTTTTAAATGAGCACTAGTCAGGAGAGAGGATTATGATATGACATCTGATAGTTTAATGATTATAAGGAATCATAATCTGCACCAAGGAACACATGCTAAGCCTAACCCTCTATTACTTCTACTTGTTTACCTCCAGCTGATTTAAAGCAAGACTTACACAGGCAGAAGGGAAGCTTGATGAGGCTTCTCAGCTCACTGTGTAACCACTGACTGCTTGTGCAAGTACTGCATTTTGAGATTATCAAAGATAATGACTGTAAAGCTCACAAATAATCTGGCTTGATAGGGTTTTTTACCCACTGCTGTTGTAGTCCTTAGTAGTTCATTTCCTATAGATTGGTGGGCCCTCAGCTACTCCAGTCCACTACAACATTACCCTCCTGTAAATCCTACTCAGATCTCTTCCTGTCACGTGTATCTAAAACTGACCCAAAGTAGGATGTAGGTGCTGGCAGCTAGCAATTGTTCTTTAATGTATGGACTAACGAAAGGCATTACATCTACCTCCAGAGTTTGCTGTCATGAAAATCTTCCCCATATGGAGTTGCTATATGCTTGTCACACTTAAGGCCCCTCTCTATTTCTTTCTGTTAACTCTCAGATTCAGTTTTAAGTTCTTGGGACAAGGACTTCCATTCAGTCAGTAATACATAGAATTGTGACCTATAAACACAATATATAATAATAATAGCAATCAAAACTACTTACCCTGAGATACTTACTCAGTGCATCTTATCTTAGAAGTACAACAACATGGCACATACCACAAAGCCCTTATAACCCATGTCTGAGCAATTACAATATTTTAAGGGATCAGAAGGGTTCCAAAGACAAAGATCTTAAGTTCCAATAACTACAGCACAACCTTTGCTCAAATGAAAAGGATTTTTGGTTTCATAGAGTAAGAACCCTCCAACTCCTTCCTGGCACACATCAGGTAGACATAAACTTCCCCCTGGTTCAACCTGTGAAGCCCTCGAACTATTCACAAGAAAATACTAAAAACCCCAAATTCATCTATTGCTAAGAAGAACTCTACCCATGCAGTGCTTTAAAAGGGATCTGCAACTCCAGTAGATATTTTTGGAAGTCCAGAGATTCACAATGTGGTACAAGCACTGTTGCAGAGTGTATACTGTGCAGCTAAAACCCAGAAAACAGAATTAGGAGATTGCATTTTGAAACAACCCACTTCTTTTTAGTTCATAACAGAATTCTACAGCTTATCTTGCTTGCTAGGTACTTTCCAGTACAATGATACAATTCCTTGATACCTCCAAAAAGGCCATTGCTGCTTCATCTTCTTGTAGTAAATCTCCATATAAAGCAGCCCACTGCAGAACCAGTCGAATGACTCGCCTTTTATTGTTGAGGGCATAATCCATTTTCTCCTGCTCTGTACCCTGGGAAGGCTGGGCATGATAAGTGCCACAGTGTCAAGGAAAACTTTCAGTGACTGAAGATATCAAAAAACCAGAATGAATTCACAAATAGCCGACTTCCAACAAACCATTTTCACCGTGTTCAAACATAACTTTCCAATATATACTTTTGATTTCTGGCTGCCATTACCAGAAAGGCTTATGAACCTTTCACATTTATGCTAAAAAGTAAAAAGGCAGTGAATTCTCTGAAGAGCACAGGAGTGATCACAATCCCACCACACAGATGGCTGCTGTAGAGGATCAGAAAAGAAATGACACTTGGAACAACAGACAAGACAGACCAAAGGAAGATATTTCACCTTATCCCTCTTTGGAGACAGCTGAAGAAAAAGGAAAATATCACTTTGTATTTATTAACAATTCCAGTTATCCATTAGTGAGGAAAATTACTGGAATGAACCATCAGTATTATTCCTTTTATTTTTAGAAGTATGGTAGAGGGACCTGGAGGTTTATAGCCTAGGTTGACTATAGAGACATAGGGTAAAATAGTAAATTCTGTGATAGCCTCATTTTGCAGATGAGGACACTAGAAGTTACCAGTCTATTCAAGAAAGAGAATATGGGACACAATAGTTTGTGATAATTGTGAAAAACAGCAAGAAAAAATGGGAAACATTTCATTGATTATTTTCATGATGAATTGTCAACATTACAAAAATACACAAAAGTAACACAAAGCCCAAAAGTAACATTCACTGGAAGGAAGAAACTAAGAAAAAAGTGAAGGAACAATGGACAATAAATGGAGATGATTTCAGCATTTAACCTATGTGAAAATGAAGAGTAATCCCCAGCAGGAACAGGATATGACAATTTGTGCCTACTTCTCACTGATCAGAGCTTATCAATGAACAAATATAAAACTGTTTACAATGTAAAATTGTTTCTCAACAACTGGTGTCTGAATATAAAGTAAGCACAGAATCAGTGTAGTTGTATCTTCAAATTTTCTTCCCAGATATCAAAATTCTGATTCTACATTGCCATGAATAATACCATTCCCAACTGTATTGTAATGATTAATGATAAAATACTGACATTCTTTCACTCACAGTGATATCCAGCATACTTTCAAGATGCTCTTTCAGTTGGTCTGATAAAAGATTTTAAAAGTTTAATCGGAGAATTAAAATATTAATTAGAAATAAAAAATACCTAAGATATTTTGTTTAAGCTTCTCATTGGAAACATATCTCCAACAAATGCTAACATACTACGCTAATAAAAAACAATGGGAAACCGAATCTATTAATTCACACTTTCCAGATGACCCTCCTGCCTAAAACCCCTGCAGAGATTTGACACACTACCAGGGTTACTGGGGCACTCACTTGACTGACAAACATTTAGAAATCTGAATTTTAATTTCATTCAGAAAGACTTAAAATGACAAGGGAGCTAAACATGTCAGTACATTTAAGGTAGTAAATAAGCCAAAAGATCATAAGAGGTAAATAATATATTGTAAGCTGTGCACTGCCATGTGTCAGGGAACAAATTTAATATTCTAAGTCATTTTTCTCATGCCAATTTTACCTTTCAAACATTGTAATTATTCCATGTATTTTTACTTTTTATTAACTGACTCACCACAAGCACTGGTAATTTTTCTGTATTTTTACTGCTCATTTATATTCATTCCTCTTTTATGATTTTATCACAGGGCAAGTCGGTAAAGGGTTCTCCCATTTTTATGAGACCTACAGGATGCAGCTTCACTGCAGGCTGCCATCAGAAATGAAATATCATGTGTACTTGCAACAAGTGTCAGATAACTGTAAAATGTTTATCTACATCAAGATAGTTAGCCTTCAATAGATATACTTCTAATTATGTCTAGCATATACTAGGAAATGGAATCAATTCTTAAGTCTGTTCTTCCCTTTGTGGGAACACTTAACCATATCAGGACCAGTGCAAAATCAGCACACACTACAGCACAATGCAAACTACTTTGCCAGCATGATGGTAAAGATGGTTCACAAAACATTAATGCACAAACACACTAAAGGAGTGCTCTACAGAGAGCAAAAGAGGAGTTTATACTTCCTAAGTATTCAGACAGCAGTCCCTTAAAGATGCACACCTGCATGCATGTTCACACTCTTGCACTACCCAAAGCACAATTTGGAGGTGCTACCTTATTTCAAGTCTTCTTCTGGGCTTTGCCCTGTCTCCCTCTGACAAGGTGTAGGTATGAGAATTTGTCCATTTCCACCTCTGTGAAGAAGAATGGGAAACGGGGCCTTGGTCCAACACACAGGACTAATGTCCTGATCCACAACAAAGGAGCATGCCCTTTGCTTCCCTATGAAAAATAAGTATGTGATTTTTTTTAATATTGCAGGATCCACATACTTCAACAACTAAGAAGAGTGGTGTGCCAAGAGACAGCACAGTTCAAGAATCTGCAGCAAGCAATACTGTTACTTAGCCAAAATGGTAAACCCATCCATTAGTTTCAAGATTAAAGAACTTACAGATGATAAAAGGCTGCTGTAAAAGATACCCTATACTATGCTCAAAAGTATTACAGTGGTTTAGCTCTACCCATACTTGCATGCTGCCTGCTGAAATAGTATCCAGAGTGGGTGCAGAAAAATAGACTTGGACCCATCAAATACTGGTAACTTGACACAAAACGGTCTCTGACTGAACCACCTTTCTTCTTTTTCTGTTTTCATTTCCTCACTGGGCATAAATACTGTCCTTTGTCTCACAGCACTGTCAAACATTTCTGTAGAGTGATTTTCCTAAAAAAAAGATGAGCTTTGCTATCCACTTTTCAATTCTAACAATACATTTTAATGGTACAATGAACAGAACACATTTTGATTTTCCATATTCAGAATGGACCAAATAATTCAGGTCTAGGAAAAGCTGACACTAAAGGAGAGGGTATCGGCTACTTTCAGCCCTCTTCTTCCTCTCTGAGAATAATTGCATGATACCTACCATGACCCAATTAAGACCACGGTCTTAGCCTCCACTACAGTGTGGATTTCTTCACAAGTGAATACATCTACATAAGTGACACTATCACTTTGACCTTCAGAAAAGCTTTTCCACTATAAAAAATGAGGTAAATTTTACCTTGTCTGATTTTCCCAGTTATTGGATATCAGAGATATATAACTAAGGATAGACAAGTCTGATGGTCTCAAATGGACTGATGAATAATATGAACTAAAAAATCAGACACACACACATCCCCCTCTCATAAAAAGTGCTGTCCTTTTCTTCCCCTCACAAAACTGTCAGTAATGGCATTTCGTAATACTTTTGATATCCAAAACTATGGGGTTTTGGAAAATTTGTTTGTTTCAGGTGTACAAACAATTTTCTGCAGAGGAGTTTTACGGGTCCAAAGGTTTTCAAAACAATTACTGTCCTTACTAGGAGTTACACAAATGGTTTCTCAAGCTTGCCAGACAAGGACACGATGCTCTATTCTGTGGTTTCAGGGTCTTAGCTTTCCTAGTTGTCACTCGCCCTGCTGAGCTTCAAGGAACGCACACTTTCACACCAATCTGATTCAAAAAGAAATAAACAGGGAATTGAAATTATTATACCCTGTCAGAATTCTGTAAGAGAAAACATTATATGTTTATTTAATGCTCTCAGACACTTGATAGCTTCAAGTCACCGTGCACAAGGAAAACTCTCAGCGTCCAACAGCTCCCTGAACTAAATGACCTGCCAATAACTGACTGATGGACATTTCACAGACTCCTGTAAAACATGTAGACAGAACAAGAATTACCTCCTATTCTTGATGCTATCCACTGTGAGTTTTCATTTCCTAGGTATTCACATGCAATCGAAGAATCTTGCAGTTCATTAACATTTCCTGTAGACTATTAGTATAGATGATTATTACTACTTTTATTCATAACTATTATGACAAGACCTAGGAACTACTTATTATTCTACTAGTTTAGGCACCCTTTTGCTTGAGGCAGTTTGTATCTTGTAATAAAGTAGACCACTGAAGTAATGAAAATTCTAGTTAAAATCTATATGCTGTAGCTCAGAAAAAAAACCCAAGAAAGACTAAGGAAATAAGAAAGGTAATATAAACTTTCATGTAACTTCACTTATCTGGTGGAGGGACAGTACCTTTATTGCTCTTAGAGCAGTAATCAACATGGGACTGTATGTTATCATACGTATATAACATCCATTTCAGAGTTGTTGAGCTATGGATAGCTGTTCAGTCAGACAATGTGAACCTACCCAAGAGGCACAGTTTCCATGAAATGTGATATACTTCTTGAGAGAGAGAAGCTTCAGTCTTACCACCAATAGCAATAGATCGTAAAGGGATGTAACTTTTCCCTTACAAAAGGATATTGTGCCATCAAGGCTGGGCAGAGCTGAGTATTTGGCATAAAAACACAGTGCATCATAATAAAATCATTTAAACCAGAATCTGTGAAAAGAGAAGAAAGAAAACAGTCAGTTAAGCCCCTGCAATCAGCTTGGGGATCATAGGGATGAGTTTTCTTATAACTAAAATATCTTATTAGCCCTCTGCCGACAATAAAGGGGTCTTTTTGCACTTCATATGCATCAAGTATGAAAATGGGGAATGAACACATATGAGCTGAAATATTAAGCTTTTATTCTTGTCTGTATGAATTTTATTACACTTACATTAACAGGCATTTGCCTGTAACAAAGGGAAATTTGGCACAGCAGAAAATCCCCACTGTCTGGGCTAATACGAAATTTTTTTATATACTTCTGTGCAGGTATAGAGACCCTGGCATAAGAATCAGATTTGCCACATCTGGGACCCAAGAAGTGGGTCCCATTTGGCTTTAGGGAGCTACAATACCAGACAGCACATTTACTGTATGCTACATGAGAGAAGGCAAATAATTTAATTCTTTGCTGATTTCTGGTGTAAAATCCCAGTTTATCTTATCTTTGTATTAGTGACAAGAAGTATTGATAAAGCCTGGCTACAGAGGTCAGAATAAGTTTGGTGCTAAGAATAAACTTTATTTTACTTTTACACTATGTCTTATATAGAACCACTAAGAAATGATAAACACAACAACTTGGGATATAATTTCTACAGTGCAACTTTTGAGATAAGAGTAACATTTTAAAACCCAGTAAATAAGAGATGTCAGAAAAAATTATGGTGAGATTAACTGTGTGACATAATATTACATCATTGCTCCCACTGTAATTTCATACATGAAAATATCTCTCAGTTGACACAACTCATTTCTGAGAGTGGGTCTTTTCCTTTGCGCAACATCCAAAGCAAAGTGGATTTTAACTGTTCTTAATTTAAAGAATGCATAAACTAAAAATTCAAATTTCCAGCACTCTGAGTTTCTATATCCTAAAAATAGCTTTGTTTGTGAATTGTGACATTTTGTATCCCATTGAGATATAGATATAATCTTGTGATAGGAGGTCTTGGGGAAAAGTTTTAAAATATTAAAAAAATTAATTTCAGAACTCTATATAATACATGCATACTATGAATTGTAAACCAGTGATTATATACTTGCAGGCTTAAGAAACAATATTCTCCTTGTAATCCTAATAAACAGGTATCGATTAAAAAGATAAATTTTATTCATAGGAGTGGTTAAAACACACATCCATAAAAGGATTTCTGCAATCTTTCAATTCTTCCACCATCTGGGGACCACTATACAGGTTTCTGAAATACTATGAGTAAGTAAGAGATTAACTAGATTTAATAACATCTTTGAATATATATTTCTTAGACATTTGCAATGTAAAAAGAACTGGTTAAAGTGATACTCTGTGCCTTAATAGAAAAGTCTCTGCATTAGTTCATCATAATGAGGAGGAATATTTTGTGCCCGACTCTCTAAAAATTGAAATGCTTACTAAGAGTAAATCAGCAAACATCTATATCCCTAGATGTAAATTCTCTGTTCTCTTTACACAAATGAAAAGTGGCCTATTGAATGCAGCTGCAGCAACCTGCATGTTTAGGATCTGGCCAATGGTGCGCTGAGTTTATCTGTTTTGTGTAACAATTCTTCTTTCCCCATACATGGGGAAGCATTACAAACAAGTAATTTAAATTGTGAGACTTTAAATGTGACGTGGAATAATTTAGGAATACTTATGCTAACATCATGCAATGGCTGGTGATACTAAGATAGTTCACAGCATTAAGTGACGTCCAGAACAAAAAGTATGAGTATTGTTATTATTGGGTGGTAATGCATGCTCTGGCCTGGTTTTATACTTGTGACTAATTAAAGTAATGAATACTGCTCTGGCACCTTTTGAGATTTTGCTGTTCTACTCTGAACCAAAAGTACAAATATAATAGAGTGGGCTAGAAGAAGTGGATCATTATGTTTAATTCTGGACTTCCCAGGTTTTTTCAGAGTTGTTTCAGAGCAGTAGTTAGTTTTTTTTCTGGAAAAAACTAACAGTAGCTGCTTTTCAAAGCATTACATTGTGGTGTTCCCTAAGCAAGACCACCTTATGCCATAATAAGAACACAGCCTTTGTCATGCAGATACCTGTTGCTTCATTTAAAGTAGTTTCAAGGCGCATAGTTTCTAGAAAGTGCTCTAAAATTTTCTCTGGAGTTCCTGACATCACAATATACCTGAGGGAGGGAAAGAAGCAGTTAGTGTCTCAGAGGTAGAACAGTTGATCTAGAAACAGCTGTGTACCAGTGAGAAGATCAGGACTGGTGAGTGCCAAATACCTGTTCTCACCAGAATCTCTGTGTGGCTTAGGACAAAACCACTCATAGTCTTTGCTGGCTTCCTTCCTGTAAAATGGGAGCAATAACACTCTCCACCCTACCCAGAGAGTATAAGACGACAGACAGCTCCCTCCCTATACTCCAATATAACAGTTACACCACGCTCCGCAGAGCAGCACTAGTGCAAACTTGGAGAAGTGCAATCAGAAGTGCTTCTCTACCAAGAATAAATATGTCAGTAATGACAACAATTCACATTCATTAGAGAGTCTTAACACACTTAGTGCATGTGTGAAATGAGAACTGGTGTGTATAGTGCCAGAGCAAGGAAATGGTTTTCTCCAGCATCACTGACAAGGGCTGGTCAGAGAAGATGAGGGCACACAGTGAAACAGGACACTACATCTTCAAATCTGCGCAATGCATAGATGGCTAAAGTAAGTAAGTTTTTCAGTTGGATAAACTTAGGATTGTACCATTTCCTGGAGTAAATTTAGGGAGGCGAGAGAACTAGTGCAATAGTCAGGTTTTTCTGCTTCACACAAAGACACTGTCAAGATTTAAAGTACCAGCAGAATATCATAGGATACTGCTAAATTCGTCCTGTCATCTTTTTTTTCTTTCCTCATAGATTGGATTTTTTTAATCTTTCCCTCCATTCTTTCAATCTTTGCATCTTTTTTTCATTTTTTTGGAATCCAACTGATAAAGTATGAAACTAAAAAAAAAAAGTAGAAAGAAAAAAAAACGAGAAGTGAAGATACTCTGCTCCTGCTGAGAAATAAGTGGTGGAGCTGAGCTCCTGGGAGCTCCTCCTCACTTTGAGCACTGACCGTCACAGTTCTTTTACCTGCCAACTCCTTTGGAAGAACTGTATTGATGTCCCAAGAACACAAACACTTGTTAAGCTAGTGCACATTCTCACAGAGCTACTAACCAAGTATCTAAGCGAGTGAAGCAGAGAAATCACAGGTTGCTGTACTCTGAATATGAAAGTGAAAATGAACAGTGAAGTGACTTGCAGGGCTGCTGAATTCATCCTGCATGAGTGTGATCACCCATAAAGAGTCAGATCTTGGCAGTGAGAGCTTCAGAGCTAGTCCTTCGAAGCAAAACTGTCACTGTTTGAAAGTATGGCTCAGGAAGCTATGTAGGAGCTGTGCCTCCTCAGTAGAGGAAGCAGTAGAATCCAAACTGCAACTGAGAGGATCTGCCCCGAAAGTGAAGGTTTCCCCAAAACTAAGGTGAAGAAAACTAGTTTCTTGGTCAACTGGAATCTCAGGGAACACCTTTGGGGTGCAGAACATTTCTCAGTGCAAATGCTATGTACTTGCTTAGGGAGCAAAGCCCAAAGGGCAGCTCATCTGAGGAGTTAGCAAAGGTCTAAGCTATCCAATTGAGGGCAAAGCAGCAAGCCTTTAAGGAGAGGTCCCTGTTGAACTTCTCTTTTGGCTACAGTGATTTTCAAAAGTACAGAATACACAACTAACACATTACAGCAACACATTCTGGAAATTGGAATACGCCAGTGACTTTGTTTTGCAATCTCAAGCATAAATGTAGTCATTTTATGTGCTAATAAACAACAGATATACCATCTTCAAAACCAATGCACCCACTTAGGAAGACTTTAAACAATAAGACAATGATAACACACTATTAACAAAGGTATCTGGCTGCTGGAAAGCAGACAGTGAGCTTTAAATGTAGCTTTCTCATTTGTGTAACTTTGTCTATTTGCCACTGTTAGCAGTAAAAGCTCCCTTGCTGGCACATTAGTAGTACCCAAAAGCTGACCAAATGCATAAAGTATTTACTGAAATGATATTCTGAGCTTTACATGAAAGTATTTCTAGGAAACAAGATCTAAAATACAGCCTAACTTAACCAGAGATAACATATGTATCTAGCTATTTTTATCACATTCTGAACAAGAAAATGTTAAATAATACAAATAATGCTAGGGCAAAGAGTTTGCAAGGAAAGCAGTGTTTGAAATAAATTTAAATGAAACTTTCAACTTTGAAAGCATGAAAAACATATCAGATCCAAGGAAACGAATTTAAATCTATGACCAAGCTGATGTGCATTGTAGCTGCTGATGCAAATTCACTGGCTGCCCTCAAGTTCCACCCTTTTCAACAAAGAAAATTTGGTGTAAGAGTACACATTTTCCTGGTAGCATAGTTTGTTTTTCTAATAGATCAAGTGAAAGATGAGATGGCAGTTTCTGAAATTTGTGAAATGTGTATATGAAGTACAAGGAATGGTTTCTTTGACCTGTCATAGATCTTTACAAGTCTTTATATTCAATCCTGTAGATAAAATAGGCATATGGAATCCCAGATCAGATAAAAATGTACCCAAAATCTCTCACAGTAAATTAGCTCTTTCTTTGAAAGAAAGTATGGTCCAGGGTAAAGGATTCAAACCATTTCAGTGCTTATTTTGTTGGAGTTGTTCAAGTGCTTTTGAAGAAAATTGTGCATCCATTTCCAAATAACACATTTACAAAGCCTTTAGGGGTTTTACCAACATTTGGAATGACAATAGCCTCATTCTACTTTTATCACAGTGGTATCTAAACAGAATTGTACCTTTTCCCTTTCAGTAGGAAAGTAAAGAAAATATAATGAATATTGTTATTACGGTGCAAACCTATTCTGTAAGAGAAGCTGTGTGACTTTCATTGCATGAGATCTTCGTTTAGTATATAAATTGCACCTACCAAACTCTTATTAGAATCCAGAGCTCAAAATCCAAGATGAAAATATCTGTACTTAACAATAAAACAATGTATTTTCCTCACGTCTTTTACACAGTAGTTCAGCTTAATAGGGTTTCAGCATTCTCCATGTGCAGTCTATTTAGAAGCTATTACACAAGATAAGTATTTACAGTGAGATCTTTAGAGAATTATTGTGCAAAGACACAGAACTGGTGTGCTGCTGGAAATGGATATATTATCCAGTATGGGGCATGTGATCAGCAGATGATTAAAAAAAAAAAAAAGGAAAATTTATATGCACAGCATTCTTCCATAGAAATAGAGAACTGCTATTGTTTACATAATAATACCATATGAAAAGGTTAACTACTGTCTGACATTTGCACTATTGAATGAAAACATACTTGTGCTGAGGCTGCGAATTTCCTTGGTTAGAAACTCTGTTTCCTGCTGGGATCTTCTCCAACACCAAGACATCTTGGTCATGTTCTTTGAGTCTTACTGTATTTGCTTCCACATCCTGCAAGACAAGTTACTTCTAATAAAGTAATTGCACCCGATTTAGCTGATTATTTACTTTGAAAAAGTGCGTGGCTTTCAAACACAAAAGAGACCGAGTTTGGTTTTTTCCCCCTGTATTCACCTATATTTATTCTACTTTTTTTCACAGGCAGAATCAGGAGGGAAACACTAGCACTGGGGGAAGGGGCGAAGAATTGTGGGAGGGACTATAGCACGAACACATGAAAAATCTCTGGCTAAGAAAAAAGAAAAGAAGTTCGCAAAAGAACAGTGTCCCCCTGAACCTTTCCACATGTAATGTAGTCTCATTTTTCTAGCTCAGTAGTCTGTCTGGACTCGTTTTATGTATACTGGGCATGTATACATTTGAATATAGGACAATACAGGTTCTGACTTCATATACTGTGAAAGATTGCAAACCAGCCAGTATTTACAGGATTATAGTTGGACTTCTGAACATATTTGTCCTAATGCACATAACTGTCAAATTAGTCTGGAAATATCTTTCTAGATGTCTCTGAGAAAGACATTTGTGTGTTTAGCTGTAGCTTATTTAATTTGCCACTTAATGCTGCCTTGAATTTATTCAGTTTAAGGTACCTGGCGCTGTCCTATCTGGGAGAACAGATGACCTTATTCATTCAGTATTTGGATGGAAGGTCAACCCAAAATCCTGGACAGCATATGGCAAAACTGAGCACTTGGCAAATTCTAGACCACAGAAATCTGAGAAACAAAAGATTCCATTTGGTCCCTTTTTCTCAGGCAAGGCAGGAACAGCAAAAGAGAAAAGTTGATCAATATATTCTTGATTTTCCAGACTGTCACACCTCTGTTGTTCAATCAGGGACACTTCAAACAGGGTTACTGATACTAATATATCCTCAGAAATAAATCAGACTCTAGAAAAAGTTTCAAGTTCCAACATCACACTGTTGGGGTGGCCCTTCCCACTCTTACCCTAAGGATCCTGTTGAAGTCTTCCTTGTCTACTCTCAAGAAGTGGCAGTTGTCTTCACGTAGAACAATGGATGCTGCTCTGGGAGCATCATTCACAAGCGCTAACTTGCCAAAATCATCTCCTTCATGTAGAGTACATACCACACCCTGCACAGAGTAAAACATTTACATGCAGAAACCCATCATTACTTGGGATTCTATTGAAAGTCCTTGTACAAACACCGGACCTCACAATCAAATACCAAAACAAGTCTATTTGGCAGGAAATCAACACCCAAAATAATGACTTGGAAACAATACTTGATAGCTGGTTATTAATATTACTAAAGAAAGGCAAGAATAGAGAAGAATTGGCTTGTTCTCTGAAATTACATTCATCTTGAAAAACTCTTCTAGCCCTGCTGAAGACAGAAAGTTGTTGTTTGTTTTTTATTTATAGAGGCCCAAATAAAATAAGAACAAGTTTGCACAAATAACACATAACACCACATCCTCAGCTTGTGCAAATCAGCAGTGCTCTATTTACTCCAATTTATAATAACAAAGGATCAGGCCCACCCAGTGATCTAAAAAATACAGCTAAATATGGTTACTTAGGAACAGACCTGGGTTCAGGGCCTCTATGCATTTTAGTGAAATGCTTAAAACTCAGAATGAAGGATTCTCAGTCATTGAATGAGAAATCAATAGAGAAGTAGTGGTTCTTAAAGACTCAGGGGATTACTGTGTACTAAAGTCTTAATTTTTGCATTGAAAAACCTCTCTCACAAACAGGAAATTTAACAGAGATGCTTTTCAGTCTACACCTTAACTAAAATGACCAGGTGGCATAAATTTGGGAGGGAGTTGATAGGAATGGTTGGACTGAATGATCCGGTGGGTCTCTTCCAACCTGGTTATTCTATAATTCTATGAGTTCATCCAACCTAAGAACCACTAGTCACCAAGCAGTACTTCTGTCAGACATGCCTGACATGTATGAGAAAAATTAGTCACAGAAATGCAAGACAAGATAATAATGGTGGTAAAGGTACAGGGCAAAAACTCCCATAAGACAGAAGTCTAGTAATTCACTGAATTTCAGCAAATTACTTTGTCCTAAATATACTGATGTAACTCTGCTGAATTATTTTCAGAAAGTGTGTAACACATCCCAAAATTATAGAGCAATCAACTGGTAGTTTAAATAGTGAAACGACGATTATTTCTTAATAAATTACATTCAGTTTGTTTCTTCAGAAAAAGCAATTTTTCTCTAAATTAAACTGAGTTTCTTTAAAGTTGACTCTTACAATTTCAATAATAAGTATCATATAAAAAGTCTTCTGAAAACGAAAAAATACCTTGCCATAAATGACTACATTTACTGATCCCTTTAGGATAATGTACCAAGAAGTACCTTCTTCTCCCTGATTAAATACTACAAGAGAGAGAAAAGATTTTATGGTGAGAATACAGTTATTCAAAATATAAATAGGATAGATTCTGCACTCAATAAAATTCAAGGTAACTCTACTGCAGTCACATTAATGTCTACCTTAAAAAAGGGCATGCTATAATTTTAAAAGCAACTGCTTTCATATTTTACGAAAAAAATCTCACACCTATACAGTAGTTATTTTATAACACTGATGTGAAAGTTACTTCTATTTTCCATGACAATTGCAACAACTACTTTATTGATACACATCAGGCTAACAAGTACTAATCAGCACATAGATTTGGATCCCACCAATTGCATCATGTTCTAGTCAAGTTCTCTACTAGTTGTGAATTTGACATTCACTCATGAAAACTTCTCAGTATAAATGGGTCTGAGTAATCTAAAATTTTAAATCCTGTATTTTGTGCAGCAATATTTTTTTAACACAATGATAATATTAAATTGCATTTTAAACAGAGATTGGTCCAACTCCAAATTCTAGATAAAAACCACCCTAATTGTAGGCAATATACACAGCCAACCAAAGACATAGAATTAATTTTGTTACTGTCCTTGTGGCTGGCAACAGACTAAGTCAACATCTATTAGTCTATATTTTAAACACCTGACTGCCAGGTCAAATTTGAAGAGTGCATCCAAGTTTTCCTCTTATAAGTCAAACATTAAGAATTTAAATATTCATGCCACATATGAGAAAGAATACCTGGTAGGATACTATTTACTTACAGACTGTTCCTGCTTTGGGATGTGACTCAAAAATGAGGACACCAGCTAATTCACGCTTTACCTTAAAAAAACAGAGAGAGAAATTATAGTTTTTATATGCATTTTATGCTTTCCAGTGAGAAGAAGTCACATAATACGTTGTTTTCCTTCCCTCTGCATCATTCAGCGCTCATTCAGAGTCACACAACCAGACAATGGCCAGCTTCACTTGATGTCTTGTTTCCTACTGATTGGCTTTACAGAACATGAGCCCCTACATTTCTTGGCTCCATTCGCTCAGACAATGGGATTTTTAAGATACAGATGTCCACGTCTTTCCTCATGATCTCCACGTCTTTCCTCATGCGAATACATGAAAACACCCTTAACAACTAACATTAGCATGATGGAAAATTTCAAATGGTAATAGCTAATCTATTACAGAAGATAGCTAGCAATTGTCAATTACTTGTGGGGGTCTGCTGTACCCCTTTCTTTCATAAGAAATCAGTACCCTTCCCCTTACTGGTGTAAGTCTGACCACTTCTGTTGTGCCAAGCTATGAGGCACAGCCATCTGGACCTGCTGAGGCTCCTCTCCACATGACAGCTTCCTGGGCAAAATGTCCAGCTCACTACCTCTTCCAGGAACTGCAGAATGTAACACTGCTCTTGGTGTGAGCCTGCTCCTTGCTGGGTTTCTATTGCTCCAGTGTGATTAACTTATGACTGACAGGGTAGTTGCCTCCAGTGAGACACTGTTTACAACTGCTCTTTTTCACTGTAAACACTCTTGGCATTACTTTCACAAAACAGAAGCAGCACTGGCAACCTCATGTTATCCCGAGTTTTCCTATGTGCTTTATATCTCTCCATACAACTGCAAATCTCCAAGGACTGGTAGGTCAATTTCCAAGAAGCGGGATTCTTGTTTTCAAAGAATGTCAGCTAGTGACGATCCATGTTTCAGAGGTACTACCTTGTAACTTAACTGTGTCAAATACAGATCAAAAGCTGGCTCGAACATGTATTTGGGCACTGGAACAGGCTGCCCAGGAAGGTGGTTGAGTCACTTTCCCTGGAGGTATTTAAGGCATGGGTGGACGAGGTGCTGAGGGGCATGGTTTAGTGATTGATAAGAATGGTTGGACTGGATGATCCGGTGGGTCTTTTCCAACCTGGTGATTCTATGATTCCATTATATGTAGTAAAGTATTTTCACACTAATATCCCAGTTGTTTAACTTGAAAACATTTTCAGGCCTTGAAAAAAAACTTGGGGAGGAACTCTCAAATTCAGGACACAATCCAGATGAGAGTTTGGTGGTTGCATCTCCTAAGACAGGTGGACAAATTCAGGCTCTGATATCCTAAAGGCAAACACCAAATCTTTGCTCAGGGACCAAGCACAAACATATCATACCACACTAACCATCTCTCCCAGAACTCTTTCCTGACAACCAATTCAAAGCACTCCCTGTTTGCAGTCTGGATTACAAAAGGGATAAATAGAGGTGTTTGGACAGGTTTTTCTAGTACACTGGCCAGTGAATGCATCCAGGGGCCTGTAATTTCTCTAAGAACTGGCTCACCAAACTCTTTTATAACCTCTGCCAGAAGGTGATGATGCTTTCACGACGACTGGAAGTAAACCCCCATTAGCACTGTTCTGCACAGTGTAGAAAGCACTCCTATCTTTATACGTCCTGAGATGTCTTCTAAGTTGCTTTGGCCATTTGCCTCTGCAGTGAATGAATCCTCTTGATGAAGTCAAGAATTTTATTTGGTTTCAACACTGTATTATATAATTGTTTACCATTCATACATTAACTTCACAGGCTTCTCTAGAAAGTAGTAGTTAACCGCCATGCATCTTAAGTTTTATTCATTTTACTTCCTGCTGCTTGTGGCATACCTGGAAACCATATTACTTTAGGAATTATGCCTTGTTTAAGAAGAATAAACATTCCATTTGCTTTCAAGCTGACTGACCATTAATATGCTGATTCATAGCAGCAATGATGTCTGTTGCTCTTCTGAATATTTCCTCTAAGCTAGTCATGGTTTCCATCCTCTGCTTTAGTTCATGTTGCATGTAATACGCTGGCATTTCCAAATTATTGCTAAAAACATGGAATCAACTGCATTTCTTCAAAATGCCAAGTATTTTGTGCAGTTTGTTTCATTTCCCATACTTGTCCTGTATGCTACTTGATGTGAATTGTGATCTAAAGTCCGAAATTCTCCTGAGCTGGAAATATTTTCTGTTTCAGATTTTTTTGTTCTGGGTTATGTCTGTAGTTATCAATAAGGTTCTCCACTCCCTCTCAGTACTTGCCTGACTTGGGTAGCTTCGTTTGTTTGATTTGAATGGGGTTATTTCTAGATCTTACAGAAGTCTTTCTTTAAATATTTTTTTCCCACATCCCAGAGATGCTTAAAGATTTCAGCTGGCTATTCCCTCTTAGCTCAGTTACCAACTCTGGATACATATTCTTTATGAAAAACATTGCTCAGGTGCCATATGTTTGCATGAAGTACTATCTTTCTGTAACACAGCTTCATAATTAGCTATATTTGTCCAAATTAGCTGAGAATTACTGAAAACATCAAAAGCTTCCAAAGAAACTATTGTCAAACATAGATCTGCTTTCTAACCTGCTTCCTTTTTCTGAAAGCACCACATCTTGCTGCCACCAAGTAAAGTGCTATTTACATTGATTCAGTTGCCTACACAATATGTCAAAATGATGGTGAGACTTTAAATAGTTGCATTCTTTCCTCCAGATATCTTTTTTCCAAGTCATTTATTCTCAGCTCTCTGCACTGTTCTTGCCTACTCAGAGAGAAGATGTCTGATGAGGTTTCCTGCTCTCAATGACCAAATTTCAAGTACATCTTTCAGCATTGTGTAATTCCTTCTCCTATCTGGTTCAAGACAAGACTTCTTATAATTAAAAAATCAGGTATCTATTCCATAAAATTCAGTAGTGCCAGAGGCCCAGGTGTCAGATCAGATTGCATGAATTCATTTAAACTCAAATATGGACCTAGACAGAGGCATCCATGCCAAGTGAGTAAACTAAGAACCGTGCAGAAACACATGAAGAGAATTATATATGATATTCAAAGGACTACCTACATCTGCCTGCTTGGGTCACTCTTACAGGTGGGAATAACTTCTTTGCATGGAAAGTGTAAATGGAAAGGGTTACAGGCTCTCCAATTCTACTAAAGCACCAGAAGTTAAATTCAACTTCCCTCTCGGTGATGAGTTATATCTTTAAAAATACTTACTGTGGTAGAAAGATGAGATAAGGCCTTAATGTGAAGAAGTTCTTCATATATAATTTCTAAGTCATCTACAGTTCTCTGGCCAGGACTATAGATAGAAGATAAAAAGCACAGCAAAATGCAATAAATGTCCAAAATAAATGCTTCAGGTACGTACAAAACCACACAAAATGCTGCTGCAGTGTCTACTGAAGGGTATATCCTTACTATACAAGGACTGAATGATGGTTGTGGCTGGAGGACTTAAACACACAAAGTATGGAAGCACTATGAAACTACCTGAATGATACCAAGCAGCAGCCATGGCAACCACCTTAGAGGGACCCTGATTAATCAGCTTTCCTGATGAAATCAAGTGTTCTACATGTAAAATGGTCAGATAAGTCAGAAATTTTACATAAAGATCTGCTCCTTTCAGAAGGGCTCCTGAGTGTGGGAGCCTGCACTATCTTCCACATGCAGTACTAATTAGTTGTAGCAAACAGACAGTAGTAATGGTTCATAAAGGAATGCACGAATTCCTGCTGAACAAATTGGAAGAGGCAGCAGTGCAACTTGGAGGACAGTAAATGACTGCTG
The DNA here is from genome assembly GCA_033558105.1 of Coccyzus lansbergi. NCBI lineage: Eukaryota > Metazoa > Chordata > Aves > Cuculiformes > Coccyzidae > Coccyzus > Coccyzus lansbergi. Next base: position 420,897 of record JAUMJK010000983.1, read on the forward strand.
TTGAGTTAATTCTGAGTGCTGTTGTTTAGCCACAAAGGTAAATAAGAACCAGTGAGTAGTTTCAACTTCCCTCACTGAAAAATACAAGAAGCTGTCATTAATGAAGACGTGTTGATGAAGGAATAATCCTCCTATGGCAGCACAAGAAGGAATAAGGCTGCCACTGTGACTGAAATAATTGCATTTCTATAGTCTACACACTGGAAAAATTTCTGATTGCTAAAAAATGACACAAATGCTCTGAGGACTGCAGTGTGTCAGAGATGCTTTGGAGGATCTAATGTACTCATGAGAAGAAGCCATAGGAGTTTGTAAGCAACTCCTAAACTTTTTCCCACTCACAAGACTCCTTTCAGTTAAAGTGTCAGTTAACTTTTCAGTTAAAGTGTCTAACAGAAATTTATTTTTAAAAGGACAAATCATCCCATGATATAATTTCAGACAGAATAGTGGAGTTACTTACATACAGAGAAAGAATCCTTTGAAGCATTATCCAAAGTTACTTTTTTTAGGATTAAGTGCTTTCGAACAATATATTTTAAAGCAGAATATAACTAATGAAATCAATAAGCCAAAAACAGAAGAAAAGAGCAACCTAGTCATAAGAAAGAAGAGAGGATAAACTTAAGATTTGAGTAAGTGGGATACAGGAAGTTCAGTCCATGAGAAGAAATTTCAAAGGAGAAGGTTTACATGCTCACATGAAGAACAGGCTAGTCACAGTTTCAAGTCAAATCCCACGCTTTACAACAAGAATTAACAGCATAGTTGAATCTTTGGACAACCCTAAAAGACACACCACAATGAAACTTCCTGATAGAAGTTTTCCTCCTAAAATGTCAACATTAGAGGAGATTCTAGCATCCAGAGGATCAGGAAAGTCATATAAAGAAATACAGTGCTCTCCAAGTTTTTCTGCCTGAACCTATTGGTTCAACAGTCTATCTAAATCAAGTCTGTGGTAGGAGTAACCAGCAATTGTGTCACTCTGGAGTTATATTAAATCTTTTTTGCAAAATAAGTTTTAGGGGCACTTCTTTTGGATGGAAGAAGCAGTGAAGAAGTCACAGAAAATCTAAAGGACAACTGACATCTCTGCTATGCAAGCTATATTTTTCATCTGTTCTTCACTTATCATTTACATGCATTTATTATTACTCTGATTAAAGACCCATTTCAACAAACAAAATCTTAGATGAAATTGTTCTTTTCTCATATAGAATGGAATAAATCATTTGGTACTGCTATGCCATCTAGTGTCTCAAAATACTCTTTACTGTTTCTAAATCTAGCTACTACTCTCAGTGACTTATGTCCGGCAGCAGCAGCTTAATTAAGAACATAATAAAGCTAAGACAGTACTATCTACCTTTCACTGGAGATTTAAGAAACACAAGTTAAGGATTTCAACAAATAATACTTCCTAAAGGAAGTAACAACTTTAATTTTGCAACGTGCTTTCAAAACCAGCAGGTAAAACCATAGTGTGACAAAATTTAAAAAATTCTGCACAAAACTAAAATATAAAGGATGATTTCTTACTGCATTAAAGCTCTATCATGACTAAAGAGTACACTCTTCCAGTATGTCCACTGGCTTCCTGTGTTAGCACATTTGAAGGACTGACAATCTATAGTGGATATACCCAGCCTTTACCCCTGCTTCTGCACACATCACATGGAGAGATATTAGGTATCACTGCTTCTGTAAAACCCGTGTGGTGACCCACTGATGTTTTGAAGCATCCTGCTGTGTAAAGACCTAGTTTCTGCAGGGGATATGTTCTGACAGCAATAGCTGGCTATAGGCAGGATAATAAATGGACTGGGTAGAGAATGAGGCTACACATTAATGGACAGGAGAGCTCAGGTGATATTAAGTGATCAATAAAAACTGTTCACTGTTTGGAGAATTTATCAAGGTCAGAGACACTGAGCTTCTCTGTGACTAGGATGTTGACGATAACAGAGTATTTTGCAAGTGGTATACTGTGTACATACAAGCAATATCATTAACTATTTAGCTAACCAGAAAATTCTCAGATAATAAGAACAAGGGAGAAGATCAGAGATCCCTTAACATTGTAATTATATATCAAATAAGCATATATTCCTAGAATACGAATTTTGTCTTCAAGTACCATAAAGAATATATAGGAGACATGAATAATATGCCTACTATCTGTATCTAAGTGTGAAAGTGAATGTCTGTGCACTTACTCTAGTACAAAAGCTAATGACATAATCTTTACATAATCTCTGTACTTGTATCAGTAATCCTTGATTAGCTCCATAAATACTTTTTACAACATATAATATCCCTAAACGTCAGTGAACTGATATGTGGAAAGCTAATTTGTATTTCCTGCCCCAGGAATAACATTTGACTTATTAAATGTTGCTGGTAGGAAACTCTACCAAGGACTACAGGACTTGATACAGTCTGTATGGAGAAATTCGGTATGGTTCTTACTGCTGACAGCTGGGTGGAAATTAAGAATTTTAACAACAAGAGAATAAACATATCTTGCTTAATTTTTACAAAACTTTCAAGAAGTTATAGATTCTTAGTAATTTTTGTGCATAGATATATATAGAGTGCTGTTTACCATATTCCAATTTGTTTTCACTTCCTCTTTCTAGCATTCTGTTGCTCTTACTTCTGCAAGTGACACTAAAAATTGATTACTAATTACATGTGGAATCAAACACTCTTTGTATGGAGAAAAAAATTGCTGAGTGAAGTCACTAAGAATATATAACAGATTTATTGTTTCAGTCATACTCCTAACTTGCTGTAGCCTAGACTATTAAAAAAGAATATAATGCATAACATCATCCCAGTTAAATACTGTTGTCTGATGAATAGCATTCTCCCTTTAAAAACCTCTGTTATTATTGTGTTTAGCTTTGTATTATAGCATCCTATTTAATTAGGGTTTACCACCAAGTTAGCTATATCTCAACAGTACTGAAATAAAATAAAAGTAACTAGCAAAATGTTTTCAGGATGTATTCTCATACTGAAGGATTTTCTAGGGACTTGCTCAAGGTCTGCACCTGTGTTCCAGACATTATAAGGAGCAGATTGCTGTCTTTGCTACTTCACAAAAAGCTATTTTCACATTCACAGTGTATGTTTCTGAAGGAAAAAAAAAACCCAGTAGCAACAAGAGCCTGCCAAAAATTTCCCTGAGCTCTATTCTGTTTTTTAAACTACAGAACATTCTTTCACAGTTTGACAGTTAAAATGCTGCAGTTAATGTAATAAACAGAGAATTTTTTAAGTTGGCTGTCAAAACAAGTGACACTTTTTGCTAGAGATTTTCAGATTTTGAACAATAGAAAGTACCTTTCAAAGCAACAGCTTCATTATACAATCAAATTTTCAAAGTAATCTTCTCATCAAAGAATATTGTCTTATTTCTTTCACGGTAATTATCTGAGTTCTGCAACCTCTCCGGAAATGGTGACTATTATAAAATGCAGCTGCGTTCATTTGAAAATTGTGGGTCCTGCTCAGGTCAGCTAGAGCCGGTGTCTCTGAAAATCCTGACAATTCTTGAACTTTTGGCAGCTGTTAACAGTGTCTAGTCAAAACTAGCAGGATTCTGAGGATTTAGCTGTGATTCAGCTGAGCTAGGGTGTATTTTCAACTAACAAAATCATAACGTATGTAAACTAAATACTGGAACAGTAGTTAATATGGTGCCTGGCAGTACAAGCTCACGTCCACGAGCAAAGGGCAGCAAAAATAAGCACTTTCAGGGACAGGCATACGGAAAGATCTCAGACAGCTGTCAGTCTTGAGAAAACCTATTTCCCCTCACTACATTGCAACAAAAATTTCCTATGAATATTCTTCGAGGTGATGCCACACAAGGACCAACACAGAGGGGACAGCAGTGCTTTCATTCCAGCCTTTCAGCTCCCTGCAAGGAATGTGGATGATACTCAACATTGATTCTGCCAGGGTAAACTTACACTAGCTGCTCTGGAAGTCATGATAAAAAGCAAATGTAGTGGGCAACCAAAACCACGACAACTTAAGGGAGCAATTCTCCAAGAGTCGACCTGCTCAGTCAGCCTGAGGCAAAGAAGGTGCAGGCTCACAGCACACATAGCGCTGCTCAGGGTTCCCTAATGACAGGGTGCAAGAAGTTCTCATTCTTCAATGGAGAATGCACAGGACATCTCTGAGAGGAGAAAACACCTCACTTCCCTGACGCCATAAGGATTTATGGAAGCATCATGCTCCCAGTCTGCTTTGTCTATGTATTTTATGTGATTGGTGAGTGCTCCTTTGCTTGCATTTGACTAGACCTCTAATAAATAGAGGAAAGAGAATTTATACTTTTAAAACAATTGCTGCATGTGTCATCTGTTTTTATCTGCTCAGGTATCTTATGGCAATTTTTGAAATTCAATGCTTTTAGCAAGTTTTTGGAAAAGTGCTGTCTGAATGACCATACAATCTAAACAGAAAACACAGGGACAATAATGGAGCATGGAAAGGATACAGATGGAAACAGAACAGGAGCAAACTTTTGTATTAAGTAGATTAAGAAGACTTTTTAAATAAAAAAATGTTCACACACTGTAGACAAGGCCCAATTCTATTGCATAGCAAAGACAAACTTTGCCAATGGCCTCAAAAGAGCAGGATCCAGCTTTGTGTACTTATCTTTCTTGTTCTAACCCGTATAAGTAAATTTTTAGTGAAAATGACCTTAAGTAATTAATTATTCTCAGTGTGCTTAATTAGCAGTAAAATACGTCTTCAGTGACCCCTAAACACTACCTGCATAATGAAGAGGTTGCCTTCAGCGGAGGGTTAAACAGTTTGTACTTGTTGCTTTGAAGTCACCCTAAAGCTGCCTGTAAAAAATGCCTTTAGCTCAGTTTTCAGTGCAACCAGAATATACTGCTGAGAGGATGGTTACCCAACCGATGAGTGAGAAGACATGACCTGACAGCTATGAAAAGGTTAGGCAGATATCCTCTGTGGCATAGGCACAGAAAGTGGGTTTTTTTGGTTTTTTTTAATGTATTGATTTTACAACAATAAGAATGGATAAATAAACCCAGAGCCACATTTCACACCTTGCTAGCAAACTGCAACAGGCCATGTCGAGCCTATCTTAATTCAATAAGATTCTACCAAGAATGAATCTAATGACTGTACCTGAAAGGTACTTGCTGTGCTGCCATCCAACTGCTCTGATCACTCACAATAACTGAGAGCAGCATAGTTAATTGAATAGCATGTATACACAGAAAGTGTTAATGGAGCAGGACTTCTCTCATCTGCAACTTACCTTTGGGGAGACTCAGAAACGAAATAAAAACTCATATCGCAGCATCTTCCCCAAGGTGAGTATGACGGCCTTCAATGGCTTTAGACAGTTATTCCCAACACACAGTTCAAGCATTAATAAAGACTGGAAATTATTTAATATGAATGTAATAAGTTTAGAGGCTGAACAAACTGGCACTGAAGTGAAATAGCTGGCCAAAGGATGCCTCATAATAAATGCAAATTTCTTTTGTTCCCATGTCACTAGGAATGCCTATGTATAATATTAACTCATTAATCTGCTTACGGTTTTCTGAGAATCATCCTCATATGAGCATCTGGCCCAATCTGAGACAGAAGCAGCATAGTGTCCTGTAGCTCCTCATCACACTCCTTTTTCTCTTCCTCGGTTGGTAAAGGAGCATCTTCACGCTCATCATCCAAAAATCGATAAAATAAGTATTTGTCTTGAAAGTGCTGTTCCTGATCCACTGAAAAAACCCATATCATATAATAACATAACATATCAACGTAACATATGAAACACTAACCTTTCCTCATTAATGTTAACCTTGTAGAAACCTCTACATAGTCATATATATCACTAATATATTAGTTAAAAAGGGAAAGAAAGCTACAAAGAAACTGATAGTGTGAAACACCTTTACTTCTCATATATGTCCAAATTATGTAGCTCGGTAGGCACATTTTTAAATTGTGCACAGCAAATACTTTTCAAAAGACTTCTAGATATCTGTGAGTTGTGTGTGCATACGTATATGTGTGTGCATGCACCTGTGGTGTTTTTCTTATTAGATCTGGTTTTGTTCATAAGAATGATGTTTCAAACCATTTCATTTAAGCAAACAATTAACAGTGAGGAAACAGCTGCATTAAGAATTTCTTGCCCTACGTGTTTCAGATAGGGCTAAAAGGTATCAAAAGTATGTAAACTCTTTCTGACTATCAAAATGTACATTCTCAAGATACAACCCCAGGGTAAAGTTCATTGACCTCTGTCCCCATGAAAGAACTTAATAGAAAAACTACCAAGAGACTTCCAAGGAGATGTTATCATATGGTAAAGGACAAAACTATGGTCTTGCAAGCAAATCAGTGATATGTTGAGCTGGATACTTGCCCCTGGGAGTTCAAGGGAATATTTGCAAGGAATTAAAGCTAGAGCTCTTAGGGTATAGAAGAAGTGGAAATAATCTGTCTTCTTCGTGTGGAAATTTCTCCCTGGGATATGGCAAGTGCAACAGGATAAATGGAAGTGTACTGTAACAGAGCTGCCCTTCTGAACTTAACAAAACGATACATGCAAAGCATTAAATATGAATATAGAAAGCTACTGAGCAAATCCTACCAAATGGAAATTGGAAGTCAATGTCAAATAGAACCAGAAAACTTACAAAAAAAATCTCAGAGCTCTGCACTGGAATACTTGGATTACTGAATTTGCAAACTTGTTTTTGGTTCTAAAACCACTGAAAATCATTCCAAAAGTATGGATCTGAGCAAACACAAATGATCACACTCACTTCCAAATGCTATAAATCTTTAAAGAAAATCAGTTTTGTGTATGATAATATATGTCTAGGTTTTCACCTGAGTGCCACAAAGCTCTTAAAACATAATTATAAGTTAGTGCACTCCGAACTATAATTAAATTTATCATTATAAATTGTTCATTTACTTTTCAATATTCTCGTAAGTCAAAAATGTAGATTGGTAGCAAGATTCATGTAATACTGTCTGTCTGTTGCACTTAAATTTATGAATGAACAAGTTGGTCTACAGTAAACAAGTTGTTCTACAGCATTTCTTTTGGGCTCATGATCCCTTTCTTTTTCATGAAGAAGGCCTACAGGGTCACCAATGTCACAAATTGCCCACATTTTCAGCAAGGTGTGGATTTTCTTTATCTTACCATGGTTAAGAACACCTTCTTCCAGCAATACTTGCCACATGCCAACAGCCTGGGTTCTTGAATGGACACAAGGACTTTGCTGCATCATCCAGTCAACTAGTTCTGTCCCCACACAGCATTGCCTGAAGGACAAATAAATAGACATAAATTAAAAGGGAGCTAGCCGAGACAGAGAGATCACACGCTGCCAAGAACAGTGATATCTTAAACTCTGTATTAACTTAGTAAAATTTCCCTATAGAAAACACAATGTAATCTTCTACACGTATAGGCTTGAAATACCAGTGAAGATGTTCACTTCTGAGAGGAATCTCAGAAGAACAAGAGTTTTGGGAAATGCAAAGTTTACAGAGGATCAGAATGAGCTTGTGCCACATGGTACAAAACTGTTGCACCAGTGTTAATGACATCCAACTCAGATTTCAAAGGAAACCTTCTCGGTATACCATGGGATAGCAAAAGCCCCATGCATTTCAGAATCCAGCATGAAAATATTCATCTAACACTGTAAAAGCCTTGCTAGTGAGAACAGCTTCCACAGAAAAGCAAGTGTTATGAGGATGTTCCTCTATTTGTGACCAGACTCTGGCCACACTGTATTTGAGGGCATTGATTTGCAGGTCTACAGTGTTTCTGAGGTTCTCTCAGGATAGGTGCTGGTTATCTCACAACTCTTGACTGACCCTGAGGTAAACAGCAGGCTGCCCTCTCTTCCCAAAGAGAGGGAAAAAACCTAAAAAGCCATATGTTTGCTTCACAAAAGTCTTTGTCATAACACTCCTTAGCTCAGCAAAACAGAAGCAAATAAGCAATGTGATCAAAAAAGTTACAAATCTATAACTCATCACACACAGAACAGAGGGGTCATTAGCTAATCCTTCTATTTTGATAGGAAATTTGATAGGAATGGTTGGACTTGATGATCCAGTGGGTCTCTTCCAACGTGGTGATTCTATGATTCTATGATTATAGATACGCTCCTGTGGTTCCACACTCAGCATCACTTTCAGAGACCAAGGGAACAGATAATACTGAAACTGCTGAAATTTATTTTAAATAATGTTCGTCCAATTAAAATCCCATTTTGATGAGAAATTTCCCCTCATATGGATCCAAGCTAAAGTTTAGTATTCCATATTTAAAAAAAAACCAGGGATAGAATAATAACCCTTTTTCCCAGTTGTGTATATGATAAAATGGTGCAGTTATTTGGTCTTCATTTATCATACACGCTCTTTTGTTATTCTAGAACAATGAGCAATGTCCTATTGTGATACATTCTCAGATATACTCACAAGCTCCAAATAACTTGCATCACATTAAATACATTTTGGACTGAAATATGGAAAATCAATGCACTTATCTTAAAAGCAGATCAGCAACATGCTGATTTACTATTTAGAAAAAGATAAACTCAGAGATTTTAAACGATTTTTTATTTAAATAGTCTGAATAATGCCTTAGGTATTTGATTTAAATATCAGATGTTAAAACAAAGTGATTGTTTCTTAAGCAAACTCCTTGAAGTCAGATTCCTCTTATCTGTTATCCCACTTCAGCAATACAGTGCTGCCACCATCAGGAAGATAAGAAAGCCTGGCAATACATTGAAAAAAATTATTTTGAATACAACAGGAAATCTGAAGAAGGAATGTGAATTTTCAGAAGTCCACATGGAGCAACACCACTGTAGCAATCAGTACGGTAACATAATATATTAATGACTTTTCCTTTTATCTTTTACTGATATATGAAGAGAACAGAATCTATATTTTAACTTGATATTGCACAGAATATTCCAGCCAGCTATGCTATTAACTGTAGAAGAGTTTTTGTATGTGAATACTCTGTTCATAATCATGGACTCAATTTCCAGTAAAATTACTTCAGAAAATATATGCCAGGCCCATTAAAGACTGCATAACATTCAGACTCAAATAGCACCACAGAATAATTTCAGACCTTTTGAGACCTGCAAGTATGGTAAGGCATAAATCACAACTCAGAAGATGGCAGGCATAAAAATTCAGAGACAACTATACAATCAGCTCACATACCTGTAAGTCTTCAGATGGTATTTACGATCTCTTATCATGTGAGGGGCTCGGGACAGAACTGTATTCCGCAAAATCTTTCCAGCTCTGAGGATCTTTTCTGAAGGAACCTTGGTGATCATGGAGTAAAAAAAAAAAGGGACCAAAACATACAGATTTTAAAGTTTCCACAATCTTTGTACTGCCTACTGCAAAACAAAACACAAGTTGGCTTTTCCTTAAATTAAAAGGCCTTGCACAGATTCTTACTTTTGCAGAGCAATGTAAAATATATTCAGGAGTTTAAGTCTCACATATTTATGACATCTAACAGAAAGCATCACTTCAGCTGACAGGTATTACAGTGTTGGAAATAGGAGTTATTTCCATATGTCTGGCTGCCTGGCTCTACAGCACACCTATGTCCTATTACCTGTGCAATGGTTTTAGTAGGACGATGTGGGATGTGAGGTTCAATAAGAGGTGTCTGAAAAATAAAATGAAATTAAATACAATTTTAAAGGTTGAGCAGTAAAAAAAAAATAAAGGCTAAAATAAAATATTGAATAAAGAAACTGTAAAAACCAAGAATTATGTGTAAGTCCAAATTCTGGACAGGGAACGTGAGTAGAAAAAGTTCTGAGAAGACATCCTAAAGACATATTTGGCTTTTAATGCTCAGCACATGAAAACAGTGACATAACATGTGAAGAGTAATAAACTAATACATGTTAAACTATTTAACTACTAATGAAGAGTGCAATGGCCAAACATGAGTAAAGATAAGGTAATATTAACAGAGGTGCCTGCATATGGTAAACATCGCAAATGTTTAAGAGGAAAGTAACAGGAGTAATTAGAAAGCATAACATAAATTTTAAAAATTCAGCTAAGGAAAAGGCAAGTCTTAGCAGAAGTGTGATTTAAAAGCTTTCAGATTTAAAAGGCTTTTGAAAAGAAGTAGAAAGTCATCTAGTCCACCATGCAGAGATCAGGAAATAAAGAGTTTCAATTACTGAAAGAAAGATTTCGGTTAGACATCAGCAAAGCTTTTTTAACAGTGTGGGCAGTGCATACTGGCACAGATTGCCAGGGACACATGGCTCGTCCACCTTCGGAGGCTTGTGAGGATCTGTAAGATATCTGTCAGGAGTGACACAACTACAGTGAATTCTATATGTGGCTCAGGAATGGAATAGATTGTTTCCTGAAGTACCTTTCACGGTGTGGCACTATGCAATTTATGAGGATAACTTTACATGTCCAAAATTAGTTCAACCACAAGGTGGGGCTTAAAGAAATGAGCGATAATATAACCCCTAGAGCAGCAAGCCCAGACACAAGAAAGCAAAGCAGTCACTCCTACTCAGGAATGATGTCGTTTCCATCCAAAAGTCATGCCCAGCAAAGAGTTCTCCCCAAAGCTACACCCCTTCAAAGCTACTACAGTGAACTCTGGCTGCACTAGTGATGAGATGAAATGCAACAAATGGAACCACAGGGCTTGAACTGAATTTGGTACAGAAAGGTAAGTCATGCTTCAAAGGCAGAGAACATCAATCGGTTAATATGAGATATGGTGTTCCTGCAACAACTTCCCATCAAAAAATATGGATTCTGTAAGGGATCATACCTTAGGATAATAGTCACAACTTGGATGAAGTCCAAGAAATATAAGACTTTACAATCTTGGATCTCCAATTAAGGGATGCTTAGAAAGCACTTATTAAAAAAGAAGTAGCTCTCCCTATAAAACAGCAAAGATTGAGTAGACTGTTTAATTAACATCTTAATTCTAGTATCCTTTAAGAATTAATGTTAATAAAGTACATACACATTGCACAGAGCAGTATGACTGCAGCTACTTTGATAATTATATTTTTCAGGACTTCCAAAAAGGGGTAAAATTATCAGGTGAAGAACACAAATATGCAAGGTAATTAGAAGAGTTTACCAATTATTCCCCATCTCCTGGCTATAGTAGTGACAAGTGTATCTGCTCTAAACTTCCCTTCAGCATGAGATAAAGCAAAACAGCAGTACCAGCTTGAACTTCAGCTATTTCATGCCCTTTGCCAACTAATGCAGAAACTGATTTTTTACTATGATCTGCTGATCCCTCCTGTAGGGAAAAGGTGCATATAGGTCTGGAGCTTAGAGAAGGGAAAGCTGCCAGTGTTGGTGGAGAGAAACAGAAAATGTTCATAAGACACTGTCACAAAATTGTTTTCATCATTAACATTGACAAACTCTATGTTTATGGATTCACATTTGGTCCATTCAAACAAACCCTTCATGAAGCTAATCACAAACCTCCCTATTTAAATTGAGATGAAGCAGAGAAAGTAACAATTTTAGCCTCCACCCCTTTTGAAGATTCAAATATTTATGCATGATAGTAACACCATAGATTTAAACAGGACTATTCACGTGTATAGTTTTATGCATACATTTAATCTCTAGAGAAATACCCCTTAGATTACAAATGATAGGGCAAGGGCTGCCATTATTTCTGTGCTTCTTAGATCACTGAGCAAGCCATATGCAAACAAACAAATAATACAATACAAGAATAAGAGAAACCTAACATGAGGTCTATATTTGTCAAGTTATTTGAATCGGCTAAAAAAAAATCCAAGAAGATCTCTTACAAAAATACATTTTTCTATTTCCCTTGTTAAATAGCTGCAAAGGGATGTTTCTTCCGAGTCTTTACACCTGAACGATTGCTTTAGATCAGCAGAAATTTGCATCTACAGAATCAACTGATGGAGAGTACCTAACTTACTACTCTCAAATATTAACATAGGAAAAAAAATGTTAACATAGGAAAAACATTAACACTGGAAAAGAACATATTGCAAAGAACTAAGGAGAAATTTAAAAAAAATCCAAGTAATCGTGTTTTTCCCATGACCTCAGTGTAGCTCATCTCTGAAGAGAGAACAAGTTCCTGTATTTATTGGAGTTAAGCATGGCATGTGATGTTACCAGGGTGATCAGATAAACCTGTGCACTGCTGTTGAACCCTTTATTTCCAGCTGGGGCACTGAGAGGAATTGCAAGTGTCATCTGTTTTCCTACTGGCTGGCAGGGGATCCAGAAGAAACAAAAGACAGAAGCCACACAAGTCAAGAGGTGGTGGCAGTAGCAACAGCAGCATCACTAAAAGGTCTGTTTGTTTAACATCCTCAGTATTCACTGTTGTTAGTGATTTAAGGATAATCCAAATCCCACTGAAATCTCTGAAAGTCCCTAACTGACTCAATGCATTTTACATTTGATTCTCCTAAGGGCATTTCAGGAAGCAGAGCATCATTAGCTCTTACTGGTTTCAAATAACTTCAGATGACTGCCTTTTATGACTGACATGCTTGAATATCCTTGTATACATCTCCCAAAAGGCCATCAGTGCCGCAGCTCATTCACATGGATGGAAATTAAACATACAGACTATTACCACAATATAGGTGAAAGCACAGCCAGTCACTAAGATACAACTGACAATTAGCAAAAGTCCCCACAGCCTTCCCACACAATACCTCTCCTTTATATTTGTACTGTTCATTTCTAAATCCACATAATTATTTTCAAAAAGTTGCCTTTTTTTTTTTTTTTTTGTAATATGTTGTCTATGTGAGCTACTTCAGACCAAAGGCATAGAACAATCAGGAGCCTTTATAGAGATGACTCTTTTTTCAATACAAACCAGTATTTCCAGAACTAAAGAATAACCATAAGCAGGAATAATGCTGAGCATATGGTATCATAGCTGTGGGAGTGAATTTCCAGGTGGAAAGCAGTCTTGCATAGAGTACACTTAAGTCAACTCCATTGGTTCTGTTTCCATCTGCAGAGAAAGACTGCACCAACCTCTGCTGGGATGCTGCATGCAAAACAATACACTTACTGAACGCAGCTTGCTAGAAAACATTAGAGAAGCAGCTGGCCAAAGATCTCGTCATATAAAGTTCCTTTGAAAAGCACTTTTGTAAAAATTTGAAGGAAAATGGAACGAATGCTGTAGGAATTTCTGTCCTCCGTTAGCATGTGCTCCATCTCCACGGTTGGACTCGATGATCCGATGGATCTCTTCCAGCCTGGTGATTCTATGATTCTATGATTCTATCTCTGGAGTAGCCCCATGTAGAACAGGCTGATATAGCAACCAACGCTTGTCATCAGAAAACAACACATGTTATGACCACTACCCCAGGGTGCACAGTCCATAAGAAACCTTTGCGCACATTCCCTGCCACAGGGACTCCTGATGGTTAGAACACATTACCAGGACTGAGCTCTGTTCAACCCAGATCACAAGTTATTTCAGCCGGGAGACCTCACCCTGCTCCTCCAGAAGACAAGAAAACTAGAAATAAAGATACAATCGTCACTACCACACTGGACTTAGAAACACTCTTCAACTAATAAAGGACAAACGACACAGAATATTTATTTCTGCTCTTTATCTTTTTTACCAAACAATGCAAGTATTAAAGGGACCTGTAGCCAGCTAATACAGTCTAAAATTGCATTATCAAAGCATCTTCAAACTACCCATTCTCACAAAAGACAACCACAAACTTTCTTAAGAAATACCTGTAAACAGCAAAAGTGGGAAACAGGGCAAGGTACAGAAGGAGGAAAACTCTAACAGTCAAAAGTCACTCTAACCGATCAAAATTAGGGAAATTACACAGAAATAGGAATTATACACATCCCAAAAATCTGAGTTTCATAAAACTACAGCACCTGTAATTTAAAAGCCCACATATTCAACTCACTACAAACTAACTAAACCAAGCAAAACAGTTGACATTTTCAGGACCAGCAGTTAAGACAGCCCAGTTTTATTCTTTTTATCTGTATTAATTGGCTGCATGACCTTGCATAAATCACATAATCACACCAAGTTTCATTTTTCACTTTTTGGAGAAAGGAATACTAATAATTTCTGTCTTTGTAAAATGCTTTGAATACTCTCAGTACATACACTACTATCAAAATATTCAGAGTAATGATGACTATTTTTAAATCTATATTCTTCAAATATAATACAATGTGATGACTAAGCTGTATTTTAAAATACATCCTAAAATTGCTTTTCTTTAGTAATCTACACGTATTAATAGCATAAACAGGAAAATGTGTCCCTTTAAATTCTCAAATACAATCAGTATAGCAAATTTATTTTAGAAAGTTAAATTGACGCTGCATTATTAACACTTTCACAATGTTTCTTTGACAAACTGAAAATGTCCATCCTTCTAACACAAAATGATTCAGTCATTACCAAAAATTACATTCACTATGAATGTCAAAGGGAAAAAGAATATTGAAACAGACTATGACCAGTGCACAAAACCCCCTAGAACGTGGCTAATGCTGTCTTATTTTCCTGTCATTTTTCTCCCTGCTACAATGAAACAGCTGCTATAACTACACGACATGCATTGAACAAAATGTCAGAAAATGCTAACTCTGCTATAAGCATTCCTGATACTCTGATAAAGGTGTGACTATACGGTTGTTATAAGGAAACTCACATCAACATTGGCATGAATTTCTCTGCTGCTGTATTTTATTTAACTCTGTTAAAGTTCAAGAGAATTTGTGGTTTATTAGTATCCACAGCTTTAATAGTATATTTATCTGCAATTATTTAATTCTTGAGAAACAAACTATAATGATGAAGACAAAAAAGTATGATAAATATTAAGCATTGAGGTTACTGGCATTTAAGACTTGCCTCTTACCTATGCCACAGGTACACAGCGACTATTCAAAAGGCAAACTACACAGAAGTTAAAGATTAATGAACTTCTGGAGGATTTATTTCACTTGTTTTCAAATGCCTTTGTAACTTCTGCACACATCTTCCACTTCCAAGTCTCCCAGGAGGCATGCCTCCAGAAAAAAAAAACAGGACTGTTTTTTGTGTCTCCTGTGGTGGCCGGTGGTGAAATTTTAGATGAAGTCACTTCATGGTAAACATAAGGGTGCCAAAACCCGATGGAGTGTGAATTAGAGGGCAAAACTGTGAACCTATTAAAATCAGTGGTAAAACTCTTGACTTTGGTGTAGTCAAAATACCACCCAAGTGAGGTGAAAAGACCGTCGTCTCCTGGGTGATAGCGGTTTATGTATTGTGTGGGCCCAACTAGTCATTCCACCTTTGAGTGTTTCAACTTCTCTATCTGTAAAATGGGCACAATGATACCTACTGACATCTCTGACAAGTGATGAGAACAAGCAACTGGAAACACTGCTGAAACCTGCAACTGAAATCCTGGAAGTTTAGTGCCTACAAAATCATCCTAAGCATTTTATAATGATTTTTAACACGGAAAGGAAAAGTCATCAAAGCAAGACAGGGCTAGAGGCACTGAAGGTTACCTCCTAAATTCCCTGAGGAGACCAGCAACAAGATAAAGCCTCAGGCAAGTGGGAAAGAGAAGTTAATTTAAACCTATTTTATGTCACTTCTGGTAATTCCGCGTTCTTTCTGCTCCAAGTTAAGGGCAGTTCATTGTGTGAATGTACAAGAAATGAAGAAATACTGAAGGAACGCAGCACATCAGCCTCAGATTACAGCTGTCCTACCTACTCTTCATTCTTCTTCCTGTCATCCTTCTCAAAAATATTTTTTTTTGCTAAAAATGAAACTGAGAAGGAATAACTTAACAACATCTAGTGCAACACCTTCCATTACCCTACTTCACAGAAGATTTTTAACGATCTATATAGATCTTTTCCACCTACATAGAATGCATTCCCTAAGAAAGGTAAATAGTTATCTCTTTAATATATGAAAGACAAAAAAGGAAAGAAATCCCACACTGATTACTAGACCAGAAAACATTTTTAAATAAGCACACTCTTCTTTCAGCCAAGTATTTCTTTACTTCAACAACTTTAAGTCTTCTGTCACAAGCATAAAAACCATTCAAGCTCTTCTGCTTAATTTACATATTTGTGCGTCAGTGGAAAAGACAAGCATTCTGCTCTTGGCAGAATCCACAAAACAACCTTCTTGTCTTCCTTAAAAATTCTATTTCCCATGATGTCTACAAAAAGCTTGTCAAACTCGAAGGTGCTGATGTGCTGAACCTGCTACCTATTCTGACTCATCCAAGTCTTTCAGACAGTGCAGTTTATCTGCTGGGTGGTTTTCAAAATGGGATTGTAGTCTTGTTAGGTTAGCACCTGTCTCTGGCTGGGACACATCAGCATCCCTACAGCTCTGCTAACCACAATGAACCTTCATGATCAGACAGATCTAACCAAAACATGGAGTGACCTCATACCAGTCTATAGCTTCCTCAAAGGGGAGCAGCAGCAGAAGAAGCAATGATCTGTGCTATCTGGTGACCAGTGACAGGACATGAGGAATTTGAATGAAGTTGTATCAGGGCAAGTTCAGACTGGACATTACGTTAAAGTTCTTCACTGAGCAAGTGGTGTATCACTGGAACAGGCTCTGCAGGGAAATGGTCGTAGCACTAAGCATGTCAGAGTTCAAGAAGTGTCTGGATGATGTTTCTGGTCATATGATTTATTTTTAGGTAGCCCTACAAGAAGCAGGGAGTTTGACTCAATAATCCTTATGGGTCACTCCAACTTGAGACATTCTGTGATTCTGTGAAAACAGAAGGGAGCTGGTCACAACAGACAATATGCATCTTCTAAGGACAACCCATCAACATCATTACCTTCTCCTGCTATGAAGGCTCATCATATCTGATTCAGTAATCGGCAAAGTCTAACAGCATAAATTGGGGGGGAAACACTGGCTATGAAGGGTAAGAGTTTTTCCTTTTCTTTCACAGTAAAATCCAGTTGTCCTAACACATTTAACTAGCATGAAATGAAACTCATAGCTGCTGTATTAGTTAATCAATTAATTCAATCTTCTTCATATACTTTACTGGCAGTAATCATAGAATCACCAGGTTGGAAGAGACCCACTGGATCATCGAGTCCAACCATATTGTATTGATTGTATTGATGTTGTATTGATTGTATTGATTAAAAACATACAAAGCCATTTGGAATCAAATTATTAGATCTAAACAACATGGATTAATATGCCCCATTTTCCACATAAATCCCATAATGCAAACACTGAGTTAAGATGTATCTGTGTGAACAGTAGGTTTCCCCAAGAAAACAGTAGAGGAATAATACTATTAATTCCTGACAATCTGAAGAAAATAGAATTAGCGTTGGAGAAGAGTAAATATTCGATATTTGCAAATTTGCTTCTTCCCTCCTCCTAACTTCCTACAGAGCTTGCAGCTGCCCAACTTCACACCATTTAAACTAAGCCTATTTCACATTTGTTCTTACTGTTTTGAATTTCAGCTAAACTTCCTTGATAACTACTGAGGGACAGATGTTTCTAAACATACTCTGAGTTGCCTCTGCTGCTAAATTAATATTTATTGCAACTTGAGAAAAAATTGGATCCACAAATGTACACAGAACACTGCAATAATTAACCCAAGACTTGATACAGGGGGGTGAAATTACTCTACCTGATATTTTCCCTAGCAAACCACATCTCTTCACAACCCAATTCACCACAGTATGTTTCTGAAAGAGATGACCTCTTTTTACCTCTCTCAGTATGTAGCCCAAACTGTGTAAATTCTGTGATGTCTGGTTTTTAGGCATAACACAGAACCAGCCCTGTCATTGTGAAATGGAAAGGCACCTATTGATGTATTTTGTAAATTATCTCCCTTTCTCCTGTTTTTCTCTGATGTTGGCATTAATTTTCACATTATTATTTAAAATATTGCTTCATGAAGCCGAAATTCTATTCCCATCATGTCTCATCCTCTCACCTCCTTTTTAAACATAATCTCAAAATCTTCTTTGGTATAATTGACTCCTTACTATCTCTTTATAGGCTGGATAAGGGGTATGGACTGTTCTGCTATGTTAAGACAATCGGTGTGTCAAAATGTTTGCTGTTCCAGAGACGTTTAATTACTGTAATACAAACCAACTTGCCTGGAAATACTGAATCTACATAGAGCATTTCTAGCTAATTTCTGTTAAAAACCCCATCATTTCTGCAATAGTGTAGGAATCTTCAGCTTCTCCACAACAGTTGGTCTAGGGGACTGTACTGCAGAGAGAAAGATGCATCCTGCCCAGAGGAATTACCGGTGCTGTGAAGTCCAGTATTATTGCAGATTGCTATGTGTCTGCACCCACAAGGTCACATAGCATTTTCCAAGCAGCAATCTAGGTTCTCTACCCCAAACTTCTTAGCAGAAAATCCAGACAAAACACAAAAGACAGTGTTTCAAGCACACTGACTGTAACACTGGTAAAATCAAACAGACTAAATAGCATTTAGGAGTTCTAGCAAGGCAACCTCCTCTTTCCCCCAGTTTGGACAAGAGAGCCATTCTGTGACACAGGTCCAGGGCTGTGGAGCAGTGGCTATATATTTATAGCATAAGAAATGTGTGTGTATTAGGCTCCTACATCTTGTACACCACTATAGTTTTGCCAGTCAATATAACGTACCTCATGCAGCTAGTGACAATAGTTTTCTCTTAGTCTTATTTCCCAGACTCATTTGGAATAGCCAGAACCCAGCAATCTGTAGACCATAAGCTGAAAATCCTTAATCTAGACTGGCTCTGAACACAATTAAGACTACTCGAGAGAAAGGAGGAAGGGGGAACAAATACTTGCCTGGATCTGTACATATATTACAGCATTAACAGGAATACATCATACAAATCTATATTTAAACACAGGAGTCTGAAATCACAGATTAATTTGTGATTTAGCACTGAATTGCAATGGAGCTGCAAGCTGGCCTGACAAAATTATGCTCTTGTCCCTTAGCCAACTGATGTGGGCTGGTAGAAATGTCAGGTTTGGGGCAGGATAGAGTCTCAGTCTGTAGCTGACAGATCAGTGCTTTGTGCAGGCGTTAGACATTTAAGGCTGCAGACAGCTCATAGCAGACACAAACAGGATTGCTTTGGTCTTTCCCCTCACTGAACCCCATGCCCAGGCTCTGCCCTGTTGCTTGTGTTGGCCTGGGCCAGGAAGCTAATTTTCATCGAAAAGAGCAGAAAATTAAGCTCAGAAACATAGTTTATGTGTTTCTGACAGTTCTGCTACATTACCACCACACAAGCCCCATCAGACCTTTAGCCCCCTCAGATTCATGCATTTGATGTCAGCTACTTTAAAGAGTGAGGATGGACAAAGCAGTACTGCAAAGTTCACAAAGACTCAACCATAATTCTCACCTGTTAAGCTACTGGTTACTTCTCCATTCTATTAATATTTTGGTTATTATACAAATAGTTTATATAATTTCATTTCCTAAGATGAAAACAACTGTGGCTGAGTAACCCTAATTAGAAGCAGCATAATAACTGGTATTAGAAGTAACATTTTTTAATTTTTTTTTTTATTTTGGAAGCTAAATTATGTATTCTTTTCATTTCTCTACTACTCAACTCAGCTATGCATTTGTATTTTCTCACTAACTGTTATCTTTAATTTTAAGACAGCTGCATCACTGATGATAAAGCACACAAAGATCAAAGATGTTCACAATCTTATGCCAAGCTTTCTTCCAGAAGGAAATTTATAAAAAGAATAAATAATGAAAAGTCATAAATCATAAATCTTTAAATACCCGAAGAGCACTTGCTCCTTAACTATCACTGCAGATAACAGCACAATTACACTTTTGGCTCTGTTGTAGATATCTGACATTTTTGCCTCGACAATTCTAGCTCGGAATGGCTTTAAATGAGCACCACAAGCCAAATGCTTGTTTCAGTGGTGGTGCTCTTTGCATGAAGCCAGCACAATGTGCTCCTGGTTATTGACTAGGTAACACAAAAAGAAGAAAAAAAATCACTGGACAGCTTTTCTCCACTATTTATTAACCTCTCAAATTTCTGCCATCTGTACACAGACAAAAACAATGCTGCTAAATGATCAGATCAGACACATTGATTACTTCTTACTGACTCAGAACTATAATTGACTTTGTGGAATACCAATTTCCAGTATGCATTGTAGGACAGGCAGTCAAAATGCTCTGCAAAAGATGATATGAGTGACTAGAAGGAATATGATTTTAAGATCTTTGATCCACTTTTTCTGCCAAACTTGAGAAAATAATTACAAGATTAAAAAAAAAATCATTTTGCTGTTTCAAATATAAGTGCCAAATGTGTTACTTGTGTATGCTTGACTTGTCTGAAGACGTGAACCTTGAAAAAGACTATATTTTTTCCTCCGTATAATTACCTACTCTTTCTGCCTTTCAACTACACGAGATAAATGGAGCATATGTGCATGTTTTTTATGGGCTGGGACAGAATCACACAGAAGACACAGCCAAGGAGCAAGAATCATCAAATGCGACTCCACTGTATTTATTATCAGACTGCCCTTGCCAGCACTAGCTGGTAAGGCAATATGCTGTTTACCCAGACCACCAGAACGAAGAGTGATGGTGCTGTTGAAAGAAGGTCCCACATCTACTTCATTGAGTATTTTACTAATTCTAGCATTTTCTAGAAATTGCTAGTATTTTCCCATTGTTTATTTTATTTATATAAACTATGCTGGCAACACTTATCCAGCTAGGCAAGAGGACTCAGAAAGTAAAAACAGCTTTTCAGCCAAATGGCCTTTCCCAAGCACCTCTGTCACCCTTCCGTGGGGACAAAGATAGAGGAGGTGAGTACTTGCTGACTCAACTAATCTGAAGGAGGCCAACAATGTAAGTTAGATATCAGTCCTCCCCCAAATTACAAGAACAACAAAGAAATACATATCACTCAGTTTTTAATTTGTCTATTGATTTCTGAACTTCTTCCTTCCACTGCCAGTGTGTCTTAGGATTATCACACCAAGAACTTATCACAATAAGCTCCCATAAGAAAACTCATTTGAAATGTATGAACACCTGTGAATTCCATGCCTTACAACATTCTGACTAAACCAGCACCTTTCAGTCTGACAGTCATTTAACCTTTTTTGTGACTGCAAGCTCTTTGTAGCAGAGGCCTGCACCCATCCTTTGCATCACAGCACCCAGCACAACCAAGAACTGCAAGGATACACACAAATTGCAATTAAAGTTGACAAAAAGTTTTTAAAAGAGAAGTAGAGAGCATCAAAATAACAATAACTGCATGAAAGGACTCTCATATAAAAACTGTGGAGATCATACATATTAATACTCAGGAGTAGAAGTCATGGAACTAAAAACTGAAATAGGATATCTCTAACATTGAGTCAAGTATATGGATTGTTCTGCTGGTAAGACAGATGTCTCTCTTTCTCCTACACTTTGTTTCCACTCCTCTTTCATGATAAAATCCACACTACCTCATTTCAGATCTTGCAGGTCGTTTCATAGTGACTCAGAAAGTCAATGGAAGACTTAAAGAAGGGTACAGATGTGGACACACTTTTCCAAACCTGTTTTTCCCTTCCTGAACAAAGGACAGTGGCTGCTTCTGGAATGTTTTTCAGCTCTGACAGAAAGGAAGGCTCTGTCTTCAGCTAGTGACAATTGAACTGTGCAGTGCTATGTGATACTATAATCTGTTTTCCCCACTGTTCATCTTCTCCCAAGATAAATGTGGCATGTTCCCTATATTTCAAAACTGAAATACACCTATTTATACACATATTTAACTCTCTGTTGATATTGCTCCTAGAAAATGATGATAAATTTTAAAATAAGAATATTCCTTTAGCATCTGAAAGTTGCAAAGTTCTGCCCTTTTCTGCAAGAAGTTTCATTCATCTACCAAGAGAAGTATTGCCTCTATCGGTTATCAATCTCACTATCATTGTAGACAGTTCTATTTAACCTTAGAGCTTTCCTTTTCAGGCCAATGAAAACTCTGTATTGTAGAAAGAACATAATTTTCCTTCAAAATTCATGGAAGGGCTCCAAGGACCAGAGTTCTTTGAACTGGATCAAGTACAGATTGAAGAAAGATTAAGTTATTTTGACACATATGCTGGTAAATACACAACAACTCAGACCAAGGATTTTGTTGTTTTTCTCCACAATCCTACTCATTCCTGCATAGGAACAGATCAAATAAGAAACACTAATCACATCTGCAGGTTTCATATTGGGACTACTCTGGCTTGTTTAGATTGGAGCTCAACTACATGACGAGATACAGCAAAAGAAATTGCTTCCAACAAAACTGCCATTAGGGTCTCCAGAATTCAGGGTATACAATAAAATCATGGGTCATAGATATTTCAGAGGTTATCAGGTAGCTGAACTGGGTAACAGAATATGGTGTGGTGCAAGTTTTTCTTTGAGGCATCACTATTCACACTGCCATCTGGAAAGGAAGCCTACAGCTGTGTAACATCTCTGCATGGCTGCAGCTGGATATAGCGATGGACCAAAACTTTCCCTGGTGGCTCTGCAAGAGTTTAGTTTATGCAAAGCCTACTTACGTAAGGCTGCAGACCTATTAACAGTTTTGTTTACATTAAAGAGCTGTGATAATATGTAAAGACCTTCACATTTTCTATTATGGTATTCATTACTAACATATGAAAAAATGTATTTTTCACAGACTCCTACTCATCTCACACTCCTGCCTTTGTTCTCTCTCCTGCCATATGCTGTCACCATGTGACTCACTGCCAGGGACTATATGCACAGCCTTTGCACTAGCCAAATTTTAACAGGCTGTGATACTGATTGAGCCCTGAGCACTTCCACTTAGAGCAAAACTAAGAACTTGAACAGACCTCTAAGTAAATTACTTTCTTATATGGGAATCTGGTGCCAAAATATCAGAGCAGCCCCTAAAAATAATTGGTACAGTTGTGACTGTAGAGTTGCATGAAGACATTATTTAGAAATATTTGCACACAATGCTTTTATGCAGCCACTTTAAAAACAGAAAATAAAAGGGAATTATTTTTTAACCCTATGCTAACATTGTATAGAGAACTGATCCTGACACAGAGTCCAAGAGAAGATTTGAATTAATGAACACCTACCATTGGGCAGTTACATAAAGCACCCACATAGAAAATCAGTTCTGTTATAACAGCTTTCATGTGAATGTTGGAGAGGTTACCACTTCCAAACAAACACCTTGTCATTGCATCTATAATCTTGCTGGAACATGGACTGCTTCCCTGCTCTCTCTCTCTCTTTTTATTCTTTCTTGCAGGCTTACAATTTCATGAGCATGTAAAGCATTTCCCTTAGCATTCTGCCAACGCTCTATCAAATTCCACATTTGACAATCTACTGAATATGTTAAAACATAAGCTTTGTTCTTGGTCATCTGGGAAAAGTAAATTGAAATACAGGGAAATCAGAAGTAAAATTATTGTGTTTATTGCTAGAGTAGCTAATATGGTGAATGAATGTGATTATTACTGGTATCTTGTGTGGGCTTTTCAAGGCTTCATCTAGTGAATTGCAATGTCATCTTTGCCAACAGCACACTTTCAGCTGCCCAGAGCTGTATTTAAGTGCTTGAAAATTGAAATAAATGAATATTCTTTTGTCTGGCAACATTGAAAATTGCAATATTTTAGTCTCTCAATGTCAACTGAAAGATCTTTACAATATAGTTTTATTAAATGCATTTAGAGTTGATATAATAGCAAATCATGTTTTCACAATTACTCCAATTACTTAAAAGATTTGCACAGCACCTAAATCTTATTGAAAATTCAGTAAAGAAAAGGAATCTACATTTTATCACATCAAAGTAACCAGGGAAGAAGACATATGAAAAGGTGACTTTCAGAGGGGTATTTAAGCACATCCAATAGTAACTTTGCAACACAAAATATCTTCAAGAAAATAAGCTTGTAGTCTGGAGGATTTGGAGTCATTACATGAAAAACATGTAATGGAGGGGACGTTTCAGCCTGTAAGCATCACGAACTCCATCCGTATGCCTTTCGAATATTACTTCCTGCACTAGGAGGAGCTCCTGCAACTCTTTGACACAACAGAAACTTAGACACAGCTAAGGCATCATAGTGGAAATGAAGTATGAGAAAGATTTCAGAAAAAGACCTATTTGTCACCCAATAGAAAGAACGACTGCATGAATTTGCACAACTTAATTTGCTTGTATCATCAGGGTTCAATATGGCTTCCTCAGTATGAAGGAGATGAGGAAGCACCTTCCACCTCTCAGGATGTATGCTTTTGATGAAGAAGGTACACATTTATGGTTTCTAACAGTCATAAAGATTAAGTTGTACAAAAATAAAGATAGCGTAATTTTTAAGGTGAGATGTTGCTTTAATTGAGGAAAAAAATATGAGAATGAGTAATCGAAGTCTGCACCGTAATAAACATGAAGAATTGAAGTCTGTACCATAAAAAAACAAGGATGAGAAGACTTCATTAACACTACTCAAAGAGCCTCTGTACTTGAAATTCTCTGCTTTTGAGCACTTAATTTTTCAGACTTTATTTCAAGCAATTATTTTTTTTTTTGAGTAGTTCTTGAGGATGTGGGTGTTCTCTTAGCAAACTGCAATATGGATAGTCCACTAGGGAAAACAACATAAACCTTCAGCTTGGGCTAGGGCTTTTTAACTATCAACTATCTGAATAAATAGAATAATTGCTATTAATCACAGGTATCTATTGTTTCTGCAGATCATTCCTATGCTTTCTTGGGCATAGTATCCACAGCTTGCAAAGGAGTTTAAGACATTCACTGTTTGTAGAAAAGAGCATCCAGCACCACACTCCATGGCAGAGTGAACATTCATGTCCTTGATGGGCCTGCCCTCTCCTCTTATCCATACTCATTCCTGTGTCTCTACAACTCATTTCTGCAAGACCCTCTTCTTTAAAATGACCAGACTTTATCATGTCTCCAGATAAGAATGGGCTATTTCTTCACTAATTTGCTACTTGGGTACCAGTAGAGATCGTAAAAGCACAGGGGAGAGAACTGCAGTTTTCAGTTAGTGTCTAGCTTTATAATAATCAAAAAGTTGCTCTAGCAACTGGAGTGAGTGATTATGAGAAAACCCACATCATAAAGCACAAATACCAGCCCAGGACCAAAGATGAACAATGTGGGAATTCTGCACACACAACACATACATCCTATGTTTACAAGCTTGCACATTGCAATGAGCCTCTAGTCAGTCAGTTTCAACTGGGATTTTTCAAGGCTTACCTATGTAGTTTATTTTGTAGGGTGTTTCAAATGGCACTCCTTATGCCAAAACAACTCCCAGTCTGAACGACAGGATTGCTAGAGTATCTTTGGGAAAAAGGTATTTAATATGTGCTATGTATTCTCCCCCAATCTCAATGTCAGAGAGGTTTGATTCATTTCAATTTAAAAATCAGCCAGAAGCACACTCTCAGCATGGCAAATTCAGCATAAACAGTGAAAAAGTGGCCAAATTGTAAGAACAGGATCTTGCAGTGGGAAGCACAGAGCAACCCTGCCGCTAGCTCTGCTGGTAATGTATGGAAACAGAACCACTACCTATTCTGTCTGCAGGCTGGAACCCAACCTCCCCTGTGTTCTAAGTAATCTTCTGTATCTTTTCCAAAAATGTATCTGAAATTAGTATTGATTTTGTCATTTTGGCTTTAGGGTTATATTAATCCCACAGGTTCAGCTATATCCAACTCTACCCCACAAGAATTTTTGAAAACCAGAGCTAGAGAGACTAGTGTACAGATGCTAGACTGACTAGTTAAAAAGACCAACGCTGTGTTATTTTCCCTTATGTAAGACATCTATAAATTGACTTTGTTTCCATTCCGCAAAATATAACTGAGGACAGTAGCATAGTCTGTTTCAGTATTTCACACTCAATTTAACTACTATACTGCATTAAATGATGTGCAATAATGTAACCCTGAATGCAAATGAACTTGAGTCTGGTAATCACAAATCTCTTTTCTGCCTTCTCCAAATGGAATATTTTTTTTTATATTTTAATGAGCTAGGAAAACTAAACATCTCCATATGGTGAGAAAATGTCAAGGCATGTATTAAAAGAAAAATCTTATATTAGTCATCAAAAACTAATAGATGTGACAGGAGAAAAAAAAAGCTATAAAGATGAAACTCAAATAATTAGTAAATATGGAAAATGATCTATTATAGTGTTTGTAACAGACTAAGCACAGGCTAAAAGATAAAAACATACATCTACTTCAGGCATGGAATATATTGAAATTATAAGGAAATTATTTATAATTATAAACTTCCCTCGAAAATGAAAACAGACACCCCTTGAAATAAATGCATCACTATGATTAGAACTACTGAAGGCATTATGTTATCTCCTTCTGTCTAAGAATGTAAGAATTTTCCTACCACATGGAAGATTTAGAAGAACTTCTCCTGATTCTCATAAAGTCCCTCACTCATTCTTTTTCTGGACATAAAGAGGAGCCTGCTAGTCTCTCCAAGCTGTATTCGCTGCCAGTCCCACAGACATCATTCTGGCAATCTAATGACATAAAATAGTTCAAGGGTGTCCTGCAAACACCTCTCTTTTCCTAGACAAATGCCCTTTCCTGATACAGTGGCCATTTTGACTGTCACGTATAAAATAAACAAAATATATAAAATCTTCAAACACAGAACTGTTTTGTGGTAACCTGTTATTTTGTATTTTGAATAGCTGGCAACAATTCTGGGACTTTGGTCCTGATCACTTAAAACTGACAGCAGAGCATGAAGACCAACATGTTGTGTAATCACTGTAACACCTGTATAGTTTAAAATGGAAGGAATGAAGCTTGTTCGCAGTAAACAAAATACTCGTGTATTTATGTCTGCCACACTCACCTTTCACTTAACATAATTATAAGAGAAGCATGGCCATATGGCAACAACACAGAACTGGGATTCATGAACATTCTGTGCTTTATAGGTTCTTCTGCCACATTTGTCAGGGGACTGTCTGAGCTCCTCCATGATGAGTCACTGAATAGATTGAGCCTGCCCCAGACAAGTTCTGACTTCTCTCAGGTGAACATTATTTTGTGCAGAAATAGTCCAATTGTGCTCGAAAATTGTGCTGCTATTGGCATCAGTATTAATCACTAAACAATGCTCAGTTTCTAAAATACTTTGTTCCTCAAAGTATATACCACCCCTAGTAGAGCACCACTGCCCATTACTGGTAGGATACCACCTCCTAGGAAAGATAGATGGTTTTACCTAGTTGTATCTATTTGTTATCTCTCTCTGCTTCAGAAAATACAACATCTTTTAGTCTGGATTCTACAACCAAAGCTTTAATTGAGAGGTCAAGCAAGACCTCTGATCTGGCTTAACTCCAAGTGTAGCATTGAAATGTAGCATCTCAGAAAAGCAGTGAGACTTAACTCATAACTGCTTGCTAAATGCTTACAGAATGAAAGGTACTATCTAAGTATATAAGAATTACTTAGTGCTTGGAAAAATGCTTATTTTCATACAGGATAAGTCTGCATCAGGAAGTGGTAAAATATTAGTGAATAAGACGCTAGAAAAAGGAACTGCATACTGTTACATGTATACATGTAATAAAGGTTGAATGTGACAATTAAGAAAGGTCAGTACCCTTGAGGAAGCAGGACAGACAGACTGGGAGAGGTGGAAGTAGTTATTTTCACATTACGGAAATATGCCAAAATATTCATTGGTTTTAACTGCTGTCAAGAGATGTTTTCTGTGTAACAAAAATACCTTTAACCTTTTGAAGACATCAAACAAATGCATCCATTTAAACACCTATGTCCAGAGAGAAGGCAACTAAGTATCTCTTTATTATTGTAACTTTTCTACTCCTGCGTTAAAAAAATCTAGAAGTTATTAATCATTACAGCAATGCCTGATAGTATGTCTTCCTACTATTATAATTACTTTGAGCACAGCATAGATATATTCATGAGTTCCTTCATGTGGATCCTCATTTGGTGAGACTGTAAGCACAGAACTATTTTACAAAGGGGAACGTAGAGCTGCTCTCTGAACACAGGAGAAAATTCACCCTGAGCAAAGGTCCAGAACAATGTCTGTGTACCAGTTAAGACTCAGCTGAGCTTTCAAATATTATTTCATTGGCTATGCACTAGTCTTGTTGCAGTGCTGCTTTTCTTTTCCACCCTCAACACCCTTCTGACAAAAATAGGACAACTGGATTGTAATACAAACTTTGGCAGGAGTATGTTCTAATAATGCTGATCCTGAACAAGTTTCTCTCTCCCTCTACATGATACGTCTAATGCAGAATGTGTATATTGTATTCACACGCATCAACCACATGGTTTACATCAGCATCTGCTCCTTTTCAATTAAATGCTGTACTTTTTCATTACCACCACCCCCCCTCATCAAAAAACAAAGGGAAAACTAGGTGGGATTTACCTTATTACAATTTTTAGAAACTTGGCAGAGAGCACTGCTTGACATACCGTCCTTATCTGGCATTCCTAAAAAAAAAAAAGTACAGAAAATAAATATATACTATACATTCTTTTAAGTAACAGTGAAGATACTTATCAATAGAATACAGAATTGGAGTGGTCAGTACTTTAATAATACACACATCAATCTATAATTTTTAAGAGCAAAACAGATTTATTCAGACAAAAGTTTTCTCTCACAAAAAAGGCAAAAGCTAACTCGTGTAAGTAGTATAAGCAGCTTACTAAACAAAGTACTTTCTCACAACTTAATATGTGAAGTATGCATACAGGAATTATTTGCATTTTTTCATTTAATATTATTCATGTTTTACTACCAGGATGTCAAATGAGACACCGAGTTTGCACCAAGTATTTCTATGCTATGCTGTGCTACTGTTTTACAAATAGATCATATTGAAAACATAACATATAGGACAACTAGAATGAATTGAAGACATAACATAAGGGACAAAATTTGCAGATGCAGTTGCTAGTCATCAGATATTGTCCCGGTTGGCATCTAAGCAACTCTGGGAACTAAGCAAAAGTACCTTCATTTACAGAAGTTATGAGTTCCAAAGGTTGTCCTTGGATTCATGTTTACAGCACTATTCCACAGTTTGACAGGTCCTCATGAGGCAGAGGCATACTCAAATTTATTTAGCCATGTCACTAAGGTCAGACAGCAGCATGTTTACTGCAGGCTGTCCATCCAAGCACTAACCTAGGTTCCAAGCAAGTTGTGTAGCCCATCCTAACTGAAAAAATAAACCAGTTGGTTATATTTATTTCAATAGCAGAACTCATGGCTGTGGTCATATAATTCATGTAATTCATGTAATATCCAGCTAAATGTTCCATGACATCATACAGGATGCTCTAGTCAACAGCCCTGTCTCAGAGTGCAGATTTCTGTGTACACTTTCATGCAGTTGGGAATGCAGTTAGGTAAGTTCCATATAATTCCCTATTACATGCAGTATTAATACAGTCATAATACTACATTGAATTTAACATTAAAATTCCAACACCCAAAACCAAAGGATGTTCACCTTCCCCTTTCTTCTTTTTTTTTCTTTTTTTGCTAACATCTGATGTCTATTTTGTCATACTCACTGTCATTGTTGGAGCCAGTTTCCATAACACCATAAGGAGGAGTGAGAAGTCCAGACATATACTGTCGATATTTCTGAAAGACAGCAATGGCATATTCAGTCATCCATTCAATGGATGAAGTGTTATTTATATTTGCGTGCATGCTGCCTTGTGTTTCATATGTACACAGGCAATATGAGGTAGACAGGCATGTCTTTACTCTTAACACTACAAGGCCTGCTTTCTTGACTCAGCACACTGCCCTTATCAACAGCTGTGCCGAAATAGTTCCCTCCTTTCTCCTTCATCTTCCCCAAGACATGACTTTGAGAATTCTAATAAAGCAATTCTGTACTTTCTTGTGTGATTTGCCATGAAGACTGTTTTAAAACTTACTTGTATTATGTCTGACACAAAAAAACCCCCAAACAAAACAAAACAAACAAAAAAAACCAAATCACTACTGTGTCTGTAACTCATTTTATTCAACAAATTAAGAAAATCAACTATGACCACTTTCAAAATAGTTCCCTTCTGAGGTGACATACAGTTATATAAGATGTTGCCAATGTTCAAACCAATTCCTCAGATCATTTTCCGAAAGGCTGTTGAGGATGTCTTCACACCTGATGCCAACAAAAAAAATGGGCTCCTTAGAGCACTGACTTGATCTTTGGGAAGAGGGGGTCAGGTCTGGCAATCAGGGTGGGTGCTTAGGCACAGCAATGTTGTTATGGGCTAAAAACTGCTTCATAGACAAAGTGCTGGGGCAGGCACACACTGACATTTTCTGAGGGTAAAAAAATGTCTGTATTTGGACACATGTCCACTCACACTGAGTGAAGCAATCAAGTCAAGTCTTGTCTTACTGTGACAGGCTATAACACGTTTTACAACCATTTCTTTGTTTCTACTGTGCCACTCTTGGTTCCCAAGCGATAGGTTTAATCTCGGAGTTTTTGTATCAGACATTGTACATGATTTTGCTGAACTCAAGCTAGAAAGCTACTTTATTGTAGGGATGGAGACAAGGCTGTTAACTAAGGATTTGTGAGAATCATGTACCACTACAGATTCAAAATATACAAAATTTGGAGCAAAAACTCTAAACATTCTAAACACAATAAGTTTAGTTTTCAGAAACTTCAAGTTTATGAAACACACAAACCCAGCACTTAATGCTATGCATTACACACACAAAACCCCTGTATTACCTGATGAAATTTTGTAACTGTAAAAATAATGTTCCCTGTAACACTGCAAACTCTGTAACTGTAACTGATGTCAGTAACAGGTATTTTTCTTGAGTGCATGCTGGGGACATGATCAATAAGGTTCAAAGCTCTGTCTAGGGCTTAAGAAATTCACAGAAGCTAAAAAATAACACCAAAGTAAAAAAAATGGCCTTTTATCAAATACAAATCATTCAATGAGGAAGTGAGACATTATTGTTTTCAATCATACTGCATTACTGTCATGCTGAAGAGTAAACAATTATAATTCTTTTCTGGAACTGTCAGAAAACAAGCTTGTGCAACAGGGATTCTGATGATTAGTGTAAATAAATTGTGGTATGCAGTCCTTAGGGTGTGCAGTCAGCTGAACGTGAACAACCAATCAGCTGAAATCCATGTAGGTTTCAATGAAGCACACAAAATAATCGAGACAGAAAATTTCCCTCGTAGTATAATTTTAATTTAAAAGTTTCAACCTTTGCTCTATGGAGCCTTTTGGAAGTATTTGCTTTTAAAATGTTGTCTCTTGGATTTTAATAGATGCTTGATACTATCCTTTGAACACTTCTTTTTCTTGGAAATCAATATGAAAACACTGTGGATTCTAGCACTAAAAACTTAATGTCTTGCATTCTAAATAATAACAAAAGCTACAAAGATTACATTAATCTTAATAATCCAATCCTATTTTTAGACAAGCTATTACATCCTAAAGCTTAGTAATGTATTATTTAAATCTCACCCATAATCCAGCTGAAAACTCATAGGAGCAAAACTATGTTATATACCTGGTCAGCCACACAAAATAAATGCTACTTCATTTGAGGATAAAACTCTCAAATTTTATTTCCCAAAATATTCACTTTCCCATGCTCTGAATTCACTTCTATGACAGGAAGTCAGTGAAAGGAAGAACATCAGAAATAATTATCTTCCCAATTCAACTAGGCAACCACACACAGAAAACAGGGGAAACACTTATTTCTGTTGTTCAAATGAAAAAAATTAAAGCAGTAATTGAAATAATATTTTATTCAAACATTAGGTAAGTGTCTTGTTCTACATCCTACTGATTTTGGTCTTGAAATGTGATTTAGAAATGGAAAATTGAAATTTTTCATTTGGGATATGATAAAGTCAAATTTTATAGGGCTTCTTCTTTGGTTCTTCTTCATCGTTCAGATTATATTAGGGTTTTTTCCCTGTTTTTCCCAAAACCGTATTTTCCCAGAAAAACATCATTAGTCTACATTTAATCCACCTTGATAAGAAAGTTGAATTGTAGGAAGGCAGTTGTTTTCTGTTCACATGACTGTTCACAGTCATCATACACCACAGGGCAGTTTCTCTTTGATTAACTCTCTAATACTCTTCCTGAATGTTATTCTCATTAATATGACATATAACACTTGAAAGGAGTTGTATGAAACACCTGGCTTCATTTAGCCCCATCTCAAGCTCATGATGCCAAAGCCCACCGGGAACAAGTCCAGTTAGTAATGTTACCAGTGGATGAGTTCAGGCGGTGTTACCAGAAGAGGCAGTCATTCAAGACATGCCCTTGGAAGCTCAGTTTTACAAACTCCTTCACGGGACCTCTGCATAAATGAAACTTAACTTCCATATGTGGGTATCTGGAAGGAAGGCTGATATGACTACCTACACACAGTCTTCCATGAAGACACCTCAGCACAGTGCAGGTTGACACAGGAGGTATAATTTATACCTTAGACTATGTTACCTCATCAGCCAAGTGAAACTTCAAGGGACAGCTTTTTGTCAAGAAGTCAGGGAAACATTGGTTGCTCAGAAATCTAAGTGTGCAAAGATGTAACTGCATAAGGATTCACAGTATCAGATGGAGTAATGAAGTTCTAGGCATGGTATCTCTCAAAGTTGAGATAATGAGGAAAACACAATCCTAACCGTGAGACCTATCTTGTTACTGTAATGTCTGTAAATGAAAAGAAAATGCAGTAAGCTAAATTGTGCTGGTATATGGCATTTAAAATCACCCTGAAGATCAACAGACTAAGCATTTAAAAAAGGCTTTTGAAAATATATTCCAGTGGTGATCTGAACTCCAGAAAGGCTTTCCTTATGAAAGACAGCAACAGCTATTAGATCATCATAAGGTTGTTTATTACCAGAAGTCTTCAAGTTCTGCAAATCCAACATGACAGCAGGTTTTAAAACTACACCCAGTGACCTATTCACTGTCTTCAGATTTCCACCAATTTATAAACTCTATCACGCAACAGCTTAAAAATCAGACACTTCCTGTATCTAATCTGACAGCACAAGTAATAAAGACAGTATTTTTTCTTCCATTTACTGACTGCCTCATATCCACGCAGCGGTGAAAATTAACACGACCTTTTCAGCCACAGCTATAGCCTAAAGCACAGAAGCATGCTGACAAGGAACAGTTGAGGATGGGAGAAAAGGAGGAAAGAGAATACACACACTTGCCTCAGTGGGGAGGTGCTATGCCTGAATTTTCATATCGACAGTTTATAAGGCTTTTCAGTCAGACTTTTCAGTGTGTTCCTTCACATACTCTTATTTAGACTTTATTTACAGTTAAGCGCAGTTAGTTTCAGAGGTCATCACTACTACAGTAAATTTTCCTCTACTCTGTTAACTCTGGATATTTTTTTTCTGCTCTGTGAATTTGGTGTATTTTTATATGCCAGTGTTTAGAACAGCAATTACTGTAATTCTGATGCAAGCTATCTCAAAACTGCTTGCAATTTTTGCTAGTGTTCATATGTCTTCGTAGTTAGTTCCTTCTCTTCTGCTGCAAGTACTGAAAAGCTAATACCTGTTTTAAAGGTAAAGGAGAAAAAAAAAAATCTATACAATACAAACACTCCAAAACAAGCCAGGCAGATGTGAAGAAAACAGATGATCCTTGTTGTCTTCCATGTGTATCATGTAGCAAAACTACAGCACTTGAACAGAACTGAGGGCTGATGAAGGGAAGACCTCCTGGGTATGCAGCCTTGAATGCAGGTTCCACACCAGCTAGTGCCTCAAGCACAGCAGTTCTCCAGTCAGCAAAAACTATCTGGTGGGCTGTGTAATAAGGACCCAAGTAGTGATTGTCTGTAGCACTAAGGAGTTAAGTCAGATGCTCCCTTATCCCAGACACTAAGAAGTGGCCAGATCCTAAGAAGTGAATGCCTCATAACACTGGAGGTTTTGTAGCCCACAACAGGTGCTTGGTTGAATATATTCTCTCACCTTCTCCTTCTGTTTCACCTCCACTCATAATCTCAACCCAGAGTGTCACTTTTGACCGGGTGTACTTCTGCTGCCTCCACTAGTTCTTACCACCACTAGTAGCAGAGAACGTGATAAGGCAGACCTTTCATTACTTGCAGACTTGGGAATAACCCAAAAGAATTCATTTAAGTTGTAGAAATCCATGCCAAACATCAAGGCGTCCTTTCCACACGCACTCTTCAAAACCTTGCATAACTATTTCGGCTGTTATTTTAACTGAGTTCTGCAAACCTCCTATACTAGCTGCCATATCACTACTATTCTCTTAAGAGAATCTATGTTGCAGCTTGACAATGTCAGCCAGCTTCTCTATTTTCTTTTGACAATAAATAATTGATTGCTGATGCTCTCAGTACAACTCTGTTCTTCCTCTAAGGTAGCGCTGCCAGCCATACCATTTTGGCAATGAAACACCTTTCTTGTAAGCACTACTCATAAGACTGCATCACTCCCATGGTGCATTGCTGCTTTTCTCCAGAACAATTAGGAGAAATGTGAAAGAGTCCTTGATATCTGGACTCTCTTTTCACACACCAAACTAGATCAGAGATTGCTGTGTCATAGTCTATATCTTTGCCTTTAGATCTGATTCTCCAAATGTTGCTCTTCACTGAATTAACTGACAGCGAAAACCTCAGGTCATCTGCCTGTTAGCTGCTAGGATTTTTTACAACAAAAAGTGCTTTACAAAATGTTCTTACAGAATTTCATTTTAAAATGCCTCCGATAATCATATTCACAGTTGGTTTTTACCCAAATCTTGTTACAAAGAGGAAACCAAACAACACACTTGCTGTTGTCAGGAAGGCCAAGGCCAAGGTGCAGCTGGAGCTGAACTTAACAAGGGACATAAAGAATAATAAGAAGGGCTTCTACAGACTTCACCTAACGACCCAGAACACACCTAAGTCTATGGGACTTGCAGAGACACATCCTAGAGTATTGAAAGAACTGGCTGATGTAGCCACCAGGTATCTCCATGATACCTGAAAAGTCACAGCAGTCAGGAAAAGTTCCCAGTGACTAGAAAAAGGGTAACACTGCACCCATTTTTTAAAAGGGTAGAAAGGATGACCCTGGAAACTACTGACCTGTCAGCTTCACCTCTGTGCCAGGGAAGATCATGGAACAGGTCCTCCTAGAAGCTCTGCTAAAGCACATGGAAGACAGGGAGGTGAATCGAGACAGCAGCATAGCTTCACCAAGGGCAAGTCCTGCCTGACCAACCTAGCAGTCCTCTATGATGGAGTGACCACATCAGTGGACACAGGAATTGCTATGGAAGTCATCTATCTGGGCACAGTCCTCCACAACATTCTTTTCTCTATATTGGAGAGAGATGGATTTGGTAAGTGTTCAGTGGATGAGGAATTGGTTGGATAGTCACCTCCAGAAGGTAGTGGCTCAATGTCCTGATGGAAAGTGGTGACAATTGGTGTCCTTGGTGTTTAATATCTTCATCAATGACACAGTGGGATTATGTGCACCCTCAGCAAGTCTAAAGATGACACCAAGCTGAATGGTGCAGTTGACACACCCAAGGACGAGATGGAATCCACAGGGACCTGTGTGAACCTCATAAAATTCAACAAGGCCTAGTGCAGCATCCTGTACCAGGGTCAGGGCAATCCCTGGCATCAAGACAAGCAGGGGGATGAAGGGATTGAGAGCAGCCCTGTGGATCAGGATAATTGCAGATACTGATGGATGAAAAGCTCAACATGAGCCAGCAATGTGCACTTGCAACCCAGAAAGCCAACTGTATCCTGAGCAGCATCAAAAGAAGCATGGCCAACAGGTCAAGAGAGGTGATTCTGCCCCTCTATTTTGCTCTCATGAGAACCCCACGTTGAGTACTGCATGCAGCTGTGGAGTCCTCAGCACAAGAAAGACATGGACCTGTTGGAGTGGGTCCAGAGGAGGGTCATAAAAATAATCAGAGGGATAGAACACATCTCCTATGAAGACAGGCCAAGAGAATTGGGGTTGTTCAGCATAGAAAAGAGGAGGCTGCAGGAAGACCTTATTGAGGCCTTTGAGGACTTACAGGGTGCCTACAAGAATGGTGGGAACTGACTTTTTAGCAGGGCCTGTTGTAACGGGACAAAGGATAATGGCTTTAAACTAAAAGATTTGGACTAGATATAAGGAAGAAATTTTCTGCAAGGGTGGTGAAACATTGGAAGAAGTTGCCCAGAGAAGTGGTAGAAGCCCCATTCCTGGAAACATCCAAGGTCAGGTTGGATATGACTGTGAGTAAACTCATCTTGCATCTCACTCAATGCAAGGGGGTTGGACTAGATGACCTTTAAATAAGGTCCCTTCCAACCCAAACCAGTCTATGATTCTACTGCTTGATAATATGTGCCAAGACCCACAGAAGACTCTGGCATAATTCTGATTTCAGATACCACCTTCTTAGTATGTTTTTAAATTAGAAAGTGTATTTCTTCTAAGCAAACTCAATTAGAAAATTTCCATCAATTTCAGGTCAAAGTAACTTATCTGAATATCTCAAAAAGGACCTGCCTCCTGGCTGTTTAACACTGGATAGTAAATCATTGCTTGAAGCTGGTGCTTCACTCTAGAACACCAAATAACCTAGATATGACCAAATACTTGCCTTTGTCATTCACAGAATATATACATATATAACCACTGTCACTCACAGCATAAGTAAGAGAAAAGAACTGAGCTATTTCTAATGGAAATGATAATTCAGGAAAAAATAATGTTACAATAGCAAAACTATAATTTTATATATTGCAGAAAATAGAAAATAAGCCAAGTGAAGATCTTAACACAGCTTACTGAACAGAGACTGGTTTTTATGCATCAGCCTATCAAGTCATTAAAATGAGATAGACAACGCCTGAAATAGCAGCAGTGAAGTACTATCTAGTCATATTTAGATAAAATAAATATAGGAAATGCCTGTACTGAAATTGCTGAATTCTGATCCCAGAATCAGTACAGTTTATATAACAGCAGATGAATATGTATTTTTTCCATTTATTTACCTATTTTCTGTCTTCTGAACGTTTCTGCATAGCTCTAATGAACTATGCTTTAGATTTTATTTGATCTCCTTGGTTTGGAGGCATATACTTTTCTATAACATTCCCACTTAAATAGATTTGTTGTGCATGAAAAACTCTGTGTGCAGAATTTCCTTGATCACAGAATCCCCTTGAGTTTTAGTCAAAAAGAAAAATGTACCCAGTTCCCTGAAATCATGCCAAATAGCAGACTTAGCTACCAGATAGAAAATCAAAGATAAGACTGCACTGCAAAAAATCAAATCCAAGGAAATTAGAGCATGAGCAGTGATTAAACAAATTACACAGCCTATTCAGCTCCATCTAATTTAAATACAGAAACGACATCATGCAGCCCTCCAATTCTGTCTCCTAGATGAACCCAGTCAGGAAATGCAGTTGGGTGGAGACAAGACTTGGTTGGGAGGGGTGGGAAAGACTGCATATACTTAAAATAGGACAAAGAAAATATATAAAGAAGAACAAACAGTTCATTTGACTTACGTGTTTTCTTCTATTACACTTGTGTAACCACAGAATAGGTAACGTATTCATAGGAAAAAACTATAACAGTATAATGGCCTTTAATGTGAAGTTTGAGCTTTCAGAAGTGGCTGAAAAAGCACATTATACAATTCATATTTACTTTTTCACAGTGATATCTATGTTGAATTTGTTCTCTGTAAAATCAGATGATGATGACTGTCAGCAGCAGTGGTTCACACTCAATAAAAGATCAGAAAATCAAGCTGTGCTCTTCTTTCTTCCCCTTTCATTATCACTTCCAGAAGAGGCAGTAAATCATACCTTAGCTGAAATTTTCTGAATGGTGCAAGTGGCAGAACAGAACTACACTCCTCTTCAGACTGTTCTGTGACACCAACAATTGTAAACCTGCACGTTTATTAGCAAAACCAGTAGATATGTCTCAAACCCAAAGAGAACTACTAAGAAAAGGGTACCAGTTTAACCTAATTTTTCTTACCACTACAGTCAACCTTTACACCTACACTGACAGCACTTAGATCAAGCTAAGTGTGGCATCATCTAATGAGCCATGCACAGGGGAAACCTGTTCCAAGAACAATTTCCTGAAGTTCCAGGCACAGAATACTTCCTTTTACCCTCAGGCAGTCACACCTCCTATTTTCAGATACATTGTTTGAATAAGAGGAGAAGCAAAGATGTGCTCTTTTGGGTGAGCCCAATCTGGCTGTGCTATGCCAGAAGACCATGTTTGGGGAAGATCAGAGATACATTATAAGTGATTAACAAATAAAGGATGACGCTGGCTTTGTTCAGTTCCTTGCCTGGACAGCTATGGGCTGTCTCCTACACTATTTCCTCCACATGGCATGACTCCTTGCAGAGTTCAAGCGGAGACAGAAGGTCACACCAGGAAGACAATTATGTTCATAAAGTGTATTGACAGAATGGTAAATTCTGTAATTACAAAAACATATGTGTCTTATTTCTGATCATCCATCTCAGCTTGCACAGCAAGCAAAAAGCCAGAGTTGTGTTCTAGAAAAGTCAGAAGTCAGATAGAGCCTTTAAACTAAATTATTGCTACACCCTGAAATTGCCACCTTGCAAATACAGAAGGCTTAATACACATGACCAACATATCTTTGCATGAATGTTGTGAAAAAGGCTTCATCTGAAGAAATATATGTGGAACTAGACACACACTACTAAGACAAAGAAAAGCTGCAAACCTCCCAGTGCAGGCTGTGCTGAAAGTGAGTTGAAGTCGTGCTCCTCCATAATGACATTCTGTAACGTCACCACAAGGTCTGTGCAGTACTTAAGTCCTAAAAATAGGTTTTTAAGTGTGACTTTAATGGCACGTTGGCCTCATGTTCAAACTGTGTGCAGCATTGGCTTTATCCATTGCTTATAAACAGCTGCTTTTCTTCCCTCCCCTTCTGTTTTATGTATAAGGAGATTTGAAGCAAAAGGATGAGCTGATCTCTAACTCCGCTTTTAATATTTACAACCTCTAAGAATGTTACCTCTAAGGTATGTTAGTCTAGAATCTTGTTTTCATCTGGAAGGAAACTCTGGCTTAAATATTAATTCCTTTACAATCAATATAAATCTGTTAATGAGTTCAGTGGGGTCAGTCAAACATCATGCTTTTGCTTCCTATAGAAACAAGCACATACCAACTTCCATTACTCTTCTAGTACTAAAGGCTTCCTCTTCATGGATAATTCCTCAAAATTATTGTTTCTACTCAATTGTGTCTAACAATAATGAGGATATTTCATAAGTGTAAATAAGTAAACATACAAGGGAATTTCCCTTATAGCATTAGCCTTTCTTCACTGTGTTTTAAGTACTAGTTTGATTATGGTGAGAGTTGCTTTAAAAGCAGCTTGTGCAGTGTGT
This sequence comes from Coccyzus lansbergi, assembly GCA_033558105.1. Classification (NCBI taxonomy): domain Eukaryota; kingdom Metazoa; phylum Chordata; class Aves; order Cuculiformes; family Coccyzidae; genus Coccyzus; species Coccyzus lansbergi. The sequence continues at coordinate 460,664 of JAUMJK010000983.1, forward strand.
TCAGTAACACTGCTGTGAGATCAAAATAACATAACACAAAATTAAGAGGGGAAAACCTAAAGAGAAACTAAAGTATGACTGAGCATGGTCTGTTCCTTCTAGTGCATGGAAAAGAGTATTCTGACACAGAAAATCACTCACAATTGGCTTGATATTACTTAACAGGACTGAAAAAATACCTGAGCCTCCAACTCAGTCAGCAGTGGCATCACTGGAATTACCTCACCAGCATAAATCTCTCATGGGTCCAGCCGCTCAAATACAGAGTCCCATTCACACACAGCGTAATATAATAAATGCTGCCTGTGTTAGTTCTGCACTGGAGTTCATAACAATATTTCAGCTGTTTTTTTCAGTGTTCAGTTATACTGCCTCACATCCACATACACAGTCCAACATCTCATGGATCTCATGTTTGAAGCTCTCTACAAAGGCCTTTGAAGCGCAGCCTCTTCTGATAAGACTTGTACAACAGCATCTTAATATATCAAAACATGTTGGATGCGGATGACTGACTTCCAGCAAACTGAAGTGCAAACAGCATTAACAGCAATAGTTCAGCTATGCTGTAACATAAGGTTAGGTAAAATGCATTAACAATCTGCAATGCAACAGATTGGATCTTATTTGGATGGGGCAGTTCTCAAGGTTTTTCCCTCAGACACAAGTCAGCACAAGTGACTTCCTCAAACCAAAGACATTTTATTTCACAGAATTACAGAACAACTAGGTTGGAAGGGACCCATCGGATCTTCTAGTCCAACCATTCCTATCTAACACTAAACCAAGTCCCTCAATACCTCATCCACCCGTGCCTTAAACACCTCCAGGGAAGGTGAATCAACCACCTCCCTGGGCAGCCTATTCCAATGCCCAATTTAGCTGGCAGTCCCTCACCAAGACTAAAAAGTCCATACACCAAATAGTCTTCTGTGATTCTAATCCCAAGTCTTGATGTGGCTATTTCTCATGAGATCTCTTTTCACCTCTGCCCTAGAAACATTTTCAAACCTCATCATGAGAGGGGTCTGTGAAGAATGGAAGCATGCAGGGATGGGAAAGAAGTGACACTGGAAGTTAAATGTTAGAAAAAAAAAGAAACATTACCAAGAAATAAGAAGGAAGGAAGCAAAACTATTTCAAGAAGCAATGGGTGAAAGGTAGGAGGAGAGTGCAATACATTACTTGAACAGACCTCTTCAGTTCACTGAAGAGCTGAGATATTGCACAGAGTGGACAGAATTCAAGGAAAAAGACACACTATAAAAAGAAAAGGAATTAAAATAAAGAGACAATGTGAACTGTTGGTGGATATGCCTAGTAAATGAACTCCTTCCTTTCTCCTGTTGCCATCAAAGAAACAGTTCTACCTGTTGATGACTTAGAAATAGATAAATAGTTTCACAATAGGCAGAAGCGAGGCTCCTTAAATCTGGTTCCCAGTTGAGGCAGTTTAGGCTTAAACATGCTGCAGATTAGGATGTACAGCACATAATACAATATCAAGACTCTGCCAATTTTCCAATTACAAGATTAATCTCTATTTTCCACAGTGAAGTGTTATTTATGTTTGTTACTCTTTACCTTGTGGCACTGGGGTGTCAATTATAAGCAAAATTAGAAGAAAATAGGCTAGAAAAATATGCATTTTAAAGGATTAAAACAGTATAAAGCCAAGCAGAGTCCAAACTACTATGAGATTCTGATGAGTGACCTGTTTAAAGAAATTACAGAACATTATCCCAGATTAATTCAGATGGGTAAAAATAATCCAAATCCTTTTGGTTACAATTTAAAAATTACTCAAAATGTGGGTTTTTTTCCAATTGAGTTGAACATAAGCCATGCAGCCTCATTTGACGAGACCAACACTTCATTGAGGGCATGAATTTTGTATTAAAAAGTCTTTGGTTTCTACTTATCTAATTTTTTGAATGGGAGTTTCTTTCACAATAAAATACATAAACACAAAAAAATGGTCAATTTCTTTTCATTCGTCATTGTCAGCCATCATTCTCATGATGACAGAGAGCATGACAGATCATAAAGATTAAAACAGCATTTGAGATATGCAGCTGGACACAGTAATGAAGATGTGCTTTAGATTTTCCTTACGAGGAAAAAATAGTAAAGAGTTGTTAAGGCTGAACCTCCACATGACCAAAAGAGACAAATGAAACAAGAGCAACATGGAAAAAATGGAGACAACTCACAAGCTAAGGAAGGGTAAAGTACTCAACTAAACTGAATTTTAATCTTTCCAGGAAAAGAAAGAAGAGTGGAAGGAGAAGAGTATAACATCCTATCAACCTCCCTCTCTGTGTAACAGAGCCCTGAAATCAGCTTGACTGGGGTCCAGCTTTGCTAAGTTCTACATTCAAACTGAAAGGTTAGATCCTGTCTCTCCCTCCTCCCATCCAGAAAGGCTTACAGTGCACTTACAGGCAAGATGCAAATAGGCAAGTGGACAGCACAAAAGATGCAGAATGGCACAAATTAGCTAAATACAAGAAAAGGATGTTTCACCAGGGATTTTTGTTCACATAAAGCAAGTAAGATTGTATTGGAGCATGAGGTAACTGAGAACAAGAAGTTCACTGGGCATCCACCACAGGACAAACCTCCAAAGACTGAGAGGAAAATGTCTTAAGAAGCCCTCTTCCCTCCAGAAGAATCACATTGCTACATTCTCGTACTAAAGCAATACCAGCAAAACCAGTACAGCTAATAAACTAAGCCGACCAGAGGTTTAACTAGACATAACCAGATTCAGTTATTACTACCAAGTTTGCATGAAAGGACTACATAAATTACTATAATGAAAGGTTGTAAACAATCGGCTGTAAGACAAAGAAGGTTGCTGAAGACTTAGTAACAGACCATTAAACTTGGCCATACTCTACTGCTCTAACAACGCAGCAGTTCTTTGAAGCATTTGGCAAGGGAATTCCACATCCAGAGGGCAGTGAGAAAAGCTAAATTTTTCCAGAAACAATCGGTAAAGCCTGAGCTTCCACAACTTGTCAGCACAAATGCCCAAGTACTGGCCTCTCAGGGGAGAGACAACTTTTGTCAAACTGTCTAAAAGATGTTCTTAGTGAAACACTGGTTGCACTTATGTTTGCCATTCTGGAAGACCTGGCTTTTAAAAGTATATTCTAAAACTTACACTTGGTTTTAAAGGTTATCTGTGTGTTAGCAAGCTCACTGGGAACTGAATCAATTTTCTGAATATCTATGTTTCCCTTCCACTTGGGCAAATAGCCATTTATTCTGGATATCCCTTTGCATGTGGCTGGAAATAATTTAATTACCATACTGAAACCTCAACCCCACTAGATGGACAGGTTTAACACTGCCAGGATGTACAACAGATCATTAATTCTGAAAGTAAAACATCTTTCTAGTCCAGTGCTTTCAATTGTTCACTTCTTAGGTATCTTTGTATTTCCTGCTTCTTCTTTATGGAATCATGTATTTGTTTGTTTAATGGATGAAAAAATGGAATTAAAATTAATACACTAGGCTGTGCTGGGGAGGCCTTGCCACATGCTTCTCCTGAACCCCAGACGTTCCTGTTCCCAACCCACTGGAAACGATGTATTAAAAGGGATAATATTTATACAAAGCAAGCAGTAGTACTAGATAAATACACTGGTTTTACATGGAGAACAAATTACATTGGTTTTCAGTAGAGCAGGAAGAATAACAGTGCACAATATTATTGCATTATGAATTTTAAATAATTTCTGTAGACTATCAAATGAAGATTAATGGACTGTTTTTAGAATTTCATTGCAAGAGTACATTTTGAAAATTCAAAGATACTCAAGAAAGACAGTACAAAATCCTTTTTAAAAGGCCTTGCTAGGAGGATGCAGCAAACAACCCTGGCTCTGGCTGTACAGTGGTAGCTGAGAGTAGAGAGCAATTTGTCCAGTCATCTTCCTGCCCATTTCTCTCACACTGAACGGCCCCTGGTAATTTTCCCAACCTTCCTATTGAAAGCATATCCAAACAAACTTTAATTGTTTTTTGTGTTACAATTGTGGCCACAATGTGCCAGGCCTCCTATACTCAGCTGTGGGTTCAAAGACTCTGTTCTGCCTGTCTGGTTTCCTAATGAAATGCAACTATTTTGCTTGGTAGAAAATGTCTCCTTTTTCTCCCTTCTTCCCAGTGGAAGAAATTGATTCCAGTGGAAAAAAATTAACCAAATTTGAGATAGGCTTCAAATGAGATCCTAGAAGCTAAACAGAAATTAGTGATAGAATCATAGAATCATAGAATCACCAGGTTGGAAGAGACCCACCGGATCATCGAGTCCAACCATTCCTATCAAATAGGATAGGAGAGAGGTCCCAAATATAGTATAACTACTAAGGGAAAAGAGGCCACCACTCTTTGTCACTCACTTCACTGGGTAACAGCCGACTGACCACTCTGCACGCATCGGCTGCACAGGTGCAACTCCAAACACCACATGCACGGTCTGCCAGCAAGCAGGAGTTATGTTAAGTGCTGGTGGCAGGAAAGAGCAAAAATGGAAACTAAAAAAGCTTTTTCAGTCCTTTCACTCACAGAAAAACTACTCAATATTTTTCATTGTTATCATCTGCTGTTAGAGTGGTGAAAAACATACACAGGCATTCTGATGTGCTCCTGATAGAAGAGAGGTAGGTTTTACTGAGAAGTAATCTGCTATACTTCACTCTTGTTCTGACAGCAAGAAGAATGATTAATTCTTGAAGAAAGAGTATTGCTATACTGGGATGAGACTTTCAGTCCCTCTAGAATATGAGGTCACTGGTAATATTAGAGTAAGAATACTTCTTAATTGAAGGGCTACCTCACTTGCAATGACCTACACTTCAGTTTATTTTTGTAGGGTTCTTTCTCTGTAGTGAAACAAGACAGACAAAGCTTTTTATTGGCACTCTGATGCTGTGCACCCACTCTCCATTCAAAGAAAGTCTTTATATAGAATATGCAGTAAAATAAGCTACAGAATGAGTCACACTGCAAGAGACTATGCTTCATGAGCATTATGAGACACCACAGGAATCAAATGACATGCATATGAGAACAAGGCGTTATCCACCAGGCCAAAAGAGTAATTACAGGACAGCCTTTAAGAAAAGTTGCATTAGCAGAGAGAAAAAGCTGCCTTCATATCTAAATACATTTAATGTAATTATTCTATTAACTTACAACTCAAACCATTTCAGAAACATGTTTTGCAAACTATATTGTAATAACAACCAAACAGATTGGAAATAAGGCAAAAATATTTATTCATATAATATTTTTCACAGGGTAATTGATGTTTAACATATCTGTCTTCGTTTGACAGTACTGGGGAGCCTTCAGTGTTACAGAATAAAGAAGCTGAACACATATACCTGACATATTCAGCTGACTAGTTTTCAGTTTACAAATACTCCCCTACACATTGCTAGCTGCTTGTTTAGGGAGCATCACAGAATGCAACTTGAGCATTATACTGTCCCTCCAGTTTTAGAGATTTCAGATTTCTGTTAAAATCTTGGTATCTTTTACATAAGACAGCCAGTGTAATCTCTGTCTTACATATAAGATTATTATTTGGATAACTCCTATGGAGTTAATGTTCATTACATATATCTGTGTTGGAATGGATACTCAGCTGACATAAATTAAGTTTCACTGGCTTCAGCAAAGCTAATTTGTATTCCTTGATCTGAACATTGATGATCATCCATCTTCAGATACGAAGGCATATTGCCCACTAACTAGTATTGCAGACCAAACCTCAGATCTCTGTCATATTTCCAAGTATGCCACTCACTCATCATAACTGATACGTGAATCAAAACTGGTTCAAACTGGGAAATGTGAAGTCTGACCACTCCATAGCCTTGAGGAGATTTGCTGTTCATTTCTGCAATGGGAAATTTCATCCTCATGAAGGGACACATGCAGACAGTTTACGTTCCAGCTGCATACTGGCCCTCTTCTATTTGCAGGCTCTGTTGCACTGCAATCAATAGGGAACATGGGTAAGCGCTGGACTTAAAAGGCCCTCACCACAGCCTTGATGCTACAGAAGAATCACATAACAATTTCAGGAATGGTTTTCAACTCCAGACTTTAGGAAATCATAGTAGGTTCCAAAAGCAATAAATCCAAGCTCCGCAAAATAGGTATGACACACTCTTGCCACTGTCTTGAAAAAAAGCTGGTGTTGTTTCCTAATGGCAAAACCACAGTTCTCACATCACCAGTACCACCTAAGTTTAGCAAATTAGACAGGTATTACAAATCTGACATGATTAGAAAGAGCAGCCTTAACAGATCTGCAGACCTACTGAATAACTGCACTGCACAGCGAGTGTCAGCCCAGATAGAGCTAACCATTCCTGCAAAGAGGAACAAGCAGGAAAATCCAGATGAGAGGAAAAGGTTCTAGTACCTGAATACTTCATAGAGAATCCTTTGTCAACAATAGCATGTATCAAATCCCTCTTAAAAAGGAAAACTGCTACAAATGTCCAAAGGTGCCATTTTAATAAAGAAATGAGCAAAAAAAAATAAAAGCAGATGTAAAATAAACAAAGAGATGTCAAGTAAGATCAACACTGCCAGCACAGGCCTGCTGATTTGCTCTGTCTCAAGACACAAACTAATGGTAACTGATGTACCAATGTGTTAGTTACTCCCATTTCATGCCACAGCAACTTTTTTTCCCAAGAGATGTAAAACTCAATGTTCTTATACCAGGTTAAACAGAGCAACAGAGATGTAATTCAGGAGAGGTTTCCAGAGTATATACTTATAACAGAAGGAGCCAATGGCGGCCAGAAAAGTTGTTCCAAGCTACCAGTAGATTGAAGATAAAAGTGACAAGACTTTGGACTCAACTGACACTTTCTTTGTTGGAACAGCAGTCCTAGTAGAGAAATTGATTGTCTTTTGTTAGACTTGCTCAGAGCTACATTTTAGTTCAATGTCTCACCATTGTCCTAGACAGTACAAAGAACAGTAGCAAATATGCATATAAATGACTCCTGAAGTGGCTCTGTCTTAGTAGAAAATGCTAGAGCCTGGCCAAAATCATCTCTCAATTTATCAGTATGTCTTAGAAGTTTCTGAAAGATAAAAGATGTAGCTTCTTAGAACTATAATTCTCAGTGTCATATGTTAGGCGCTGCTCATTAATGAGAATTAATCCAACGTTTGATGTTTTCCTTTACGATTCTCTTCTCAAGCCGCTCCACAGTCAAACCAGGGCAGCCACAGCACCCAGGAGCCAGTTTTGTGGTGGCCCCTTGTCACACGGCCCAGGCCACACACTCTTCCTATCCAGTCAGGTAGCAAAGTTCAGTTTGCAGATACTGAAACAGCCCAAAGGGCAGCAAGAGGCAATTGACATTGGGCAGCATGTTGGCTGAACGGCTGCTCAGCAGTACCTGATGCAAAAAAGCCATAGGCCAAGTAGGAAGAACCTGCAGGTCAGGTATGACCAGCTGGGCACGAGGGTCATTCATGAGGGACCCTAACATAAACTCTAGAAACAGTGCCTGCATCATCATCCCTGTGAACACAGCCCAGTGGAATGGTACTGAACTCAGTGCTTAAAAGTTGTAAAATGCTTCAAGGTATGTAGATTAAGGATCTCACAGAACTGCAATCCAAAATAATATTATTCTTACATCACATTCCTTCATGAATAGACAAACACTACAGCACATAACTGGGCTGATATCTCTTTAAACATAGATAATTAGAGCCCTCCTGAGATTCTAATGTGTCAGTAAATGTGTAGAAAGAACTACTCATTTGATTATCTTACAATACAAATCCCCATGCATATGCCCACAATGATTATATATTCAGTACATTCCCTTTAATGTCAGTATATCAACTGCATTTCGGTTGATATTTAACATTCATTGTCACATTCAGGCAAGTTTTGTCTTGCCTTCTGATCTCCCACACTTTATCTACGTCTTTAAACTAGGCACTTTGAGCAACCTCTCCTAGTTGGGCTTTAAAAGTAGATTCTTCTCTCTGCTCCGTAAGCAAGAGAACAGTATATCATTCCCTGGTTTATGTACAACAACTGGCACTGTAGAAAGAACCCTTCCAAATCTTATCATGGCAACAAAAATATAGCTGAAAATTCTCCTCTACAGAAAACGGCTCTGCAGCTCTGGCAGATTTCCTGGCAGAATATAGTACAGTATGTGGGATTTGATTGCTGTATAGAAACAGAGCACAGAGAGAGAGTGGGCCTTCGATCAAACACTAAATGATGAAACTCAATCTGCTTTTCTCTGCACTCAATAAAAAAATGCCAGGAGAAATCTGGCAGAAGTCTACACTTCCTAATGTTAATATTTTGAGTGATAGCCTACACAGAGCATCTGCAACAAAATAACTTTCCCCATTTAACTGGCAAACAAGCCCAGGGTACAAAATTTCCCAAAGGACCAGAATGACTTAAGCAACCATGCTGCATTTATAGCAATGACTTAGGCATTTCAAAGACTAAGCAGCACTGACATTCAGTGACCCCAGAGACAGAATTCAGCATTTTAAGTATCTGCACATGCAGTTACCTAAGCACTGGCCCTCCTGACAATCCCACAAGAGCTATTCGACAACTTGGGGCTTCCATGTGAGGTTATGAACTCCCATCCATATCAAGCCTCCAACTCCAATAAGAGGATTATCAAATGAAGATGACCCTCTATTCAAATACAATGTTAAAAGGGGGAACCATGATGTAGAAGTTCACCTTTGTAATGACAACACACAACATGGGCATGCAACTGCTGGTTGGAACTCTGGAGGGAGTATTCTTACAGCACTATTAAAAGTTTCTAAAGCTGCAGAAGATGAGGTATTAGGTGTTTCATTCTGTGGTCCAAGCAGAAAGCAGACTGTCTGAATCAGAGGTCCAGTGAAGCAAGAGGAATACTTGTTTCCCTGGTTGAACATGGGTAGACCTCCCTTCCTCCTGGACTCTGGAGAACATAAGTAGAACGAGAGGGTATTTGTCTTCCAGTGACCTTTAACTGCTTGAACTTTTCCTGTTAATAAAGCAATATTGCTTTCCAAACCTTTACATAAAATTTTAGCTCCTCAGTTGACTGTCAACACTTAACTGTCACATGCTTCCTCAAGAAGCAAACTCTTCAGGAGTGCAGGAAGGAAATGCCTGAGATACTGTCAGTGTCTAAAGCCAGGATTAGTCCATGGAGTTCAAACAACTGTCAGGTTACAGACCCTGTCTGCAAAAGCACTGCCTGACTAGGAATCAGATACCAACAAAACCTGTCCTACACACTCGTGGAAATTATATCCAAAATTAACTTGGAACGTTGCCATGCACTTACGTAAGGTCATGACATGATGCGGTTTCTTGTCAGTACTGATATTTATTGAAGTGAAATAAAGTGGTATTCATGAGCTAAAAGCCAACCCAATGTTTTATTCAGAATTAAAATGCTTTTTCCAAAGAGGTTGGCTTTTCTGAAGTGGTAAGCACTGGGCCAATTCTGTTTCCTTTAATGTCAGAGGCAGCATCTGAAAACAGCAGCCCTAATTATAACCATTATGCTGGTTGTTCAGGGTAACTCCAGTCTGGCAAGCTAGCACTGTCTCCCTGGGAGATGAATATGGCTAAGGGTAAGCAAGTAAGCTGGAACAAAACCAGGACCTTGGGCACAAGTAACTAGGGATTGACAAGGATCTCTTAACTAACTGGAAAACCTTTTCCTATTGTAAGCAAGCTAGGAGAAACCCAGAGAAAATCTGTTACAATAAACTACATTTCAGAAGTGTTCCGTACAGGGGACAGTCAGGACCATCAGTGAAAGACCAGCAGGAACTTTTATTACAATTCCATTACGACTAAAAAAAACTTCTGTCCAGCAGCATTACAGGGACTATATATTCCTCCCAGGACTCCATTCTGTCCAAATTCAACACAACATTCCTGGAGTCTAAATATTTTGGCCAGGCCAATATTTCATGTGCATTTTTTTCTAAATACATTTTCACTGAGCTACTGCTGCTGCTGAACAACATTAAAATGTAAACTGCAAGGGTACATGGTACACAGAGCTGATATTGAGTTCACGTTGTTAATGTTACAGAAAATGAGGTACTGTCATATATGTTTCATTAACAAGCCATATGATTAATCCTCAAAACTTTCAGCAGGAGCAGACCTCCAAAGATGATGAAAGCCAGCCAGTTGTGTTTGAGGCATTGCTACTGAGCAGCACAGCCAGCCCAGGTCCAAAACGTATCTTGCAGATCATTGGAAAACTCATTCCTGGCTCTTCAGTGCCCTTTTCAGAGGTAACAGGAGCCATCAATATTAGTAAAATCAAAGCTACTGACTAAAATCTAGTAGTCCTAAGAGAGGAGTGCACCTGGAATGAGTCCACTGAGACTTTCACGTTAATCATATAAGTCACCACAGCTGCACCTTTTTTTAATCTTGAAATGCCAAACAAAAGTTGTAACAAAACATTTTTTTAAATGCTCTTTTTCCTCTAGCATAGTAAGGCCTACTTTAACAACGATGTCAAATGCTAAGCTTTCATTCAGGTACAGCTCTATATAATATACTCTTCAAGAAGTTCAATTCATTAATGGATATAGCTATTAAATACCACCCTCTTGCAACCCTCTTGCACCTCCCTTCCTCCCTCCCACATTCTATTCTTATTCTTCATCACAAAATCATCTATATTTACAGCTTGAAAACTTTGTAGCAGACATTGATGACATTGACTAGCAACACACGATGTTACTCTGTCTATAAATTTCTTTTTATTTTTTTAATTCCCCTTCTAAAGATCCACCTGCAAATGCAGACTACATGTAACTCCTTCACGTATTCCCATGCAGCCCATGGCTGTTGGCTGTCATTCTACAGAACAAAGCATTCAATAGAAAATGGCCTGCCAGCAGTTGACTCCTACTCGTGTGCCAAACATGTCATCTGCCTGGTCAGATCTGCAAAATTGAGGAGCGGGCCCTACTGGGATCAGGGAACAGATTTGGGTCTTTAAGAAATTGCTGCATGATCAAGAAAGAATAGTCAAAAAGGGACAAGGCAAATCCTGGGACATTTGCCTCTTTGTAACATAAGAAAAAAAGCCGTATTTTTCTGCACAAGACCAGTTAGATATTTACAGAAGTAATCAAAGCACACTATAAAATTCTAAAAAAAAAAAAAAAATCAACAGAGCACTGCATTTTGCTTTCCAGCGTTACACTAAGTTGATTTTATCTCTTACATATAACATTTTAGCAATTTCTCAATGGAAATGAAAACACACATGTATGTACATACTGTATATATTCCACTCCATACTGCATTTCAGACTATCCCACTGAAGCAATTTAATTAACATCAGCCAGAAAACAAAAAAAGTAACACAAAGGTGATTCAAGATATACATGTATAATCATTCTCCTCATTAAAAATAACTGCCCCTTTTCCACTGAAAGAAAAGTTAAAGCAACAGTTGACTCCTGTCCACCCTGAATTTGCATACGATGTCTCACACAGTTTAGCCAACCATGTCCAATTTCAGATCATGGAGCATGTACAAAAAAAAAAATCTTTGACTGCAGCTAGCACCACTACTCCTCTGCCTATCCACAAAGCAGAGAGAATCCAGGTGAGTTGATTGCACATCTGACTTCTACCAAGCTTTCCGGTTTGTGAGAGTACTCTGGAAAAAACAGTAGACCCTCAAGCTTTGTTCTTTCAGTTTAAAATCCTTTCTGCTGTTCTATTTGTACTAAGAAGTCAGCAGCCAACTATTAAGAAAAGAAAATTAGTCAAAGAATGACTCAGTAAGAGACTTACTCAAAGAGACCATTTCTGGAGCCCTTTCTGTCTTATCTCAGCTCTCATGAGCTGTTACATTGGATTACATTACTTACAGAAGCAAAGATAGCAACATCAAACTTAAGCACATCAAATAGGACAGTCTTTTCCCTTTACATAGTATTATCAAGACTTTTGAACTCACAATTAAAATTAAATAGATTCATGCTATGCTTCTTTCCTTGTCCTGATAACCCATTCTGCAGTATTTTTCTGTAGACTGATAGAGTGTTAAGAGTTCCGGTCGTGTATTTAGGTAATTGTACAATAAATCAACCCATTATTTTCCCTCTCCATACTGACTGTACTAAAGTCTTTTGTAGAGCATATAATCACAACTAAAGACTTGGCTGCCCTTCTGATCCATCAAAGTATTAAAATGGATAGGCACTTGGTCTGCAAGTCCTTTTGAGAGCAGATTTTATCAGCAGCCATTCACTGGAGTTCATAAAGAAAGCAGCAGGCAAACAGAAGCAGGCAAATAGAATGGTACAACAGCTGCATGGGTTGTATGTACAGCCACCAGAATTATAAACTCCTGATTTTGATATGGGGCTGCCCAAGTCAGGATCTGAGGTTTATCCCATGTCTTAGAGCATGTCCACTTCTTCATTTCCAGAGAGGAAGTTTGAACTGAATCCACGGATGCATTTGGGGATTTTGCCAGCTTTAGATTACCTCAAACTAATTCCTCACCCTCCCTTGCATTTTACCCAAAGCATTCACTGAATAATTTACCAATTAAAACCTAGACGGTCCAGAAGTCTGCTAGTCATTCATTTACAAAAAGACACAGGGCATCCATTTTAATGCTGCAGTCACATTTTAATCACATATTCATCCTCAGAGGTCTTTGAAGAGAGGAGATATGCTCTCTTTGACAAGCCCATTCTTAAAATAACTTTTTGCTTTAATAGTTAAAAGGTCAAACAAGAATGGGGCAGACAAGTCACGGATTAAATAGTACCGTCAACAAATAGGACTCAGCAACATCAAGCAAGAGTCAGAAAGCATAAGCTGGGGGGAAGGGGACAGTAATCAGGACATGCATTAACTTTTAAAGTTTGCCATTGTCCAATTGTTTTTGGGTAGCGTGCATGACAGCGCAGGTCATCCACTGGAGCAGGCACCTTCAGACTAGGGGCTGCAAAAGCTCAATGCCTCCTTGCAGCAGAAGTTCCATGAGGAAATGTGACTTGATCTAATTTTGGAATCTGGAAAAAAGACAAACATCAGGAAGGAAGTTTAAAAATATTTGGAAAAATAGTCCTTTCAAAGAAAAAGGAAACTCAAATTAGATAAATTCAAATAGCAATAAGTCAGCATCAAACTGCAGTGACATGTCTCTTGAAACAGCACTTAAAGATTGCTCATCCCTCTCTGGAACACTTTAGACAAGATGCAGGAAGTTGCTAGCATCTTTGGACGGGTTCAGCCCAGTGGTTTCTAGATGTCCCTGTATATCCTGGTATTGTGGCCCTCCACTGGGTGTCCAACACACATTCAACTCAGCTGCATTAGGTCTGCAGAGCTCCGCACATTGTCCCTTCAGTTTCAGACATTACTATCTATAGAACAACCTTTGAAATAGAAATCTGGAATACTCCAGACCTCACATACGATCAAAGCTAACAGACACGAGTTCTGCTTAAAAAAAAAAAAAAAGAATCTTAACAGAGGAAATTACTTTCAGGTTTCTGGTATGAAGACACGACTTCCAATTTCACATGAATTTTTCAGTACCATGCATGTAGCACCAGCTAGCACAATCCCCAGTGGGTTTCTGCAGGACTGGTCACCCCAATAGTGAATACTTGATAAAAACTTATTCATACCTTCAAGGAAGATTAGGATCACCTCAGTCAGCTCTCCTGATTCACCTGGTAAATATAGTTTCTAAGGGACTAGTTTGCTGAGTCAAATCATCTTTGCACTTGTTCAATTTTTAAAAATTCTTGAGTCACAGAGAAATAAAATAAATACTTCATTATCTAACTCCCAGCTGTAGAAGAGTGAATCCTCATTATGCACTAAAATGGTCTAATTTACATCACAGCGATTCTCTGATGGGTGAATGGATGCATGTTTGCCTCACAATGACCCCAAAGGGTAAAGGTTTCCTCCCATTCTCACTTTGTTCTCCTCTCCTCTTCCTCCCTCCCACCTCTCTATTTCTCTGACAGCTCTGTAAACAGTGCAGAATTTATTTTGAGCCAGTGGAAAGGGAGAGAGTGGATAGCAAGCAGCGCAAGAGGGTTACCATCTCCTTTTTCCCTTATCTCTTCTCCTCCTGCACAGCAGCAAACCAAACTGTAACACTAAAGTCAGAGGGTGGAAAAGGAACAACATGAAACACCTGAAAAATACCCATTCTGAAAACACTGGTATTCAAAGGAAGGTGCTGAAATGCTAGTACTAACAAATATAATTGAATGGCAAAGAATTCCAATTAGTCCTTGTAAAATGAAAGAACATTGGCTCTAGGTTCCTTACCCTCTATGTGTATGAGACGGGCACATGGGTCAACGGGATTTCACATGAGGATCCATATATCAACCTTCTACCACCATTACTAAACTTTAAGTACAACTTTTCCTAGAAATAATATTCTTTGAATTTCAGATCTTTTTAGTATACCAAAAGGCTCATCATCCTTTTTTACTCTAGTATGCCCCAACATCCTATGCTGTGATGAATTTTGAATTCATAAACTAAACAAGGCCCAGCTGGGTAAATAATAAGAACAGACAGCACCGTAGGAAGTGGTTATTTATCCTAAATCAACCCTCAAACAACCTCATACCCTCTTCCTTGGAATCAATGCACTGCAGAATTTCATATTTCAGCAATACTATCTATGTCTTCACCACGAGTGCTAATTATAGAGAGCTCAGATGCTGCTGCTTCTCTTTTCAAAGCAGTTTACCATTGTTCTCGTACAGTCTAGCAATGTTAACTCACCTATGTTTTCAGCTGAGTAAAGTATCCCACACTTCTTGACCTGAGCTGCTACGCAGTATTGCTGTATGGTCTTTCAGGGACTGAGAAGTGAAGCCCATCTGTAGTCATATTTCTGCATTGGCAAAGTTCTTTGCAACCATGGTGCAGTCAGTCTGTTAATTTCCCCTCTGACATTAAATTTCTGCATCTGTAAAACTCTTTGGGATCCTTGACAAAGAAGGATTCTACATAAAGATCAGATTAATAATTTTCTTCTTGAGCAAAATCATTTTAAGATAATTTAAGCAGACATCCAAGTCTTGCATTCTGGAACATCTCTCAGCTGCTGTTTGCTACCTAAACTCTGTGCTGCTTAGAGTCATGTGTGTTCACATGACCTGCTAAGCTGGGGGCTGGCTCTTGCTCTTGAACTTTTTCCTTCTGCACTTCAAGATTTGCCAAGCAATGTTTTTATTGTGTACTTCCGAGTACATGAGCACACACGTAAAGGGCATGTGATGGCAAGTGCTACTAAATGGTTTATAACTAGTCTCTCCTTTATAAGTTTTTATTTGGCTATTGAAATACAGTCATTAATATTTCAGAAGGTTTCTTGAAAAAAAAATCAGGCAAAAATTGAAAATAAATGCAACTTAGACTGCACTTTGCCTTACAAGGAACCACATGGTCAATTTTTTATTTTATCTAGATTTAAAAATACATATGCTAATTGTGTTTAGAGCATTTTGATATCAGTTTTGCTTTCCTAGGACTCAATACAAGAACATATCTCTTATATGTTTTATACATATGTTTTCATATGTACAATGTTTTCAAGATTCATTCAAAGGTTAGGGCAGAATGGAATGCTAACAACACTGTTGCAGTCCTCCTGTAAGTAAACAAAGCATTAAGTCTTGGGAAATATACAAAGCTATAAACTGAAACTCTGCCCAACACTATAGTGACAAGCCTTTGGAAATATAAGCAATCATCATAAGAATACCGTAAGCCATCAAAATCCATAGGTCAGTCATCTTTCTATTTCTGTATTTTAACAGGAACTGTGGCATCAGCACAGGGCATTACAGGGGGATTAATGACTAGATGGAATTAACAGCCCTAGGCTATGCCTGAGGCAATCAACTCCACCCACCTACTCACTAATCCCAGGAGATACTCTAGTTTCCTTTGGAGCATTAACATACAGCTTTTTCATAAAATCCTTTCTATGCAGGATTCTTGTGCTCAGGTTATCTGGAGGACTTTATATACATATCAGAGTGAAAATACAGAGAATTAGGGAGAGCACATTAGGGTGAAAAGCAGCATCAGTGCCTTCAAGATGAGGTTCAATGGGAACAACTGTTATCAAATAACAAAGAATGCAAGTGGGCTTGTATTTGTCATCATTTGCTCTCTGTGTATTTGAAGTGAGAGCTGCACTGCTTCAACAGTAATTTCGGGGAAAAAAAAAAGGTGATACATTGCAAGTCATTAATCCTTCATATGGTCTCTCCTCTGTTTAACTTTTTTATTCCTCACCCAAAACACTTCCTTTGCAAGCATTCACCAACTGCCTCTTGGCATAGACAGCAAATACATTAGAGACTTTCAGCAGTAACAGTTGCATGAAGTATTGACTGTTCTTTTCAGGTGAGATACCAAAACTGAAGACAAACCCCTTAAATTTGGACTCTGGATATTCTCTTCCCCAGAAAAGTGGAAGGAACAAATCATTTGACTGAGATGCTGTTGGGAATGTTGCATTCACTAAAGCAATAATTCTTGACTTATTAGCAACGAATAAAATCAAGTGAGATCTCTGGCTGCTGAGCACTATGTACTAACTCTCAGCAAGCTGAGCTCCACAATTACATTTAAATACTCTCTACTAACATACAACCTACCCATGGAGCAAAGAACTCAGCAGTCAGAAACACTGTTATCACATCGTAAAAAAAAAAAATAGATTGACTCATGTGTGTTTAAATTTCCAGATTGCTTGCTCAGTCATCAACCACTCTTCATGAAAGTCTCCACCAAATGCATGCAAGGGCTTTCCCACTGAAGCCTATATGCTGTATACAAACAGATCTAGATCAGAGGAGACAGGTTTGATTCTTGTAGCCAAACATTAGAAATTATCATGAATACATTTTAATTTTGTTTAGCTCTTGAAAAATCTAACCTGTGCTTGCTTGTTCCTTCAAAGACAGTACCAGAACACGGTATTGGCTGTAATAGTTACTTGTATATGTAGTGATACAGGAAAAGTAGTTGTAGCTATGAAACAAACACATTTGCCACCCTGTAGTTTCAGAGTCATCCACTGATTACTTAATATGAAAAGGCCTAGATCTGAAGTATCTCCCCTGTGTAAAATAGAGCTGGAGAATTTTATCACTGTTTACTGTGGCCTGGGGAAATCATGCAATTATCAACTTTCCATAGCCTTTCACTGTCTGTAGATTCTCTGTTGCAGTGATTGGTGATATGGAGATGGTTAACTTCCTTCCCCTCAAAAACAGCTAAAAGCTGAAATGACAGAGTTTCTGGCAAGAGAATTTCTGGCAGAGGAAGCAAAGTAGGAAATGCAGCTCCTGATACAAAACAGCCCACTCTGTCTCGTCTAAGAGAAAACTTGCTGCCCAAGTATTTCTCAAATCTCTTTGCTGGATGAAAAATTGCCAGGGTTTAAAACATCTGAAGCTTTCTTGTTATAAGAATTATGTCCTTTACAGATCATGATAAATCCTGACTAAAATATGAAAGAGACTGTGTTTCAAACAGTTCCTTTCCTTCAATGAGGTTAAATTTACAGTGCAGTTAGTGGGACTTGGATTACAGGTCCTTTTTCAGCGTCCTTTTTCACTCAAGCAAAATGAAAATGAATGCATATATTGTATAAGCAGTGCTCAAGCACCGAATAAAACCGATAAGGCACCCCTCCCTAAAGGAATTACTCAGTCCCTCAAGAATTTTCTTTGCATTATTGCTCACACCTTTCTTTCTGCCTCCTTCCTTCCTTCCTCTCACCACTCATCATCTGTTCAGGGAAAACAATGCCAGGTTTTTCAATGGCCTTGTTATCACAAGAAGTTGCTATAGTAAGTTGGTAGGTTGAGAAATGGGGTTTGTACGGTCTTGTAGTGAAAACCTGAACATGCGCTCCCACCTCTTCTGCTGGGAAGTTTAACTGGAGTCGCTGAGGAGATACTAAACAGAGGAACATCGATATTTAAGAAAAGCCTTATTCTGTGACTGGAAACACGTTAAAAACATCTATACTGCTCCCCCAGCTCAAACTGGGAGCTAATTACAAATGGCCTAAGCCTAGTATGGAAAGCCACACTATAGTTCTCCCATGACCTTGATCTCCGTCACCAATGCTAAAGGTGAATTCTACATTTTATCATTCACTCTTCTTTTCAGTGCTTGCTCCCTCCATCGTTCATTTACTTGTTTAGATTTTCAGCACATAAAAAAATCTGGCATTGCCATTACGGGCTCCAAGCCATCTGAGCAATCTTCTTAAAATACACTAACACATCATCCATATGGTTATCCAATATGTAACTATTTACTTTCCAGGATAATAACAGAGAGGTAACAAAAACTGTGAAAGCATCCCAAAGCTTCACCAGATAATGTCACTCTGATTAGAGACTATGATTTTCCTCAAACAGCTCAGTCAGTGTGATCCCCTTTTCAAACATACTTTCATTTTATGTTTCCCTTAAACAAGACTGTAACATCAGATGAATGGTTGTCCTTAGGAGCTATCCATTTGAGATCATGGTTGTGTGTACCCAAGTAGTCTGATACCATGCAGTTCACTATGTTCTGGAAGAAATCCACTTCAGAGACAGCAGTTAGGAAGGCTGGGAAGACTATCGAAAGCCAGAAGGAGAAATACCAAGGAAATTCCTTTCCAGGTATCATTTTCTTTGGTAACAGCTTATAATCATTAAATGGTTTTCACCACAGGTTCCAAGATCTGGTTAGAGGACACAACTGAGGCATAAAATAGTTTGTTTTTCTTGTAAGCTGTAATTGGTACTATTTCTTTTATAGTCATCTTACATGTAAAATTCTCTTGCCCCTTACAGAGACACGCTGTTTCCCAAGAAGAAAATGATACTTAGATGAGAGTTCACTTTGTTGAAACAGTTATCACACGTTTCCTCTTCACAGCATGTGCAATGCTGTCCGAGGGCAAACTCATTTATCACAATTTTCTAGGCGTACTTCAGGTAGTAACTGATACTGTGAAAGTACGTGAGTTGATCTGTGGCTACTTTATATACCGTAGCTTGGGAGTTAACATTTTATGCTGGGAGTTGGTTGTGCTACACAGTGTTCCAGACAATGCACTGGATGGATTACTAATGATTGAGCTTGTGGAAGAAATCAATGAGCTCTTAAGCCAGTGCACATAAAGCAAGATGGGTGCTTTCCTTGCATACTTCAAAGATCCACAGTTCTTGGGCCTCTTGGGACAGTTGTGAAATGGTGTCTCCTTTCATTAGAAGACACGAGAGCCCAGAATGAACAAGGAGGAGCATGAAGGAAAGCCATGTCACTCCTTCTCCCAGCCAGCAGAACTAGTAAGCCTCAATATGGGAACACAACATATTCACTGCAGCAACACAGCAGTACACTTTTTCCTTTGGTAACACAGAATTTGAAGGACCTCTCCTTGGGCCAATAGTCTTCTTTTGCAACCAACACAGAGACAGTAGAGGCCAGACCTTCAAATGCAAGTGGAAGTCGTATGGTTTTGTACACAGAAAACCAGAAGAAATGCTATTTAATCAAAACAGTTTGCACCTCTATGATTATACTCATTTTTTTTCCCCTCAAGATAGCCTTTTGTTTGCGTGAGATATCACCACAGGGCTCACGCTGCTTTGAGGTTTCAGGTCCTGCCTTGGTAACCTTGGTTAATAGGAGTCTTTCAATTAAACTCAAGGGGAGTAAGAATATTCTGCATGTTGTTTTCCTGAATATCATAGATATAAGCAAATTCAATATACTGAAATTGGCATCAGTAAGACCCCTGCAGCTCTGAAAATGCAGGGACTAGTGTCCATTAACACACTCTTCTCTAAAGTACAAACTATAATTAGCATAAATTTATTGACTAAAACCGATAGTGGAAATGAAGGCCAAGCTGAAGTCCATCAAAAGAGCTTACAGGTAGAACTCTTGGTGTAACAAACAGATAAACTTGACTAATGTAAACCTCATCCAAGACAAAATTAATCCTACAGAAGGCACTCAACAGACTTTTGTCTCTTCACCTAAAAAAGAAACTTAGAAACAGTAACCTAAATCCAGTTTTATCACATGCTATTCATTTGGCATCTACTTTAAGTGTGACTGCATTATGAAACCTCACAAACAAACAGAAGCACATGTTTCTTTTAAGATTACAGTATGAACAAAAATGTAGACTACACCTTAGCAGACATAGCATTTCGACATGTTCTAAACAACTTCAGCAGGAACCTTTACAGATTGTGTCCAGTTACAAGAAACAGAAAACTATTACTTGCTTCATTATCTTTGTAACCAGAATAACCTCCTGCTGATCCAATGAACACAGATTGCAGGAAAAACAACGTCTTTATTTTACCAACAGAATCCCAAACCCATTAACAGAAGCCAGATTGATTATAGTTTCATGCCACGTGTGAAAGGAGAATATTCCACAGAACAAAAATACTGGAAGATTTGCTATGGAGTTTACAACCTAATATCACATTGGGTATATCAGAACAGAAGTGACAAGGTCAAAGAAATCACCATTCCTCTTTGCTTCCTGTTGCTGTACAGCTTTCCTCTCTTTTTTTGTTTAATATTTTGTTAGTTAGACTGCTTAAGCTATAGGTTCTCAAAGGGACCTCAGCTTCAGGGTCTGAGTACACTTGAGAGCCTGTGTGATCATGCATATGCATATTTTGTACAAAAATAAATTCCCATACTTGGTCCATGTTTCATCTGCCAGTTGGCCAGATTGGCTATTTATTCTGCTGGGAAGAATGAACATCTTTTTTGCCATAAAGCCTTACCTTCCTCTTCTTCCATTCCCATCTATCATTCCTGTAGTGAAGTTAATAGTTAAACCTTAACTTTTATTCTGTTCAACATCTACATAAAATATCTGTGTCTCAAGACCTGAAACCAGCCCACATTCTTTGTATTTTAGCTCTGTGAAGGGACAACAGTCATACAACTATCCTTACATTTTTCAGTTGCCATAAAAATAAACCATTTGTGGACTAAAGATATGCAGGCTACTTTTGTTTGCACGCCTGTTATGATATTTGGCCATAGCTACAAAACCATAAAATAAATGGATGTTCTGCTGTACTTTGCACTTACTCTTATCTATTTCCTATCACTGAAACATCCTTCACTCCTCCTTTTCCATATTTCACAAACATGTTTGCTTGAAGCCCTTAACTCTCCCTAAAAAATAAGTAAATAAATAAAGCATTACCAGGGTTTTTTTTGAAGTGATTACAAATTTCACTCCTTTTCAGACTGCACAGCAAGACCTGTCTTGGGTTTCCCTGCCTCTGTCCCTAAAACTACGAGAGAAAGCCTAAGATTCCGCGTCAGTAGCTGTTTGTACACAGTTTTTATCTTTGAACAAAGTATCACTGTAATATCTGAACAGTAAAATTCCACCCTTCCTTTTTATTTTCCAATACATTGTTTAAACATGTTGCTCTCAATTCTGCAATAAGGGTATTTCTGAGAAGCTACAATCAACAACATATTTATAGTTTGATACAGCAGGAAAAGTGGGCTACCCAGGATAGTTTCACACATTTATTTCCTATATGGTAGCCTCAATTTAAATATGATAACCTAATTTAGTAAAAATTAACTGAAATCAGATTTACTGCAAAAAACTTCTAAAATTTCATTTTAAGACTAGCAATCAATGCTTATTCAGTTTCCATCTTATCCCTGCTTTCCCTTTTTGCAGATGCTTAAGTGACATTAAACAACTGCAAAAATTTTAAAAACTGTAGGAAAATTACCATCTGTACTTTATTCAGTCACAAATGCTCTTTATGAGCATTTTCCTTAGCAGAAAGAATAAAGAAATGGAAAAATTCTTACAGTAGGAGTAATATTTGTGGCATCCCTGTCTTTCAAAATAATTTGATACATTAGATGACAGAAATGAATAACAGAAATCCCACTATCACCTCACCCAAAACCTTACTCAATTTCTGAGATATGACTGCTAGAATTAAATATTGAAACATCTTCAAAAAAGAACTATGTTGAGACACACAGTAATAAAGTGCATTATTATTCACAGACACAAACAGTATCGAACTACTATCTGCTCAGTATTATGCTTCACTCAATTATATTCCCCTAAATCTATGCAAAATAAAAATATAATCTTGTAAACAGCAATAATTACAACAGAAGGAAACAACAAAAAATAAATTTTAAACTTACATTGATGTATTATTATAGGTCCTGCACAGCAAGTAGCCCTAAGGGTATATTTTAGTTTTTTTAGCCATGCTCCGTTCTTGTTGCTGATGTGACC
This sequence comes from Coccyzus lansbergi, assembly GCA_033558105.1. Classification (NCBI taxonomy): domain Eukaryota; kingdom Metazoa; phylum Chordata; class Aves; order Cuculiformes; family Coccyzidae; genus Coccyzus; species Coccyzus lansbergi. Next base: position 483,085 of record JAUMJK010000983.1, read on the forward strand.
ACTTCGGCACATGGTCAAGTTGCAATCAGCTTCCCTCTTAGTGATGTATGAGAGCTGTGCTGATTTATCTAGTCCTTCTGCAGCAGATTAGCACTAATGTTTCTGCTTCTGCATCCTACCTTTCTTTAGTGGTAGACTCCGCATTATCATTGGCAATCGGAATTAAAGAGCCAGTGAATGTAGCACAATTTTTTTTTCTTTCTGAAACCATTGCAAAGCAGGTAGTCTCACACAAATACCATGGTTTTATGCACTCAACTTCTTTTTTAGTATCTTTGGCAAGAACAGGAGGCAGAGATAAAGAATGGTTCCAGTACGTCTGCCCTAGCCTTTCTGTGATTTATTCTGTTAAAGGAATATTCTCCTACACAGATGGCCCTAGGCAAGAGACTGCTGTAATACACCAACGTTTCAGCCAAAAACATGGGATTTTCACTTTGTAACACAAGGGTATTATATGCATGCAATGAAATTCCAGTCTATCTCGAAGAAGCGGACAATATGAAAATAATTAATGCAAACAGGAGTTAAGAAAAAAGCAAGTTAAGTACTCTACACGTTAAAAGTATTTTACTTATAAAATTTTGGTGCCATACAGTGTATGTGTTCGTTATGAACTCTCTCTTTTCTCCTTAGGATTGACATATTTTATACTACAGGATTGTTAAATGCAGGTACTAGAGGCAGTAAAAAGAACATGGCTAAACCTTGTTGTTGTTACTATTTTGACTTTCCAGTAAACAAGTAGTATTTTAGAGTAAAACACAATTGTTAATTCATGATCTTTTCAATTCAAGACACCACAAGACAGCAGTTTAAATTTTCATTAGGACTTTGAAAAATATTTAGGGAAAAATGGATGTCTTAGACCATCGAGTCTTGAAAATGGAAATATTCTGACAAGTTTGCTCACTGTCAAAATGACTCACATCACTGCTGTTCCTAGCTGCTACTCTTTCTGATCACAGAAGGTAAGTATTCCTCCCTGTCTTTAAGAAACAAAACCTGAATATTAAAAAATATGTGCCACAAACATCAGTAATATTCGAATAGCAGAAAAATCTCAGCTATTCATAAAGACCTATTCTGTTTATTATCAGCATCCATTTTAAACAAACATTACATGGAGTGCCTTAACCTGAACAGAAAACTGGGAAAGAAAGAAGGAAATTGAATTAACTCATTACTTTATAACAAAACTTACAACAAAGAGGGGCTATTTTTGCTTTAATGTGAAAGCCTACTGCAGTAAAATGTGGCAACATCCATTTCAAAGTGTATTCTGGATTTTGCATATAGTTATTGCTACAGTAACCACAGGCACCCAGTCACCACTGGGGCAGAATGCAAGAAAGACTTAAGCTCATTAGCACAGCATTGTTACAAAGGCAGTTTTAGGTCTAGGTGCAAGACTGCATGTGACGTCTTCAAGCTTCCCCATCTTCCCTCCTCTTTTATGTGTTGTTGATAAGGAATGAAATGGGTGACTGCAGAAGGGCATCCAGAAGCCAGAGGAAAGGAATCTGAAAAATTGTTTCAAAGCACTCCCAAATGCTGAACTGCCAGCAGCTGACTAAAGAGGAACGCTGAGGAGCTGATGCACCCTTAACCTCACACGTTCCCAGACTCCAGGCAGCTCCCTGCAAATGCTGAGGAAGCATTTTATGGTTTTGAGTGTGAGAAATCTCTCTGGATGATAGGTGCTTACCACCACACATTCAAAGCAACTTAAGTTCTCTCTGTCTCAAGAAAGATGGGAGACAGGGTGCTCTGGTTCTGTCTGGCTTTGAATCCTCCTTAGGACTCCTGTCACCTGAAAAGCAGTAACCCTGAGTTGCCTTCTCTGGGCAATGAGTTTCAAATAACCAGCTCTGATACCTCAGGACAGCAACCTAAAGAAACAGCTGTACTACACAAGCGGTGCTCCCACCCATATCCCTTCATAAGGCAACATACCACAATACCAACAAAGAATCCGAGATTCATTACATCACAGAGATGACAGAGTAGTGTTGACCTTCCCAGGTTTCCATCAACAAAAAGGAGTGTCCCGTGGATTCGGCAAACAAAAGTGAAAAGTGTTGTCAGTTCTAAAGGCCGTATCAGTTGTACGGACACTTTTTTGCTAAGAACTGAAACAAAATTTGAGCCCCATGACTTCACACAGATCTTCACTGCACTAGGAAAAAGATACATATAGAATCATGGAACGGTTTGAGTCAGAAGGGACCTCAGACATTATCCAGGTCCAATCCCCTCCGCCCACCCATCATTGGTAGGGACACCTCCCACTAGATCAAGCTGCTCAAGGCCGCCATCCAACCTGGTCTTGAACACCTCCAGGGAGAGGGAGGCATCCACAAGTTCACTGTGCAACCTGTGCCAGTTCTTCATCACCCTCATAATGAAGAATTTCCTCCTTATGTCTAGTCTAAATCTTCCCCTCTCCAATTTATAGCCATTGTCCTCAGTCCTATAATCACAGGCTTTCATAAAAAGTACCTCCCCAGCTTTACTGTAGGCCCCCTTCAGGTACTGGAAAGTCACTATAAGGTTCTCCTCAGAGCCTTCTCTCCTCCAGGCTGAACAATCCCAACTCTCTCAGTCTGTCTTTATATGGGAGATGAGCCAAAATACTGAAATGCAGTGCAGAAACAGCACTGGAGCTGCTATTGCAGGTACACACAGAAAATGATTCTAAGATAAGAATTCAACTCAACTTTAAAAATACAATTTTTTTGCCCTCAGACTCTCAATAGTTGTTTGTTTTGAAATCTCATTGCTCCGATGGTTGAAAAGAAACTTCTCATGTACATTCAAGCTACATGAGTACCTATCTGCTCCTGAGAGGCGCTGTTCTTTAACAGTTTATTTGCCCTGAACTGCAGTCTTGAGTGCTTACAGATAGCAATCATATTCCCTATGAGCTTTCACCACATCCACAGACTAATCAAGACATGCTCTCTTAGTCCTACCACATAAAACAAACACTCCATCTCCCTTACCATGATGGTTCTTCTCTGCGCCTCTCCCTGTTTGAGCTATCTCTTATAAACCTGAGTGAGCAGAATCGCATTTACTATGTTGTACTCAAGGGCTTACCACAGGATTTATTTTAGTAGACCAAACAAACTGTGGTTTTAATACATGGTTGCAATGAAATTTAATCCTCCTACAATCTCACTTCCAGCAGCTAAAAACTACAACAGCTTTATCTGTGATGGAATTCTCACAGATACCAACTGGGATGTGTTGGTATATATATTTTCTCTACTACATGCATGAGGCCATGAAGAGAATCAACATCAATCTGCATTGACTCATATCAAGCAAAAATATGAATATAATATTACTGCTGGCCCACTTACTTAACTCCCAGTTATTTACTGAAATAACATGTTGGTTTGATAGCATAATTTCCAGTTCTCTCAACAAAGTTGGTTCCACATCTATTGAGCAGGCAGAAGAAAGAATAGCCATCATATCACTGCCACTAAAAAGCATCATCTGTCCTTCTTAAGCTCCAGTGCTTTGCTTAAGTGTCACACAGAAGCTATGCAAATGACATACTGATACTTCAAACATGCAAATGGTATTTCTACAGGAAATTATTCAAGGCAATTGAGAGTGTAAAGTCAAACAAATTATCATCTATAATTGAAAACATGCAAGTAACTTATAATTAAACATGACTTCTCCACTGAAAAAAATACATTAAACCTTAGTAAAAAGGAAGATAGCTAATTGGAGAAAATAGGAACGAACAAAACAATGTTTTGTAAAAAGGGTGTTACTCAGAAAAAGAATTATTTGAAAAGCAGTATTTAAAATGTATTTCTAATTTATTATTGATTCTATGCCCACTTCAATTTCAAACAAATAAATACATGTAGTTAAAGAAAAAGGTAGGTTCTCAAAAACACAGATAAGTATCTGAGTGTTTATTTATGCAAGCATTTATTTGTTCAAAATGTCAAATGAGACAGGAGGAATGCTGGAGGTTAGATGATCAGTAAGAATATTCTCTGGAGATATCTAAAACCTAGCAAATGTACACACACACAAAGGAACTTTTTTTTAAGCTACAGTCAGAGTCCCATCACAGAAAGGGCACCCAGCTGATAGTGCTGAGTTCCTAAGGAAGCATAGTAAAGGTCAGCCTCTTCAGTTGAGAGTCTGTGAGTTCAGATAAGTGTTGCATATGATACATCTGGACGTTTATAGCTTGTTCAACCTCTCAACAGTCATCAAAAAGCCTTCAGGAAACAAATACGTAGGGTCTAGGACAATCTCTGCAGCCAACTCTCCACATAACACCTCTCCATAGGGACAGCTCTACACAGGGTGTCCCAAGCACTTGGCAGCAAGCAGGATTCTGGGGTGGTAGGACGCTGTGCCCTTAAGTCCTTCAATTTAAAGGAGAGCAAAATCTCAAATGAAAAAAAGAGAAAACAAAACCAACCCAAGGCCAACAAAATGGCAGGCTCTACCCCTAGGCAGTGCTCAGACAGACAGCGTGCCTGAAGCTGCTCTCCTCGCTGCTTCCCCCAACCTTCCCCTCTGCTCATGCCCCTGCCTGGGCACCTCCTCCCCTGAAGGTAAACTACAGGCATGGCAGCAACGACCTCACAGCCTCCCTGCTGTTGTTCAAGAGCTTTACACAACTTGGAGTGCACCAGGGAGAGGGTGTGGAGGACCAGAAGCATCAACTGAATCTTTGCTACCAGACACTTGGTGCTCACCTCATAGAGTTTTCCCTGTGGACAGCTGGCTATGTACAGGTGTCCCATGAAGAGTTGTCCTGTGGGGAGAAAGTCACTGCAAGTTGACCCTTTCCCAATCTTGTCACTTTGCAGATGAAGAAAGCAAGATGGTAAAATTAAACTCCTTGATCAAAATTGCAGAAAGACTTATGATTTTCATGAGAACTGTTTTTATGCAGATAGAAATTGGGATAGCTGAATACCAGAGCTGGTGCATCTTACACTTTCCATGGGGAAGAACACAGGACTTCACTGGTAGTAAATTCCTATAAGGTACTCTAACTAACCCTAATCAGAGACAGCTCATTCTTCCAATGGAATACTGCCACAACAGGAAAAAAAATAAGGAAATACATACAAGTTTTGGAAGGCCAACTTGGAGCTTGCCCTACATTTTAACCTCAGTCAGCAAATTATCCTAGGGATAACACAATTCATGGCAGTAAAAGGTCTTTTCTATTCCTTATATCAGTCCTTCCTTAGACTAACTATACCAAATAAAAAGCCTGCTTCCCCAAACTGACACTATGACATGTTTCCCCACAATCCTGCCAGCAAAATTTTAGCAGACGCCTCTTTAGCAAATAGAAGACCAAATAATCGATAATGTTGAGGAAAAATAAATCAGTACAAACACTTTACCCCAGGTATCCAGTTTACATTTCAAGGCTCTCTCTGCAAGCAAAACAGCAGGGAAAACAAACAAAAATCTCTGCAAGAAAAACAGGGACCTTTATTTCAAAATAGAAGTTAAGACAGAATTTGAAATACAGACATATCTAAAAATCAAGGGAGTCCACTAGCTGTGAACCACAACATAAGCAGCAAGGATTAACTAAGAACACAACAGAAGAGACTATATGCTGTTCCTGCCAAACAACACTGTACCAAGAACCACTGGAAAAGACTGAATAGATAGAAAGCACAAGCCTACACTTTATTCTTCTAAATAGCTAACTATCAGTCTCATGGGTTTTTGTTAGAAAGACAGTGTTACAATGAAGTTGAATTTGTCACTTTTCACAGAATGGTCCTATGTGTCTGCCTGCGTTTTAGTGGCAATGTTGTGACATGTCCTTTTCCACTTCTCACATCAGATTAGACCACTGCGTGAGAACATTGTGTTTTATCCCTTTCTTTCCCTTAAAGAATCTTTGGCATACTAAATGTATCATTAAATGTATATTTAATAACCAGGAGAGCTAAGCTCATACTGCTAACCAGCACTAGTCTTGAAGACTGATGTTGAGGAAGCATGACAGTTTTTTACTTACACAGTATGTTATGCCAGTACACTCCCTTTTTACAATACGTAACAGCTAGCTAAGGACTTTTATACAACATTCTCTGAAGTGGTAGGTATTGCTTACAAGAGACAGATGAAATAATATGCGGAGCCTTATGCCACAGACATGGCAAATTCTGCTGTCCGTTATTGCAATGAAATTAGTGCAAGTGGATAGATTTGGCTTACGAATATACTTTACACACTGTTAACAAGAGTAAACACAACTTACTGGAACTCCATCAATCTTGTTTTAAATTTTCAAATACTTAATACACACTGCTGCTCTCTCACCCTGCAGAGTATCTAACAAAATAAGAGCATCTTCCCTGCACTTATCTCATGGAACAGTTTGTTATTAATGCCTAGTGTAAACAGAAGAGCACTGCTCTGGCAGTACAAATGCCAAGATAGAGGTCCCACTACAGAAGGCGGCACATTCCTGAGCAGTAATACAGCACATGCCCTGCTCACATGTTGAGAATTAAACTAGCAATATTAAGAGATTTTTCTTTTCTGTATTATCAAAACTTCCATATCTGTTCCTATTTATCTTCATCATGCTGAGCAATCTGATTTAGGGGACAGTCACATGAGCATCCCTCATAGCAAATTCTACTAACACAAAGCGAGCCATTCAAAAGCATTCATCTAAAAAGAACACATTCAAGTAAAGACAGCATTAATTATTACTTTAACAGCTTTCAAAATAAGATTAGCTTCTTCCTTCTGTAAAAAGCTCTTAAGCATATGAAACCAATTTTCATTTATAGAGGTGGCAATAGCATTACAAGATAAAGAAGATATACATAGGCAGACAAATAGAAAGTTTTAGCAGTAAAGGCATACTTAAAAATCATCAGAAATGTTAATTGGCAAGGATAGAAGAAACATGCTAAAGCTTTGCATTAACTGGGCACAAGAAAGACTAATTAGTCAATCGTAGTCAAGAATCTATTTTCTTTCTAGACATTCAATATTTTTCACACATACATACTACCATAAAGGATGAGCTCTGCCATTGTTCTATAACCCCTCAGGAGGGTATACAGACAAAGTACCTCTCCATCCCCCACAACGGCTACTGGCAGAAAAACAGTGCCACAAAGGCTGTTTTTTATGGGTCTGATGTTTTCTCACACATTAAAAAGCATAAATAAAGTGGGAAAATATAATACACAGTTTACACGTGAATGGTCACAGCTATTCATCACATTGCTTTCAATAAAGATTAACTCAATTTTTATCCAAAGACATTTTCCAGTTAATGGACACCAGAAACGTAATTCACCTACCATTCTGTAATGCTACCTAGATTAACAGTATGTTTACTCATGTAAAATCAATCCTTTAGACAATTCTTAACGGTAGTAGAATCTGTATTCCTATCATTACTAGGGCTTGGAGTATTTCCAGGATTTCCTGTGCCTCACCCCTTTACGTAATTTTGGAGTACAAAGTTGACAACAACCCATGAAGTATCATGGGATGTCTGGTGGTGTGTATAATTCTCTGAAGATATATCAAGTAATTCTTAAAAAAAGATTCAAAGGTAGAAAAATTCACATTCTGTTGCTAAAACAGGAAAAGTCTCTCTTAGAATAAAAAGACACAAAGTGTGTTCTGTATACAAGACCAGATGGAATTAACATCTTCTGTAACGCAATTCCATACGGCAGATGTGTGTAAACACGACAGACAGAAACAACTTGGAAAGATGAGAGCTTTGATGTGAACTTCTGTTGCAATCTCAAAACATATTCTTTCATCCATATCACAGCAACAGCACAGGTAAATGTTACAGCCATTACATGCTTAGATTGAAGCGTAGCTCTTCTTTCATAAAGCATTATGTAAAAATGGGTACCTCATTAAATCAAATCTGCTACTCTATCAGGGTAATCAGACATATCTGGTTAAATGCCTACACTTTTACCACATTTGACTCCTATAGCTCTACAGTATTAAGAAATACTAAGCGACAGTATAATTCTAACCAACTTCAAGAGTGCAAGAATTATTTCCTAAATACTTGGTGATCCCTAGTTATCTAATAGGATCTAAATGTCACAGATAAACCTACGGAGAAATACCCAATGAACTCCTGCCCAGAGATGAACAAAACTGGCATTAAGGATCAAAAGTGACAAATGTGGAAAGAGAAACCACATTCATAAATCCACATAAGAGAAGGGTATCAGAAAACTGCCTGAGAAATGACAGTAGAAAGAAAAAAGGCCTTTGAAAAATGTTTCATGCTTCTAGAGAGGCTACAGGCTTGAAGGCTATTGGCAGAAAGAAAGAAGAGAGAAAATAAGCCTGTACTGAGCTTTTAATCTTTCCTTAATTGTCCTGAGAGTCTCCAGCATTATCCCCAGAGAGAATTAAACATAAAAGCCTAAGTAACTCAAACAAGTTCCCTTATAACTCAGTCCTTTCAGAACAGCATGGTTTCTTTGAAGGACTTGGTTTTTCAATTGTAATGTACATTTTTGTTCTGCTAAAACAAAACAATGACACTGTACCTTTTTCCACTAACCTGTACTGAGGAGATTCTGGATAGCGTTTTGCAGAAATTAACAGAACAAAGGTTGTCTAATTTGGAAAATAAAGGGTTTGTTTAAACAACAGCCTATGATAGAAATATTAGATGAAAACATGAATTCTGTGAACATCCACTTCATTATAGAGTATAAAAACACAGGGACCGCATGCCTTAGAAGGCCACCATATGCTGCTCTTGAATATTAGTGACATAAACAAACATTCACCAAAGCAAACAAAAAAATATCCATCATCACATTGTTTCATAAATCCATTTGAGACTTAAACATTAAAAAGGGCCTACAGGCCCCTCGGGGCATGTTTCAGATCTGATATTTTCACATTACTGATGAAAAGATTTCTAGGAATTTTGTAACTCACAGAACTAAGGGAATTTCAGCAACCACCATTAACCCTCAGTACATGAAGTGCTGGAGTTCCGCTGTTCAGACTGAAACAAGGACTGATTCAAGAGCAAGCATCGGGGTTCTCTGGGCGTTTTAAATATCTTTTCTCCTCTTGATACCTGGGACTGCCCATAATCAGCATAGACGACAGATTGGGTGGGCTCTGTACTTCTTACGCTCTGTAGGATTTGATGCAATTTACCTCAGTACAAATATTGACTTGACCCTCTTGGTTAAGCACCTCTGAACTACTAAGGCACAAAATCATTTGAGTGATTCCAGCCTCATGCTCTCACATCACATCAACTATGTCAGTGGGTAGAAACTGTTACAGAAGGGAAGATGGTTTAGTGTTAGATAGGAATGGTTGGACTAGAAGATCCGATGGGTCCCTTCCAACCTGGTTGTTCTGTGATTCTGTGGTAAAGAGGATATAAACCTCGTGCCAACAGCCTGTGCTGCCTATTATACAAGAAGAAGGAAGCAATTAGTAATTACCTTGGTTGAAATCCCACAATGCTCATTGCCTTCAATAAGGCAGGGTTTCACCAGGGATGAATAGAGGGGAGGAACCAGTCTAAGGGAAAGGGCAAATATTGAACCTTACAGTTCTGATTACGACCAGGAAAAGACATCTATCAGAACGGTTCTATCTAAGGCAAGCAAAGAACACTCTGGTTTTGAGCCCATTTATTAATCGATATACCAAATAAACTGATAATGTTTGGGGTTTAGTTTATTTTGAGTTTTAAGTTGTTAAATGCTCATTCAAGGGAGTGCTTCTTGAAGGAAGAATTTGTATACATTCTGCTAAACAGGACCTGTAGGTTACATTTTTTCTTGCTACATGAAAGCGAACACATTTACAACATTTTTACAAAATATTTTATAAACTAAACAAGACTGTCAGAATACTAAAGAAAAATATATAACATGATACAATAGCCTTGGTTTCAGTACGTGTTAACCTGCACAAGAGCTTCTTCTGCTACATATTTTCTTGTCAAAGCTCCCTAATTTTTTTTTAATGCTAGCAGGTTTAAGCTAATGGATTTTTTTAAACATCAATATTAAAATATATCCATTGATCTAACAAATGGCATCACATTATTTACCTGACCCATTACATACTACAAGCAGAAAGCATCCATTCAAACTGAGCATGCAAGCATGCATTCTATAGAAATGCCTTGGAGGAACAATCAACCATAGCCCCAGCAAAAAAACTGATTGTGAAAAGGAAGCTTCTAAGGGTTTAGTAATTTTTTCAGGAACCTGAAGGAACCAGTAACAGTAGTTAACCTTTTGTGTGAGGAAGGAAAAGCACAACACATCTGAAAAGAAACCAAGGACTGAGAGGACAACACTGATCAAAACATCAGAAAGGCTCAATCTCCAAAATAACCTCATCCAGGTATGACCATGTAGTTGAGGTAAGGAATAGACAATCTGTGTCAAATCCAGAAGTTCAGAAGTGTAAGTCTTATGCAGTTGATCACTGTGGTATCCATTCTAAGGCAGGAAAGGACGCTGCCAACCACAAATGTAGTTCAAACCAAAGCTCCAGACAATTTGACACTGATGTTTGACATGGCAAATATGAATGCAGCATAGTAATACATACACAAAATTTAGATTAGATAGCTAATTACACACACACATACACACCCTTACAAAGACATGATTTGTGCTACACATTTTTTTCTCTGTGACAGATAAGAATGAGACACATTTGACAGTTAAAACAGGAGTCCATGGGGAAAAAAAAAGCTAGAAATTATTTTATAAGTTCAAATCCTGTGATTCTCTTGAAAGACATTTTTAACTAAAAAAAATGAACAAATGAAAGACCAGACATTTGCTCCCTGAAAGAAGATTTGTAGGCTCCCAGTTGTGTTTTGCAATATATGCTTTTGCCAGTTAGCACATCAGGCTTAGATATACCACACTTAACACAATCTGCTGAGGATGAAAAGCACTTTCTTTGCTAATAAAAAAGCTGGTTATAGAAAGTGCAAGTTTGGCAGTAAAGCTTCAAAGAAAAATAGCAGCCTCAAAAACATCTGCAGTCTTTTAAGTGCATACATTTCAGTTTGTCAGATGTTCTTCTGTAATTTAAATATTTTAGGAATTAATCAAAATACTTTCTTTTCTTGAAAATCGAATGAATTCATATTTTTCAACTTTACCTCTAACCATGATAAATTATGATAAAACCAATAAAGGCATTGCTTAGCAGGGAGACTGACATGCTTGCCGAATGTTTCTATTTCCTTTTATCCATGAAGGAACCTCAAATAAGTCAAGCTTTCTGCAATGTAATTTAAGAGTCTTTGAAGTGCTAATAAACATATAAACATTTACAAGGGTTGTAAATAGGAATGACAATATATTTTTGCAGAGTTTTTGGTATAGTAGGATTCAATGGTGGCTTCAAGCTGCTGGGCATTACTACAGTGATGCAGAACTGCACCTAGGAAAAATGACATGCTAGTATGATTTAAGGGAAATTAAGTCTACAAAACCTTATTCCATGTCCATATGGTGATGGCTAATACACTCACATAACACTGCTACTCAAAGAATCATAGAATTATTAATGTTGGAAAAGACCTCTAATATAGTCAAGTCCAACCATCAGCCCAACACCACTGTGCCTATTAAATCATGCAGCACTTTGGGACATCTACTATTTTTTTAACACCTCCAGCTAGAGCAGCTCCACCACTTCACTGAGCAGCCTGTTCCAATGTTTGCCCACTCTTTCAGTGAAGAAACGTTTTCCTAATACCCAGCTTAAACCTCCCCTGGCACAATGTAAGGCCATCTCCCATCTACTGTTAACCTGGGAGAAGACACTGCACTGACCTCACTACAATCACCTTTCAGATAACTGCAGGGAGCAGTAAGTTTTCCCCTCAACCTCCTTTTCTCCAGACTCAATAGCTCCAGTTCACTCAGCTGCTTCTCATAAGACTTGTACCGCAGACTCTTCACCAGCTTCACTGCCCTTCTACAGACAAACCTCAGCACCTCAATATCTTTCCTGTACTGTGGGGCCCAGAACTGAATACAGTATTCAAGATGTGGCTACACCAGTGCCAAATACAGGGATACAATCACTTCCCAGGTCCTTACTGGTTACACTATTTCTGACACAAGCCATTATGCTATTTGCCTTCTTGGCCATCCAGGCACACTGCTGGCTGTGTTGACCAACAACACCCCCAGGTCTTTTTCTGCCAAGTAGCTTTCCAGTCACTCTTCCCCAAATAGATTTGCAATAAATCAGGAGACTGGGGTGAAAATTGTTTGTAGGGATGACATACAAAAATATTTATCAGGAAAGTTCACTGCAGAGACAGGAGGAAGAATCAGGCCTTTCCAATGAGATCATTCTTTTCAGTCTTGTCAGCTGCACAAGGGATGTCTGAAGTGCCTGTGTCTGTCACCTTAAAACAAGGGTAACAACAAAAGGCAGGGAAACTCACAGAGTTAAAACAAACTGGGTGCCTTAATTTTCTACAGAAATTGTGCCTCATTAAGAATATTGAATATCATACATAATGGCACAGCAAATTATCTGAAAGAGACTGTATATTTATTGACGGTGAATTTTTCAGTCATAATGCCATAATTTTGTAAAAGAACATATCATAGCAAGACTCATCAAAAGACTTGTACATTTCCACCAGTTCTTATCACACCAAGAGAAAAGCTGTGTTACTGAAGTGAAAAACCTAGATTAATTCCTAGATGCCTCTCCGCTGCCAATGGCCAAGAAGGCTACCTCTAAGAGATACGTTGTCACAGTGTTCACAAAATCTGCAGCCATTATTAAAAATATGAAACAAATAATACATCTGAATGAAAGTAGCAGTCACAGTATTGCTAAACTGACAAACAATGGCTTGTTCTGAGGTAAGTCCGCCTACTGAGGATAAACATTGTTCCATATTCCTTTAAATATGCTCCACTAAACAGAGAAATGCTTGATAAAGAAAAAAAGGGAGGGAAAAAACCCCTAAAAGCACATTACAAGTATGGTCAAAACCAATGTAATAGCAACACTAAAGGCCAGACTCTGCTCCCACTTAGCTCTGCATGGATCAAAGCAATTGTACTGTATTCAATTGAAATACACTCAATTCACATCAGCAAAACTGGGAGTGCAACCTGGCACCACTTCTTGGTAGAATAACAATTTTGGAGCCCTTCCCTACTACTCAGTGGCCACCTATATCCCACCTTCATACTATCAGTATTAACACTGAAGGTATAAAGGTGGGATGTTCATTACTTTCAAAGCTTTGTTCACATCTTTTACTGTTACAAAGTTGTCATTATTGTGTTTACTGCCATATTCTAAAGTTGGGGAGGGGAGGACAACTTTTTATATTCCTCCTCCTTCCATGTGTTACTCCTGCTTGCCTAGTATCACTTTGTCTCTCACACTAGCTCTGTTTCTTTGCATACAAATTTGAATCAGTTGCTAGCTGAAGATCTGGAGACAACATAAGGCAACAGATTTCACACACTTGGGTCCATCCATATCTTCCTGCTGTGTTGCATTCTGTACCTAATAACATGGAATAATTCTTCCTTATTCTGAAAGCACAGCTATTTGAGAGGCTGGTGAACACAGTGCTTCAGCTACATTGCAAATGTAGGCTACTACTATTTGATCATTTTTACATTTCTCAAACGAAACACCATTTGAGAGACAAATTATCAAGGCAAGTTGGAGCAGTCAATGGAGAGTGTGACGAAGTGGGTAAAGATAGCTGAGTGTTCCATAACTTCTGTGGGTCTCCAAGCACTTCACTATTTTAAATCACATGATCATCCATCCTGCAAAGCTAAATATTCTGTACTTTGTTAACTTTAGTTCTACTATGTTCACCTATGGGAAATCAGTAAATCAAAAGGAAGACTTAGGCAACTGATTACTGGGCAATAAACTGGTAGAGTAGTGTATCTTAGATCAAGCTGACACTTTAGGAGCTGGACATGTATCTTTTTGTTTGATTACCCCCCTCCTAAAATTTCATTTCTCAGAACAAATTTAACTCTCACTTAAATGAATTAGAAGGAGTTTCTGGTACAGAATAGTCATTGGTGAAAAGGTGCATTAGAAAGTACTGACACTTACATGAGATTCCTAATACTGCTCAAACATGTTGAGGGAGTTTACCAGAGAAAGATGAAAGAATGTTCTCAAGTAACAATGTAACACACAATTTCCAGCAGTCTAAGGCAAGGAAAAAGCTGTTTTCGCTGAAATGCTGCCTACTGCACTATGCTCCAAAGAAACCATGTGAGATTCAACAACATACTTTGATAAATAATGTACTTACAGCATGCCCAAATGGATAAAACAAATTAGAATCCTTACATGTTCATTTTCATTAATTTATTTTTACAGTGTCTTTTCAATTCCTACTGCCATAATCCTGACATATAAAATTATTCTGTTACATCTCGACATATGGGATTTGATTAAATATATTTTAAAAAGACAAACTGATATTACATGCAAGCACAATGAGAGCTATGGTCTCAGTTTTTATGAACTTCAGCCTTATTCACAAATCTCACCAAACAGTGCTACAAAATTGAAGACAGCATGCCATTTCATACCTGTAGTTCCTACACAGCATTCCATTGAAGCTACATGTAACATTTCTTCTTTTCTGACATAGGATCTGTTTTTAAAGTACTGTATTAAAACCTAAAATTCACATTGTTCAGAAAACAAAGAAAAATTAAGAAAGTTGTTTGTCCCAAAGCTATCATTTCAGAGCAGTGAAGTTTGATGAGAGCTACTAGATTATCATTGGATAGGCAAAAGCAGGAAGCAAGTTATGCTACTGTTTATCAGACTGCTGCTGAATATGAACAAAGAAGAATTAAAATATTCATTCTGACCTTATTGGAGAGAGGGAGTCTTGGCTCCTAAATTAATGCATACCGAAGTAATAGCTGTTCTTCATTCACTTGGGATCAAATGTTTTTCAAGGCATGTTAAGTAACTTTTAACATAATCTGATTCCACACAAAAGGAAATTCGTTATTTGTATGTTATCCAAGGAAGGCTGAGTAATTCACTGTGGTAGGAAAGACCTCTAAAAATAAGTCACCTCTCAGCAGATTCACTCCCTTCCTGTCTGGGTTTGAATCAGTTTGCAACTGCGTGAAAGGACAAAGCTTAAGGATGAACTACAGAGAACTTCTGTAATGATAACACTGCTCAAACACATTCATTTAACTCTTACTATGTTTAAAAGAATCCAACTATTAGGGGTGGAGCAAGCCAGTGACCCAACAGGATGTGCATGACCAGAGCTCCTTGTGTGCAGCCTTCTGCTTTCATGTTTATTTTTGGATGTATTTTCCTTTGTGTTTTGAAACAGCTTTTTGGCCAAGGTAGCTAGCACCACACTAACTCACTGATGCTAAAGAGGGAAAGCAAGTTCTTATCGATGTAAAGAATACTTCTCCCTACAGAGTCACAGAGCATCTTGGAAGTCTACAGTGTTATAACAGTGATGAACAACTCTCTCCTGTTCGTTAGCACTTCCTCAGAGATGAAGGCCAGGGACAACAGGTGCACAAAGGTGTGTCGCCAGTGATTCCCACAACCTCCTAGAGCTTCTTCATCAGGGAACAGTGTTCAACTGTGTGAGAACCTAAGCAGAGATTTCTTCTTCAAACTGCCACAGCAGCTGTTGATACAAAACAAATCTCCAAGGATGAGTAAACTTCGAAATTCAACAGATGTTCACAAACAGAATGCTATTTCAGTAGATACAGTCATTAGAAAAGTCCATCGTTGTTATCAGGACAATATAATTGGTTTTGATCAGCATTCCCTAACTGTTAAAAATGAAGGTTATTAAAAAAAAAATCTTCCTGCATTTAAAGGATTGATTGAATATGTAGTTCTGTATATTACAGAAAGCACCTTATTGTATTTGTTATAAGGACTGTCCTGGCTTTTTCTCAAGGAGTATTTAAATTTGTAAAAGGGACAGGAGAACAGTGATAAAAACAAAAAAGCCTCTTTAGAAGCAGCAATCTCTTTCTTTCCAGTACAGACCCAACTGCCATTATACTTTAAAAAAAATCAATACACTTTGCTGTATATTGTGCACTAAATACGCTGATAAGCCACATCTGATCTGTGAAACATTCTTTCAATACAATTGTTTCCTGGAGCAATACAACTGATACGGGAAAAGTTACTTTTCTATTTAAACAAAACTCAGAAAAATCTGTCATAATCTGGAGTTACAAAAATTCTGAAAATTATTTCTAAATTTGAAATAACTAAAAGAGATAGGTATTATTTCCTTCTCATAAAATATAATTTTGGGATTTATTCCACAAGTTTCATAAGCATTAGAAGCTTTATTTGTCCTTCTGTAAATTGCACAGCTTTGTGGTAGGCAAACATTTGTTACAAATACAATCATCATAAATAGGTTTCAGTGTTAAGGAATTTTTACTAAAAAGGAAGATAGTTCACAGCTCTTAGCCCTATCATTTCAGACTAGTTGCACAATAAACTGAAGTCAATACTGAATCAATTTATACTAGTTCATTTTCCAAGATTATATTCACAGCCTAAAAATAAAAAATACTAAATATTGTACCCTTGGAAATTCCATAACAATCCTACATTCATAAAAGCAGTAACTATTTTAAGAATTTCAACACCACAGGTTATTTAGGTTGCTCTTATCCTACAGTAACGTATTACATTATTTTGGATTTACTAAGCTTCTTTTTTAATGGAGAACTATTTCTTTCTGGAATTAAATTTGTTTATGCACTAGATTTTAGTTTTTACCATACGCGGATTGCAATGACACTTACATTGTTGGCTTCTCCCGTTTTTCCCACGGTACCACTAATTAATTATTTTTAATGGAAGTCCACACAAAATCAAGAATCACTGTATAAATAATCATTTCCCCTTATGGGCTCTGCCACAGCAAAAGAATGTGAATCTTAGGGTAACACAGACAGAACAACAGAGCATTCATAATGTAACAAAAAGTTTCTGTGAAGAAGAGTATTTTTCTTCAAAGAATAGTAACAACAATAATAATATCAATAATATATGACTGTTGCTATTGCTTGAATATTGGGGTAGAAATTTCTTCAATAATTCTGTTTTGAACATTCTGTTTGATATATCTAAGCTGCAGTTTATGTAGGCTTTGGGATTAGTAGATTGCAAGGAAACAAATATTTCCTTGAAAAAAATGAATGCAATTTTACATCCAACTAACCAGTGAAGTTGTATTTTTGGCATAATTTTCCACTCACTAGGAGCACAGAAATAGCCTCCTTGAAAGAAAGCACATCAAAATCCATGGAAAGTTCACTGTAAAACCTCACAAAGAGGCAAAGAAGCACCACAAAGCTGAACTGTGGTCTGTGACTGACACCTGCAGCATCTGTTACATACTCTACTGCACAATTTCATAACATCTGCAACATACAAAATATGTGCTAAGGCTCTACTTCACCAATATTTCTAATAGGAAACAATCTCTCTTGGCAAGAAAGCCATATACACATAAGTAGTTAGTCTGCTTATACAGCTAGAATTTAAAAAAAAAAAGTTACTAGAGAAAGGTGCAATGGAATTTACTGTCCTCCATCATGAGTTTGTAGCACACTAGCTACACTAAAAATTTCTGACCAGTGGCAATTGTAGCATCTGTTAAAATAGATGAGATCACTGGCATATTTATCTTCTAATGCCAGGGTCTAAAACTATAATGCACCTCCTATAGAAAAAAAAGTATGAATGGCCAAAAAAAATATTGCATTGTGAATTTCTTCAGATTTACTATGAGGCTTTACAGGCATTTTATTCTAGATGTAGACATTGCCAAAAAGTGGTAAAAATTATGGTTATGCAACTCAAAGAATGAAATCTGATCAGGCCATGTAACGACAAACATGATTCATTCACACTTTGGCCTTTCATGCCTTGGTCATTCTGCACCACTAATTATGCTGAAGGCAACATATTTGCAGACAGGTGATATCAGTGCTGTTTCCTCAGTCAGTGTAGCTAGTTGTGGATCGTATTTTCTTTCTGATACCCTTGCTTTAGTACAGCTTTAGGACAATTCTCTGTTCTTTCGCAGGAAGAGGGAAAGTCAAAAAACCCCCCATCTGTCTGCACTTAGGGGCAAAGCTAAACTAAACCGCTACAACCAGCATCTATTTCTTAAATACAGCGTCCCTAGATCTGCAACTTTCAGACACTGTCAGACCATCTGACAGCTCTACACAACACCTGAATTTATACAGTCATCATTTAAAACAAGCTGGTTGTACAAACTGGCAATACTGCAGGCCAGGCCAACAGGATGCCTTCCAATGCCCAGAACACTTTCCAAATCAAGCATAATGCTTAGAAAAACGCAAACTAAATGAAGTTCAGTAACATGTCGATGAAGCCTTCTCCACATGGGTACCAGAGTATACACAGATTACAGACTGAAGAACCTCTGCAGAATATTCTCCACAAAAAAAAAAAAGTTTTAATGGAATTCACATGTCAAGAGTAGCTTAATTTCTATGTGATTTTGATCCCTCTCCAAATTCTAAGCCCCTTATGGCCGGTGATAAGACAGAAAAAGAAGAATATGAAATATCAAAGATAGAATCTCCTTATAAATGCTGACAATAGAAGCAAGTGTAAGGCTAAGAAAGCAATACCTGCAGTATACAAATAAATTCCACCAGAAACTTCACCTAAGTTATTTCATTAGAAGAAGACTGCAAGAAATAGGCACAGATGTATGTAATCATGCAGAATATGAAGTAAAAATACCTTCCTTTTCATCCAAATTTAAAGGAATTATAAATTTGCTCACAGTATAAATGTGCTTGTATTTCTTGACAAATACTTAAAAGGTTATCTCACTTTTTTCCACATCAACTGCAAGTAAATCTGAATTTACCTCCCAAAGCGCTTTGAAATCCTTCTGCTCAATCCGAAGGAGCTCACTGTATTCTCTGGTAACGATGGTAGCATGGCGAGGAGTGTTATCAAGAATGGACTCTCCAAAAGCAGTTCCTATTCCCAGAGTGCATATTGTCACAGCATCCTTTCAATTAAAAATAAAAGAATATAAATATTCCAAAATGTTTTTAAAGTCTGAATGTCACAATTTCTAACAGCATTGCCTTAAAATTCTTCAGCAATTTTCCTTAAAAGAAAATTAATTAAAAGTACCAACAAAAAAAACCCAGTATGCTGATTAACAATACAGGAAGTCTCAATATGGGAGAAAGTAGGACTTCTGTTTTCTGTGACGATCAATTTTATCAGACATGTCTGTCTGCAAAGCAGAGGACAGAGGAGTCACCATTGCCTTTAGAAGAAAGTTATGAACTCCATCTATGTCCAAAGACTGTTCCTTTAGAAATGCCACAAGTGATCAGAAGATAACCAGCATGAGAAGTGCAATCTTGGAATATAAATTTCTGCTCTACTAGGCTACCCTCATCAGCAAGAAAATTTGATTGTTACGTTGCCTCAGTAACTATAGCTTTCAATTACAATATAGTCTTGTATTTATAACGCATTTCTCTGTTGCACAAGGCCTGTGTACAATGCAGTCATACAGTTGAATCAGTTCTTGGCCCTTCTGTTGGAAGTGACAGTAAATCTCTCATTTGCTAGTGGATGCTTGCCAATTAAGTACTAGACTAAAAAAAGCCAAACCACTAAAGTCCAAAACAACCTCAGATACAGTATTCAGAATGGTCCCAAACATGCAGCAAAGTCCACTCTGAAGGAGTCTATAAGAGTACATTCCATTCACGTGATGGAAAGTTATCTATATCAATCCCTCCTGGCCAGGAATTCCTCTATAAGAGTTCCAATATAAATCACGAGCTACTGCAGACCAAAAAAAAAAAAAAAAAATATATATATATATAAATAGAGTACTCAAAACTAAGTAAGTTGCTGAATCAAGATTTTTAGATACATGTTCTGTTTTAGGCTTACAGGTTGCTATGCTCCTGAGCATGGTCCTGAAGCTGAACACTTCCATATGTCTCATTCTTTTGGGCCTTAACCGACTGTCTTTTGAGTAATTAAGTAAAACAGCAATAGAATTAAAAACTTAGTGATACAAGCTACACATTACTAAGGAAATCATATATACACACAGACAAACACATACAAACATTTAAAAACACATGCTAATTTTACTTGATATAACATTAGAAATACAGTTTAATTCTGACATGTAGGATTCATTAAATGTCCACAAAAATAAATGCAGAAAAATTTGGCATCCCATCCACTGCAACCTTGTGGCTGGTAATCCAGGAGAGATGCATGAGCATACTTCAGCATAATTTTCTGTGTTTAAAATTGCATTGTTTTCCTTTCATGCATCTAATAAGTAGTAATAGGCAAATGTTATTAAGATCAAGTTAGTAGCTTTATAATTGCATTACAAAGACAAAAGCCCGTAATAGTCCAGTTCTCTGAACCATAGCAAATTGCTTTTGCACAGATATTACCATATAAAATTATGTGTTCAAGAAAACAATATCAATTATGTCTTAGAAAAGATCTAGGAAGAATTTACAAACTGTCAGATATAAATTTTCAAGGAAGGTAAATATGAACATGCACTGTTTAAAAGAATGGATATTTGGGAATGAGCACCTAGGCATGTAGAATTCTCTACAAATAGCCTATAAACCAGGCTTTACACTAAAGTTCTGCCTTAACAAGCTTACTTTTCAGAGTTGAAATGCTATGTGCGTGCTGCCATATTCACAATTGCACTCAAAGGAGCTACAAAGAAAACGTACCTATGCTAGCATAAAATTTGATCTCCAGGTCTCCAATAAACTATTCTCAACTTTATTTAGGAAGTTCAGATAAAAGATCTCTGTATAGGGCAGAACAGCCAAATAGCCTGGCAGAAAAAGAAACTTTTCCATTAGGTGGACTATTAGTAATATTTATATCTACCGACTTAACTTCTCACTCCTTTCTCTCCCTGCAAAAAAATAAACTCCTGCAAGACAAATTAACATTGTGGGGTATTAAGGAGCTGGAATGGTCCTATCTACATTCAGTAAAGAAAAGGCTTGGCTTCTACCAAATGAAAGTTCTTTCAGATTTTTTTTTCACCAGCCAATATTGTTCTCCATAGAAGTGGATTTTCACAGCCAGTTATAGAGCAAGCCCACCTGTCTTCAAGACTTCAGAGCCCCATTCTCTCTCTGCCCCTTGTTTATCTATCTCCAGCCTCCTGAGGAATCAGGTATGCATTTACTATTATGGCTGTTAACCTTACACTCAAGGTATCTCCTGCTGTTCAGTGGAGACTTCAGGAGGATTGCTGGCAGCTCAAAACTCAGTTTGCTCTTCTCCTTTGCAATCGCAGAAGCAGCAGGGGGTTCTAGCTGCTCGTAGACAGCTAAAATTCACATAGCTATTTAAAGGGCAGTATTAAAGACTTAAAAAGATGAGATTGTTTCCAATGCCATCTGTCCTCTGAACACACTAAAAAATGGTAGCGTTCAAATCAGAGGTTGTTTGTATATTCCATTTCAGTCTCACTGGCAGATGAGACACATGCAGTGACAGAGCTGTTAAATCCCCCCTCAGTCTAAACCATTGCTGAATTCATAAGAGCATTCTATGAAATGGATGAGAATCAGAAACAAGACTCTGCTTTATTCTCTCCTCCATCATCACAAGGCATATCTCTGCATGCTCCTTGCTGATTTGTGATGCTTTAGGATTTGTACTGTGTGTAAACAAAATCATGGTGTCTGAAAGAAAAATTAGGGAAACAGGAAAAAAAAAATCTCAAGTGCTAGGTTGAAAGGGAATGGACATTTTTCTTTGGGATTTTAGCTTAGTCCATATTTGGAATTAATGAGTTGATGTAGTTACTTTGGTTTTAATGTCATCATTTTTTTCCACTCCTTTTACCTTTCTCACCTCTGCACCTGTGTCTCTCTAGTACTCCATATCATTCCTATGTTTAACTGGAGATTGGCAAAAGCTGGCATTTTGAAAAGTTTTTTTATTACTTTGACACAATTCAGTTTGTCCTCAGCAAAAATTTCCTTTTATAATAGAGAAACCAAAGGATACACATGAAAGGAAACCATCTGTTCTATGAAGTGGTTTTCCCCTTCCATTATCTCCACTGAAGCAAGTTTCAGCCATCCAGATAGAAAATCCTCATTAAATTATTTTTAAGGATAGCATAGAAATATCTTCCCATACAAAAACTGCAGTTTGACAATGTATGTTAGGCCATCCTCCTTATACAAGACAAGGTGATTTGCTTACAGGAAGCATTATGCTTCTAGAAAGACTGTGACCAACTACTCATCTGGTTCCTACCTAAAATATTTTTAGATCAGATTAACTGTACTGCAATAACATATTCATTATTTCCGCACCTTTATAGCTGATCCTCTAAAAACCACTAGCAACGTACTAGATAAGTACATTGTGCTAGATTACCTGGCAGACAAATGTAATTATTTTTTTACGTTAACTTTCAATTAGCTAAGTTCAAAACCAAAATTAGTACAACCATGACACTGTGGAGCTCAGCATGGGACAGCATACCCTGCTCCTCAGCCGAGTACATTAGTTCAGCAAATCCCTGTGTTACAATGGGTAGAGCAGTTCTCACGGTCAAACTAAACCATTTAGAGCTAGCTTGGGCATATTTACACTATACTACAGATTACAGCGCAAACCTATGCTGTGACTTCACGTAGGTTATCTCCAAAATACATAATGGCTATTTATACGCATACATAATGGTATTTACACACAGAAAGCAGTATTGCAAGGACTGTCCTGTTTACAACTCTTTCCTTGTTTCCACTTTATCTTATCACATACCTCCTTTGTCCACAGTTTCAAACAACCAGGAAATTCTTCTCTTTCTTACGTGGACACCTAAACCTCCTTCTTCACAGTCATTTCTTCTCAGCAACCCCACTAACTTATTTGGTTTTTGATCCTCAGCCCTCAGCATCTTCCTACTGTAGGACACTGCTATAACACCCAAGCATCCACAGCTCCTCCTTTAAATCTCTTCTAAAAAAGACTAATTTATTGTAAAGTCAATGCCCTGTGTCCAGTTTGGTCTGTTTTTAAAATATGACCAGCTTAAAAAAAATTCCACCAAAACACAGGCAAGATAAGCCGACAATACCTCCCAGCAGACACTATGATTCAGCTGGCAGGCTACAGCGAAACTGCAGATCAAATTGCCTTTCAGTCGCTGTCTTTCTTCTGTTCATTCCTTTCCTTTTTTATCAGATACGAATATAAATCTTAATCATTCAGGGTAGAAGGCTCTAATTCAGTAAAACAAAGTGCTGCAGAATCTGGTAATGGTGTCACACTGATGCTTTTGTCACAATGCCTTTATTCTCAGCTTTATTCTGAGGCATTACCAACATTCATTCTTCAGAACCTGTTCATTTTCAAAATAGAGTTGAAAAACTAAACATACCCAAGGCAGTCACCAATATTTTTAAGACAACTACAAACTAGGAACATGTGTAAGAGGAATTTTTATCACTATACACCTCACTTACACTGGGTAAGCAACAGTGCAAATAAAAATTAAATTCAGAATCTGTTCATAACTGAGAGTAAAGACCTCCTTCTGACAGATTCTAAGCAAGTTGCATTTTCTGTTCATTTTGAAGAGGATTTACTATGCCTTTGCTTGACTTTTAAGCACAATATTTATCAGGGTATTTCTTACAAACAAGCTGAGGCAAGACCAAAACAGTTCATTACGCTTACCTCTGCAATTCATACTGTGACATTTTTATCTGAAAAACAAAAGTCCTCTTCAGCCTCTTCTTGACTAGCCAGAAAAATCATAAATGATTTGTACAGAAAGCAGACCAGCCACCACTCAGTGTACTGGATGGGTAAACCTGTCAGTTCTTTGTCCTGTAAATTGCATTGTCCCATTTCTATGGCAAATAAAAATACCATCATGAGCAGCAGCAGCAGCAGCAGCAAGCATATTTTACCTCCTCAGTAGAACAGAACTAATGGTAACAGAGAAATCTGCTCTGGTCAAAATCTTTCAAACATATATTTTGTAAATTGTTGAGTATAACTTTCAAACTAGCCATTTTAGTACTAAACATTGTCTGTGCTCAGTCTGTTAGGTATTCTAACGCTGCCCTCTTGTGATAAAATGCGGTTTTACAAGCAGAGAGCATTTTTCCAAACCAATATGAGGGCAACGCTTTATCTGAGATCCTAAATGTGTATCTCTGTCTTCATTAAAACACTTAATTCAGAACATGGAATGCTCCTCTTATTGTAATAGCAAATGATATGCAATGTTAATATTTCTGAAGTCTCAACTTATTCCTAATCAGTATTACTAACATTTTCTTTGAGAAATCACAGGTGTCTGCATAAGGAAACTAATCTTTGGCAAGAATGTGTAGGAATTAATACTTCACTAGCGACACTGAAGTCTTGATCCATTATAGTGCATTTACATACAATTTGCAGTATAAGACTCAACTACATTCTTCTGTAGGAGCAAAGGTCATTAAGACATTTTCAGTAAGAACAAGTGTACAATAACACTGCACTTTCAATGAGAAAGCTACCAAGCACCAAAAGTGACTGTATAAAGAATTAGCACATAGCACTGCTACACAAGCACTTAATTCCAGTCTTGCTGAAATTTAAGTTCTGCAGGTAGACAGACAGACACCTACTAAAAGTGGGACTAATATATTTTTAATTAAGAGAATTGATTTTCCATATTTACATTAACACTGTATGAATCATCATATAATGAACTGAATAATTCAAGCTGCAAGAAAACTCAAGAGGTCATCTAATACAAGCTCTGGCTTATCTTCAGTATAAAAAGGACTCTTAGTTGTCTGCAGACTATTTTACTGACAGGAATCTAAATACAAAGTTAGCTTCTCTCTTCCTAGAAAAGACGGCATAGTCCTTACATACCTCTACACAAGACTACAAACTTCTAGACTTACAAAGTTCTGTATCTCTTCTGCTCTGCTGGAAGTGTCTCATTAGCATTAGTGCCGTTGATGGTACAATAGTAACAGTAGAGCAATTAATCATCACTATGACCTTGCAAAGGAAGTGTTAGATCCTGGGTGCTATTATTGGAAAATGTGCTCCAGCGTAGGTTACAAGCAGCCCTATACCTTAAGCACCGGTCATCCCTAGTTGGGAGCACAATGCTGACAGCAGACTCCGTCAGCGCTGCCTGCCTGAGGAGCTAAACTGTGTTTCCTCCATCATCTAGATTTGTATTAGGCACAGCAGGCAGAGAGTTCTAGCAAGTACTTCAAGCTCAGGAATGAGTAGCACCATGATAACAAGGAAGTACAGGCACAACTGGAACAGGGCACCCACGAACTAAAGGCAGGACAAGGAGGGAACACCAAGGGTAAATAAGGGGAGACATGGTATAAACACCAATCTGGAGCAAAGCCAGAGAATGGTTGGACTCAAATACCACTTAGACAACCTCAACCACCAAACTTATCCAGCACTGGAATGGGAAATGCAGGAGATGCCACCCTTTTGGCAGTGAGGCTATACCCTATGGTAACTAGGCAGTGGTAAAAATTAAGTTCATTGTCCCTGTGAGAAGGAAACACAAGGTTAAGAAATTATTACAGAATATAACTTCTAGAACTGGAAGCACATGAGTCGTTGTTCCATAGTTTTCTATCAGTAGGAAAATGAAGTGAACCTGAATAAGCAGGGAAAAATATTTGCTTCAGATTCCTTGAAAGCCGAAGTGTTCAAACAGATTCTTTATTGAACTTCCACATTCAGAACACTTTTGTGGATGTATTCCTTCCTGAGCCAGTAAAGAATATTGGACCTTAGGAACAAAGTAGTGCCATCTTTTGGCTGACATCAGAAAACATTCCTGATTGCTTTAGACCTGCAAACAAAAATGTCTCATAAGAGCTCAGTATTGTTCCAAATCATAACAACACCAACGACAGCCAGACTGTGCCAATAATTGCTAAGATTAGGCTAATTATACTCTCAATCAGTCTTGATGTAGTGCTGTGAAACGGGTACTAAAAACGTTATGAAAGAAGTTCCTTTCTTATCTGACATTTTACTGTTAGAAGCAGGAAGAGCCAGTGCTCTCACACTGCCCCAACTTGCTAACCCAATTTCACTAGTAATGCAATGCTCAGGAAAGTGAAAAATACAACTTCTGCCAAACTGCTATGAGCGAGAAAAGGGGTTCTGGGGGCACAACCATTATCCCCAAACACATGCTACATTCAGTTAAGGTGGGGAAAAAGGGGTACTGTTGTAGTTCAGGTCCTGGGTAGCTACACCAATCATGTGAACGGACAATGAGTCACATGTCAGAGATACAACTCTATGCTGAGCTACATGATGGACAATCCCAGATCTCAAACACAGGAGCAGGGAATGGGACATGATGCCTTTCCAGCAGGCTCAGTTCATAGCAGCAAATGTATGACTTGTCAGCATGACATTAGATTACATGGGTGAGATACTTTCTCCAGGAAAAATACTTCATCCTTTTTTTTTACATATTTACTCTAAATTCCCAATTCTGTAAATCCAGGAGTGCCAGGATACTGAGAAATTGCATGCAACTTTAGATCTAACACGGCAGCAGTTCCAGTACTCTACTACTACTATAACACTTGCCCTATCTAGCAGTGGAGACTGCAGCATGGTGTTCCCAGACGGCAGTGTAGGTGGGTTTGGTTCAAACTTTCTGAACAAGGACTAAATTAAAATATTCCCAGGGAATGAATTAACAATTCTTACATATGTAACTCCATATGGCTCTAATAAAAAAAGAGAGAAGAGGCTTGTTTTGTATTAAAATGTAGATCCCTGTTCAGAACGTTTTGTTTCAGCTTGCCCGAAGTCAATGTCATGATTCACCTCTATAGAAAAAGGGCAATTGAAACTAAAGGAGACTCAGGGAAACACGCTTCTGATAAGACAAAATATCTGTATGACATATGTCACTGTCATCTGCCTCAGTATAAGCCATACCCTTTCTTCTGATTACCGACCGAATGGTTTCAATGAAAAATATATTTTACCTGGTGGTTGCTTGTATCAGACACCTTCACATCGAGTGATCCTGTCAGAACAGCGTACCAGTTCGTCCCAATATCACCCTGACGAAACACTGGAAAGATGAAATCTTGTAAATAAGAACTAACAAACATTTTTCATTTATATTACTGTGCTACTGCAGTGACCACTGGCACTAAAGAATTTGCTGTATCAGACTGCTTATTTGCTATTACAATATTTCAAATGACACTGGAAAGCACGTATTTTATTAAAGTAGTCAGTACACCAGAGAAATAATGAAAGCACATAGAATTGTTCCACATTTCTTCTCAGTTTGCTTCTCTTTTACTGCTATCTTAGTTAATAAACAAAATAAACAAAAACAAATAATAAAGTCTTTCTAAACCGCATCCCTTTGAAATTCAGAATCTTCCAATGCAGGCACAACTCCCACTGATTTCAGTAAAAGTTCTGGCTGAGAAACAAGTACAAGAATTTGATGTTCAGGCATTCTAACAGTGTGGTTACAGTGCATCAGAATTCCTATTACTCTAAGCAAAACCTGGTGCTGAGTGCCTTAAGTATGCCAGATTACCAGAAGGGTATCTGAGTCTCCATCAAATACCATAGATCTCCATCAGTTATTGCCCAGGTACAGCTTTGGGAATTTACACATTCCCATCATAGGACAACTCCTTATTTCCATCTCAGCATCACAAACCCAGCACAAGTTGTCCACTCTCGTCTGGCACATGGGCTGCCAGAGCAGACACAGAGTTGCTGCACCTCACAGTAGTAAGCAGGTCCACAAACCTGTTTTGTGTTATTGAGAGAGACTGCAAAGCACATGCTACTAGTGATATGCCTAGGTGATACACTTTTCTCCCTGACGTAACAAAGTACCTACAAAAGAGATCAATAATACATTTACAGCGGAAGAATGAGGTTTAAGTGCAATGACTTGCTTCTAATCTTTCAACAAAATAGTGGCAAAGTCCTAAATCCAATAATGCATGCCTTGTTACCATTGATTCGCTACACACTGTATTTGTAAAGCAAGCAGTACTTTAGTCCCACCTTCCCCCATAACTATGACTGTAAACATTTTTACATCCATTCCATTAATTATGCTCTCTCATCAATCTCCTAGAGACAATCCCAGCCTAACCCCCAATTTCATCTACGTGAAATAGATCATCGTATGAGGCTGTCTTACATGTGACCCCTTTTTCCAGATTTTCATAATATCCACAAAGACATATCTGCTGGAGAAGGTTTGGATGAAATTTCTCAAAAGCTTTCACTTCTTTCAGGCGTGTGAATATTATATCTACATCTTCACTGGAACGTTCCAAAGGTCTGAAAACAAAGAACAAAATTCTTAAGAGCATTACCAGAGACACACTTACACCTGTATGCATCAAACTTACAAATGTTTCAATTAAATGTCACATTGTAGTATAAACCAATTAAAATCTATCACAGGTATATAACAAAAGCCTTCCAAAACATCCTAACAACTGCCTGTTAGGCCCATTTAGCACCAAAGTCCTGCTGTAGTAGAACTTAGATACTGTATATACTTATATATTTACTGTATATGATAAGCCCTATCCTAAAAAGCTTACAATGATAGTTTTAAGTTTGCAAGAGAGCATGAATAAACAGATGTCCAAACATACAGGAGGTCTGTGGAATCTCTGTTCAGAACAGAAATTCTCTATCTGGCTAAAAGAAAAGCTTTAAATATCAGCAGTAGCTGATATTCACATTTCTCATCCACATTTTATTGCATACTAAACTGAGCGTTCTGTTTTCTCACTTACAAGCAAACAAGACAACTTTAATATGTACATTCTCTTTCACACAGCTCCTGTTTCTTAAAGTTGGACAAATAAAACATGGAAGCAAGAATCTTAACTCTTCATTAGTAAGGGTAAAGAGTTTTAATCCAAACAGTTAAAACATTTAAAATGTATGACAATAACACCTTTAAAAAAAAGCAAGATTCCAAGAAAAATAAAATCACAGAACTCCTTCCAACAAAGTAGCACACGGGCCAGCAGTTTAGAAAATTACTACATATTTACGAAACTAAAGTGAACAAACTCCAAGACATAAATTTTAAATGTGATTATTAAACATTATGAATCAGCAAGTAATTCAATCACTAACTAAACGCATTAGAAAGAATCTTTCATAACAGACTAAATGTCTACCACTACATACAGAAAGAAACATAGAACATTCTTTGGAGATCATATTGGGTCAGATGCAGAAATCATTTATGTATAAAGGGGTATCAGAAGGATAGACAACGGTCAGTGATCATTAGATATTCATTTAAATGCTGCTAGTTAGCTTTACTAACAAAAATGTTCTCTTATCCAGTTGATGAGCTTCTAAATGAACAGAAGTCAGGTAGCTTACAATGAACCAAAGCTAAGTCGACAAGTACGTATCTTTACCACCTTATTCTTACAATCACAGTGTAAGCACTCTTTGCAATAGGATTTTTCTTTAAAGATCCCTCTTTGGAATCAAAGACTTAAGGGACCCAAATCTTTGTCTCGGGCAAGAAGCCCAGATCCTACTCACACTGAATTGCTGTCTTTCATCTTTCTTATTAAATTAAGTCTCAGAGGGATTAAATCTCTATCCTCATTTATAGTCTAATTTACCCTTATTAACTACAGATGTGAATAACTCCTCTCAGGTGTATAGAGTCGCTTCTACATCACAGATATCCTCTCAACACTTTAAACCACAACCAGCTACAACAGCTCCCTTTCTAAATATTCTAAGTAAGATTTTCACCCATCCCATTATTTTAGCTGTGCACCAGCTAACAGTACCAGTAAGCATTAACTATCTTGTCAAAATCCTTCTAAGAAGATTAGGAGGTGCAGCCTGCAAAGAGATTTAAAATCCATTTATACAAGATCCCTACCCAAACTGCACTAGCACTTGGAACACTAATTCCCTTAATTTATAGACTCTCAATATTAGAGCAAAACCGGACAAGGAAAAAAAGGGAGATAATTCTCAGAACACCCCCTTTCCCTAGAAAAACTGTGACTGGGACCATTTTATTCATACAACTGCTTATAGCTGACTTTGTTCAAGTCCATCAGTTAATTTGCATAGAATTGACTGTAGGATTTCAGTGTTTAGTGGCTATACTTGTTTAACACAGAGGGGAAAAAAAGCAAACAGGGTTAGAAGAATGCATCACTGAAATGCGAGTGCAGAAATCTCTTCCACTTCTGGTCCTGCCAAAAGGAGCAGATACAGGGGTACTTAATCCATAAATTCTGTAGGGTTTTTTTTTCCTGAGAGTTGCTCAGGGATTTCCACCTAGTTCAGATGAAGGTGAGAGCAGGGCTTACTTCCACTGATCAGACAAGGAGCATCTCATGTAGGGAAAGCTTCTGTCCTTTCCTAAGGGTACTCCTTTTTTTGAAGGCGTTAGAGCAATATATGAAATGTGACCATCTGGAAGTGTAGATAACTCTCTTAAATCAATTCCAATTCTTCAGCTCTCAGCAATTTGGTACAGGTATCAGCTAGGGCAGAAGCATTCTAAGGGAAGGCCATTCTTCTTGTAGAAAATCTATTACTCTATACGGTGAAGCAGCCACTCCACCAAATTTAAAATGAATTTTAAGTTAAATAAACTGTAGAAGTGATACATTTCTTCATCTATTTTTGCTTAAAAAACAGCCTCTTATTCCTTTTCCCTAACTTTTCAGAATCTTTGTGGGGCAGCTGCTGCTGTATCTCCATTTTCCTTAAGTCCACACAGTGCAAGCCCAGAAAGAGCTTTAGCAGCTGATGTAGTAACCACAGTTCACTAACTGATCCTGCAACCACAACTAAGTATCATGCCATGACCATAATAAATGCCAACACAAAGCCATGAAGGAAGAATGACTGATTTGGAAATGAAAACCTCACACTTAGTATCTCTTAACCGTGAAGGATAATGCATGGGTGACACTCCTACACTCCCTCTTCCAATCTTCAGTTTAATTTGATTGTCCCTAAAGTTGTATCTCAACAGAGTACGGCACTGACATCCCATTTCACTGTGGCCAAAGTGAGGTGGACATTTCCAGCGCTGCAAAGCAAGATTAAAAATTTATTAGGAAATGACAAAAAGCAAGAGTATTTCACTTACCTTCACTACCCCACAAGCCTTTCTGCTTCATTTGACCACTGAATGCTTCATCCAGCTCCTTATTTATATTACTAATTTGCCTTTTCAGAGTGCAGTAAATCTTATCTGACAGTAATGTTTTCACACATAACATCTATCTTCTGTTTCTTCAATACAACATCACAGAATACATATACAAGTGACTAGTATCAATGCTACTTATGCATCTCTATTCAATTATGTCAATAATGCTTCTCTAAAGGATATTATACCCCCAATTTATTTGGTTATGAAGATTTCAGGCATATATTTTACAGAGATAAAACAATTTTCTTGACAATGTCTGCTTGACTATCTGTAAAAGGAGATTATCAAAAAACCTGTCAGAGGCTTATCTTCAAAAGGCTATTTCATATTTTTAAGTGCAAACTATTCAAGCTCGAAGTTTAAATACAGACAGACAATAATTGCTACAATTTTTCACACATACAATTTGGGTAAATATTTCTGTTCATGTGTAGCATATATAGCTTTATAAAAGAAACTATTTTGATGACGATTAAATATGTGAGTGTTTATGTATGTTATATGAAAGACTCATTAAACTAGAAGAACGAGATTTTTTGTTTATTACTTTCTCTTCCAGCACATGATATGTCCTTTCTTTTAGGTTCTTCCTCATAATTAGTTTGACACTTTAAAAAGAAAAAACAGAAGTTATGTAGCTTTTCCACCTTCTTTGTCAAGATGCCTGTAGAATTTTAAAACACCTGTTCAAAAATCTGAACCCCGCTCTAACTAAATGAAAGCACTGAGGTCCATTTTCTTTCCTTGCTCTTTCTAGCTGTTTAAAAAGGGACTATTGCATTTCAGACAGCAATGAACAACCCATGAAAGATGATCAGATATGATGTATTTCTTCCACTGGCAAGGCTGTTTGTAGAATAAAGTATCACACTACATAACAGACAAGTAAAACTAGAGTTGTTTACATAGGAAAAGGCCTCTAAGATCATTGAATGAAATTGTTAACCTAACACCGCCATCTTCACCACTAAAGCATGCCCCAAAGTGCCACAGGGATGGTGCCTCAGCCACTTCCCTAAACAGCCTGCTCCACTGTTTGGCAACCCTTTCAGTGAAGAAATTTTTCCTATTCTCCAATCTAAACCTCCCCTAATGTAACTCTTTTTCCTCTGATGCCATCACTTGTATCTGGTAGAAGACACCAGCACCCACCTCACTACAACCTCCTTTCAGGTAATTGTAGGCAGTGATAAGGCCTCCCCTCAGCCTCCTCCTCTCCAAGCTACACAAACCCAGTTCCCTCAGCTGCTTCACTTAAGACTTGTTCTCCAGACCCTTCACCAGCTTCATTGTGCTTCTCTGGACACACTTCAGGACCTCAATGTCCTTCTGCAACAAGAGGCCCAGAACTGAATGCAGGATTCGAGGTGTGGTCTCACCAGTGCCGAGTACAGGGTCATAATAACCTCCCTGGACCTGCTGGCCACACTGTTTCTGATGCAAAACAAGACACCTTCTTGGCCACCTGGGCACGCTCCTGGCTCATACTCAGCCACTGTAAACCAACACTCCCAGGCCCATCTCCTCCAAACAGCTTTCCAGCCACTCTTCCCCAAGCCTGTAGGCGCTGCATGGCGTTGTTGTGTCCCAAATGCAGGACTCTACACTTGGCCTTGTTGAGCCTCATTCCGTTGGCCTCAGCCCATCGATCCAGCCTGTTCAGCTCCCTCTGTAGAGCCTCCCCACGCTCCAACAGACCAACATTTCCTCCCAGCTTAGTATCATGCTTGAACTACTAAGGCTACATTCAATCCCCATGTCCAGGTTACTGATAAAGATATTGAACAGGGCTGGATCCAGCACTCAGCCCTAGGAACACCACTTGTGACCAGCCTCCAGATGGATTTAACACCATTTACCACGATTCTTTGGGCCCAGCCATCCAGCCAGTTTTAACCCAGCAGAGGGTGCTCCTGTCCAGGGCAGTCAAAGCCAGTTTCTCAAGTACAATACTGTGAGAAATGGTGGCAAAGGCTTTACTAAAGTCCAAGTACACTACATCCACAGCCTTTCCCTCATCCATTAAGTAGGTCATCTCAGCTATCAGGTTAGGCTATGAGGTTAGTTTGGCAGGACCTGCCTTTCATAAACCCATGCTGAATGGGACTGATCACCTGGTTGTCTCGCATGTGCTATGTGATAGCACTCAAGATGACCTTTCCCGACACTGAGGTCAGACTGACCTGCCTGAAGTTTCCCAGATCCTCCCTCAAACCCTTCTTGTAAATAGGTGTAACATCTGCCAGCCTCCAGTCAAGTGGAACTTCCCCAGTTAGCCAAGACTGCTGGTACATGATGGAAAGGGGTATATGGTACAACACGAGTAGAACAGCTGATGCTTCATGTCCAACAAATTACTGCTGTCACCTACACTCAGAACCCCTGTGATAATCTCTCATGTCCTGCCACGCAAGGCACAAGAAATGCTGTAGATAATTCTGATCTATGCAGGTACTGATGGACTAGCTTGTTAAATGCAGAGTGATCGGCTGTCAGTTGCATTCTGACAGAATTTGTAATAATTGAGTCCTGGCTTCCTCAGTGAGAGCTTAAGAATGCAGATATGGGGGACTCCCTTTTACCTACACACCCATCTCATTGTATTACTCAATTATATTTGTGCCTTCAACTCAGTTTGGTCAATGCAGTGAAAAATTACTGGCAAGGCACACAAAACAATCAAGTGCGCTTCACTTCTTTACATACCCTGCTCTACAAAATATGAATCCTTTCAATAGGTCAATTTTTAGATCTGTAGAAACAGTGGAATGGCAAAGCATGTATTGATTAAGTAATTATATTCATAAAGATTTATCTCAAGTTAAAAATACAGCTGTAACAGGAAACAAAATATTTTTTTCCACCTTCATATGCTTTTAAAATTAAAAGACAAAATACTTCCAAGAGAAAAAAAGAAATGCAAGGAAGTTTTCTCCTCTCACGTATGAAAATTTTTAGGTACATACTTTGCAACTAAGGTGTAAGTAAACCTTACTGAAGAAACCCTCCAACTCTTATAAGCAAGAACTGGAGCTCAGGACAGTTCACCTTCCCTTGAGGTGTTTAAGGCACGGGTGGATGAGGTGCTGAGGGACATGGTTTAGTGTTTGATAGGAACGGTTGGACTCAATGATCCGGTGGGTCTCTTCCAAACTGGTTGTTCTATGATTCTATGACAGTTAAAATTCCATTTGACAGAAGTAGATCTGGATGAAATTACATTAACCAGCACTGTAGCTTCATAATAAATGTTCAAAGCTCTTTAACATGAAGACAGACCCTGCGACACATTGCAAATGAAATTTATAATTGAACAATATGCACAAATGATTATATACATCGATTCCAACTCTAGCCACTGCCACCCACCAATACACTATGCCAAATGCATCTTCACCCACTGAGAATCTGCTAATGAAAATTTAAGGCTTACAACAACTAAGAAATAACTTCTCCAGATTTACACTGATGAGCGTTTTGACAACTGCTGAACTCAAACATGAAGCGGAAAGTCAGTTCAGGAACCATTCATTGAGGACACTGATAGAACACAAAGAGTAATGAGTGATCATGCCAAATATGCCTCACATGTGTTTCCTAAAAACAAATTCACTCCTCAAGGTTATGCAGCTCATTAAGAATGAATCCCTGTTCATTTATAATTTAGATCTTATAATGTATTGCATTTAAGAACCCTTAGAAATGGCAAGATCATGTATTTCAAATTACTAGGGCTCATCCTCTGCCTCTTCACACCCATTCAATGTCAGTTTACAACACAGAGAATGAGAGGCTCTGTTTCACTTTGGCTTTTATATGGCTAGGTTACTATCACCAGTTCCATCTGCATTCACATTTAGAGCGCTTTAAATATTTACACACATTATTTAACCTCTAAGAGGCCTGTCTCCTTTTAAATTCCACTTCCAGAGGGGATGAGCATTTGCGGTCGGTGTCTAGATGAAGTTTCGTAAGCTTCCTACAGTTTGCTGTCTGGGCCATTAAGGAAAATCTAATCAGCTGTGCAGTCCAACAACACCAGGAGGCTACCTGGAAACTCGGAACTGCTGAGAGGCAGGTTCCTTCTGCGGGCACAAAGGTTTCTCTCCGCAGCACAACTCCAAATGGCATCGAACGCCTAAAGCTGGCTACTGACGCTCAGCAAACCGCTACGCGCCATCCAAGTGAATTTTTGTGAAGTGTTTCCCCAGCCCCCGCGCGCGCTCCCACAGGCGGTGACTTCACTCCTGAACTAAAGCAGCGAGCGCCGCAGGAAGGGCGCTCAAACCACCCCCAGCCTCATCTTCCACGGCAACACCGGGGGAGAGCGCTCCCCAGAATTCAGTTTTATCAATAAATAATAGATACGCGCACCGCCTGCGCGTTTAGAAGCGGCACGGCGCCCCCGAGCACACCTCAGCCGGCCCGGGCTGCCGCGGGGAGGCGGTGCGGGGGGCAAGCGCGGGGCTCCAGGCGGCGGCTCCGAGGTGCGGGAATGGGGAGGGAGGCAAAGCCGGGGGGGCGGAGGGCAGCCTCGGCTGTGTCGCGGTGGGTACGAGCCCGGGAGAACCTCGTCCTCCGGGCATCCCGATGCCCGCCTGCACCGCCCTTATGTAAGGCGGGAGGGTGAGCGGAGCGGGGGCTGGCGGCGCGGACGGGCTCACGCAGCGTGCGGGGGGCAGGTTACCGCACACACACACATTCGGGAGGAAGGTTAAGCGCGCACAGACATGAAGGAGGCAGGTTACACACACACACAGAGACATGAAGGAGGCAGGTTACCCGCACACAGACATGCAGGAGGCAGGTGAACCGCACACACAGATAAGCAGGAGGCACGTTAAGAGCGCACACACAGACATGCGGATCACACAGAGGCAGGCGCGCACGCTCCCACGCTCACAGCATCCCCCCGCAGCCTCCCCCTTGAAGACGCCGATACCTTTTATCCAGACAAGCGATCCACTCGCCGGAGGACGAGGAATGGGAGGTGTGAGCGGCGACCATGTTGGGCAGGGCTGAGGGCGCCGCGCACCCGGCTGCCGGCGGCTCCCCCCCTCCTCCCCCGCCTGGGCCCGGCCGCCCTCGGCTCCCCCCGCGCGCCGCGCGATGGGCTCGTCCAAGCCCGCAGCGCCCCGGCTGTGCCCGCAGCGCCCCGGCTGTGCCCGCAGCGGGGTGTGCAGCCCCACACGGCGCTGCGGGCACGGGCAGCCCCGCACGGCTCGGCTACGACAGCGCCGACTCGTTCTAGGTGGAAAATGAGCTGGGCGGTGCGGGCTGTGAATAGGATTTAACAGCTGGAAGGAACGCGACACAGCGT
Source organism: Coccyzus lansbergi (assembly GCA_033558105.1). NCBI lineage: Eukaryota > Metazoa > Chordata > Aves > Cuculiformes > Coccyzidae > Coccyzus > Coccyzus lansbergi. The sequence goes on from JAUMJK010000983.1 coordinate 519,798, forward strand.
GAGAAAGGTGAGTCTGGTATGCAGTGAAAACCATCCGCATCCTTCTGATGGGACAGCACCGCCCGCGAGGCGTAGAAGCAGAGCGGTTTGTGTCGAAAGGGACCTTGAAGATCATCTAATTTCAACCCCTCTGCCATGGGCAGGGACTCCTCCCACCAGACTAGGTTGCTTGGGTTTTTTATGGGTGCTAATGCATCCATGATTTGAAAAGTGATGAGCAGAGCAGGGAATGCAGAGCAGCAGATCTCCTTGTTTTGCAAAGTTCCATGTGAAATATTTCTACAAAATATTTCAGGATCTAGACTATATATTCCCAAGTATACTCTGTATAACCACAAGCTTCAGTTTGCAGTCAACACAACCTGCTTTGAGCAGTGTGGGAGAAGGAAAGGAAGCTACACTAATCTCAGCAAGATATTTGGGGTTACATATAGATGACTGCAAAGTAAAACTCAAACTGTGCCTTCCTTCAGTCTTATAACTCATCTCTGCTTTAGTGTGGAAGCAGATACTGATAATCTGCTGGTGCCTCAGAGTTCTCCATGTCCTGTCTTCTCTGCCCTCTGTTCTAATCTCTTTCATTGAACCAAATGTAATTTTCTTACATACATGAACTACTTCATATTTCACGTCTGCCTTTTAACAGCTTCAGTGCTACCACAGCTTCTTCAGCACTTTAACGAAATAAATATTAATATCGGAACGCTGAGCAGTATGATGAAAAATATAAAGAAATAAATGTAAGAATCCCTTTTGCTAAAAGTAAACAGCGAAGGAATTGGCATAGCAGAGGAGAATGCCACAAAAACACAATTCTTTCATTTTGGCTTTAAAAAACCTAATATGCCTGCCAGAGGAATAGAAGGGGTTGCCAGTCAGAGAGCTCAAAGTTGCAGCCCTTGTTTTGGCTTAGTCTGTGGGGGAAAAGGGAGAAATTCTTGCATCTAAGCAGTCAGTCTACTTGAGGAAAATCAGTGCTATTCATTCATCAGTACATGAGTGTTTGGGAGCCAACAGAACAAGAGTTTCAAATGTAAGAAACTAAATTCTCAAATTAATGATTCATAACATAGCATGTACATTACAGATGAGTCAATAAAGCTCACTAATTTTGTGCTTCCATTATAATACATTCATCACATTATTATACTTAATTACAGTTTTTCTTCCAGAGCGATCCCAGAAGGCAGCCCTTACTACCCTTTCTCCCTTCAAACCCAGTTTTAAGCTACAGTTAATGCTCTTCCCTTTTGACTGGCATCAGGCCTGAGAAGGGCCCAGAAATCACTGCTAGCTGAAGGCTTTTACCTTTTCTCACAAGCCGTTTCACTGACACAAGCAGCATTACACAGCAGTACCAGCAGTAGTGTAGAGAGTAGCACTGTAGCTCAGTCAGCAGAGCCAGGGTGCCGCAGCTCTACCATGTTCAGTCGAACCACCCCTGCAAGTCCCTTCCCATCCGCTTAAAGTTTAATGACCCAACCGCTAGGGGACAGGCTAGGCCTCCATAAAAGTTAGCAAGTAGGGATATTTCTTTGGGAAGCGAATGGCTAGTGGGGTACAGCTTGAAAAGGCATGACCTTTGGAATGCTCTTCTGGGATACAACTTGTGAAAACCTTTGTCGGTGCTGATGAACCTACCCTTGACCAAGCAACCTGCCTGCTCTGGGACAGCCGTCTGCAGTTACCAGTGCTTTTGATGCCAAGGAATGCAGTGCCTGTAGGCTTGAAGGGGATGTTGCTCAAAAGTCTGACTGTGGGCAGACACTGCTCTGAGATGTTGCTTTTTATGAAGTAACCACTAAACAAGAGCTTAATGTTTGGTGGATTGTACAAGCTACGCAGGCCCAGAATGGGCTAGGAACCCTGGGTAAATCCACGCTTCACAGAATCACCAGGTTGGAAAAGACCCACAGGATCATCGAGTCCAACCCATAACTTGACTCAAAAGTGTCTCAGTTACAAGAGCAGTTAGAGCAAGACAGCTAAAATACATCTCTGGCAGTTGGATTATGAATAATCATGTAGCTTTCTGATTAAAACATGAGTAAAACTTTCAGAGAAACTTGGGGAGCAGGGAATAAATATTTGATGGGTTCAGATATCAACCTGTGTCAACCAAAGGGTTTCCAAACCACACAGAAATGTCAGGACCTCCTGACTACTGAAATCAGAAATCCTGGAGCCCAGCTCAAGTGCATGTTCTCCTGAGATAAGAAGTTCCAAATAAGCAGTATATATATGACAAGTTACACATGACAAGTCAAACAGAATGCAGATTATCCTGTGACTCTTAAGAATTCAGACGATAACAAGCATAGGAAACATGATTTCAGAGTACTGGCCTCATGTTAATGGGGTCAAGTGCCCATTCACCTGTGAGTAAGAGCAGATGCTAGAAGGAATGCTAGTGTGCTGAAGCACACTTCATTAGTATAAGGACTGTATCTCCTCTTGGTGCCTTCTAGTGCTTGTTCTTCATTACTTTTCCAAGCTACACACTTCTGTGAAAAAGAGATAACCCAAAAGTTGTTTGAAATCCAAGATGGTTAATGGCCAAAATGCACTTATGCTCAGTCTCACCTACACTTATGCTCAGTCTCACTCATACCTTCTACTACACTTTTTGTGAAGTTTTGCCTGAGAAAACATAAAGGATTGTGCATCATTAAAATGACTGGTTGTACAAAAATATCTTTCTCAGAATCAGATCCATCTTTTTTAGCATCTGTGAAACTCCAGAGTAATGTTTCAGATTTAATTTCTCTGTGTTGAACAGAAGGCTGATGGGACTCTGATTCGTGAGACTTGATTATGCAGTCAAAAATTGGGGGTGGCAGCTGCTTTCAAAGGAGATTGCTGCTGGGAAATGGAGATTTGCCAGCTGAGGAATGTGAAAGATCAGCTGGCTTTTTAACTTTCCACAATTTACAAAGGAGTGACAAGGCCATGCAGAATCCCTTAAGCCACAGAAAACCAGAAATCAGCCAACCTTCAAGTTATCCTGTACTGAAAGTCAGAAAGTGTAAGGGCCAAACTGTTGTTTGCATTGTGGGACACAGTGGAGATCATGTAGAAATTCGTACCTTGACTACTTATGTGCTTTTTCTCACCAATATAAATACTTGTTCCTACACAAGACCAAATAGCCTTTGCTAAAATCTTCCAGAAAAAAATTCATTCTCCTCAAACAGGAACTTTATATTAAAAATCTGATTGGAATGACTACATGGTAGTTGTTACAAGCTTGGAAAAATAATGTATTTATTAAGATGTGCATTACACAGTAGTATGGTATAAAAGAGGGCTACTCTGGTAACCTCTTTACACAACTAATTATATCCAAAAGCTTAAAAAGTTATAGGCAACTGCAGTAATACTGTTAAAACAAAGAACAGTAGAGCTTGCCCTATTTTCTACAGCAGTTTTGGATGCTATGTATAATAGTCCACATTAATGAAAGTGCAGTTATGATATTATGAGGAATTAGTCAATACAGAATCTATATCCTGCCTGTTTGCATTGCAGCAGCTAGCAAACTGAAGCAGTTTAAATTCAGAGTAAACTCACACAAAATCCCAGAAGCTCAGTCCTTCGTTCTGGCCATCTGTGTTCAAGAGAAGACGTGTGGAAAGAGCTGGCTTCCAGCCACCAGTGTAGTGCCCTGGTTCCTATGTCTGTTGAAGTATTGCTCAACCTCAGGAGTCCTCTAATTCACACTGACTGTAATGAATCTAACTGGTAGCACAAGGCATTGACTACAATCCTTTGGCCCTAATATGCAACTGGGGGACAAGGCAGCTCCAGCAGCTCTAAAACATTTCCTTTCTCTAGGGGAATCTCAAGTTTGTCACTTAAGGTGATTTTAAGCATGTTTTGTGCTTCTATATGGAAGTCAAATTAACAAGCGAAAGTCTAGAAAATGCCCACAGATTCTACCTCAAACAATAGTTTAAGCTAATATATCACTCAGAAGCCATGGAAGTAAAATTGAGACTGACAGAACCATGATGCCTGTTTAGAATCCAGGATGGTTAGGGTTGTAAGAACCGAGATGTATTATCCGTTGTACAACACCTACTGACTTCAAAGGAGTTATCAGGATATAGTGGAATAAAGACAGAGAAAACCTGCATGAGCAATTTGGGGTTACGTATGCTATGACGGCTGCAAAAGATAGGATATACAAACTTAAAACTAACACCCGTATTATTAAGACTGTCTGTAAAGCCTACAAGCAACTGATTGATTCTTCTCTCCAATGCTAAGTCTTAAACCCAGCATAGAATGACATAGAAAAGGCTTTTTTAGAGCAAGTAACGACTTCCTTCCCAAATTAACTTCCTGCATCATTCCCTGTTCTGTCTCTTTCCAGTCCTCTTCAGAGATTCAGGACACCTCTCCAGTTCCCTTCAAAGCACTTTCTTACGAAATTGCACAGCACCACAAGCCTTTCCCCCCAATTCATTCAGGAAACCATTCCACATTACTTCTCTTGATAGCTCTACCCTGGTATCTTGGGAAAGGTCTCTGTTGTCAACAGCAAAACAGATAGAAGTGAGATACAAATAGGCTAGTAAGAAAGAGATATATTGTAAAGAAACCATACAGCGTCTTACACAGAAGGTGTAGCATAGGCACAGCTGCAAGGTAGAGAAAACACAGCTGAGCCAGTGTTTATGTGAATCAATAAAATTCAGATTCGGGTCTCTTTAAAATTAGTTGGCCATTTACTGTTGTGTGCAGCAGGACCAGAACTGTTCCCTAAATTCCTGAAAGCAGAAGAGGTAACTGGTTTATGTACGCCTTACTAGTTAGGCAGTTTTTTTCTGATGAGAAAAGGAATGGTTATTCCCTACAAATAGGATTGTATTCTGCATCATTTTACCCATCCTTATTTGACATTATCCTGCCTAATAGGTGTAAAATAAAAGCTTTGTCCATATTGTAGGGCTAACACAAGGATTGTATTTGTTTATACTCCTTGAAATAAAATACCCTGAAAATCATAACATGAATTACAATGAGTAATGATACCATTACTCATTAACAAAATAAGATGCGGCAATCACTTTTTGTGTCATTACTTGGCACAGGTTTAGCAACAGGCTGCACAGTAGTGCTATAAACATTTTTCTCTTTAATGACCAATACCAAAGCCTTTCTGTGGAGTCACATTTTGAACAGCTGGCCGCTTGATTTGCACACTTGAAGTCTGAGTCCACATTCTGAGGTTAATTCCAAAAAGACTTGGAGAAACCACACAGTCAGAACATGCACTTCCAGTCATTAATGTTGACAGCATTGTATATATGTGTAGTTTTCATATTTTTACTTTAATTACTCTCTTTTGTATAGGGGTTTCCTCCATAGGATTTTTGTCAAATTCTTCAAGTCTTATAAAAATAGATTAGCAGAGATAGGTATGGGTGGAGCTTTTCTATTTAATCCACTTCCGTGGTCATGTCAAGACTTCTGCTGGGGACAGAACACAGTATCTCAGAATCATATTTCACCAGAAAAAGACAGTCTATTGACATAAAGAAACAACATGTTCTAACTTAGTCACAATAGTATTGTAAAGGTTAGTGAGTTGATGAAGTATAGTTCTTTGAAGATAAGATACTTTACAAACATTCTTTTAATTTATTAGTGTTTAAGTCTACGGATACATCAATATACTGCACTTAAACAGAACTCTCTATGCACAACTCAGGACAACATAAGGATTTTTAAGGTGATAAATATCAAGAAAATACTTTGCATTCACCAAAGATAAGAGGCAAGCTGGGAGTCAGACCATACTATTTCCCTTTTCAGTACAAAATTCAGGAGGCAATAGAACTTGGTACCATACTAGGCCCCCACAGCCTGTCATCATGCTCCTTACTCCATTCCGTGAGTACAGCACAGACACATCAGGGCTTCTTAAGGGACCAGAATCAAACTGATCAGCTGGAGGTGAATCCCAGACGTGGGCAGGAGGATCTTGTTTTATGCCCAGTCATAGGAATAGGGTTCGTGGAGCCCTAGGCTGGATAGTTCATGGCCTGCCTCTAAATTTGCTGCAGCTGCTATTGAAACCAGAAATCAAGTGCATCTATTTATAATTCTTTTCAGAATTGTGTTTTTGTACTGATGCATGGGTACTTAAAAAACAAAGCTCTGATGCACTGTCAAGTTTCTTCTGTTTATCTCCATTTTTATATTATTCATGAGATGTGTGGCATAAAATCAGTAGACTGTGGTCCCCCTCAGCTTCTTCATAATAATTCATGAAACAGGCTCTCAGTAGTGGATACTTGTCTTTATGGGAGTATCACACCACTCCTTAGAATTAAGAGGTTTTCGTGGGAAAAGAAACATGGTACTCAGATTCCTGGCGAATAAAATTTCTGCCCTGTGGTTCACAGGTAATTTCAATAGCTTTCTCTCTCTAGCTCCCAATACATGTTTTTTTTTTTAAATAGAAGTCAGCAACCCTCGCTGTCCTGCTGATTCCTTTTTTATAAAATTGAGATGTGTAAGGTATCCGTATCATAAAATAAAAACTTCTAAAAAGCCTCGTTAATTAGTCCTATGCAGCTGGGACATGTAATTTAGTTAGACCTTACGTGAAATAATGACTTGTAATCTGCAGTGAGTAAAGAAACAAGTCTGTTAATTATTTTCTGCAAATTCTAGTTCTCTGCATTCTTTCAGTTGAGAAAGTAGGCAACTGTAAGTCCAATGCTGCAAAGTGATCTTCAATAGAACCCACAAATTACTTGTGTGCAAGTAATAATTTCGTAAATATATTCAATGAAAGTCAAGGACGTTCCGTAAGTCTGAGACTGTCCTGTTGACATAGGTATTCTTCACTGCTTTAAGGACGGGATTGTATTTAGCGTCATAGGAGTACTCTAATGAAAGCAGTCGGTGCTTTATATTGACTTGTACACTGCCTTGTGATCTGCTATAGGTAAAGATCATATGTGACACACACTTGCAAATGACTAGACGTTTATATTAAAAATTCATTGTACAGCTTCATATACATCACAAAATTCATCACAATACAGTAAACAAGTTAATTCTTTCTGCAAGGCTTGGAATTAGTTTTTCTGAGAGCCTGCTGGGGGCACCAACACACACCTATGAAAAACAAACAATGAAATTAGGCGAATAAAACAAGATAAATTCAGTCATTTATTCACATGATAAGAATGACTCGGTGCATCTCAGAGTGTATTTAATGTTTATAGTCTTCTTTTCACAGATTTAAAAATATACTTTACAATAAATTTCCTTGCAGGTTTATACAGGCAAGTAATTCATACCAAATGGCTATTGATTAGGCTGAATATAGCATGGACAGGCCTAATAATGCATTTTGGCTGAGAAAAAAAAATGAACCAATGGGTAAGTGGGGAAAGAAACTGCCATAGCTGTAGGCTGCATCCTGTCTGGTACAGACAGGTGGCATTTATTGGTTAAAAAACAAACTGCTGAGTTGTGTAATCGGAAGCCAAGCCCTGTAGTAATATAGCAATCACAAGGTGCTATTTCATTTGGAGGTAACGTAGCAATCACAAGGTGCTATCTCAATAGGAGTTTTGGATGGATACGAAGTACAGTAATGGCACAAGAGTAGCATAGAAACAATGAATACCTATTTTGAAGCATTTTTTTCCCACATGTAAGTCCTCTTGGTTATAGAGAGAAGTTATACAGATCTGAAAGCGTAAGTAAAGACCCTACAACATGCAGCAGATTTTTACAGATGAGCTCTGTTGTTTTCAGGGTTCTCTGATTTTCTTATGAAAGAAAGGTTTCACATTTCAGGTTCTCCTTTGTCTCCTGAAATTAGCGATGTTCACACTGACAGCAGCTTTTAAACTGTCTTGAAGTGCCCATTTTCCTAATAATGCTTTCCTAGTGGAAAGATGGGAAGAGAGGATAAATAAAAGCAAAGTAAAAAAGCAAATGAGATGCTGGCACAGAAAGACAGTTAAAGGTAAGCATCAGATCAGAAGAAAAGAGGTTGCTGGGTCAGAAGTTCATTGATTCCAAATTTTTACAAGATCTGTATTTATGAAGGATCATTGAGAAGAACCTCATATAGAAAATTCCATGCAGATAAAGAAAAAAATGAAGTTATTACAGGTGAAGTAATAGGAAACAAAGACCTCTTAGACACTAAGAAGAAGATTAAGTCAGTGAGGAAGCACCTCCCCATTGACCTATTGGCTCATCAACTATCTGGTGTTTGGAAGCATTCCTGCAAGGGGAAAGAAAAGCGACAAAATATTGCACAATTGCTGGTAGCTTGTGTTATCTTCACATAGCCACAACTTGCTCCTAACAAAGCAGGGATTCATTCCATATTAACATTTTTTGACATTTTCATGTTTGTGTGCTTGTTCTATTTCTGTCCAGTCCAACCTGTTCCATTATTCAACTGCTTTTACAGTTTGGTTTTTTTGCAATGTTCAAGTGAACTTTCCTACACTTCAGTATGTGCCTGTTGTCTCTCATTCTGTCTCTGGACATCCCTGAGAGGGACTTTGTCTTCCTTATTCCCTCATTGATAAGACACCACCCCCCCACCCCCACCCCGAGTCTTCTGTTCCCCAGGCTAACCAGTTCCAGCTCTCTCAGCCTCTTCCCATATGTCAAATGCCCCAGTCCCTTACTCATCCTCATTACTCTTTCCTCGGCTCCCCCCTCTAAGTCTATATTTTATACTAAGGAGTATAGAACTGGACATAGCACTCCCGATGCGGCCTCATCAGTGCTTCGTAGAGGAGAATAATCAAGTTTCTCATCCTGCTGGCCACACTCTCCCTAATGCAACCAAGAATACTACTGCTTGCTGTGCTACATGGGTGCATTACTGACTCATGTTCAAATAAGACAAGATAAAACAAATACAGGAAATAGATCTTTCATTATTTCAAGCCTGGATCTTGAAATCTATTATAGATCACAAGTCAAGACCTGCACAGTGAGCTCCCTGTGGACAGGCAAAATTCTGTGAGTTTGTCTTACATGACATATCCTAGAAAGCTTAAACTTCCTTGCTGGAGTAGGAAGCAGGACCAGAGGGTGCATTCTGGGGTCTCACCTGCCAGCACTGCCAGAGCTACTGTTGGTTGCGCTGGCAACAAAAAGAAGTTGCTTCACATGTCTCACACTTTGACTCTCTTTTCTTTCAAACATTTTTGGTTTTTTAATATTTTAAGATCTTAAACTGAATTTTTCCATATTTGGGGTCTGTCTTATGTCAACTTCAGACAGTACTGCTCAGTCATGCAAACAGTTTAGGACATATATATTGTCCTGCTGTTGTGAGTATTTTTTTCTTTAAGCCCTTTTCTTTAATCTCCTCATTGACCTATTGGCTCATCAACTGTCTGGTATTATATATGTTTCTAGTATAGCCCTTTATTGTGTACGTGGTCTCAGACAGGGACCTGAGATCTGTAAGGATGTAGTTTCTGAAAATCTATCCAGTTTTTTTTTTTCTCCAGTGAGAGTACACACATGCAGGATATTTCTCTTAAGAGGCTGGAGCTCCAGTCTCTTAAGTCTGTTCTACTGAGCCATCCAAAAAGAGGGAATAACTGATATCTCTGTACTTCCCAGCACTATTGTGAAAGTTAATTTTTGAAAAGCACAATGATTCTGTAGTGATGAGCACAGAGAAAATCTGATAGATATCATTAACCTTTTGGTCACAATAGGGTCTAAACAGACTATTAAATTAAACACAAGACATGGGCAACATAGAAAACAAGGTTCATTGGGGAAGTATTATACTTTTGTTCACTGCATGGAAAAAGCATCAGCATAGATAAAAAAGCAGGGGAAATCTGATCATAAACAACTTCAGTAAATGTATACAAGTTGGCCATGGATTATTTTAATCCAGTCATTTCCTAAATTTTGAGTGCTTGACTTTGCAATTTTAATACTGTTCAGGTACACATAATTTGTGATCACCGATAGTGGCCAGCTTTCCTTACTGCATGTAAATATTTCCTGTAGTCAAAAGCCATAAAAATGAACTTGCTGAGTACCTTGGAAGGCTAGAATGGAAGACGATCTCTTCAGACAGTCCCCTGTGATCCTTCTGCTTCACACAAATCAACAAAAAATGCAAAAAAATATTTTACCCTTAACAAGTCAAGAAATCTTATTTCATCTTATTGTAATCTTGTAAAACATTTAAGTATTTGAATCTAACATGAGGCTGCTTTATTTCTGGGAAAGACAAGCATAAGGATAACAAGTCACTGTCCCATTACAGTGATATATGTATTGCAGTAAAAATATTTAAACATATTATAAAAGATTTCATTTCCATTGCACAGCAGAACCACAGTTGCTGTACTTTAAATACATCTTATCCATGCCAAATGAATACTGTGAAGAGAAAATGCATTTTTATGTGTTTTTCCTTTGAGTTTACCCTATGTGAATACAGAAGTTTTTTCAGTATGAAAAAAGGCGCTGACTGGGATCACTTGACATTTTGTATTGGCTCTACAGCTGCTGTGTGTGAGTAGTATGGAAATGAAGTTCTGGCTCTTGATGTCCAGCCCATCTTTCAAAAACCTTGAATATTGCTAAAATAGTCTTGGGCAGGAAGGAAAGGAGGGATAGCACGGTGTGAGATCAGACTAATAAACATCAGCTTATTGGTATCGTTCTTTACAAAGAAAATATTTGATGTCACGTTATTATCACCAGTGATGAAATGCATCTACACAGATGTTATGATACAGCCTTGTTCTGGTTACGTACTTGGGTTTTAGCACATATGTATTCCAGACTTAGCAGCAGTGAAGTGATGGCTTTAGAGTTGCAACCTTAATTACCTATAAGGTAAAGCACTTATGTTTGCTCATTGGTGAGTTTAGAAGGCTCAATGCAGTTATATTTAGCAGAGGTATTTAGTAAGAAGCATCCACCTCTATTAACTTTGTATTTTACTAATGCAATAGCCTCAGTATTAAAAGCACACTAGCAGGCAATCAGCCTTCCTTCCCAGAACTACTTATGCTCACAAACCTGTTACATGTTGTTAGCTGACAGAGGTAACCAATCTCTTATTTTGACTATATGTTTATCCATAAAATATTATTTAAAGCTCAGAGCTGGGTGGGGCACAGGAAGAGGAAAAACTTGGAAGTTTCTGGTTTATATATATTCTTCTGGGAAGCTAGTGTGCAGTAGCAGTCTGATAGGGGATCCAACTAAGATAGTAGCTCTACTTCCATATGCTATCAGGAGCCCAGGAAAAAGCTCTCAGGGTCACAGGAGTTTTGCCATTAACCCAAGTAAGAGATGGAGTAGAAGTGGAATATAAATGTTATGTACGTAGAACTGATGCAAGAGTGGCCCTGTAAATCCCGTGGAACCTAAAAACAGAGCACTGAGACAACATTGTTCATCATTGTCTTGCATGGGGTTTTGGAGAAAGCAGAATGTGATCTGTAATCCATGACCCTAAGACTGTTGTGTACAAGAAATACAAACGCATTCACTTTGCAGGTACAAAAATTACCAGCCTTTTGGTACTATTAACAATCAGTCTGAGAGGATTAATGTGCTTGATATAAATCATACCATTGCATTTTGTTGTTGTGCTTGTAACGGCTACAATGTGAAATCTGATTAAGTAATATTATGCTCTAATATACCCTAATGTACTCTGCATTTCCAATTATTTCAAAAGCACAGTTTATGAAAATTATGCTCATTTTCTAGCAGAAGAGTATTTTATGCCATAGCAGACACCTCAGTTATAAGACACAGTGAAAGAGGGATTTGAAAGTAATGGTTTTGTGCTTCACTTGGCTTCAGTTGTAGTTCAAGAGGATTATGAGATTTGTATCTGTTCTGATAATACTTCTGTTTTAATTTTTACTATGCCTTGGTTTTGAAATTTCAACTATTGACTTTTGGGTTTGGCATTTTTCTTGTTCTTACTTTAGTTTTAACCAAAACCACTTATATCCTCATCATGCACAAAGTAGGAATTGTATGCAATCTTAACAATAGCTTTTTTAGATTTCTCCTATATTAAATAAAAAAGGAACTGAATGTGAATTCATTCAGAAGTGTAGCCAAGTGACCATATCAGCCAAGTGACCCTAGTTGTGCATTGTAGAAAGATTATTATTCTTCTTCTCAATGTTTTTGCTGTTTAATATTCTGCTGCAAGAAACTATTCATCCTATTCCAGCAACTGCAAAGTGAATATCTGCTACCTTCTCCAACATTACCATAAAAACGATTTGCAAACTGAATTGTGTTCACCACTGTGCACGGTCCTTGCTTTTTATTATTTATTACATATAATTAAATTTAGCTTTCCAGTCAGTAGATAGTGGAATAAATACTTTCAAGTGAACTGCACAAGTTTTTATCAAACCTGAAATTAAAAGACCATCTGACCGAGAAATGTGTTGGAAAGCTTATGTTGGGAATTTGAGAAATCCTCTTCAAAACAGAGTATCTGAAAATCACTGTCTCAATTTATGAAACTGAACTTGTTCAGTTTATTATAAAAGTAACAAATCTTCTTAGACTGTTGAAGTTAGATGCAATTAAATCAGTCTTTGTTTGAAGACAGATGCAACTACCAGCTCTCAACTTGTGGAACGATAAATAGCTTCCTGGAGGTAAGGGAGACTATGGCTGTCACCAGAAATTACCTACTTCATGGACATATGATAAAAAGCTGGCGTTCTCTCCCACCTCCAAAAGCAGGATTAGAAAGTCTTTCAGTATGACACACTTTTGTAAATAACATGAAAACAAGGGAAAAGAATCTGGAAAAATACAGAAGTAGGAAATAACTGTCTAATTTAAATATTTGGGGTAAAGGGAGTATATTCCTAGATTATTCTAAGCCAAATACTGTTACTTTACTTATCGTTCTAGCTGTTGTCTAGGAAGACCTACAAATAATTTTTAAAAGCATGCAGAAATAGTTTACATTTTGTGTTCACAGAATCACACAGAATGATAGGTGTTAGAAGTGACCTCTGGCGATCATCTACTCCAACCTCCCTCATAAAGGAGGTTCACCTGGAGTTGGCAGCACAGGAATGTGTCCTGGGGGATGGGGGTTTGAATATCTCTAGAGAAGAAGACTCCACAACCTCTCTGGGCAGCCTGTCCCAGTGCTTTTTCTTCATGTTCAAGTGGAACTTCCTGTGTTAGAGTTTGTGCCTGTTAGAGTTTTGCACCATTGAGAAGAGTATGGCCCTGTCCTCTTGACACCCACCCTTTAGAAATTCATAAGCATTTATAAAGTCTCCTCTCAGTCTTCTCTTCAGGCTAAACAGACCCAGGTCTCAGCCTTTCTGCATAAGAGATGCTCCAGTCCCTTAACTATCTTTGTGGCCCCACTGGAATCTCTCCAGTAGTTCCTTGTCTTTCTTGAACTGGGAAGCCCAAAACTGTACACCAGATACCATCTCACTGGGACAGAGCAGAGGGGGAGGATGACGTTGTTTAGCCTGCTGACCACTCTTCTTAATGCACCCCAGGATACCCCACACCAATACCAGCTGAAAAGTCATACCAAATTTTGCTGTGAAAGATTATCAGCCACTGTAATCTATCCTACCTGTTCATTTTTCTCTAATTTTATGAGATTCTGGAGTTGCAGTCTCTGAGCTTTCCCTGCTGGATAAAAGAGAAACACTGAATTAATCATGACTTGTAAGATCACAGTTTTACCATGTAAAACTATGTGAAAGATGATTCATACCTCAAGAAAGTTAGAGAATGTTGTTATAATTGTTGGTTTCAGCAACGGTATACATTTAAGTAGTTCTCACTCTTTACATTTCCGTTTGCAGATAAAAATGTGATCATATGATCCTTTCAAGATAAGCTACCACTAATTTTAAACACTATGATTAATCGTTACTTATTTTTCAAAACAGGATCTCACGGAATTTCACTTTGTTGAATGCAAGTCCTTGAGTTGTGAAATGCTTGCCGAGAACTTTTAAAATTCCAAAGATATTTTAGTCCTGACAACATGTGATGTGTGGTATGTCATCCAGCCCCTCATAATACATTTTGGATCCAGTTGTTCCATTTACATTTTGTATTCCTGCAGCTACTCTGAAATCTGAAGTTACTTCATCTGACAACATAACCAAGTCTTTTGTCTACTGGTTACTTTTAAGACTCCTGTCTGCATTTAAATCCAACACATCACTTAAACTTCAGACCTGATGGTTGTCTCTATCTCTTTAAGATTTTAATTCTTCCAAAAATAATTAAAAGTAGATCTTTTTATTATTATTTTCATGAAAATTCCTTAGCTTAAAGTGAAGAAGACTGAAATCATCACCATTCCTTGCCCTACCTTCAAACATGTCTACAGTAAAAAATGGAGGCATTCTTACCATTTGAAGCTCCAGAGCAGATGGAGTTTGGCTATTCTGAGTCAGGGTCACAAGGTTTCATATTTCCCTCTGTTCAAGCCTTGTAACACTTGGTGAACATTAGTCATATACCACGCTTCTGCATGTTGCCCTTATCGGTGTGGCTGGAAGGAAAAGTAGCTTTTTTGGTAAACTGTGGAGGCTGAGCAGAGTTTGGAATTTGGCGTAAAGTCAGCGTCAGTCTCCTGAGGCCATTTAGTTCTGCCTGGCTTCTGCCAACCAGACTAGCAAACTGCTTGTGTTTGCTCTTGAACTTTGTTCTGCATATGGCAGGGAAGAGTATTAACAGCTGAAGAAATGGAGCAACCAGGGAAAACTCTGAGTATGACTGTGCTGTTCGGAGTTGACTCTAACTTGGCAATGCTGTCCATTGCTCACATTTGCAGAGATATACTAGGCATGCATTTAGCAGTATTTGAGTTTATAAGATTACGTGTGAACACACGTTTGTAGCTGTCAGGAGTAGAAGCTAAAATATTTTCAGTGAATTCCATTGCCAACTAAACAGAAACTGTAACTAAGCAACACAGAAACACCGCTTTAGTTATTCATGACTCGGAAACATAATTTAACCAACATCTGCCTCCCCCTTATCCCCCTGCTAAAATGTCTAGATTTGCTTGACTGTTTATTGCACTAATATGTGATGTGTTATATATTAAGATCTAAAAAACCAATATGAAACTGAATGATCTTCACCACAAAAATCAGTAGAGTCTTTTGATATCGCTGAATCCAGACACGACGTTTTCAAAAACTTAAAATAGTATAATGTGATTGTATGGAGAAGAGGACAAGAAATAAGTTAAAGGAATGCTTTTCAATTGCATTTTTTCCTTACAAAAACAAAAATGGCGTTTTATGTAGAGATTTAGAAGGACACCTTCATAGGCAATACCAGTGCTGCTATTGCAGTAATACAGGACTTGGTACTCCATCACTTGAAACAAGTGAAAAATACTTCCTCACAACAATATATTTATACTGACAATGTGAACTTCTACTGTGACTCAAAGGCAGTATGTTATGCAAAATGTTTGTCCTGATGTTTCTCCATCCCGAAAGAAAGGTAACAGAACTTCAACTCCTTAACGAGCCATGAATTCTTACAGAGCATTTAAGCATCACACAGGAAGCAACTTTTCTCAAAGTCAGGATGGGAAATGTCCTGGTTCATACAGCTGAGGTGTGTAGGCATTTACGGAGAAGTCAATTTTTTTTACATCTCTCAAGTATAAAGAGATATAGATGGTCAATAGTACACATTCCATGAGATTACCGTGATAATTATCCCATGAGTTTTTCCATGTGAAATTACATATTTCTACAATCTGCATCATTACTTCAGCTTCTTCATCTAGACAAGTAAGGATTGCACAGTGAAACAAGCTTATGTCCAAGCTACTAGTCATCAGTGCATTCAGAAGGAATATCTTAAGTTCACAACTCTCTTAGAAAAAATAAGGCCTTCACCTGCAATTTACTCATGTGTCCAGAATTTTAAGCAGAAATGAAGTTACCAACTTTGTGAGTTGCTGCCTTGGAATATGGACAAAGTCCAAGCTAGAAAACTTAATAATGTCAATATTATGGGAATCCTGCAGGGTTGTATCTGTAGGTGTTTTCTGTAAAAACACCTTAAATCTAAAAAGAGCAAAAGGTCATTAAAAAGAAGTTTGTTTTGCTTTTCACTGATGTCACATTAAGTGAGTGTGGAAAATACATATACTAACATGTGAAAATATGCAATATACAGCTACTGCTTAATTGTTATGGGGCTCTGGTAGACATTTTTCATCTTTTTCAAACAGAATCACTTAAGACTTTTAACTGAAAAAGAAATATGTCTGCACGTATGACCATATTTCTCCTTCTTATTAAAATACGCTGAACACTTTGAAAGCAAAGACAGTGTCTCTGACTTCATCAGTTTAGTATGTATGAAGAATACTGTATCTCTTTTCCCAGATTGCCAAGGTACAGAATGAGCATTCAGAAAATGTTCAAGTAAATACATCATTTGCTGTTATCATTACTTCTTGGACAAGTTACGGAGTTTGAATTTTTATGCCAATTTTCCTCACAGTTTCAGATTTAAAAAAAAATAACTAGAATTTTAAAACATAACTTAAAAAAACCATATTTTTGCCATCTAAAGAACTTGGGGTGTGTTTTCATATTTGGACACAAACATTAAAAAGGTACCATTTCGAGTTTTACTGTAAAGGAATACTTTTTTAAAAAAAATCCCACATTTTTTAACCAATGATAGTAACTATTTTAAGTAGTTCTTTAAGAGAATGGACAATAGAATGAGACACCTGAGCTATCTTGGGTCCTGGGAGCAATTCACAACATTAGTGTTGACCTACATTGATTAGCTCACCAGGAGCCCCAGTGGTATCCAGCTATTCTGTTCTCTGTTGGATAATGGGTGTTTCTCAGGCTTAGTAATTAACCTTACACAGGCTCTTCCTTTGTTATTTATTAATCACATCTGTATGGACCACACATGATACCACTATAAGATTTCCCATTTACAGGTGTTTTTTTAATTCAGGAGAGAACAATTCCTTTCTATGCTCTTTTTATCCCTCATTGTACCTCCTCTATAAGATAGGTACCTAAAATGACTGTTTCTAATGAGTTCAGCTTTACGAGCTGGCATCCCCCTTAATGCTGTTGTAGGTAAGAAGAGCTTCAACAAAAGAAAACTAAGTAGGGTGCTTCTTAGCTGAACTTGGAAAGGCACCTGCCAACAAGACAAGGAGCTTTCACAATTGTAAACAGTGCAAATGGGAAATAAAGAATTATAATCTTGGTGTTGTCCTCAGGCTGTCATCCACCCCCTTGGTTGCAGTCCAGCTGTTTGAAGACTTATTTTCAGGCCAACAAAAGTTCATTCCTTCTGCCTCAACCAAGAGCCACATTTTTTAGAAATAATCCCATCAGCCAGAATGTTCTTTGTGTCCCTGCCACCTGTACCTGTCTCATTCAAAAACCCTGAGAAAAGTAGGTACCACTCCTGCTAAGCTTGAAAGCAGAAGAAACATGAGATCTGGAAGATTTCCTGATATAGCCCAGAACCTGGATACTTGATATCCTGAGTCCATGTTGAATGAGAGCAGGGGAAATGCAGCAAAACATTTTTCAGATTTTTTTTGTCTATCAGACCACTCAATACAGTTTCAGAAGTTGCTACTTATTTTCAAAATCTAACTTTTAAAGCCAGATATCTTCTAGTGTTAAGCCCTAAACAGATATATATTTGTTTTTTTCATTCTGGAGCTCTTGCTACGTGGGATCTGAAAATGTATTTACAGTTTGTAAATACTAGGCAAGTATAGTCAGCAACATTTCACATGACCTGACTCCTCATCATCTAGATTTGAGACCTGTTTAGACCACTTAATGCTATTTTTTGGCCTGCATGCTAAGGGCTTTCTGTGCATAAAAGTTAGAGCTCTGTGGAGAAACACTGCTTAGGTCTCACCTTGGAGTCAGATGGGGATATAGTTATAATGCATACCTTAAGATCACATCCATTACCCCAGTAATAACAACTGTTTAATAAAATACAAATCCAAAAGGATCCAAATTAGAATTGACAGCAGCAGGTTTTCTTAGGGCTTATGCTATGTTCTTGAATGATTTTTTAAAATAAACAACAAATAAGGTATGAATTTATTCTCAGAGGAAATTACAAGATAAAAATGCCTTAATAGAACTGCATGCATATCTAAACATATACTTCCTTGCAAGTATGATAGATGGGAGTCCTCCCTTAGTTACAGCATCAGAGCAAACACCACTACATTTATAACAGCACCCAAAAGCTGTAGAGAACTTGCTTGATCCCAGTCTAGCCATAAAGAATCTACTTCTCTAGTGGAGTTCACTTAATTCAAAGTGTTTCCCATCCTCCTTGCTCCATAGCCTGATCTCTGTTATCGTATATTTCAAATACTTTTGTTGTGGACTTCCAGTTTCAAACTGTCATTTCCCCCATTTTCTCTCTTTCAGGCTGCCAGGCTACCTGCATTCCCATAAGCACAAATGAAACGTTACATCCTCTAGGACTTCTTGACCTTACAACAATGGGTGAGTGTCCTGGAAGTGCTTCTGCCCATCCATTTAACTTCCAGTACAACCTTAAAATCCTGTCCATTAGAATGTTTTGCTTGTCAGAACAGTATCAGGCCCTGAGTGCACTTACAGTTGATCGTGTGAAAGATGCTGTTAAATAGTTTTAGGGAGTTTCTCATGCGTTACTGTTCTTTGAAATACCCTCAAAGAAAGAGGACAGTGGTCATTTGTGTCATGAGGCTTCAGAAGCCTTTTGGTTTTCATTTCAGTCCACTGACTGAAAAGACATGAGTCACTTCATTGAAAGTATCCTGTCTCCCATTGCTTTGTTTAGATTTGCACCTACCTCTTCCTGGACACTAACAGGCTGATACACACATAATACAATGAGAAATCAAAACACTGTTCTTAGTTTGCCATGTTTTACTACCTGTGTGCTAGAACTAGTTCCTGGAAAGACTCCCTCTTACTCAGAAAGTCAGCCTAGGCAGGGAGAGGGGGGTTCTGAACAGCACAGGGCTTCTTAAATTGCATTGAAAGCATTTAAGATGCTAATTTGAACTTTATAAACTCAGTTTAGGAATGCACGAAGAAAGTTTTGTAACTGACATCAAATAAAGACAATAAGAGCATCCATAGAAAGACTCTCTAAGTGTTGTGTCTTTGCCATTTGAAGTAAGAGAATAAAATTATTTGAAGTGTGTTTCTGTATTTTTTTCCAGCAGAAAATTAGAACTGCAACAGCTCCTCTTAATTTCTTTTGAGTACAATCTAAGTTGAAAAGCAAAAGGTACCAGGAGCCTAGTGTCAATACCACACTCCCATAAGAATAAATAAAAATTATGAAGCTACTCTATAATAAGCAGCTTTTAATGCTTATGTCAATTGAATAAATATATGAACCAGATAAAGTTGAATACAAGCAATCTTTCTGATTTACAGTTGAACATTGCCATAAATAGTGTAGTACGTCATGGAATTTAATTGATTTGCAGCTTGGAATTAACCTGAAAATCTAAGAGGTGCATTTTGGTTTTATTCTGTTACTCTGAGTAACAGAACAGTGAGCAGCCAGAAGGCTGTGGCTACCAGAATGACAGTAACTCCTGTTACACAGATGAGGGTTTTGTGTGTAAAATTGCTACGTCTTATACCACTTCTAAAATCTGTAGTGAAGCTTTTAACCAATACCATTCAGGCTCTTGAAGCAGTTCCTACAGTCTCTCAGGACTGCCTTGCCTCTACTGTCTTGAAAGTGCTCTCCTACTACAGAGGATCTGGTCAGCAATAGCAGCAGCTGCAGGAACAGTGCCTTCAGCATGCCAGACTGAAATTCATGTTTCAGGAATGTCTCCTAGGGGGATTGAGCAATTCAGTCAGATTCGTAGTTGAAAGCCTTTCACTGTAACACAATTACCCTGCAGTAGAGAAGAGGAATGGTCGGTATTTGTTTGCTACAAATGTCCTTGCAAAAACTGCTATTATGAAATCCTTCCTCAGGTGAAAATTCTACTGATAGTGGGATTTACCTCTGCTAGAATTACAGACTGCTGGATTGGGAATATAAAGTAAAAAACAAGTGATCAACATTTAATATGGGTTTTGACATCCATTTGCTAAAAAATATTAGAGTTTTTTTCTGACTGAAAAGTAATAACTACCACTGTCCAGCATAACACTGACAGTGCCAGGAAGTTATGGATTAGGGGCTGGTTAGAAATTTTTTTTTTCTGATTCTGGTTAATTCTTGTTATCATACAAAACACAGAAGGTCCTTGCAAAGAATATATCATCTGCCTTATGAAGCAGAGATAGTCTCACTGACCAAGTTACAGATTTAACTGGTCTATAGCCATTCAATTTGCAGTTTCCATCACACATTCTGTAATTCTGCCTTAGTCTGACTCATGGCCTGAAACGAGAGGAAACCACCACTGTCTGGCCAAACTGTGTGATCTTGCAGTATGAGTACTGTGTATTCCTATGCCTCATGATTCCCACAATCCAGTCCTAGCCTTCCAGCCCACCAGGGAATGAAAGCAAGAATGTGCAATCTTCAGCTTTTTAGACCATCTCCCTGCCTCCTGGTAAGTGAAATGAAGGCTCACACACAGTGAGTAGGGCAGAGGATTGGAGCATACATTTGCTAGTGAGAGTTCTGTGATACAGGGTAAGAAGAAAAAAAATGAGGGGTCACTTGGATGTTTTGTAGATTATTTATAACAGAGCCAGATATTGTGACAGTATTCAAAGCTGTGGTGGGACTTGGAGAGGAGATATGGCCACAGAGTTGGTTAACATACTAGTTTCCCACTCAGCTGAGATCTAAGCAAGGAAATGACAGAAATAAAAGGTAAAGAGAAGCGGTGAGTGGTGATGAAAGCAAAATACTGGGGATTTGAAACTGTGAGAGGTAGTGCAGGGAATGGGGTAAAGCTGTCTGGAGATTGGTTTTCAAGACTTCTGATCAGGCGTTCACTCAAAAGGCCCTGGGTAAAGAAGGTGGTTTCTTATCTCAGGATACTACACAAAATTGACATATTAATACTTCATGCATCAGCCAGCAGTATGACAACAAAACACCTAGGCCGATGCAGAGGTTGGTTCTGCCGGGATAGAAATAATGGGAAGAGCTTGGCCAGTCAGATCTGTGCAAACTCTTTGGCTGTGCAGGGATTAGGCTTGCTAATTTTTGGCCTGACATGAACTCCCCATGTCATGTCATTTGAGTAGCGTGGAATACAAAGATCTATAACTCAGTCAAAGGATTCTGTACTCCATGTTGTCTGAAGAAAGAGTCTCATGGCAGCATAATTTTCCTCCTTTCCACACTTACTTTCTTTTGGAATCCAGAACTGATATGCTTTCAAAAGTACATTTGGTAAGGGATTATACAGATGAGGTGGTCAGTGTGCAGAAAAGAGGCAGTTCATAGGCTTGTCAGACAAATCTGTAACCTGAACACAGCACAAAAGGAGAATCATAGAATGGTTTGAGTTGGGATGGACCCTAAAGATCATCTAATTTTAACCCCCCTGCCATGGGCAAGGACACTTACAACTAGATCAGGCTGCTCAAGGCCCCATCTAACCTGGCTTTGAACACCTCCAGAGAGGTGACATCCACAGCTTCCCTGGGCAACCTGTGCCAGTGCCTCACCACTCTCAGGGTGAAGAATTTCCTTCTAATGTCTAGTCTAAATCTTCCCTTCTCAGATTTAAAGCCATTTCCCATAGTCCTATCACTACATGCCTTTGTCCCTCCCCAGCTTTCTTGTAGGCCTTTTTTAGGTACTGGAAGGTTACTATAAAGTCTCCTCAGAGACTTTTTCAGTGCTGAACAACCCAAACTCTCTCAGTCTGTCCTCATATGGGAGGTGCTCCAGCCCTCTGATCATCTTTGTAGCCTCCTCTGGACCCATTCCAACAATTCCATATCCTTACGTTGAGGATTCCAGAACTGAACACAATACTACAGATGAAGTCTCACAAGAGAGGAACAGAGGGGCAGAAACATCTCCGTGGACCTGCTGACTACACAGCTTTTGATGCAGCCCAGGATACGGTTGCCTTCTGTACTGTGAGCACACATTACCAGCTCGTGTCAAGCTTCTCATCAAGCAGCACCCTCAAGTCCTTCTCTGCAGGGCTGCTCTCAATCACATAAGCCCTTATCCTGTATTGAAACTGTGGATTGCCCCAACCCAGATGTAGGACCTTGCACTTGGCCTTGTTGAACCTCGTGAGGTTCTCACAGGCCCACTTCTCCAGCCTGTCCAGGTCTCTCTGCATGACATCCCATCCTTGCAGTGTGGCAATGTACCACTCAGCTTGGTGTCATCTGGCAGACTTGCTGAGGGTGCACTCGATCTCGCTGTCTGTATCAATGATGAAGATATTAAACAGCACTGGTCCTAGTACAGACCCCTGAGGGTCTGATATGATAGCAAGGTTGCTTGTCTGGACAGAGGGAGAAGGCAGAACATCTAAAACAGAAGGAAAAGAGGCAAAATGCTTGTAATGTTGAGTTTGAGCTGATGGTCCAGGTGATATTCACAAGCACCATCCTTTTTTCTTCAAAACAGCTACAGAATAACAATATTTGCATGGGGGTTACATTCAGTTAGGCTACTGAAATAAATGTCTTGTAGATAAACAAAAAGGGCTTCAAGTTACAGTGCAAGCATGTTTAGTCACTCCAAAGGTACATGTGAGATTGCAGTGGTTTTAAACGTATTAGGAAGAGGTGATCTTGGGAAATAGCTATCTTCATCCAAGCAAGAAACAGGAGAAACACAAGAAATTGGAAAAAAATTACTAAGAACACATAAAGTATAGACTGAAATAGCATTGAGAAAATGATCATTTGTAAAATGTCCATATATTTTGTGCTGAAACCTGGTGATGCTAGAGGCAAAGGAATTTACTTCTTGTTGGCGTTCCTCCTGTAAGCACAAAATTAGATCTTCATACACTGTTTTTTGCAGCTCTCTACAGAGATCCCCTGCTCTTATCATGAACTTCTTTTCCAATAGAAACAGTCTGCAGGATCTCAAGCTTGGGATAACCACTTAGGCCAAGAAACAATAACACTAATAAATACCTTTTATATCCTTCAAAATGAGTCATGTTTTTCAAAAGGCAAGAGGGGTTTACTTATAATGGACAGGCTGTGATGATTCAGCAATTACGTTTTCAACAGACTGTTAAACTTCACTGAACTATAAGAATACATCTGTACTGATCTCATGAAAATATACAAAGGGAATTGTTTTTACATCACTAGAAGCAAATGCATTACTCAGAACCAGAAGTATAAAAGAGAGGCTGATGAACAACCAAGCCTCCCAGAAGTCAAGCCAAATAGATTTCTAACCCTCCCTGAAGTTATCTTTGCATTCCTTCCTGGAAGAACGTTTTCATGAGCAGTCATCTGTATTTCTTCTAAAGCCATGCATTCCCATTGAACAGCTCCGTCTCACTACTGCTGAATGCCAAAACCAAACTGATCGTCCATTCTATGCTTTCAGAAATACCTGAAATTGCATCAAATTTTAAAAATGTTTGAGATGACAAAATACCACATGATTAGTTCATCACAAGTGAGTTCTGGTCCATTAGAAAGTTTGTATGTAAAGGTTTTTAGGAAATCCTTGAAGAAAAATAACATCTACCTTTGTAGCACCTAGTGAAGGCTAGTCTGCTAAGCCAAGCTATTCCAAAAAGGTTTCTCCGTTTCTGGAGTCCAGTTGATTTCGAAAGGCTCACATAGATATTAATGTCTATGTATATAGTACAGGAATTTAAAAGTCTCTTTGTGGATACCGAGAACTTATTCCATCGACTCGAGAAAGAGCTGAGTAGGACTCATGCCTGTCTCTGTTTGAGACCGACCCAATCTCTGAGCCACCTCTGCTCACTTTGTATTCAGATGAAAATGATACTTCAAAATCTTTTGGCAATGCTTGCTGAATTTAACAGGTCTGCATAACCACCATTTTATAGCTTGAAAATCAGTAACAGTATATTATTTCTTTTAAGCAAATAAATACTTTACTTCTGAGACACAGGTCAAGGAAAACTTTAAACAGTGTGATATAAAAGCATTCTAAAAAACAGTTCCAGTGTTTATGGAACCCTATATAAGTGGCACTCAGTCAAGAATTTCCTAGAACTAGGAGGTCAGAGTTCAAAGACTTTAAGATTCAGATTTATTTCTGGCCTAACAAAATATGTAGTATTGACTTCTTGCTGCTTAAAGCAAAAGGCACCAAGCAGATTCCACTAAAACAAATGGAAAATGCAGCCTAAGCAGGGTAGTGCTACACAGACCAGCCAAGCTCCTGCACGTTTGCATTTACTCTGCTTTTCTTATCCCATAGGATGGAATACAACAAAATGTGCTTATATGTGTGTGCCCATGCAGAAGTCTATGTGAAAGTATATAAATATGTGCCTGCACAGTTATTCTTTACAATAAATAAATATAATACACTTTGCTCTATATATTAGCATTGAGGCTCTCGCTACCAGATCAGAATATCTCATGTGCATGATGAATTACTTAGAAAATGACAAAAAAGGGTAGCAGGAATCTTTGGCAAGTTGTGTAGTGCTGCTCACCATCAGCATGGAGAAGGTTAAAATTAGCGTCAGAATTTGCTTTTGTCATATTTTAAAAATAACTGACATTTGTCCTGGGAATGTACAACATCCAGCATGCATTAGAAAAACAATATCTTTCTGCATTTGAGCACACTGTAGCAAAACAAAAAAGGAAAGCTTTCAACAAGCTAAAAAAGCAAAATGGCAACATGATCTTGAGATGCATAAACAGGAAAATAACCTGCAGGGCACGAGAAATAACCTCTCTGCTTAGCTCTGCATCACTTAAGCTGCAACAAAAGCACCATGACTGATTTTAGGCATTGTATCTCAGAAAGGTTTTAGCGTGAGAGGACTAGAGGCAACATGGTAACAGTCTTCAAGATATAAAAGGCCATTGTAAAGAAGGGAATTATATTGTTTTCCATGTCTACTTTGCACAGAATAAGAAGTAAAAACTGGAACAAAATTTAAAATTTGACATTGAGGGGGTGAAATTTAACAGTGAATGTATGGAAAGAATGGAATAGATTGCTTGGAGACATTGGGAGTTGTCCCTTATCAAAGTTCTTTTGGGAGGACTAAGGTAAAAGTATATCAGGAATAACAGTACTATAATTTATCCCATTACAGAGAGGGAGAATGGACTGGGTAACTTCTGGAAGTTTCTAGCAGATCTACAGGCCCGTGATATGTTGAGGGGAGTGATAACATGTAAGACATGAACCCCTCTCATAAAATGTGAAATTTCCTGAGTGTACAGTGTCTGACTGGACAGATTCTGGTTCTCTTCACCTTCAGTTTGTATTAGTTTCCTTTCACTGTGAGCTTTTACACAGTTTAGGCATCAACATCAGTTAATCTCTTTTAGTTTAATCACTTAAATATGAAGTTTTCAAATAGATCTTTTGGATTTTTCTTGGAGACACAATAGATTACACTACTGAAATTTGCATATCTCAGTTTATATTTATATAATGTATTTATATATATTATAGAATCATAGAATCATAGAACAACCAGGCTGGAAGGGACCCATCGGATCCTCTTGTCCAACCATTCCTATCAAACACTAAACCAAGTCCCTCAAGACCTCATCCACCCGTGCCTTAAACACCTCCAGGGAACGTGAATCAACCACCTCCCTGGGCAGCCTATTCCAATGCCCAATGACCCTCTGTTTGAAAACCTTCCTCCTAATCTCCAGCCTAAACCTCCCCTGGCGGAGCTTGAGGCCGTTCCCTCTTATCCTGTCCCCTGTCACTTGGGAGACAATATTATAAATAAGTAAAAACTTTTATTGTGGAATAAATAACTGTGCTTGAAAATTTGTTCAGGAGTTACATTTATGGCTTAATGTCTTAATTACTATTAGATTTTTTTCCTACTGATTGTGCTACTACTTCACTTATTTGCAATATATGTCCAAATTGAGGACTACTAGGAGTTCTGTGCTTATCAAAATGACCCAGAGCCATTTCCTATTTCTTTCTCTGTTCTTTTCTTTAATCATTCATTAGGTTTTTCCTTCACCTCCAGACTTTATAAGTATGATCAATAAGGTGAACAACAACAAAAAGAGTTCAAGAATAGTACTCCCTTTCTGCAAAAATACCATTTTAAAGGAAACAATGATAACATAGAACTGCTGGAACCAGAACACAGTAAAACTGACTTTTTCTTGATCACAGATTTGCTTTTAAAATTATGGAATATTTCCAGTTGTGTGGGTGTATGAAAGAAAGCAGGAACTCTAAATACTAACTATACCAGCTTTAACTTCTCTTCCCACTCACAAAACACCACTTGCAAGCAGATAGGATATGAAAATAATAATACTGTTTAGATCTTCCTTACACATGTACAAATGCTGACGCTGAGAAAATTACAAACAAAAGTATGTGCTTAAAATGCTTCATAAGTTCAGTTCCAAAGCACAAAGTGTTTATCTGTACACATTATATTATCATGAACAGCTCTCCTGATGATCAGTAATCTCCGAAGAAAGCATGAAGAACCTTCGTGCAAATACACCACACAAGAAATAGCTACCTTTAACAAGTCCTTTTATTTTATTCATGCTAAACAAGGCAATTTTTCCACAGTGAAGACAATTTTGATTGTTTCTAATCACATTTTAAAATGTTTTATGCATTTTTGGTAATCCAGCCCAGATGACACACACAAGCTACAGGAAAGAGGAAAAGAAAGAAAGAAGGCAAGGCAGTTCCTGTCTGTTACAACAGCACAATACCCCACACAAGTGAAACACTGAACTGTTTTGAAAGCCAGGTGTTTTCTGTTGTTCTTCACAAGAAGCAGCAGCAAAAAATATTTATCTGCTTAACACAATCTATTTTTCCTATCTCCTCATTAAAACCAGGAACCTACATTAAGAGTCAACATATACATATATAAATAGTACTACTACCTTCCAGTTATATTCATATCTGTTTGGGTTTATGTATGTGATGCAGTACACCTAACTCAATCATCAGCAATGAGAACAGAATTTCTGGCCCTCCAGAGTTCTGGGGATCTAAAACTTCAAGCTGTACATGCAGACTCATGCTAATTTTTGGTCTAACAAGTAGAATGGGAAAGAAAACTAAACAAGCATCATGGCTAGAAAAAAGGTGCCATTATGTGCATAATGTAATACCGTCTGTAGGAGAATTCATATTAAAAAAGCAATAAATCTGGTCCGTTAATCCAGGCTCTGCAATTATCCTATACAGACTAGAATAACTTAACTCCTCAAATAGGTTTGAGAAAGGGAAGTATAATAACAGGTCATATTATTATTTTCTGGTTTTTAGTCTTTTGCTATCATTACACAAAGTTGGTACAGATTCTCCATAAAAGTAAGCTAGTGGTTTATTTATTGTGTGTAAGAAAGTAGCTATAGATGAACTTACTATAAGAATCTGAGGGAATCTTTGTGAACTATATGTTCACAAAACAGTATTACATCTAGCTAAAAATGCAAATCCACATTAGTTGGAAAATCCTATCATTACAGTGATTAAATCCAAGGCTTAGCTAAGTCTATATTTGAAATTAAATATTTCTGGATTTATTTAAAAGGCTGTGACCAAACTACTTAACAGCAAGAGCTTAGCACAAAAAGTGCTGCTACAGCAGCCTGTCACCCTTCAGCCAGCAGATTTATTTTTCACAAGACTCTAAAATGCTTTTTTCTCTTTATTGTGGATGTACAGTTGTAGCAGCTTATTTCACAGCAGCACTGCTGCTGCACCTTAAAGCATAAATTCAAACTCAAATTTTCAGAAGCTGAGCCAAAATTAACCTGATTTCCATATCTGGATACTTACCACTGTAACAGAGATAAAGAAAATGAAACAAATCACTATCAGAAAATTCTTGCTTCTCCTCTCTGCTACAAAAGGTCATGAGCTACTGTGCAGGAACTACCCACACCATTTAGTTCCATTTATTTCTTCCCCTCTTGTGTACTCCATGTAGATTGAACAACCCTTCCAGAATAGACCATGTTCCTCCAGAACTGCTGGAAGGGCACGGAACATACCAGCGTGCCGAAAGTAGTCTGGGTAGTAACCATTTTCATCTGTAGTCTATGAGATGACCCATGCGTGGCTGAATTAAAATACACACAGTCAATTCATTTCTTTCTAAGTCCTTGAATGCTACACAGTAAATAAATGGAAACTTGCCAGAAGGAATAACCTTTGTCAATAGTCTCAGAGGAAAATGCTAAAATAGCATGCATGAGTTAACCTGTTTAGTGATTCTTCTGGAGGAGAAGCATTACATTTGTCACTCTTCATCAAATCATTGCTTTGTCCAGCCCATCATTCAGCCTCTGACATTGGCAAGTGCCAGGTATTTCAGAGAAAATGCAAGGAACTAGGAAGACTAAAACAAGGCTGTTTTCGTATATCAATATTCTAATGGTTGCAACACTTCTTGCTTTACTCCAAGTTTCAGAATCAGTGAAAATCATACCACCTGACCTAGAAGAGATGTAATAAATACAGTAAGGCTAAGGAATTTTTCATATAACTGAACTCTCAGAAAAGATACTACAGGATTTGGAGAGATGATGCACATTGTCTTTATGCCTTTCTCCTACCAAATGTAATATTGACAAAAAGATTCTTGTCACAGGCTGCTGCCAATGAATAAAAGCCCTCTGAGGACAACAGGGATTCTGTGCAGAGGTTTTGAAAGATTTTGCTTTGCACTCTAGATGAATCTTCATCAACACATCTGCATCTCAATGAGAAACTAATCATCTGGAATTTAGGAAAAAAAATCTAAATGTATGTATTCCTTTTTAAATGACATTAAAATGACCATAGGAGTATGATAAAATGTTCTGAAGAGTGTTCACAGTCACCTGAAAAGTCTTATTACCAGGCAAATACTTATACCAAAAAATGAATCCCTTCAACAAGGTAATACACTTACTATACTTAAGAAAGAAGAATAGAGTGGGAAGTGGCAGCCAGGGAAAGATGATTTTATACATCTTGTAGGCAGTTAAAAATAACCACATCAGGACTTACTACAATATTGTCAGCATATATGCTAGTTGTGCGCAAGTTACATCTTGTTATTTCTCAACTGTCATTAGGTATAGAAGAGTTTTACATCTCTGTGTAGTCACATATAGCTAAAGATACCAAAGGAAACATAAAGTTCCTCTAGTCATGTATCCTAAATTCAAATGTTAAAAAATAAAAAGCTTGCCTGAAAATTCAACATTTGGTACCTTTCCAAGAAAAACTGTTTTCTAATAAAAAAAAAAAAATTAGAATTTCTAAGGGAAATGCTATATTAACCACACACGGTGCTTGTATCTGAAAATAATTTTATACAATGAATATCACCTAAACAATTAATAAGACTTAGCAAATCGGTCTGCTTCATAATTAATGATTTTCCTTCGGAGAAACAGTTTTCATCTTGAAAACAGATCCATGATACAAAAAGTAGATTATTGAAACCATCCTGGTTAAAACTGAAGTTGTTATAATTGTGTCTCTCTCTCCTATCTAATTTAATCTACCACTATCCAATTACTTTAAATAACAACAACTACCTTTTAAATAATCTCATGAAAAGCTAAACTCAGACTTATTGCCAACGATGACACGTTTCCATATGCATAGAAAGAAAATCTTAAATATCTGTGTAAATCCATTTGTACTGGTTGATTTGATAAGCATGTGCTTAATGCCAGTTTGGGGAGTATAATTCCCTGGGATGGCAATGCTTTTGCTAAAATATATGCATAAACACACATTCTTAAGTTTTTCGGTCCTGGGTAAATTCCTGTAAATGGTGAAATACAAAGAATAAAAGAACTTTCATTTAGTTTATGTGCAGAACAAAATTATCGTTCACAGAATCACAGAATTGTTGGGGTTGGAAAGACCTTTGGAGATTGTCTAGACCAATTTCCTTCTCAAAGCATGTTCTAGATGACTCATATAAAAATACCCCTTACTGATTCACACTTGTATGAATTTTCACTTTTTTCACCTGTTACAACAAAGACCTTGAATCAGCTTTGCATTCTCTTTCTATACAGTGGTGATCAGTGCCTTGGAAATCTTTTACAAAGCAAGTAGTTGGTTTCTTTGGACAAATCATCTATTGAACTAAACTAATCACATTCATGATGTAAAATCTAACTGGGATAAATTCTGTTGTGCTATTATTTGTATCTTTCAGCCTCTTCAGTCTAAATAATTCATTGTTTCTTATTTATACTTAAATTTTGCTCTGTAGTCTTTGTATAGAACCCATTAATAGCTTAGGGCACTATAATATAATACACATGCTATATATCTGTGATATTCTTTATGGTAATATAATAAGTAAATACCTTTCAACAAAGGAAGGTTCCAGTTTTTCCAGCCTCAGATAATAAATAATGCTTCCTGTTACTCGGCTGTTATTTTTGAGGTTCCTTCCTCAGACCTTAACACGGTGATGACGGGATACTTCACCCCCCCAAACAGAATGGCAGTAGGGAAGGTAGATTTCATTTGTTCTACTGACCAGACTGATTTTTTTGCAATTGTATGACCATTTCCTTTTATTGTAGTGGAATTCCTTAACTGAGCAAGATTAAAAGCAAACTGTCTATCTAACAAAGGATACTGAAGTAGAGGGAGTGGGAGGAACACCAGAAATATAGGGAGCATGGAGGAGGAGCAGAGAAATATCAAAAAGGATTGTGGAACACATTGTAGAAGAGGGTGAGAGATCATCAAATAGTTCTCTACAAATCTACTATATTAACCAATTTCTAGGGCAAAGAGTTAAGTGGTATTTCTAGTTCTATTTTGTTACTCAAAGAAACTTCCTATATCATTAGCCTCCTTCAAATACGATGTAAAATCATAGCAAGGATTGTTTTGTGCTTGTTTTTAGATAATTTAAGTAATTGCTCCGAGATGTATACATGACTAGTTCCTAAGTAATACAAACAGCAATACTTTTCTAAATATATGAAAAACTTTTATGGAAGCATCTAAACCACTAGACTTTATATCTAGCCTTCTTTGGAGGAAAGGATGAACTGGCTTGCCTTTGCTAGTCTGTTAGACATATTTAAAAGAAAGTCAAGAAAAGGAATGAGTCCGAATAGACGTCATGAAAACTAAGAAGATAAGAAAAGTTGAAGTTCTGAAAAGAACCCTTTCACCAAGCCCGCTAATAAAGACAGTCCAACTCTTCATTACCATGCTACTCATCCACCTCTGTTACACAGCACAAAAGGGAAAAAAGCAGTCTTTATAGTTGTACATGATTATATTTTCCTTTTGTATTGAGTTCAAAGACTTTTCTAAAAAAGCAAGAGTAGATTGCTCACAATGTAATGGGCCATTCCCAGGAAACGAAAAAAATGGCCTTAGCGTTTTATAATAATACAATAGGTTATGTATAAAACAGGTTTTAAAAAGTTAATGCATATTAGCTTCGAACAGCCATATTTTAACACTGTGCGACTGAAAGTTCCAGTAGAGCAGATGAATTGAACTACAGAAGAAAAAACCCGTTATGACAAAGGGATAAAGGTTTAACTAAAAGGACTCAAATCTGTATTTCAGGTGCTTCTTTACCTTCCATCAGGAAACGAGTTATTAGGAGTAATGAAATCAGAGATAGAAAATACAAAAACTTTTTAGATCCTTCTGTGCAAGGCGGTGACACTGGCCTTTACTTCTTCACTTTATAATGATTCCTTTGAGTTGTGGTTCTGAAAGAGCTGTGAAACATCTTCCTGTTAGTTCTTTTTCGTCTTTCCAAACACTGGCCAGGAATAACCCCATCCTATTCTTTTCTTGGGTTTTTGAAACACACATTGACTGTAATGACTATGAATTATCTGGTTAATGTGCTGGATTTATAAAAGTGTTAGAGCTCCTCTATGCTGCTATCAGGCGCCTCCGAGAAGGTGCAAGGCATGAGATGGACTCTTACCTTTTCTGTGCCTGCTTCTACTTTTGACCACTGCAAATATTTAACTTTTGAAAATTCTGTAAGTTAACTGGATTTTACGACAGTCTTACCACATCACTCTCTACCTGATGGACTACTGCATTTTCTTCACCAGAAGTACAAGTTATTCCTGGGGAGATTCCAATTGG
Organism: Coccyzus lansbergi; assembly: GCA_033558105.1. NCBI lineage: Eukaryota > Metazoa > Chordata > Aves > Cuculiformes > Coccyzidae > Coccyzus > Coccyzus lansbergi. Next base: position 552,090 of record JAUMJK010000983.1, read on the forward strand.
ACACAAGAGGAAATTTTTTCGCAAATAGAACAATCAGCATTGGAATAATCTCCCCAAGGAAGTGGTGGATTCCCTAACATCGGACACTTAATAGATTTGGCTGGACAGGGCACTGGGCCATCTTGCCTAGACGGTGTTTTTGCCGAGAGAGCTTGGACCAGATGATCCTTGAGGTCCCTTCCAAGCTGATATTCTGTGATTCTACATTCTGTGAAGTAGCGGTAGATTGTTAGCCAACATCACTTCTGACAGGGGCCTCCCTAAAGTCACCATCTTGTTAGTCAACTTCTAGATGATAATCTTTCTCAGGTTTATTTTCAAGTTTCAGAAAAAGGCTTCTACTGAATACCATTACAATCTGCATATGTAAAGGAAGCAACTGTGACATAGCTAGAGCCACTTTTTCTGAACTATACAGACTACCCTAAAACTACAAGTACTGAACCTGTAGAAATATTCAGGATGTGTAATTACACAAGCCAATTAATCAGCCTTGCAGTATCTGCATCTTCAGCACTCATCTTTGGCTTCTGATCCAGGAATGTAGCTGAATGCCTTAAATGCTGCATGATGGAAATAAACTGGTAGTACAGAATTATATATCCTTTCCATAACCTATTCAGTCTCCTAAACCAACACTGGAACAAAATCCAGATTTTGGAATGAAATGTCTTAAAAATCTACATCTTCTTACTTCAGAATCTCCTTCAAATAATTTTGGTCTGAGCAGAGCCATGACAACGAGAATCCAAAAGGAACCATTTCAGTGTTCAGAGAGGAACTTCTGTGGTAGAAGATTACAGGCTGTGGAATTTCTCATGACAAAGATTAGCAGCAGTCATATTAGAATTTTTTTGAAGACTTATTTGGCCAGCTCAACATCTACTACATAGAGGAAACTTCCAAAACTTAAACAAGAGATCTCCTCTAATGGTTCCTCTCATTCCCTCTAAAATCCAATTTTAAAAAATGCAAATAATCTGAAAAGAAGAGTTGCCCATAGTCTGCTATCAAGCATTGACTGGCCTCATCTTTTACAATGCCTATTCCTTTGCTGATGGCATCAACCAAATTAATTAGATACATAATACTATTTGGGTTTCCTGCCACGCTTTCCTTTTGACTGGTGATTTCTGAAAGAAAATTGACCTGTATACAGAATTGAGTCAGGTAAGGAAGCAGGACCGCATAGACTGGTGATCATAGAATAATAGAATAATCAGGTTGGAAGAGACCCACTGGATAATTGAGTCCAACCATTCCTATCAAACACTAAATCATGCCCCTTAGCACCTTGTGCACCCAAGCATGCCTTAAACACCTCCAGGGAAGGTGACTCAACCACCTCCAGCCTAAATCTCCCCTGTCAGAGCTTGAGGCCATTCCCTCTTGTCCTGCCCCCTGTCACTTGGGAGAACAGGTCAGCTTCCTCCTCTCTACAACCTCCCCTCAGGTAGTTATAGAGAGCAATGAGGTCTCTCTCCCCTCAGCATCCTCTTCTCCAGGCTAAACAACCCCAGCAATCTCAGCCATTCCTCATAAGGCCTGTTCTCCAGCCCCTTCACCAGCTTCGTTGCCCTTCTCTGGACTCACTCCAGAGTCTCAACATCTTTTTTGTGGTGAGGGGCTCAGAACTGAACACAGGATTCAAGGAGCGATCTCACCAGTGCTGAGTACAGAAGGAGAATAACCTCCCTGGACCTCCTGGTCAAACCATTTCTGATCCAAGCCAAGATGCCATTGGCCTTCTTGGCCACCTGGGCACACTGCTGGTTCATGTTCAGTCACTGTCAACCAACACCCCCAGGTCCCTCTCCTCCAGGCAGCTTTCTAGACAGACTTCTCCCAGTCTGTAGCACTGCATAGGGTTGTTGTGCCCCAAGTGCAGGACCCGGCATTTGGCCTTGTTAAACCTCCTGCCATTAGAGTCAGTCCAGCCTGTTTAGATTCCTTTGCAGAGATCCCTTTCCCTACCCTCCAGCAGATCTACACTTCCACCCAGCTTAGTGTTATCTGCAAACTTGCTAAGGGAGCACTCAATGCCTTCATCTTGGTCATTGATAAAGACATTGAACAGGGCTGGAGCCAGCACTGAGCCCTGGCCTGTAACTGGCCTCCAGCTGGAGTAAACTCCATTTACCACCACTCTCTGGGCCCGGCCATCCAACCAGTTTTCCACTCAGGAGAGTGTGCGCTTGTCCAGGTCAGAGACTGACAGTTTCTGAAGCAGAATGCTGTGAGAAACTGTGTCAAAGGCTTACTGAATGATGCTCTCAAGTGAAGAATATTACTAAGTCAAAGCCTTGAGTACTATCAAACTAGAAAATATCTATTTTCTGGTAGAAGGTTTTCAGGGTTTCTGCTCCATATCAACGGTTTGTAGGTGAGATTGTATTTGACCTTCATACCTATAATAGTTTCATTTATGCTATGGTACTTCCCCATAGTCCCAGTCTGGATTGAGACCGCTTTAGATCTACACCATCTGGCACTGTCTGCATCCATTGACGGATATGTCCTACTACCTTATATAGTAAAAAGCTTAAAAAACAAGGTACTTGAAGATAGAATTTTGTTTGTCTTTTTAGAAGTCTATTGTCAGACTGTGAATATACTACCAGAGTGAAAATGGCAAGAGTCCTGACCTTTCCCTGACTTTTCTGAATAGTTTAACGAATACAGTTTTTGTTTGAACTAATGGAGCACATGGAGAGAATGCTTTTATTCCTATGAATGAATGTGTTCGTGTGCAAATGAGCACAGTCACATGCAAATAGTATATTTGCACAAAAAGCACTTGCCCACCTGCCACAGGAGCCTTGGGTTTTCAACTTTCAGCCTCTGGGTGCTCAGAAGAAGAGAGTGAATAGGAGAGTAAGAATGTAGACAATATTTCAGAAGTTGAATGACCAGTCACTATGAACAGTGAGCAGGAAGGATAAAGGAAAACAAAGTGGTGGGTAATGAAGAAAAATGGAAATGTACAGAGAAGATTCTTACAACTGTTCAGATAGGGCAAGTAGAAACACCACCCCTTCCCAGAGCTGAAGCAAGAGCAAGCTGGATGCAAGTAAAGAAGAAAAAGTACTATAAATTAAATCAAGGCTTTTGACAAATTCCTGTTTGCCTTCTTATTTAGGAGCTAAATAAATCGCATGCAAGGATAAAATCTTCTCTGATATAATGGAATATTATCAAACCAAGATCCTATTGATGAAACCTACAGAGACTCTTCAAATACAAGAAAATTAGTTTTTCCCATTCCCATATTTCTGTTGTTTTCCTAATAGAAATAGTCAGCTTGTAAGAAATAAAAGTGCTGCTGCTTTCTAGACTTCCCTGTGCTGCTCAGGGCCACTGCTACGACGACAGCTTAGGGCACAAGGTTCTTTCACCAGGTCATTTGGCCTAGTAGTAACAAAAGTTTGTCAGTATTGAAAAAAAAACAAAAAACCAAACCCAGGGTAGTGTTATCATGCAGTTGAGGACCTGCATCCTTAAATCCCGTATTATCAGAAGCAGCAGGACTATCCAGCTCATGTCTTATCTGTTTCTCATTACACCTTATATGCAGCCAAGAAATTGGAGCATATATGCCAGAAGTCTATTGCAAAGAATAAACATGACACCAAAACCCCACTGCACTAGCAGGGGCTCTTCAATGCCGGCTGCTGACATACACATGCAGCAGGTGAACATACAGTGAAGCATCTAAGTCCTTTACAAAAGACTAAGCGAGTAGGCTGTCTGGATACAGAGCAACCTATCGAAGTATGGCTTGTAGGTGGCTGATGCATTGTATCTCACAGGAGGAGATCTGGAGGGCACGTAGCCCCCAGGGATTGTTTGGTTTATTTTCTTTTTCATTTAAAATGTGTGGTTACCTCATACTTTCTGCTACCTATTCTGCTTATAAACTTCTGCAGTGCCCCTCTCGCTGCTCTAATTTCCAACAAGCTGTCATGTTATCCTAACCCATAAACCTACCTCCTCCCTTAGTCATTGAGATGATTTGTGTGCATTTATATATGCAGAGCAGCAGCTGGCCCTAAGGCCATCCGGGGATGTGACCCATTTGCTTAATTTTCTTGAAAGTCCCCACCCTGCTAAAATAAAGTAGAGAACTCATGTGGGGCTTCACTTCTACAGCGTTTTTGTAATTTCCATGCCTGTTAAAATGGTTTCTAGGAAGCTATAGTTGACAAAAAATGTATGGAAAAAAACTGAAACGCCATTAAAATTTTAAGCATTTTGGACAGAAGACGTTCTTATATCTATGGGAACCACAGGTGCAAATTCAGGGAGGCCCCTCAGCCAAAATTGGGTTTATTCTCGCTGAAATCATAGTTGGCTTGCTACTAGAGGGTAGCTATCCCTACTTACACACTCCTCCTGCTCTTTCTTCACTTTCCACAAGCTCACCAGACAGCAAAGCCTGTATGATGTATATCATTTAATTTTGTGTTCACAAACCCTCAGCAACAAAATTTCATCTAATGCAAAACGTAGTCTTTGTAAATATTGCTTCAGGGTGTTTGTGGAAATCATTATAAAACTCCACAAGATGTTATTGTCCAGCAATGCAGCAAGAAAGGAAATAGCTTGGAAACATTTTAAATAGAAATCAGCTGTTGATGCCAAAAAGACAATACAATATGAATCTTCTCGGGTGGCTGGACTAGGTGATCTCCAGAGGTCCTTTCCTACCCCTACCATTCTGTAATTCTGTGTGTGTGATTCTTCAAACAGAAGTTGCTGGTGTAGCTTAGTATGGAGTTTAAATGTGAAATTTATGTGGTAAGAACAAAGAACACTCTCCAGAAAACAGATGTGATCATCACTTTGTAAGGTTTCCTGAATGTCCCTGAATGAGCTCAATGAAGGATGGTGTCCTGACACCTGTGAAAAATGCTACTTATGCTATTTCAAGAATGGGATGTAAAATTAGATTAAGAAATACAGAAGCCTCAGCCTTTGATCTCCAGCTGTTTGCAGATGCAAACTTAAAAGCTAGTCAGAATCAGAATCACCAGTTTATTGCTGGATAAGCTTATTTCACTTCTTTATAGTATTTCTGGCTATCCAGGTGTATATATCAATATGGAACACAAGAAAGATGCAGCAACTGAGACTGGTCCTGCTTATGTCATCCTGAAAATGTTAGTTATCTGACTGAAAAACAAGTATTGAATCACATCATATTTCCCTGTCACTCAGGTTTAAAAAAAAATAATTGAGGCAATTTTAAATCTATACCTTAAAAAGTTATTTATATAATTCTATAGAATTTGAAAGCACAAGTAAGGTGAAAGGTAACCTTTGTTCTGATTGACCAGAAATTCCATATCAATCACATGAAGTTGTTAAGCATTTTTGCAGTACTATTTTCAACAATGCTTAACTATTGACTAATGAGATAGACTAATTCAATATAGAGTATGTTCTCTAACAGAGATTCATCTGGTTTTTTCTTATACAAATAATTCTCAGAGTGGTATCTTTGTGGTCATCTTATGTGTCCACTTCAGGGGTCACCAACAGCTGTGCTGCAAACTAAAGATGCAGGCAGAGAAGCTGGGGTATCCCAAAAGATGTAAGAGGAGTTGAGTCAGATGCTAAAAGGTGGTAATCAAAACAGTCCCTTCACTGCAGGCTAGATTACTGCCAAAGAACAGATTTTTCCAATAATGTCAGTAAAGAAACCATTACATGCCTATACTCATATACAGATAAGAACAATTTTAATGTTAAGATGACACATAAGGCATGATTACAATAACTATGCAATGGAAGCTAAAGTAGAAAAAATCAACTGTTCACGTTGTGTAAAGATTGCAGACACCAAAAATTTTTTTTTTAAAATGAGAGTATGCACATGAAAAATACATTCTTGACCAGAATGAATAGAGTTACACGGGATTATTGATGATATGTTGATGTTCTTGGTATTGATAGGAGAGTCACAGAAACCAACCTGCACCGTTGTTGTCCCAGATATTCTCTACACGTGAGAATCAGCAGTACAGAAGTAACCAGAAAGTGGTTATTTAATGAATACTATCTTTTTAAAAAATTCTGGTGTATTCTAGTAATGGTTATTGTCATCTTTCTGTCACATGTTAAAATTCAGCCCAAAAGAGTAGCAACCATTAGATATCCAGATTAAATTCTTCTAGAGTCCTGTGTACACAGACAATGACTTTAGTCCTTTTTCTATATTTTTCTTAGAAAGAACAAAGTAGTAGTGGTTTGATTAGGGCACACAAGCAGCCCTCCTAAGGTGGCATGGAAGGCAGGCTTGCTGTTGTGACTGAATCTCAGTAGCTTGTTTTTAGTAATAAACATCGACTGAAATGCAAGAGGGATATGTTTGCAGGACACTAGCAGCTTCCTGTTACAGCTGCAAGATATTTCCAAAATTTAAGAAGAAATATTTCTAAACAGTGTTTGAAACAAGTTCAGGAGTGTTTGGTCACTGGTCAACTTTTTGGCACATTCCTAGATTTTAGCACATTATCTTGAAAGTTTGACTCCATGAGTAGGGACTGCCTGGGTAACTGAGTCAAAATGAGAAGCTGGCTGTAACGCAGAAAGGAGATTCAGGCAATGAAAGCAGTCTTGTTGCATTGTATGAACACATTTCCCACTGGACATATCACAGTTTGAAGGTTTCCTTTGTGACCAAAACAAATAAAAGCTTGTGGGGCTTTCTGAGTGCTTACGCACCACAAGAGCTGGAAATCATGAGATGATTTTCTCTCCTCCATTTCTAGCTCTGTATGGGAAATAAAGGGAAAGAAATCTTGGAAGATTTACTGAATGCTTTAGAGTTTCTCTTCTCCTGAAGTGATCATTGCGGGATTTCGCTACCTGCTGCTAGAAGTATTTTCCGACAGGTTTTCCTCCTTAACACACATTGTGAACTTCAACAGTGCCTCAATCAGGCATTTAATTTCCCTTCCCCCCCCGAAACTGCAATAGGTCTCTCCCTACACAAAGCGCCTCACTAGAAAATGCACTACAGCTTGTAAATAAACCCACAAGACTTTACTATGTTAGCTTTTATAAAAATCTGATTTTAAACACCTCCAAGTTTTAAAACGTCAGCAGCTGTTAGAAGCATTGCCTGTTTGCTGGCCAGTTGCCTTCTGCTCTAAGCAGAGCTGAGAGCTGCACATCCCATTGTTGTGGCCAGTGCTTACACTGGCTTGCTCCAAACATCTCCTGCTCAATTTCCAGCTATGACACTTTATTAAACCATGCAGTTACCACCATAATCCCACATTAGGGCCTGAGGAGCCTAGCTCTGATAGTAGTGTGTATTTTCAGCTCAAAGCCTGTAGCCAGGAGATTATTAAATCTCTTAGCTGTGTGAAAATTTTCCCATACCAGATTCAAACCAATGAGAAGGCATACAGCTCCCCCAGCCCCATCTTTAGGCCACAGTCAAGTAATTTACTCCACATTTTCAGACTGTTTCAGGTAGTTCCTTAGATAGGTGAAATTCATTAAATATTTTCAAATTTTGATTCATGAATTTTTAGAAGTGGTGTCTGAGTGCTTTAAGAGACAGATTCAAGGTGAGATTCAGCAGCAGTGTAGAGGAAGCAAATGAAGCAAACTGCTGTCCCATCCCATGGGCTGACTGTAATACAGCATGATGGGGAGACAGGTGCCACAGTCCCTCGGGACTCCCATTAATCCTGTACCAAAATTTTGCCATCAAATCACTTTTGAAGATTCTGATGAGAAGGCTGATTCACTACATATATTTTTTAATATTACAAAACTTAGTGTCTTCCATAAATGTCATTCATTTTCAGGCTATTTTACAAGGCAAGTGTGAAACAAATTAGACATTATGACTTGCCAGACTAAAAATCCAAGAACTATTTGATTTCAGCAACATGCAGATGAAATTTGGTAAACCTTTGCAGTTCCTATTTAGTTGGCAAAAATTGAGGTGTAGTTTCTGATGATGACATTGCTGACTGAGGTCCTTTCAGCTGTTTGGCCTGTACCAGAGTCCCATTATTTTGCTTTTATGATGCCAGTGACAATAGTGATAATTCTTACAACACAAATATTAGCTAACACAGAGTAATCTTGAGTTTGTCTTGTGGCTGTGCCTCTAGAAATATTTTCTACAATTACTCATGTAGCTGGGGCATCATATTTTATGGGTTTGGGAATTATGTGTTATTTTGGAGAAGCCAGACAGGCCTTTTGAATAAGCTGCTTTAGTGTCTTTCTTGGTAGATGGCAATAGTGGCTTAATGATTAAATGCAGAAGACGGCAAAAATAACAGGTCAATACTAATTATGAAATTGTTTGGTTGTTCTAGAATAATGGTGGCACAGAGCTTTTGCAAGAGGAAATTGTCCTGCTTTGCTAGTGGATTCAGATGACAAGCTCCAAATTTGCTTGCTTGATTGGGCTGGCATTCTTCCCTCAAAGACCAGGAAAAGCTCCCATAAGCTTTCACTGGCCTAAATCAGAAACATCTGTTAAAAGCATGAGTCACTCACTCATGGGTCGAGATCAACAGTCAGAAACCTGCACAAGGGCAGATTTTCCCCCTAAGATGACAAAGTCAGTCACATGCCATCATTACTCTACGTGTTAGTTTATGCATATATTTCATTATGAGTTGCTAACTCAGCCCAAGCCTGCACTTTTCATTGAGCTTCCTTACTGATGATGTAAAACTGAAATGAAACATCCTACACATTTCTGTGTTCCTTCAAACCAGTGCTTTGTTACTCTTAACAAGAACATCCAAATGCATTAGAAGTTGCAGAGAGTTATGGAAAAAAAATCTTACAGTCCTTCAGAGTAGCTAAAATACAGTGGAAACATAAGCTTAAACATTAATCTCTTTTCCATCTCAGGCTCTTCTGGTGCAGATACAGAGATTTGGTACAGAGCGTTCTGTAAAACCACTTCTAGCTGATGCACACTACAGACTTACAAGATCCACATCATTGCTGGTTTTAACAAAACAAACAAGGCCTCATCTACAAGTATGAGCTATACCCCATTGAAAAGACGCACAATTATAGAGGACTATTGAGCACGTAACTATGAAATGTTCGTGTTAGGGTATGTTTGGCCAGCTGTGCTAATTGTATCTAAACACCTACATCCACACTCCTCCTAGCACATCTCCATCTCCCCATTTGCCTCTTTACCTCTAATAGATTCTGGCATATTCTCCAATCCCACTATTTCTATTCCTGACATCCCTTTGCCAAATTGTAGAGGCAGCTTAGGGAAAAGGAAAAATAAAACAAAGCAACCATCATCTTCAGCTGAAACTCACCCACCTGCATGGCTGCCTGCCAACATGTCAACCAATGCCAGGTTGTGCCAGGAGCTACTACAGCAGTTGGAAGCTTGAAGGAAAGGAGAAAAAATATACAACAGGCACAGAAGTAAATATTAGTGGCTTCAAAAAGAACAGCCATCTGTTTTCCTTACTCCCTAGCAGCAGCAGAAGCTCCCTGGAGCGAGGATGGAGATTTGGCAGGTTTCTGTAACCTTGTTGAGCTTTTATTATTCCTACCAGCATCACCTGCTGCTTCTCTCCACATTCTCAGAACAATTATACTTTAATTTTTTTTTTCCTGCAGCAGCAGTGAGTACACAGCTTTATACTCATGGGCACTTCAATCACCAACACCTTGTCAAAAACCAGAAAAGTTCAACTACTGCTTAAGCATGACATAAATTTGGAATTAATATGAATTGGCTGCCATGCTGCATCCAAATCATAGAAAAAGAGGGTCTAAATCATAGCTGAGGCAGAGATAAAGAACTGAGTTCAGGTCTGTGGTAGCATGATCTGACCTATGTCACCCAAGATGTCAAGAAAAATTGTGTTCTATTTTCCCACTGTCACTGCCATTCAAATTTTTATTTGCATATTGCTGCTTTCCATGCAGAAGGTTGCCAAGAAAACAGAATATGAAACCTCTCACTGAAATGCAACAAAGAGAATTCAGGGGCTGTATTTACAAACAGATTTGAACTGATTCAGTGTGTTTCATTGCCATAAAAATCAGAGTACAAATGTGTCCAGTGTTTAAGTTCATCATTAATATTTCTCCTCATGGTGTGCTATAGATCAAATTTTAAGGAAAGTAGCAAGTACTAGAAAAAATGTAGCAGGTAAAAGAACATACATAAGACACATTAAAAAAAAACAGCTACTCACAACCAGTCTTCCCTTGGAGTAGCAGCTTTTTAGTATAGTTCTTTAAGGCTGTTTCTGTTCTCAGTTATCACAGTTTTAATGTAACTTACAATCACTTCCTAGAGACTCAGTTATCCAGATTTTACAAAGTGTTATCTGCTTTAGGGAAAACTGGAGTGCTGCATGCAGTAATCTGTTGTGCAAGAGCAGCTGGTGTAGCTTACATAAAGTGGCAAATAGCCCAATGCAACAAAATGTAAGCGTGTTCACAACAAGAGCAATTATTGGCATAGAACAGATGCCAGAATGTGTTTCTATTTGGATCACAAATAAAATGATCTGTTTATCTTCTATCATAACGAAGACAAAACAACAGGATGCCATTTCCATAAATTTAGGGGTAACAGATTCTCCTTGAAATCTTATTTTATTGTACATATATTTAGCGCTCCCAGGTACAAGGTCTGAGTAATCACACAGGTCTAAGCCAGTTGAAATCCCTTTAGTTAATTTATCTATCACCTTATCAGCTTAATTGTGGGTTTGGAGAGGGTTGTTTGTTTTTTGTAGGGTGGGGTTTTTATTTTGTTTTGGGTTTCTACATAAAAGCAGGACTAACTAAATGGAACATGGAATCAGTGAGTATTTGTATCCTTGGGCTTGGGGGGAGAGGAGAAAGAAGGAGAATTGTCAATTCAAATTGCCTCAGATCAGATGATTCTTTTTTTTCTTATTAGCTAGTCTTTGGATCATAGATTACTGAATGTTCTGCTCATGTATTACCAAAAGCGCATTGGAAGAAGGCTTGAACTAGGCTGTATCCCAGCTGCAATATGCATTGTGCAAACATACAGTAGCTGACAGTACAACAAAGATGTAGGATGAGGGGGAAGATGTGATCTGCTTAAGACTTCTGGAGCTACTGAAATATAGACTAAAAGCAGTAGTAGTGTTCTCCATCACACTGGGATCCATTTTGTTTATGGACTTCGTGGCAATCTTGTCACTGACTGCAGCGGGTGCACTTTCAGGCCCTGTATTTTCCATAAGCCTCCAAAAGAAAGATGATCTTAAGAAAACTCTACGTGCTGTCAGAAGGGTTCAGAAGTCTCTTCTCTTGAGAAGGCATTTACAAATTCCCCTTAAGGCTATATTTTCTTTCTCTGTTTTTCTTTTTTAAAGGAACATTCACTCACTTTTCTTCTGCAAGATGATCTGGTCCCAATTTTCTACAAAAGGGTATTGCCAGAAATGCTTGGTGTTTCAAAGAATTAGTGCCTTAGAAATACTTGTTTCCTTATCATTTGAAACAACACAAACTATTTTATGTGTGAAGAGTACTCAGAGGAAGAAACTCACTCTGCTAAGAAACAATTATTTATTATTCTGTAGGAACACCTGCAGAGCACATCTGAGTCTATCAGAGACCAAGGACAGAAAGTTGTACTTTAAACATGGACCGCTGCAAACAAAAAAATCTGAGGGAAACACCCATTTAGCGTGAACTTTATGGTCTGGATTATGCTTTAGAGGCTTAGCCCTTTCTCAGTTGGCAGGTGGAATGAGGAGTTGTTCTGCTGGTTTTTTAGCATTTTAGCGCAACTGGAGCAACCACTACCTGCTGAGTTCAGCTGGTGCAGCTGGGACTTGGAATCGCGAGCAGACCTAGCACATCCTGCTGCAAACAAATTGGACTTGGGACCTCATACCTGTCACACTCAGCAGGCTCAGAGCTTTTCATACTGCCTCTTATGTCATTTATCTAATGTGAATATGACCCTGCTTGGGAAGATCATCACTTTCAGGAGAGGCCTCGCTCCCTGGGAGAAGAAAAACTGAAGGAAATATTCCTTTAGTTCTCTATCCTGAAACATAAAGACTGCTAATAGAGCTCCCAGCTGCTATGATTGTTTGCATGATATAAACACCTGCCTACTGCAATGACACAAGCAAAGTGATAGACATTTGACCACTACAAATAAAAATTACTTTTCAGCACTACAGAACCAGGCCAGTTAGAAACAAGTAAGCTATAGCTAAAAGATAGGATAATCCCGTTCTGGTGTGGCAGCCATCCAAGCCTCTGGATGCATATATGTTTTTTAAATAGTCACTTTAGCTCTGCATTAAAGGTTTGTTCGAAGCCAAGAATTCATTGACCTAAGACAACTGCATTCCTTTGGGTTAATATTTCACTTGACAGGAATCCTTTCTGGCTGCAGATCGACTATGCAAACAGGTTTGTATCCCATTGTTTCTAGGAACAAAAGTTTTTCAAACCCTTCTCAACCACATCTGAATAAAATCATATAATGCCCCACTGTCTTCCTTCTATTTAAATCCATAACCCTCGGTGTACTCTTTTCTCTAAAAATAACATGTTTCTTTATGTTAGTTATGTATTATTTAAGTACAGTATATTATTATTATTAATAACATATTAATAACATATCATAAAAACATGATTTCAGAGCTCACATATAAAAAGCCATTAGAATTATTTAATCTCAAGGGGACACTCAGGACAACAAATCCCTTTCTTTACCATTTGGGACTACCCAGCCTCACCGGGTCTAATCTCACATCAGGAAATGTGTCTTCCTGCTGCGTCTATTATTATTCTCTAGCCTGAGTAACATAGAAGACATAGCATACAACAAAAATATAACATTACCTAATCTTCTGTCCCTGTCCTACAATACACTGGTCACTAACAGAAGAGCTGTGCCCTTTTCCTGAAAGCTTCTCTGCCAATAACTGCTGCTTATGTCATACCTGACACATTGTGGGCAACAGAACAGCTTAGCTTTTGTGCTCCTACTTTCACGTTTTACTTTTATCTCCTTGGAGCTTGTTACAAGGAAATGCACCAGAAATTTGGGAAGGAAGCTGGAAACAGGAAGACTGGGGGGAAAAACACCCTCCAATTGAGTCAGAAAAGCTAGTAATTGAGACAGAAAAGTAAGATGAAAGAGATAAGCGAATCACAGGGGAATTATAAACTGGATGTTGACAACAGAGTTTGCTTTTAATCATTTTGTAAAATGCTTACTTCTTTTTGAGTGTTTTGAGTCTCCTAACAGCAAATCTCTACTGAAAAATGTGCATGGTGAAAATAAACTGCTTCAACATCTTTCTGGCCAATTACATTTCACTTACAAAATCTCAGTCCAACTCTTTATGCAGAATAGAGAAACTATTACTCATAGGCTTCCAAAAAGTGCATCAGCCATTACCCAACAGCAACTCTGCTAAAAACACTACTCAGAGTATCATTCTACATCACTTACGAAGTCACTGATCATAAATACTTCTGATATACAATAATATGTCAGAAAAGTTTTCAGATGTTAACTACTTATAGGACTAACCTCTTCAAAACATGCCTAATTAGCTCTTTTCTGGAAAAAATCAGCAATGGCATTAAGAAGAGAGTCCTGAATCCTTACCCTCATAAATACAAGCAGGAGTTCCCAGTCCGTGCTTTACCAGTAATATCAATACAGCTTTCACCTTGTGCCCTTCTTGGCCTTCTCAAATGCAGGCAGGTGATAACTCAGAGCATATTGCTTATTTCCTCCTCTACCTGTTTCCTGAGGAAGACACAGCTCTCCATGGCACAATGTAAATCATCTCATGATTAAAACCAGTCCTCCAGCCCAGTAATAATGGCATGTATGCTATGTTAGGGAAATTTGTAAGCATTGTGGGTTACTCAGCGAGACTGCTTGCTTGTTACTGGGCTTGTACCCACCATATGACAGTGAAATTTTATCAAATTTCAGATATGTCCAATCCCTTGGAGAGAAGGCATGTCCTGTGATCCTCAGTTGCCTCTGTAGGAAGCTCTGTGGCTTCTTCTATCTGAAATGTTGGACATCACTAGGACTGTAGGGACAAATGAACTTCTGTTTAGAAGTTTAGAATTCATGCCTTAGTTTCAGTTGCTATGTCTGCATCAGAGTTCACCTTTCATATTTGCTAATTTCTAGTAATGGATGATGACTGGAAGCACAGGTAGCCACAGGCTTTGGTTACCAGTTCACTAATCACTGTAGCCATGAAATATGTATCTTTCATTTCTCCTGTATCTACAATTTCCTATTTGAGCAGTAGGCTGAAGATCTTTATACTAAAATTTCTGTGCCCTCCATCATTTTTTAACAGATTGTGATCGAGTTCATTACTTACTCCATCTTTTAAGAGCTAAATAAAATGAAATTAATTGATTATTTTTGCTACTGTTTTCCAGCCCTTAAATTAGTCTTTTACTTTGTGTCCGTACAACTTCCAGTAGGTCTCTAAGTCTTTTGATCTCCCTACTGTAAAGTGAATGAAGGAAGAGTATCTGAGATGTCCTGAGCATTTGCAATACCCTGATATGACCAAAAGCAGGCATATTTCTGTTGTGAGTGCCTTTTGTCATGAGGCATCTTGATTAATAAAATAAAATAACAAAGGAGAAGTCTAGAAGACAAATATCATAAGGACTACCACAGTACCAAAGATAATTTTTAGCATGTCATTGTGAGCACAACATAAAGGTACTGGGAAAGGGAAGTAAGATTAAGGGACAGAAGGTCTTTCTCTCTTGCTTCTCCCTCTTACTGGTCTAAGCACTCATAGCAGACAGATTTTTTTATGGTTTTTTTTTCCTATATAAAATATTGAAATTGAAAACTGCGTTGACAGCAATTCCCGTAGTATGCAGCTTCCAGGATAATGGGCTGAACATTTTCCTCCTTTGTTTATTTAATGAGAATACTTATCTTTCATTTTCCATACTGAAGCAGGTGTTGGGTTAATCTTTCAACTCCTGCGGAGGACACAACAGCAGGACAGTAATGGAGTTACTATGAGGTGGCAGCATCATTCACCCATTACTATGTCTCATTCTTCAGTTATTACAATGTAGTCATAGAATACCCCTCAAAGTTAGAGATATAGTTGCAGACAAAGGTCAAAGGGAGATAATTTACAATCCAGCAGTTTATTTGTTCCTTCTAGTTATGAGAGAAAAAAAAATGCTCACACTTCTCCTACGTTCTTCAGCAACAACATTGAACGAGCACCAACAGACCTCAGCTTATATAGGGAACTTATGACCCTCCAAGTCCTGCCAGATTCGTATGTGCGTTAAATTAAAGCTTTATGAGTCGATCCAAAGCCAGATGAAACTACTTATTTCTGTTGATTTCATTCAATTGGGAAATAAGACTTACCTCAAGAGAGCTCTAAATCATTAAGATGACATTAGCTACTACTTCTCTTTTTTCACCTTAGTATTGTGTTGGGAAAAGTGCTCAGTCTCTTAAACAATGACATCACGTTTATTCAAACCAAGGAACAGGCCTTGTACTAATTGGAAATACTAGGGAAAGGTGCATCTCCTGTTCTGTATAAAATACAGAACAGTGGTAATTAGTGCCCTAAGTGGATATTGTCTTAACAAAATTTAAGATCAAAGTCCATCAGGATAGAAAATATAGATGGACAATGACCACACTTAATAAAGATATTTTTTTTTGGTTGTTTAAAGCATGCTATGCAAGTCCAGGATCTAGAACATGTACAATTTACAATCATCATCATCTTGAAATACATAAATGCAAGTCACTCTAGGCCGTGGCCATACTGACGCATGTTCAAGGGCATTCTCCCAAGCATGCCGCAATGACCCCTTCAAGTGGCAGCTGGAGTGCATAAATAGGCTTTGCTCGGGGCAGAACAGATTGATGAGCTGCTGCTCTACCTATGGACCTTCCTGCAAAAGGGGGCAACCGCAAAATCTTTATCCATTCTCGTTACAGGCAATCATTTCCACACTTTTGTACAAATGAAAGCCAAAGGTTTATGATTCAGTAAGGGGTGGAAGAATGATTCCATAATTCCTAACTATGTTATTATTTTGCTAGTCTTTGAACTTCTGCAAATAAATTGGACTCCAGGAATATTTCTAGGAAACAGAAATACATTATGTTCTAAATACCTTTTCAGGTGTTTGGATGTGGAGAGAGTATTTGAATAATACTGTTTAACAACTCTAGTGTTTTCAGCCACGTCTACACAAAGTGATCTAGTTGAAAACAAATGGAAATAAGCAGAGTTAAAGCACATCTACTGTGAGCCGTGGTGTGTTTATGCTATCCTCACACATACCAAACAAGCAAGTTTACCTGCTTTTTTATTTGCTGTTTACCCTTTTGCAGCATGTACTCTACAACTCCTTAACATGTATTGGCATGTCTGACCCCTATGTGAAAGACGAAAAGGATTCTTTGCTTCACTCGATGTGTGCCAGGCATTAGACACACACAAAGCAAAGCAGTAAGTTATTCTTCTGATTTGGTAATGCTACCTCCTGACTTGAGAATACTTCTGCTCCTTTTCTACTTGTTTTACAAAGGAAAAGAAAGTAAACAGAGAAAGGAACAATGAACAGAGATCTGTATGTACATGGCTTTGTTTGGCTTCAAACAAGATATTTTTTTTCTTAAGAATTAGGATATGAAGTGCGGAACAAAGGACCACACAAATAAGGTGGAAAGAGCAATACCCAATTTTCTCCTGGCCTAACTCTCTAAAGCAGACAGTACCTTCCATTTGCAAATTCCCGGTCCAGTCGAAGTGGAAATTTTAGTTACAGTTATTTTGTTTCATAGTGGCCAGTCTGAAACACCTGCCACCAGATTGACAGAAATATTCACAACTGGAATGAAATTAAATTTGTTCAAGCAGATATAGTACTACAGAGCACTTCATCACTTGAAGGAACACAGTCAGATGACAAAATCTTCATGTAGTGACTCAAAAGTGGCACTTGAATAACTCATTTTTGCAACCCAAATATACTTCTCTAATGGACACTTCTAAAATATATTTTCCCTTTGAACTGGTTTGTTTGACCTTACTGCAAGCTTGCTGAGTCAGAACAGTGGGTGACTCCCAAGTGAGTACATCTGCATGGCCAATTAACCCCACACGCCTGAGCCAGGCTCTGCACGTGGAGATCCACCTGGGGTGAAAACAGGCAATCACAAAACCCCAGACATTACTGAAAGGAGGTGAAGCCAGAGATGGGGCTGAAACAAGCTTCTAAAAACTGTTTGAGTGGATGAAAGAGCAAACATTATAAAAAGCTAAGCTTTTTAGATTGTCAGGGTTGAGAAAGCTGCTTGAAAGGGTTAAAAACTGAAATTGCAGTAACTTAATTTTACAAATAAAAGTCTACTAACCTAAGTTGCAAAGGAGCTAGTTGAAAATAATAAATAAAGGATAAATACATATGTAAAAAAGGTAATGGGAAATGTTTACTGTGTGAGTCAGTCAAATTTTGCTGTTGCACATAGAAGTACAAGCTCATATTAACTTCATAAAAGACACTATTCATTTATGAAACATGTTTTATTTGTTGTTCATTTACTAAAGCTGCCTCAGGATTTTTTGCAAATACAAATAAACTGTCCTGGTTTACTAACATAATGTGGAAAGTAGGTAAACCTTTAAATGAAAGCTTTAAAAGGCTGAAAAAACAATACTTTAAATATAAATTAACTCAGGTTAGAGGGAGCTGATGTTTCAATGTCAGGAATTCAGTGTGAGAAAAAAAGTGTTTTCATATATTACTGGAAGAACACCTCAGCTACAGAAATGGTGCTGTTTGTTTAATTTTCTAAAGAAGAGCTAGAAACCTCCTAAGGAGAAAAAAAACAAACCCAAAACAACAACCTAAACCCACAGTTTGTATTGTATACAGTTTCAAAAATCTAGGACATGTCACTAGCCCTGCCAGAGCCACAGAGGGTCTGTGTGGACGAGACGCCCTTTGTGCAGGTCCTGGTCCAGGCTGTTGTGTAATTTTTTTCATGGAGCTCTTGTATTAACCATGGAAGTGGTACCAACTTGCTAGGCCTCCGTTATTCAAAGAGGTTGCTATTTTAGGTAGGGTATGGCAGCATCCAGCTCTGTCCAAGATGTTGGTCATTTAGGAGACAGTACTGGCACAGAAGAGTACTATTGCTGTTACAAAATTTAAATTGAACCGAAGTTAGATCATACTACTGGTATCTGAGTTACGGAAATATTAGAAAGTAAAAGAAGTAAAACAAGAACTTTCAAAACAAGATATTTCACGGTCACGGGAGATGCTCTAACAAATCCCTTTGGATAGCATAGCAAAAAGTTGTACTGCTAGTTCCTTACCCCAGAATAACTTGTCATAATAAGAAAGTTTGTATGTATTTAAGACTAGATTCTGACACCTGAGGAAAGATGCAGTGTCCCCCTAAACTAAATTCATAATCTTAGTTTTTAGTGTGTATAATCCAGGCTCGTTTTGCACAGCATATTCATGGATTTAGTACGTACATGGTTGATGACAGTGTTCACAAACAATACTTTTTCATGCCTAAGTAAATTAAATATTAAATTAAATATATGATCCTGCAATTAAAAAATAAATTATGATCATGGTGATATTAAAATAGAACACATTAATGCTGCTTAGACAACTCCAATTTTGACTTCTTCTAATTATTAAGTGCTTGACTTAATTTATAATTATTATTATTAACTTATTGTTAATCAATTTTACTTCAATTTTACTTCAGTTTTAATATGCACACGAAGTATAACATTTGCATGAAACTTCCTACATTCACAAGAAGAAAACCTGCTGGATAAAAGCAGATTTTAACCATATGGAAGTATAGTTATGGTTTACACACATACAAGGGGTCATCAGCAATACCAGACCTTTAGATCTATTTTCTTAAGCCTTTGCTAGTTAAGTTCAAAGACCAAGAGAAAACCAGAGAAGGCTATTTTTTCCACCTTGAACCACCTACTTTGACAGTGCATTTCACAGGTGTTTGCCGAGTATCTGTAAACCTCAACACTCATCTGCTGGGTCCTACAGTGCAGCTTGGGGAGTGAGGCATCTTTACTTGCTACATTCTGCTGCTGGTTCCTGTAGTATTATTCCTTCATTCAGATCCTGTAAGATGCCCCTGCCTGTATCCTGTCCCATCAAGCCCTTCCAACTGCCTCTGCTGCTGGCTCTGCTCTGTTTTTCATTACTTTGTGTTCAGGTCAGGTTGCCTTCTGTTTCTTATTTTCACTGCCTGGGCATCATTAGTTGGAAGACAAAGTACAGCCAGCCTTTGGCCTGGCACTGCGAGGGTCTCAGCTCCTTGCTGAGAGCTGGGGAATCTTCAGATGGCTTCACAGCCAACCTCCAGCAGAGCATCTTCAAACAGGCAGATCTGTACAAGAGCAACAGTAATTATTCCCTGAGGCTGCAATGACAGAGAACCCCTTTACTGCATCTTGCTTTAAAATATGGAAGGCAACGTTTCAACAACATGACTATAAGAATTTAGTACAGGCAAGGCAAAATCTTTCCCCCTAAGTGGATCTTGGAAATTAATTACCTCTTATTCAGCATCTCTTCTTTCTAGAACTTTCATGTCTACTGTGTACAGAAGGGACTCTGTGGGAAAAGTGTTTTGTCACTGAGGTGAACCGATCAGCTGGAGCCTGTTGGACCTGATGTTTTGCGTGATCCCATAGCACATTCTGCATCTGTCATCGGAAAATTCCTTCAAAAGAATTAAGCCCACTCTGACTTTATTCATTTTGTATTCTTCCTGTTATAGGAAAAAATATGTATGACAAATTTCCTTGGTATGATCTTGTGCCATAGACACAACAAGGTTTTTTCTGTTGGGAAGTTTTCTTTGCCACTTGCTATGAAGTCAGCCTTTTGGCATTCTTGTAGCATTTTCTTTTTTCGCCTCACCTAAAGTTAAGTCAGAGATAATTTTCTTTGCTCACAGATCTTGTTAAATTTTGCCATTAAGGTTTTTTTTGTCTTTCATGCCACAAAATGTATTTGTGTTGCATTTACTTCATGACTATTTATTTCAGCTTAACATTAAAGTTCTCTTTAATCTCTGCAGAAGCCACATTAGTTCAGCTCAACAGTTTGTGCTAGCCTATTATTCCACCAATAGCAGCAAATACTTGGGAAGGACTGAAACAGGGCAAGCCTTTAGTCATGCTTTCCCAGACTACCCTCTCATCAACCAAGAGTATTTTGAACATTAAATTATTTCCAATTCAACTACAACTCACTTGCTTATTTTGATACATACAACTGGAAATACATGTTCTACTAAAATTATTTTCAGGAGCAAAATTTAACTTAGTTCTCTTTCTTTTATTTTAGATGCCCTTTTTGCATGAGGAAGATGCCACAAAGAGTCACCATTGAATTAAAACCAAGGGTAAGGGTAAGAGCTGAATGCTTTTATCTTGTCACACTGTCCACTGAGATTAATCTTTAATGCCTTATCATTCTATAGCGCACTTTGGATTGACTCAATAATGACATTAGAGCTGTCCATACAGTGCAAGCTTTAAGTCCAGTGTAAAAGAGAAATTGAATATAATGAAAGTAGAAACAACAAAAGAATTAAGAGTGTCTAAGAGGCTCCCTTTTCATATTGTCATTTGTTGTAATGATTCAAGAAAAGTAATGAAGAGAATGACACAGCAAAAAGACCAGTGGGTATTTTGGTTAGTTTCCTGTACAACTAAGGAAACCACAAAACCACATCACTCTCTAGTCTGCTCAACCGGTTACAACAGTTTCTAGAACTGTAAACCACAAGAATAAAGCTTTAGCTCATTCTCAGGAATTAACCTAGATTGCTTTCAGAATGTTATTGACATTTAAGAGTAACATCTTGGTGCCTGGGTGTGATGTGAAGCAAGCCATACAAGCACTGGTTCTGTGTATGGCTCATCAACTGTAAAAGCTTAATTCTGACTATGTGCCACTTCTTTCAGGAGGAGTAAAATGACTTCTGATTCCTGCAAGAATCAACACAGCTGCTAGACATATTTTATGTCATGCCACAAAGGGAAAAGACAGTTATCAGCGCATCTAAATAATCAAGTTTTATTTTCATGTATCAGCTGTTTCACAAAATAAGTAATTAATAACACAAATTGAGGAAAATGATTGTTCTCTATTCTTGGCAGCTCTTAAGTGACTCTGTGTTGCTAGGCCTGATGACTGCTGTTTGTTGTCTACTAATTTTGTTTTCTTTGCTCAAAAGGTATACCATGACCTTATGCCTACGCTTAAAAAAAAAAGCGAATCCTACCTATTTAGAAGGTTAGTCCTACACCAGTACTGGCTACACAGACAGTCCCTCCACAATCAGCTATATTGGCTTGTGGATATGCAAGAGCAGAGTTGTGTAAACAGCTGCAGCACAGCCAAGAATTCAAGAGCATAGCTGGAAATGTTTTCTGCTTCTAAAAATGTCTGAACCTTGCAAGTATAATTAAACCTTTCTGTAAATGGAAAGCCAAAGAATGGCATTTTTCTTTGACGTAGATCATAGTCAAACATCTCCTAGTTGTAAGTATAGCAATACTTTAAATCCATAACTGCAGTCTTTATGCTGTAAGTAACCTAGAAGCAGTTCTGTGTTTGACATCTGTAACAAAACGACTGGTTAGCATTCTTCCTACTACAAATCCTGTCAGTTCTTCTTTTTCCACCTACCTAAAAAAGTAAAGATTATCTAGAAATTAGCTCGTAGGTTGTTGTATACAAACAGTGATCTGTTGACCAAATACCTGTCAGGAACTGAGAATTTTTTTGTCTCCATTTATGAATCTTTTCATAACATAATGAGTAGAGCAAATACATATTGATGTTGCATATAACTGTATGTGATGGTCAATAATTTTTTGTGTGCTCATGATTCAGCAAATCAAAAAAATGAGGAAAACCAATGTTGTTTAGGATAGCCAAAGCCAGAAAGACACCAGATAATATCAGAACGATCTTATAATGATAGGTGACTAATACTGAAATATCTAGGTCCTTCAGCTTTTCCTAAAGATCAGTAAGAATATAATACAGCACAATAATTCAGTTCTGAGATTTATTTGTTTATTTAGCAAGGGATTGCCTGAAGTGGTGGCAATCTGCAGAATGTCTATGACTTGTTCAAAAATGTGCTCAAAGCTAGTCCTCCATTTGGGTGTGATTCTTAGGGGGACAGATAGAGCTTATGTGGCAGTCTAGCTACACAATCACAATTGCCCCTTAAACTGTTTCCTCTTAATTACTGCTTAGTAGGAAATTTTTTTGAAGTCTTCTGTTAATTACCACTAGAGTAGATGATAGCTTAATATATTAATTGTTCAAGAAAGAAACATTTAAATTATTACATCAGAGCTTTGCAAGGTACAATTGAACAAAGTGTGTTAGTCCTTCTCATTCCCTACAGAAGCATTCAAGTAGTCTTCTGTTGACAAAACAACATCTTCCAAAAAACAAAGGCAGTTCTATAAGACTGAAGAATAGCTTTTCTAGTCTAAGTGTCTGACTCTAAATTATAATTGAGTGCTAAAACTAAAAACGGAAAAAATTTCCGTCTACTATTTTCTGAGCAATTTTCTGGGCAATTTTTAATAAAGAAAGAGGTCTGAGGGAGCTCTCTTTATAGGATGTTCTGAGTATTAAAATCTACCATATGGAATGTAATCTGTGGAACTGTTTTATCCAAGTACCTTTACACTACTTATGTTAGTGGTTATTGCTAAACATTTAATATTGCAGTTAGTATGTTATTTAAAATTAAATCTAAAAATCACCAAGGAAAAATATTAATACTAATAATTGCCCCCAAAATACTCATAAAAATCGTCCTTGAAATGTTGACCTTCACAAAACTGAAATTAGGTTTACTGCCAAGGACTTTATTTTTGAATTGTGGAGAACTTACAGAGTATTCTTATGAACAAGATATAAGCCCTTATGACGCTGTGAATGTAGAAGGTAGTTTTTTGAGGAGGGGGTAGATTTGTTTGGGTTTTTTTAATCAAACAGAATTGACAATTTAGTAAGCAGATGAGCCCATTTCTGAGCTTCCTTGTTAGAAACGGTTCTGGAACTCTGTGACGTGGGATGCTATTCAAGAAACACGTGATAGGCATTTAGCTTTCTAAAATGTGCAGCATGTGAGATGAACCAAGGCAAAGTAATTGCAATGCTTCCCAGGCCTTTTCATTTGAAGACTTCCAGTACTTGTTGTGGCAAATCTCAGTTTGGCAGCTTTCCACCTCTACTGAAATAACTGCCTCATCTCTCTTCATTGGACATGCTTCCTTCCCTTTATTTCTGCTTTAAACCTGGCCCTGAATCTTCCAGATTTGCTTTCTTTATCCTGTTGCTTATTCTATTTATATTCATAAGTCCATACTATTTATGTTCATACAAACATGACATGGTGCTAGCCATCTAGATGGCTTTTCTATGATGGGAAGGTGCCCAAATGCAAACTTACTGGTGCATCTGTGTCCTCCTGTGGTGAAACACCTGCCTGTTGGAGGTACCCTGGGCTGTTGCTCCTGGCTGTCAGCATGGCAGAACTGTGTGTGCTCCCCTGGTCTCAGGGGACTCTGGTGTCTTGCCTCACTTCCCACAGCTGTATCTGTTACTTCTTTGTGGAAGGGTAACCACAGCTGACCCATGGCCATGGGATGTACAGGCTCTGCCTTCCTCAGGATATCAGCAAACATCGTTTTTCTTCATCTCTGTCTCTTTACAGGCTTTTCTCCGTTTCTCTGCTCAGGGACATGATTACAGCAAAATTTGTGCAGATGTGAGAAACTTTAGCTGGTGCAGCAAGTCTGCAGACCTCAGCAAAATAACTGAAAACATATTCTTCCCATTTTGTCACCACTCCTGAGATTTTATTTAAGTTTGTTAGAATTCCCCCTTCCTGCATTTTTTCCTAAGTGGGGTCTTTTTTGACATCTACAATTATTGCTCTTTTCTGCCATACGGTTAATGATGTTCCACCATTTACCTAAAATAGAGTGTGAAGTTCCTTCCATAATTTCTGATTTTTTTTGAAAACTTACTCTCATTATCTTCATCAGGTGATCCTTTGTCTTCATAGCTCACTCCTAGAATCATTTTCCTTGGCACAGCCATTTATTTAGCATATCCATTTTAGCACTCAGATAAATCTATTTAAATGTTAATAAGCCTCTCTCCTACTACCACCCAATTCAGACTCACATAGTCTGTTTTTCAGTGTCAATGAGTGTCACAAAAGAAATTAACCCATTGACTTAAGATAATACAAAATTAAATTACTAACTTGGTTATTCTTCATGTTCCATAAAAAGAATGAAGAAATCTTTCTTTCATGTTCAGTATCTTTACATCCCATCAGCATTATTCAGCATCCTGGAGCTGTTTGGAAAAGAGATTGTGTCTATTGCATCCTACTCAGATGTAGAGATATTTAATTTAATTCAGTCTTCCTCATCAAGTTTCAGCTGCACTAAAGATTTCTTTTTGCATGGCTGTGCATTGCATAATGCTTACCAAGCTTCTTGCACAGCTCAACAGAGTTATCTCATGGCCATCATGGAATGAGTTGGAATTCTATTTCTCATCTCCTGGGACAATTTATTGCATTACATGGGAGAGTTTCTAATCTCAGTTATACTAAAATCAGTTTTAACACTCTGGATATTTACCAGCACAAGATCAGATCCTGACTCATTCTTTTGTGTTTTGTGCTTTTTTCCTCCTCATTTCCTTTTCATTATGAAACTTTCTGACATTGTCATAAATAGGATATAAAATGATATATTTTTGCTAATGTGTTTTATATTTGGAAACTTCTGTGCAAAGCAAAGTTACTTCTTATATAATGGGGTATGCATACTTTTGTTCTATGTGCTTTGAATACCCACATTGTTAGCCACAAAAGCCTGGCTAAATCTAAGTTAAATTGTAGACACCTTAAATTCTTTTTAATTATTAATGCTAATAATTGATCCTAAAGCCCACTATCCCGAAAGCAGTATGCCATAAGAAGTCACACTGCTTTTGGGGGGCATAGAATTTACTTCCCCTTTACTGTACGCTATGCATGACTTGGCAGGGAAAAAAAAAGAACTGTAAAGGACTGCTTTTTCAACAACTCCTGGGAAACATTTTTTTTTTATGTAAGAACATTGATCATGCAACTTACTGCTTGTTTGGAAACATAAATTTTACTTTCTGCCAAAGAGTAGGATAACTTGACTCAAGAATTCTAAGTCACTGTGAGAAACATTTTCAACATTTTGGTCAACAAATCCGGCTCCCAGGCATTCTGAGGCTCTTTAAAACTTTTCCTTCCCAAGACATTTGCCAGGCCTTCCTATCAATTAAGTCCAGTCACCTCTTACTTTGAAAACTTGTTTGTCATATTATAAGTGAATACATTTTTTTAGAAGTTTTCTGACCAGGTTTTGTTTTCCATTTCCAGTTAGCAGCTGAAGTAGAATTGGAATTGAATTATAGTGGTTGTGAGATTTTTCACCTTGTTCTTTAACCTAGCCTTTTAATGGAGGAAGCTATTAGTGGCAAGTTTATTAATGGAATACATGGAATAATCCCCCCCCACCACCTCCCAGTTTCCAAGAATTCTGCAGTTTTATTTTCCAAAATAAAAAGTGGCTGCAGCAATTCACACTCTTTTATAGCTTCCGCACATAGAGAAGCCTGAAAATAACCTAAGCTCAACCTTCCCAAACTAGACCAAATATTGCTGTCATTTACGCCCTAAAAATCAACATGAACAAAGCAGGAAGCAGAAAACAAGTGACTGACTAATCATTCTAACTGAGTAATCTGTTTGCTCTAGTTACTCTATCCACCCATTTTCCTTATTTTTCATTCGCTTCCACTTTGTATCAAATTAATGACATGAACACCAACAAGTCTACCTACCATATCCAGGCTTAACAGCCTTGGCTAATCTTCCCAGTTCTTTTCATGCAAAACATCACAAAACAGTTAGAACAGACCATTACATTTGGCCTGCAATTCACTTGGAACCCCTGATTTGTCTGGCTAAATCATTGAGTGGCTGTAAAATTATATTTTTCAATAGGAGGGGAGTACTTCATAAAGATAGCAGGGGAGAGAGATGAGTAGTATTCTCCAAGGGACAAACACAGGTCTCCCAAATCATCGAAGAGTAATGTTATCCTAGAGGGAATAATCTCATGGTGCTCTATTTAGCAGAATATCATTCTAAAGTCTTGTAGAACATATTATTTTACTGCTACAATACTTAGATTAGGAAGCAAATTTTTCTTTCTCAGAAATGAAAAAGGGCTGCCATTTTAATGCAATGCTGCAATGTTCAAGTTACTCTAAGAGCCCCTGGATCTTGATAGCTTGGGGAGCAGTACAGCCAGGCTCCCAGGCACCAGTGAGAATATGATTCTTGTCAATGCCATTGGGCAAAGTAGAAAGAAATAGCAATATGTGCTGAAAATAGAAAGAATTTCCCTTGAAAAGCAGGGTCCTTGTTCAGGCTGGTCAGATGTTTGCTGTTCTTCAGTGGCAGACTACTCTCATAAGTGGTTTTTTTTTTTTAATTTCTAAAATGTATGTCTTATCTCTGGAGAACTGACTTTTCACTATTAAAAAAAAAAAATCCCTTGCAGACATAGGAGGTATGTAAAACTGAAAACGGTCCAAAATTTTCTCTGTGAAAATAAAGGCCTTTTTTGTTCATGCCTAGTCCTTGCCTCACTTACCACTCCACAGTTATTAACAAACAGCAACCTTTGTTAGAAATTTGTTCTGGTTGAAAATATGTCACGAGAACCTGCCTAAAAGCAGAAAGTATCCAATAAATATTTACCTTCCCATTTTTAAATTATTTTATTATTTTATCAATTTGCAGTGAAGTTCTCATTTATTGAGCAAAAATTTGAAACTTTGAGCAAATATTGAATAAATAGGTTTTGTTACTTGAAAACAGATCATGAGCTTTGCATCTTTATCTATGTAAGCATCAGTTCCCCACAACAACAACAAAGAAATCATTCACTAGCTTCTATTTTTATTCCACTGTTTTTATTTGTTATACATTCCTTTATAGCACCTAAAAGCCCCAGAGAATAAAGAGATAATCCCTGCCCCAGGGTTTGTGACCTTCACAGGACTTTGTAGGCTGAAGCAAACAAGCTCTTCCGCACTCTTCACCTTTTGAGGTCCAAGCCAGCTCTAGGCTGAGAGGGAGTAACATCATTAACTCAGGTCAGTAAATGATGCTGAAAGGCAGTGTGTGTTCCTGCTACCTCTGGGTGCTGGGTCCAGTCCTGTTCAATGTCTTCATCAATGACCTGGATGAAGGCATTGAGGGTACCCTTAGCAAGTTTGCAGATGACACAAAGCTGTGTGCAAGTGTTGGTCTGCTGGAGGGTAGGGAGGCTCTGCAAAGGGACCTAAACAAGCTGGACTGCTGGGCAGTGTCCAATGGTATGAGGTTTAACACGGCCAAATGCCGGGTCCTGCACTTGGGGCACAACAACCCTATGCAGAACTACAGACTGGGAGAAGCCCGGCTGGAAAACTACCAGGAGGAGAGGGACCTGGGGGTGTTGGTCGACAGCCGGCTGAACATGAGCCAGCAGTGTGCCCAGGTGGCCAAGAAGGCCAATAGCATCCTGGCTTGTATCAGAAATGGTGTGACCAGCAGGTCCAGGGAGGTTATTCTCCCTCTGGACTCAGCACTGGTGAGGTCGCTCCTTGAATCCTGTGTTCAGTTCTGGGCCCCTCACCACAAGAAGGATGTTGAGGCTCTGGAGCAAGTCCAGGGAAGGGCCACAAAGCTGGTGAAGGGGCTGGAGAACAGGCCCTATGAGGAGCGGCTGAGAGAGCTGGGGTTGTTTAGCCTGGAGAAGAGGAGGCTGAGAGGAGACCTCATTACTCTCTACAAGTATCTGAAAGGAGGTTGTAGAGAGGAGGGAGCAGGCCTCTTCTCCCAAGTGTCAGGGGACAGGACAAGAGGGAATGGCCTCAAGCTCTGCCAGGGGAGATTTAGGCTGGAGATTAGGAGGGGGTTTTTCACAGAAAGGGTCATTGGGCATTGGAATAGGCTGCCCAGGGAGGTGGTTGAGTCACCTTCCCTGGAGGTGTTTAAGGCACGGGTGGATGAGGTCTTGAGGGGCATGGTTTAGTGTTAGATAGGAATGGTTGGACTAGAAGATCTAATGGGTCCCTTCCAACCTGGTTGTTCTATGATTCTATGATTCTATGATTCTGCACCCTTCTAGCTACACCTTCCAGGTGCACTCATAGCTCTCCATGAGAGATAATACACGCATACCCTAGACATATAATATGAGCCATTAGACAAGTTATATGTATAGACAGTTGATAAACAAGGAAAGAAGGGAGAATAAGTCAGCCTTGATAACCAAGCTACCATCCAGTTTCTGTAGGTGCTACAGTTACAGTTGAAGTCAAAGAAGTCATTTCCGAAAACACGACCATTTTTTTTGTGGATGCCTATGAGAAGGTCTCACACTGTGTTGAGAAATTTGAGTTTGCTTGACTTCTCTTGGCTGCAATTGGTGAAGAAGTAGAAACAGCACCTGATCTGCAACATGCTGTGGGCAATATCTGTTTGAATCTTCCATGATATTGACACCGATAAAAGGACCGAGCACTGACACCACTGTCTTACAACTACTAAGCCTTTTGAACAAGAGTTCAGAAGACCTCAAAATACGGGGAAGATTTTCTTTGCTACTCTGAAAAACTGGATTCATACGTTTGTGCCATTCTGTAGTCACGAAAATGGGGCTGAGACATGTGAGGACAGCTAAAGGCACAAAAATAAAGCAGCGCACCAGACCTGTTCTGCAGATATCATGCAAAGGGCACCTAGCACTTCTGGTATGATGTAGTTTTAGAATGGTAGTACTACTACAACATCAATACAAGCCCATTTCTACTTGTAACATAGCTGCAACTGGATGCCAAGTTTACAGTTAATAGCTTACAGTATTCATCTAGTGGGAAACTATTCAAAGGGTTCATAGACAGTAAGAATGGAGGGACACAAAGAAGTCACATATCACATCCCCTGTCCCAAAAAGGATCAGTTCTGCCTTAACTCTTATGAGAGGTTTGTGTTACAAGTTCTTTAAAAGCATCCAACAGTGAAGGTGC
This sequence comes from Coccyzus lansbergi, assembly GCA_033558105.1. Taxonomy (NCBI): domain Eukaryota; kingdom Metazoa; phylum Chordata; class Aves; order Cuculiformes; family Coccyzidae; genus Coccyzus; species Coccyzus lansbergi. Next base: position 581,349 of record JAUMJK010000983.1, read on the forward strand.
CACAGTCTCACTAGGTAATATATTCTGTGCTCCATGATCTGTATCTGTTGTAAAGCTTTCCCCAGCATGTAATATAAGTCTCCCTTACTGTTTTAAGCATGCTACCATATCTACTCAGAAAAGGGAAAGAAATAAAGAGTGTATTGCTTTCCTAAAGCTAGCAAACTATTGTACACTTGAAAACAATTAAGTCTCCTTTCAGGCTGTCCTCACAAGAATTAACAACCCATTTCAGTCTGCTTTTTTAACTCAAACCCCCCCCCCCCCCCCCCCCGAGTTTTTACTGTGAGGAATCAAAATGTATCCTATCTTGGAAAACATTTATGAAGAATAAGGGATACGACCAGAAAGAAATGAAGTATCAGACTAAAATACAACAGTTAAAGAATTCAGTACTGTGCATGAAATAAGGAGCTATGCTAATGCATACTAACAGAAAATGAGTTTAGTCTAGCCTTCCTTTCAGCAGTTTGAAAATACTCATGACTATATGGAAATACATGTAAATTCCATATGCAAATTCTTTTATTAGAAAGGCTCAATTTTCCATCCTGTAATTGGCTTTGGCCACCAAGCAACATTCTAACAATGAATTTCATCTCCTTTTATAGCACATCTGCTAGAAGTGGATGACAGTCAATTGGCGGAACCGATGTCCCAAGCACTGGCACAAAATCAATTTTTTTTTTCCCGTGGATTTCATTCATTTCCTGCTTGTAAAATCACAGCCTCCCAAAAGTGATATCAGTTCATACTGGCCCTCAGAACAGAGTGGCTTTACAGTAGTTTAAGAAGATAAAGGTATTCAAGTGAACTAATAGGATTTGTTATAAAAGGAATGAACAGATTACTTAGTACAATCTGAGAATTTTCTTCTCTTTGAATAAGAATGTATCTGCTCATGTACAGCTCTCCACAAAATTCAAATGCAAAACCTGCATTTGAAAGAAAAGGATTTTTCAAGGACAGGCTGAAGAGGTCAATGTATATTCCCACCCCTGAGAAAACACCTGAAAATAATCAGGCCCTGCAACATTCTGGCTGCAATGGCAACTTCCTCTATATGCCAGGTGTTCTGAAAGGCATAGAAATGATTCCTAAGTCTGATGAGACAAAGGGCAGCAAAAATACAAAGATACTGAGCCAGCCAAATAATCTGCCTACTTACAGCCTTGTGGAGAAAGTTCAGCCTGAGCTGCTTTCCTTTTCTTACCAAGGAAATCCAATGCAGTGTGGAGACTCTCCTGTTCCCTCACAGCTCCAAGTCCTGCTATTCTCTGTTCCCTGGCACACTGAGGCAAAGTATTTTTGTGCTGCCTTCACCCTGTGCTGTCTTTTTTTACTGAGAGTAATATCCACAGATATCACTGTTGCTCTTGAATTAGACTATTCTACATGGACAGTTTAGAAATAATGTTTTACTTCGAATGTTGCTTTATTTCTCTGTAGAATAAGGTGTTAATCTCCTTGTTGGACTCTGAGGCGTGATAAAAAAGCCCTCGTTTCTTCATCTTCTGCATTATGTAAACAGTTGTTACTGGCACAGCAATGCAGTTTATTGGAAGGTAAGATAATGTAAGTCCTCTATTAATATTTGGTTTGCTCCTGTTAACACCAAACTAAAGAAGTTTGCAAGTTTGGTCTTTAACGAATCTATATGCCCTGAAAGACTGGAGCCACAGGTGTAGAGGCCACCCCAGAGTCTTTACAACACGCTCTAAGTGGTGCTTTCCCTTCCCCATCATCTCATTGAGATCATGGGCTGGTGGCATATGCAAGGTCTTACTCAATGTCAATTGGACTGTCAAAATCTGTGTGTTTCTTCTGACATCTGTGCTCAGATTACAGGTATTTTTCCACATTTGAACCAGTACTAAAAGTTAAATAATACCATGTCACTCAAATATGCTTTTATGTGAATTCAGATATTCAGATTAAAATATTCCAAGATTAGCTTGAAATGGCTTCTAAATACTTCTGTAGTAAACCTATGGCAAAATTCTAGCTGTATCATATGTAATAGTTGATCAAATACCTGTAGTATTCTTGGTAAATATGACTTGGCCTGATTTACCCTCATGTTTGAGGATGTTCTAATAACACTTGAACTGAACTGAGTTGCAGACACACTAACCCAAACAAGTGTAACAGATGGTATGAAGATGACCTCACATTGTGGTCTAGACAGACTAATGAAATGACTGCCTAACAGAAAGAAGCCTCCAGAATAGGATAAAATACAGATTTTGGTGAAGATAAACAATGAAGCTATGTGGTATATAGTAAATTTACACAATAAATTCAAGTGTGTTCCACAGAATGTTAGTTTTCATTGAGATGTGATGAGGCCACTTTGATGGCTGAACCTGATGGATAAATTTAGGCTTACTGCTACACAAACCTTGAATTTGCTCCATTGTCCAAAACCCAGTTAAAAATAAGACAGATACAACTATTGACTTCAAATCTAATCTGTGTTTAAGTGGTTCCCTTTGCAGGGGTATTTTCCAAAACTGTTTTTTCCTTTAAGTTGCAATATAATGAATAAAAATAAATGCCATGGGAAGACAGTAGTTTTTTCCACTTTGGATGATTAAAGTTTCTCTTAACAATTAATCATCAAAAAAATCAGCTTATTCCGAATCAAAAGTTTCTTACTTTGTGTCTCTAGTTCAATTAATTTTGAAGTAAGGAGAAAAGTGTTTCCTGATTAGTTTTGTCCTGGTGCCTGGCTCAGGGCATGAAGCACGAGAAGTAACCCAGAGAGAGGTGAGGTTTGTGGGCAGATTACAAGGTGCAGAAAACGTAGCAAAGGCCATGGTTCTCATTTATCATAGTTTTTTTACATGAACATAATCATGACAAATGGGTGACTAAGTATTTTTGTAATGTTTTGAAGGAGCCTTGAGTCACAGCATCTTATTTAAAACAGGAAATTACTTAAAGAATTCATTTTTTTAAAGAAGGCAGGTTATGTAAATCTCCATTAAAGTACAAAAGAAACTCTGTGATGTAACACTATACTACCTTTTATGACTATAAGCTTTTATTGCCTAGGAATAAAACCAAGTCCCACCAAGTGACATCAAATAAAGGTTTTATATCTTACTATTATAGTAATCAAACAAATTTTAAGAGGATGCTTTACAACTCTTGCACTCCCACCCTGTTCTTTTTCTAAATTTCCCTATACTATGGAAAAGAGCGATCAAATTTCTCCCTAATGTCAATGATTCTAGTTCCAGTGTCAGCAGAGCCATGCTTATTTCCATCACCTGAGATGAGTGTGAAGGAAACGATCTACATCAAGCATAACCAGCAAAATACTTCTGCCTCAGTTTGCAGAATATGAAATCTTTGTGGCCATTATACTGCTACACAGGCAGGCTGAATCTGCAGAGTCTAATTTTAGTAAAGTTAACTTGCTCATATTTTGTATGTCTGTAAGGTTAATGTGAATTGAATGTTAAAAGGATCAGTGTAGCTTATTAGCAGAGCATGGCATATTGCCATTTAGTTCAATTCAACTTCTTTTCCACATCATACGCCTTTTGTGTATTTTATACATGATTGAAAGATATTATTTTGGGAATGGTTTTCAAGTGGTTTGCTATGTTTATGGAACTGATTACTGTACTCTTCCTGAAAATCTTGGTAGTTAGGACCTTGGGTGCACAGTGCCCATGAGAGAGAAAAAAAGATCAAGTAAATGAGAGTAAAGCAACACAGAAATTACCCTGCATAAGTTTCATTCATTTAGAATTCTAACTTTAGGCTGTACTGGGGAGTCTTTTAGGTGAGAAAAAAGAAATGCTGAAAAATAACACTACAAAAAAAGCCTATTTATCAAACAATTAAAGAAAAAGTAGAAAAGTTATTAAGCTTTTCATACTGCAGACCAGAATTTTGCCTAGTGTACATCTCCAGCAGAAGTAATTTTGGGAAGAAACTTAGGAGCTAGGGAGCAAGGAATATTTTCTTACAATTTCTGATATTAAGAAATTGGTAGCTGCTTAAACATGTTCAGTGGTTTGGAATGTCAGCCAGTGTGTCAGCCAGTGCACTGAGGAATTATTTGGTGGAAAAGTTCACAGCCAAAATCCTCCAGTGTTCATCCATGCTTTCAAACCAGGCCTTCCAACGGCATGCAAGGTTGTTGTGGGAACTGGAAATGGCACATGTAAGCATACAAGGACTTGGTTTTTGCTGCTATTTCTAAGTGTGTACACAGACACTTCCAAAGAACGGCTGAGAGAACTGGGGTTGTTAGCCTGGAGAAGAGGAGGCTGAGAGGAGACCTTATTGCTTTTTATAACTACCTGAAGGGACGTTGTAGAGAGGAGAAAGCTGGCCTCTTCTTCCAAGGGACAGGGGACAGGACAAGAGGGAATGGCCTCAGGCTCCGACAGGGGAGATTTAGGCTGGACATTAGGAAAAAAAAAAATCACAGAAAGGGTCATTGGGCACTGGAACAGGCTGCCCAGGGAGGTGGTTGATTCACATTCCCTGGAGGTGTTTAAGGCATGGGAGGACAAGGTGCTAAGGGGCATGGTTTAGTGTTTGATAGGAATGGTTGGACTCAGTGATCTGGAGGTTCTCTTCCAACCTGATTGTTCTATGATTCTGTGAAAGTCTCACTAGGATAACAGTCTTTGGCAAGATGGGATTACAAACACAGCATAATTTACTTTGCCGGCATGCTTTTCCACAAGGCTATGAACTCCATCTCTCCAGTGTTTGATATGTGAATACACACCTAGAGCTATAGGTACAACAAATATATCACAGCTAGGTTGTTCTTCAAGGAAAATATTCTGTTAATTTTTCTGTCCTTTCTGTTATGTCTTGTGATGTTTTGCCATACTGATCTCCTCTCCCCATAAGACTTCCATGTGAGCAGCTCTGTGGTTTTATTTGCATGTTTAAACCAAGTTGCTGTAATCAGCTTTTCCATAACCCAAACTGCAGTTGTTATGACCATATTAAAGTTCAATTTTTCAGGCTTAGCCTGTAACTCTGCTATTAGAGGTTTAAACCTCAGTGTGGAGAAAACCTATAATGAAAGTGAAGTTCTTTTTCATTTCCTTTGATTTAGTGTGGCTATACTTGAGCATTGCCCAGTTTTCCTTCTGGCGCTGTGACATAGGAGACCTGCCTTTCGAGCACCAGTGGAATGCTGTGGACTTGCCAGCTCGATGTTGTAGATGGTATCACAGTGATGGTAAACCACTGCCTCAGTGCTGGCTTGGAGGCAAAGATACACAAAGTGAGCATGTGGTGTGGTTGTTAAGGACTCTACTTTTAGAGTAGTTAATTTTAGAGGGAAGATGGGTTTACAATTATTTCAGTGTACTTCAAATTAGTCCCTGAGATGTTCTTGTTCAAACTGTTAATCAAAATATTAAGGATCCTGGTGTAAGGTGGTACTAAATGCAGGAATAGACTCTTTCGAGAGCAGTAATTTGCTTTCTAGCACTAGCTATACTACATTACTACTTAAATATACAAGAACAAATGTTTTATCACCTATATGGGTACATCCCCATTGACATTTGCTGTAAGAATAACAGTAAGAATCAAGTAGAGATCTTTTTAACAGTGTGTTTCTAAAGCACATTTAGTTGAGTGTCCCTTGGTTTAGTACTTACCTCTTAAAGGTATTTCCTATGTTAAAAAGTCATTGTGGATTAGTCTGTCATTCTTCTTTTCCAGAAATAAGCAGTGCAAAATCAGCTAGCAGCCAGGAACCATATTCTAAAATATCTCCAGCTGTGACACGTAGGAAATTAGCCGGCCTGGTTTAAGTTCTTGTGAAAAGTACAAACTTCAGCCTACCAATAAAAGGAACAGACACTTTGTTTAATCTTCCCAGTGTATCCTTTGATACGCATCTCAGATACCCAACTGAATCAATATACCATCTCATTGTAGGAGTTGCTGAAACAGTAACAATCCACCAGTTGATAATGATGTCCTAAAAGCTGTTCTAAAGGTGACACTTGAAGGTGAAGGTCTGCCAGCAATTTTTAAGTTAGATCAGATTTTTGAGCAGGCAGCTGGCAGGTCTTTCTCTAGAGCAGGTGGAGTTGATGGCTTCTAGTCACCAGGCCCTATTTTGTCAGTCATCTTGGAGTTGCGTGAAACATGGGGATTGTTTCTGGTAGATCACCTGCTTGCTTTGATTTGAGGAATTCAGGTGGTGTTTTTTTCCACTTGCTTTAGATGTTATGGTAGGAAAGACTTCAGTCATAAGTCTGCTATTTCTTAGTACATCTGGACAATGTATTATTGGATTCAAAAACTAAATTAATAAGAGGGGGAAGGTTGGGGGCAGAGGTTCCATTAAAGTGAAATGCTTTTTTTCCCTATTTTTCTTAAAAAAAAATAAAAATCAGTTTCTGTTAATGCAAAATATTTTCTTAAGCTTGAATGTTTCACTTTACAGTTATTTTGTCCTCTGAAATATTTTTAAGTGAGAACTTCATTTTCAAAATAAAAAGTGAATGTTTTCATTTGGAAATGTTAAAATAAGGTCTAAATTGACTTATTTCTACCCTTAAAGCTATTTTACAGGTTCACAGGTTGGAAAAATAATTATTTTTTTTGCCTGAAAACATTGATGTGAATTTATTATTTGCATAAAACACTTCTTTAATGCCTTTCCCTCACATTTCCAATATAACTGCGGATACATCTAGTAGTGGGGGACTGATTCTTATTTCCTGTCCATATAAGACTTGTAAAATGCGCACTTCCTAATACGGTGCAAGGAATCATCATGGAAATTGTCCTGACAGGTATTAGACTAAAATTATTTTCTCTTTTGTTCTGTAAGTTATATCATATACCTAAATTCCATGTCCTGTTTTATCTCCTCCTTTTGTTTTCATTTTATTTGACACAATTATTATTCAGACTTACCTATTAAAAAAATAACTGAACTTTTGAAGCTCAGTTTATTCCACATTTTTCTCCTGGGTTTGTAACTGATTATCTTTTAATGTGCTTGAAACCTAGATGATGTCAAGCAGTACTTGGACTGGCAGAATGTCAAAATACTGCCTTACTTATTTGGAATTGTTGATAATTGAAGGAAATAGCTCACCTATGTGAAAGATCATTCTTCCCCTTTTTGCTTTTTCTAATGTACCTACTACTTCATGATTGAAGATATGCAGGTAGAATGTGTCTGGTTTGCTTTCCAACTGAATTGGTTTAGCTTTATATTGTAATTTAAACTCGAGTCTCTGTATACTTGTGTCATTGCTTATGTATAGTTGTAGTTTTATAAAAAGACTGGGGAAACTGAATATTAAAGTTAAGATACCTTATAAGAACTTAATTTTAAAGGATTTAAGGTTATCTCGTAACTCAAAAATATATTCATAAGTGTGTTCTCTATAGATAAATAAGTGTAACTGTGATATAGACAGAGACGTATGGTGCTACTTAATTTTTTTTTCAAAGTTATCATAGTCGTGCATGGACAGGATTAATTGCTTGTGATTTTCCTGGCATTCCTGATTGTAATTCAGATCAAGGATTGCACTTTTATTGTATAGAAACACTTTGGGTTTTGTGTAAAACTGCTTGGTTGGACAGAAACTAGCACACCGGAATTGGAAATTGTGCTGTGAACACCAGAATTAAAGCAGCCAGTTACCCTCCCAATGTGTGTCTCTTGGTTGACTGGCTTTGGCTTTAAAAAAAGGTGCAACTTCAAAATAAGGCTTTTCTTGTGACAAATACATTCATCAAGTTTAAGCCTTGTATGACTTAGATGGGAGTTCTCTAGTGGCTTTTAAGGGGTGATCTCTTGCTGTAACCTTTTCCTTGATTGATCTTGCAGTGTCCAGCTCCCTATTTTTACAAAGCTGGCAGGAACAAAATTACTGTTTAAAACTCTCAGCCTGTGTCAAATCTGGTTGAACCAGCTGGCTGGTTTTCAAAAGTCCTTGCAGTGTGGGAGATGCTCAAGAGGCACACAGAGACAGTATGACAGTATGAGCTTTCTTACATTGGAAATCAGTAAAATCAACAACAGCCCCAAACTTTATTCCTGAAAATCCTGTAAATTCTATAAAGCTGTGCCAAAACAACTCCAGTTATTAGGCTGAAAAATGTAGTGATGGACTTCTCTGTTCCTACACCTTTTAGTGGTGCTCTTATTTAGCTCTTATTAAGCGTCTCCACCTCCTTGTCATGCCAAAATCTGCTTATTGTACTTGAGAAACCCATCTTGGTCTTGAACACACAATTCTACAGCAGGGGCATTTCTTTCCTCTCCTGTTCTTTTTCCTTCATGAATTTACCAATGTGGCAAATGGCTTTGATGCTTTGGACACTGCAGGAATGGGGCTTGTAAGGTAAGGAAAGTCTTAATTGTCTTCTCTTCAGCCCTCCCAGCAATAAAGTCTTGTTCCTTTTAATGTAACTGAGATTCAACTGCCAATATTTTACCCTGATGCTTGGAAGGTTCTGGAAACTCATGAGATATTTCTAACTTTAGGTCCAATGTGTCTTATAATGTAAGGAAACCTCCTGAGTTTGCAAAGACCATTAGTAATGTTTGCTGGCAGTCTAGTTGCAGTCAATGAAGATTTCAGTGATGTTCCACCAACCTTCACTTAACATTTGTGGTTCTGTGGCCAGAATATGTGGTCAGGGTATAAATTCACAGCATTTCTGGGGAGCAGCATCCTGGGTGGGCTGTAAAGGGGAGTGATGAAAGTAATTGCTTATTAAATTAGTCTTTCAGTAGACAGCCATGTCCCTGAAGGATCTATCTCTTAGGGTACAAGCAGCAAAGAGAATTCTCATTTATGAAAGTTAACCCAGCAAGACAGACACTGATGTGTTGTTTGCTGGAGTGGCCTTTCCGTGGAGTTTTGCATGACAGATGTGTTTGGGGATGAGAGGACAGTCCTCCTTTGCTAGAGCTGCTTCTTTTTCTAAAATTCCACTTCATATCCAACATTTGAAGTTGGTTGTGGCATAGTTACTGTATTGAGAGAAAATCAGGCAAGAACAGGAATTGAGTCTTGACTATTGATGCCTCATTAATAGCACTGCTCAGTATATTTTCCTAACTAAATTTCCTTGCAACAGTATGGGTTCTTTACTTAATTGCACTAAAAATCTCATTCAGGTTTGTAGTAATAGTAATTTTTTTTTCTTGATCAATGTGCTAGCTATAGGATACATATTTCATATTAGGCCTGTAAAATGCATCATACTCCAGTAAACGCAGTTCTATTCAAAGGGCTTTTTCTTTATATCTTGGCTCAGCTGACCATGGAATGGGATGAGGCTTTATGGTGGCAGTAGCAAGAGAAACCAAAAATAAAGCTGCAGAATTACAGCATTGCTGTTCGGCATTTCAGCTTAAGCTACTGTATTTTTACCAGCTGCTTCTTGAATATGCTGGGGAGCAGTCTGAGGAAAGAGAAACAAAACCTGAAGCAGGCACTAACTTACCCAGAACACTGCGGTCCCAGTTTTAGAAATGAAAATAAATATTGAACATACATACATATATCTCATCATCCAGCATGGCAAAGACAGTCACAATGATGTCTCAGGCATTCTCTGTAGCACTGCTGGCATGCTGCTGTAATTACCGCATTATCCAGCACAATTTGAATGGAACTGAGTCAAATTTAATTAGCTCCTGTCTTTAGAGCATTTCTTCACCCACAGCCCTTGTAGTCTTTAAGGTCCTGGTGTGCAAATGTAATGTTCTACACAAAAATGCAAGCTGTTGGGGAATCAGATTCCAAAATCTTCCCTAGTTTACTGTTGTATACTGTAACTCCCAGAGTAGTGGTGGTCCAGTTTTTGTTTGTCACTTTCTTCTATGATACCTTAATATCCTTATTTCAGACAGCAGTGTACAGCAGCCTGGCTGGTTCAGCCTTTAAGCCTTAGAAGTGTCCTTCATGGACTTGACCATATCTAGACCTTGAGCTTTTTTCTTGCAAATTTTTGTCCATATCTGCCCACAGACATTGCTGCCCTGCCTTTGGCAAATTGTGTCCTTATCCACTCTGAAACTTTTTTTCTCCTTCACTGATCAAATGCTATCGATCATTAGATACCACTTTGGACTTCAGTTCTGTTTTTTTTTTTGTGAAGAACTGCTACAACACAATGAGCTTAAAATGCTACTTTATTATTTTAGTTTTGTATTTAACATATATACAGTCTTCGAAAATTACAGATCACTTTATTAATTTTAATGGCAGACATGAAAAAATGGTCCACCAAACTTATATAAGATGTTCAAATTCAAAATTGCTGTTTCAATTATACTAAGACTGAAATAATTCCAAAACATTTTAATTACTCCTAAATGATAGAAAAATATTTTCTTAAAATATAGCTTTAAAAATCTACAGAAATAGTTGTAGAATTCTGAATAGTTAGTTATTCCTTCTATTCCTGGCTTTTTGCAAAACTATAAAAAAATCCCATTGACTTGTTCTACTTAAAACTGCTGATGTAACTCACATGATAAAATTGAAACGTGGATAAAGCAAATAAGTTTTCAAAAATGAAAGTTCAGAGACTTAAGTTTTCCAGTGAATGTTGGAGATATGGCTGTGTCTCACACAGGATCCATCACCTCAGCTCATCATCAGCTCTAACAGTGTTGAACTGTTACACCAGCCACTGAGCTCTCCTTGCCATGGGAAGCACTTAGTCCTTCTCAGCTGTGTTTTGCGCAGGTAGCTGCAGGGATCAGTAAAGCAGCGATGGAACAACAGAAAGCTGTACCATCTCGCCCCCCAGCCAAAGCATTGCTTACTCAAGTTTTTTTTTAATTTCTAGAAGGCCTAAGACCAAAAATTTCCATGAGTTGATTAAAGTGCAGTAATAGAGCGATGATACAAGTTTCAAACTTGTTTGATATAGAACATGTACTTAACGGTTTCATATGTTCATCTCGAATGAACAGCAGCATTTGAATTCAGCATTATCAATAAATATTAACCCAGACAGATAAATATATGCCACATTTTCGCTACATTAATCATTCAGCTGTAGTCTAACAGGGTGGCTGTGCCTACAAGCTGAAAGAATATAAACCATTTAAGAAATGACAGTTTATCTAAGCTTAACTATTTACATTTTTATTGGATCTTTCTTACAGGATAATTTCACACCAGTAACAAAATAACACTCCCATCCAGACCTCCTGAGAGTCTTTTCTCTTGCTCAGGTCTGGTTCAGACAGTCTTTTTAAATACTCATAGAGAATGCCTGCTGTTTGTCAGCATTGCCCCCAAACCATAAACACAGGCATGTGCAAAAGGAATTTTGAAAACAGTTAAGCCAAGAGAATAGTTGCAGAAATACTGCAGTATTCAGAAGATGCTTAATCACTCTCTGATGACCACTGAAATGTGTTCCCTTTGTGCATAGATGCCTCTGTCAGAAGAGAATATTGAAATAAATTGTACTTCAGTGGCAGTTCAAACAACTGGGTTTGCAGAAGTGCCCTCCATTTTTGCTTTTTCTTGGAAATACTTTCCTCTTTGTTTGTCATCATTAGATTCACGAAATCATATACTGCAACACTGATTCCCTTTTTCCCCACGAAGACTTTGAGCTGCCAAAGTTCCCCTTAAATCCCTGATTTCAGTACAGGATTGGGGATGATGTGATTGAGAAGGGCTCTGCAGAGAAGGCTGGAGCACCTCCCATCTGAGCACAGGCTGAGAGAGTTGGGGTTCTTCAGCCTGGAGAAGAGAAGGTTCCAAGGAGACCTTACAGCAACCTTCCAGTACCTGAAGGAAGCTACAAGAAAACTGAGGAGGGACTGTTTACAAAGGCTTGTAATGATAGGATGAGGGGCAGTGGCTATAAACTGGAGAGGGGCAGATTTAGGAGGAATTTGTTCACCATAAGAGTGGTGAGGCCCAAGGAAGCTGCGGCTGTCCCATCCCTGGAGGTGTTCAAGGCCAGGCAGGATGGGGCCTTGGGCAGCCTGGTCTGGTGGGAGGTGTCCCTGCTCATTGCAGGGGGGTGGAACTGAATGATCTTTAAGGTCCCTTCTATCCCAAAGTATTCTATGATTCTAAAACTTCAATTTTTCTAATAAGCTTAGATGATGAAACGTAGATGCTCCTTGCTCAGTGCAAACCATTTGCTTACTCACCATTGTTTCACCATGTTTCAAGGAAAACACCAGACTGGATGTGTAAGATACTGTTCCCAGGTTTTATTGCAGCTATTTACTGTGATGAAATCATAAACTACGTCACCTTCCTAGACTTCTTGCTCAAATTCCAAAGGTCTTTATCTTAAATTCTCTGATCTTTTAAATCATTGTTTCAGTAAACAATTGTATTATTTCTTTCACATCGATTCACCTAGAACACAATTCAGAGTCTTCCCTCACCAGAAACTAATCAACCCTGATAAATGTCCTTCCTAAGCTAGCCAAAATAACCTATATGTTTTCCTTGTTAGGATGGGAAATTGTAAGGAAATCAGAGTCCTTTGATACAATTAAACCTGTAATTGCAATTCTTGCTTTATTAATCATGCAAGGATTCAAAACACCAGAGTATCTTCCTGCTTCAGCCTCTTTTAGCCAGAATCCAGTACAAAGGCCTCTGATTTCCCTGGGCAGTTTTAGAGCTGCTTTGGACTTTGTTGTTACGTTGTTCCTGAGCTCTGCTTTTGTTTTCTTTGAAGTGTCTCCTACATACTGCCAAGCTCCCCAAGCAGCGTGCAGAACGTTCTCTGCCCACAGTGTTCAAACTGCTGAGCAACCTTGGGTTTACCTTTGCTTTGTGAATGAAACATTTGTTTAGTTTCTCTTGCAGCCCTGTTTATTGAAAGGTGGTGGTCAAGTCCTGCAGTTTCAACCCAACCTACAAACAGTATACAAAGGACTGTCTCAGGAGGATGTGAGAGAACTATTTGTTGTAGACAGAACCTGCATGTTCTCAAGATAAGAAGCATTTGGTGTTTGTACAGTGAAACTATGTGTATTAAAAATGTATTCATAATGGTGTTTCCAAGTGTATCTGAGCCTGCCAGTGACAGGTCTTGGTGAAATGCCATTGTCCCTGCGATGCCTGAAAACAGATGAAAGTCAACAATTTTGTCACTGTTTCGTAGTAGGAAAAAAAGGTATTAGAAAAATGTATCAGTAAGGTGATTTTCTTTTTATTGCAAAAGGCAAATTTGAAACTGTATCATAGAATTTGACTCAAAGCATGAAATCTTCTGAGCAGAGTTAAATCAAAGTCTGAGACAACGTGTAAATTTCACCATTGATTTAAGTAATAAACCAGTAAAAATGATTGTTTTCATGGAGTTGGGTATTTAGACTTCTAAATAGCTGTTACACACTTTGGTCACAACAGTTGTCAAATAGTTGGTGACCACGAATGCTTTTTAGTGCTCTCCTAATTATTTTGTGTGATGTTTATATACACTCTATGGAAGCAGATATGCTAAGAACTAGACAGACATCCAGACTCTGTGCTTAACTGATGAATGGGCTGAAGCCTGCGGCGATGAAGGAGATACAGACCTCGTAGTTTTCTCTTAAGCATATTCTTTTAACGAGTAAGGCATACAGGAGTCAAATTAATAAAGTGCTACTGGCCTCTCTCATTCAGGCAGATCTTTATACAGCTCTTCGGATTTCTGAACTTCAGACAAAAAGAATGGGTTTGGTTTTGTCTGCTCCATGCTCTCATCACTGTTTTCAGTTGTATCTCAAATCCACTTGTTCCCAGGCATTCTTTTCCAGCCTGGCCTTCACACACATTCAAGAATTGTCATCCTGCATGTCTAGCTCGGAACACATGGTCTTTTTAAAATAGTGTTTATTCTAATATGCTTGGTACCAGCTTCATGCTATATCTCAGTCCCAATTAATCTTCCATAAGCTTGGCCTTGATCCCATGCTTTTCTTTGGAGTAACGAATGAGAGAACTGGACATACACAATATATACCGGTGAATAAATGCTGTTTGCAGAACCACAGTTATTGGAGCGGACTGGCATCGTTTCTTCCACCTTGGGGAGCCGCAGGCATTCCCAGCACTGGTGGCAAGTGGGGAACACAGCCAGCCAGCCGGATGTGGAGATGTGGAGATGTGGAGATGTCCATGGAAATGTCCATGACTGGGCTTTTATATATTATATATACATATTATGTATTTTATATAGAAAGGTATGTATATTTCATATTATGTATTGTATCTATGAAGGAGTATGTATATATTATATATTATGTAGTACATGTATAAAGTTGTATATAAATGTAATGTACTCTCTATATGAAGGTTTATTATATATATGTAAAATGTATGATATAGAGAGAGTACATCATATATATTACATATACACGCCTATGTATTATATGTATAAAGGTGTATATATATCATATAGAACATACTCTATATAAAGGTATACAATATATATAGCATAATTTATAAATAATACATCATATATATATACACACACCTATGCATTATATGTGTAAAGGTGTATTTATATTATATATAGAATCATAGAACAACCGGGTTGGAAGAGACCCACCAGATCATCAAGTCCAACCATTCCTATCAAATATATAATGTATTATATATACAAAGGTATATATTATATGTACTATATAAAGGTATATCTATTATATACATATATTATTATGTATATTATTATGTATTACATATAAAGGTGTATAAGTATAATCTATATTATGTATGTTATCTATAAAGGTGTGTATAAGATATATATAATACTATATATATATAAAGGAATATTTTATATATATGATGCGTTATGTATTTTATATATTGTATATTAAAAGGTGTATGAAAGGTTTATATATTGTATATATAAAAGGTGTTTTATATATACATATATAAACATATACACACATATATAAACATATATATACACATATATAAAAGGTGTTTTATATATATAAAGGTGCATGTATATTTTGTATTTTATTTATAGCGATATCTATACGTTCTATATTCCACGTATTGTAGATGAAAGGGTATATTTATTCTATATACAAGGTCCAGGCGAAGGGTTTAAGAGGTGGGGGGGGTCGCGGCGTGTGCAGGTCCCGTTGCCCCATCGCTCCGGTCACCGGCTCCGCGCGCACACACCTCCCCCCCCCCCCCCCCCCCCCGCCTCCCCCGCGCTGGGAGGCCCGCGGGCGCGCGCGCCGCTCCTGCCTTTGTGTGCGAGGCGGGAGCGCGCGGGCGGTTTGGGGCGCGGGAGGGAGGGAGGGAGGAGCGCGGGGCGGCGGCGGCGGCGGAGGAGGAGGGTAAGGATGGCGTGGCGGCCGCCGCGGGAGCGCTGAGGGGAAGGAGCTCGGCGGGACCCCCCCCCCCTCACCGCCCCTGCCCCAGGTAGGCTGGCTCGGAAAGTTTGGGGCGCGGCTCGGCTTGCGGGGGGGCCGCCGCGGGGACGCCGAACCGCGCGGCTTCCGGGCGGCGCCGAGACCCGGTGCGTGAGGAGGGTCCGGCCCGGGCCCGCCCGTCCTCGCGCGCGGGCGGCGGTAACGGGCGGGACGCCCCCCCCCACCTCCATCCCCCCTCCACCTTCCGGTCCCGGGGCGCCCTGGGGTCGGAGGGGGACGCAGCCCCGGGGAGGGGGGGGCAGCGAGGGGAGGGGGCGCCCGCCTCGCATCCCTCGGCGGAGCCGCCGGGTCCGCGCGTCCCGCGCACACAATGGGCTGTGCCCCGCGGGGAGGCGGCGGGCGGCGTCCGTCCCTCCGCGCCGGAGAGGCCCGAGGTTAACGAGAACTCTCCGTCTCTCCGCAGATGGCTCTCCGGACGCCGCCGGCCGCGCTGGGGATAACGCCCGCCGGGGCCATTTGCGCGTTTTGATTCCTTTCTCTCCCCGGCGCTCCATTTCAGAGCGAGCGGGGAGGCTGGCCGAGGGAAAGGCGGCTTTTTGGATCTTCTGTGGAATCTGCTCTGCCTGCTGTTGTGGGCTGGAGGCTTTGTGCCCGGGAGTCATCCTTCCCGGTCTTCTTCAGGAGTCGAGAGAACTTTCTCTCTGACAATGATGAAAACCGAAGGCAAAGGGGAAAGGACTTTAAGAAGTGCTTCTCCGCACCGAAATGCCTATAAATCCGATTTCCATGCTATCAAATGCTCTTTTGATGGCGTAAACAATCCTGAAAATGTTTCCAACAAAACAGGCTCGCATCAGAAGCTGGGCACGTCGTCCAGTGGAGGGGGAAATGACCCGCACAGTCGAGGCAGAGCTGCCACTTATGGCAATAGAGTACACAAAATCAAAAGTATGTTTCTGCAAATGGGAAGCTCTTCCGCACCTTCTAGTGAAAGCAGTCCACCTGCTGAGACCAAATTAATCAGCCGGGCCACAGCAGCAGAGCATGGACCTTCTCCAGGTAGCCCATCTTACCTCATTGTCCAAAAAAATAATCTTCTTAATTCAAGTACCAGCCCCTGCAGCAGTCCTGTGGATTCATTGTCTATGCCTTCTGCTGCTGACAAGGTTATTCGTAGCAATGATGAGGCAGACTTGGACAAAGTTGCCCTGGCAGAAAAATTTTCAGAGACCAGGAAGCTGTTTGAGAGAAATATCAAACAGCGGAGCTCGGTGGACAGGTACTCCCCCAGCAAATGTGAAAGAAGTGAGGGTAAGAGGAGACGCAGTTCAGCTTCTGATTGCAGCAATGTGGTAGACCACTTCAGTTCTAATACAGAAGTCAGTCTTCCAGCTGCGCTGGAGAAAGCTGAAAATCAAGGTAATGAGGAGTTGAAGCAGCAGCATCTTAGTAGTGGTTCCAGATCCTTCCTGAATGCAGGGCCCATTTCTAGGAGGCTGGAAAGCTTTCTAGGTGACAGTGATACTGAAGAGTCCAAAGAAATTTCCAAAAGTGATGGTTCTCTGAATCAGGACCCTTTGAGAGGCTCCCATGGTTTGGATTCATCTGCAGTTCCTGAAGGATGTTTGGAAAAGGCTATGTCCACCAAAGTGCCTGTGATGCTCAGAGATGAGTCGAGTGAGGAACTTGGAAAAGACAAAAGTGAGCAACTGGTACCTGAGCGAAGCCTCTGGGATATGGGCAGTATGCCTGGTCAGGAGGCTCAGTGGAGATCAGATAATGTTTTCTCCCAGGTTTCCCTCACGGAGGAAACTTGCGCAGAGCTGGTTGCACAAGATGAAACCTCGGGGCATGAAAAAGAAGGTTTGGAGAAGAACCACGTTCTTCAAGAGGATCAGCTGCTCAGATGTCAAGTACAGGACGGGAAGGAGAGCGACTATTCCTTGAAAGTGGTAGAAGAGTTTACAGAAGGCAGCGAAACCAGTTGGGAAGGAGAAGGAAATGGGATGTCTGTGAGAGATGGTTCGGTTACGCGAGTTCTGAATGTTCTAGAGCAGCGAGAGGATACTGAAGAAAGGGAGCAAGTGGTGGAAAATCAGAGCAAAAACTTCAGTGCTTTTGGAATAGAGAATGCAGCTTTTGATGATGACAGGGATGCAGAGCCAGAAAATCAAGGTCCTGAAGGCAAAGAAATTGTAGAGGAAGAGGAGGAGGAAGAGGAGGAGGAGTACATGTATAACAGTGAATATGAGGAGTTTCCTGGACTTTCTGAAGAGGAAGATCCTGAGCCAGACCGAAAAGTCAAATTCTCGACAGCTCCTATCAAGGTAAGTACATTTGATTTATTTTTTTATTTTTAAAATTTTTAATTATTCTGCAGTCAAGACCACTCAGGAAATACATTTTTGTGGCACATAAGAAGTTTTAAGTTTATGGCCTTTATTCAAACCTGAAGAAGAGAAAAGTTATAACTTCTTGGTCAGAAAATGTATAAGTTAGTCGCAAGTGGTTTCTGAATCACAGCAGATTCTTAAGATGGTGAAAGACATTAGATTTTACTTATTGGACATTTGCAGGAACTCTAAACTTTTAGCAATAGGTAGAAAGGCATGATATTTAATACTTGCCTTCATTGGTTTAAGAATAAGGCATTGCATTAGGAAAGATTTCTTAAGTTTTTGTACAAAAGTTTAAAAGCCAACCAAACAAAAAAACCTATAGTAAACCTTTGGGTTCAACTTCAGACTTGTTTTCACAATTAAATGACAGAAAATATCAAATGGCTGGCTCCTGTTATTTTTTTGAATTCTCTCTAGCAATAGCCATATATGTATATGTTGGTTGTTGTTTATTGGTTATATATATATATACATACATATATATATATATATATATATATAATATTAGAACAACCAGGTTGGAAGAGACCCATAGGATCATCGAGTCCAACCATTCCTATCAAACACTAAACCATGTCCCTCAGGACCTCATCCACCCGTCCCTTAAACACCTCCAGGGAAGGTGACTCAACCACCTCCCTGGGCAGCCTATTCCAATGCCCAATGACCCTTTCTGTGAAAAACTTCCTCCTAATCTCTGGCCTAAATCTCCCCTCTTGTCCTGTCCTCTGTCACTTGGGAGAAAAACCCAGCTCCCTCCTCTCTACAACCTCCTTTCAGGTAGTCGTAGAGAGCAGTGAGGTCTCCTCTCAGCCTCCTCTTCTCCAGGCTAAACAACCCCAGCTCTCTCAGCCACTCCTCATAGGGTCTGTTCTGCAGCCCCTTCACCAGCTTTGTTGCTTTTCTCTGG